>OU611915.1:7200000-8400000 GCA_914767705.2 Tenthredo notha | reverse complement strand
TCCTTGACTACATACTCTCCATCGATCGTTTCTCTCTCCTAAACTCCACCTGGATACAAGAGTTTATTGGGGACAATACGAACTTGAGGCCGTGTGGCTTACCGTTTTCTAGCCACCTTACGAACAATAACGTCTCACGGCGATAGTCCATCGCGGGTGATCCGTGTCACACACACAATATCTTTCGTGGAAAACAAAATTAGATTCGTAGCTTCAAAGGCAAAAAAATAACGCACCAATGCAAAACTCGTGGCTTCAAGAACGAACTCAAAAACGTTCTATATCTTAGCAATCCTCGCTGTTATTGACACTCAGGATTTGCGTAATATGGACTCTGAATCTTCGAAACGATCGGCGCCGCGCCAGGCGCTCGGGGATCGCCTCGGTCGCATAGCGCTAATATTTGGTGCACCTCAAGGACGCTACAGCTGGAACGCAATTAGCAGGCTCTTGGAGACGGCAGGGGCCTCTTTCACGGCCTATTTTCTTTCACACGGTGGCCATGCCCTACAAACAGTTCGCGCGCCGCTTTTAGCGTGTGAAAATAATAATAATTGAATAATAATAATTGCCGCCTGATTAAATATATCTCTGAAGCGACCGCATTCACTTCTGGAATAGTGTCGGTCATTTTGTTTTTTTTGTTTTAGCTATTTTTCAAGATGTACAGGGATGTTCATTAATGGCTTTGCAGTCGCTAACTTTTTTTCTAACTTTTTTGGAAACGAGACTCCACCCTAGTCGTATTTCATGTGCCCATGGCCGAAATTATAATAATAATAATTATGACATTATATATCCTTAAAGAAATAATATAATTTTATTTTATTCGATTGTATTCGAAGAGTCGGAAAAAAGTAGTCAGCCTACACGGAGAAACACGGACTCTACACGGAGAAACTTTTCCTAGGTAAGATTACAATACTTGTGAGTAATGTTGGGATATACCCGCATTTTCGGCAATATTATCAGCGAGTATGGCACACTTTACCGCCGGAAGTTGTCAAAATATCCAGATCCGACTACAAAGTTTACCATACTCGCTGGTAATATTGCCGAAAATGCGGGTATATCCCAACATTACTGACAAGTATTGTTATCTTTCTTAGGAAAAGTTTCTCCGTGTAATACGCACTCCGACGGTGTTATCATTCATACGACCCTTCCGTCTGACACTTTAACCCAGCGGACTTGTGTTCTGCCTCCTTATTCCTGAGTTTGTGTGGAGAACCTATGTTCAACGCATTTCACCAATGGTAACTCGCCCGAAATTGGAATTTGAGGCAGGCCTGCTTGTCATCTGGTCCTCTGATTTTGGCTCGGGTTCTCCTGCAGCTCCAACGCCTGGTGCGACCGTCGTTCGGGTTCTTGACCGGGTTCACGTCCACTGCGAGCCCAACTTGTGGAGGGGATTCTTCAGCGCCACGACCACGGACTTCTCTTGGTGCCTTGCGTCGAGTTCCACTGCCGAGCGCGTATCTGATTTTTCCGAGATATGCCTGGTCCCCGTCCCCTGTTTCTGGGCACCCGTTCGGCTCATCGAGGATCTACTAGAAAGTTTAATCATCGTGTTATGTTTGCTATTTAGGACGTGAAAAGTAGTCAATATTATATGAGTTTTCGATGAAATCGTATAACAGATTATAATGAATTTGAAGTCTTACCTTGATGTTTGACTTCTGCAACCATTTCTCCGGGCTCGATCAAGTCCTCTTCTTGTGCTGCGTTCGAGAGTTATGATATGTTGCGATATAGGATATAGTCCCTCGCGACATGACAAACGTCTGTCCTATTCGCACATCGAATTGAAAATTCCCTCAGCGTGTACCTCGTTGGGAGAAAAATTAGTACTTTAATTATCACTTTCATTCATACGTGTAAGAGTTTGGAGTGATAGAGGGGAAAATCGCTGATAATTCATGATTAAATATAGCAGTATGTAGAGGTTTCTTCAAATGGGTAGTATCGGCTAAAGATAAGAAGAAAAAAAAAGACCAAATTGACGCCACCATGACGAAAAGAATGATATTGGATATGTCCAACAATAACCGGCGTTTTATCTTCTGTTTCTTGAATACCGCCGTTTCAATGCTTTTAAGGTGAAGCGAAACGTTTCAAGGCTACCACCGGGTGCCTTTGTAGCGTTTGGTACCGCTCGATTTACACGTATAGTGGCTACAATGTCGGTACGGGTTGTGATCTTAACTGAATGTCAGTGTTTTAGTTAAGAGTAACTGAGAATCGTCAATTCTCAGCCATTTATCTACCAAATGACACGTGATTAGGCTCAAAGTGTGTGGTTTTCCATTGCCGAGTGGCTGATTATCGGAAAAGTGCGATTATCTACGGCAACAGTGGATAATCTCGCGATTTATGTGGTCGGTAAGTCAATCTGTGAAAATTTCTGTTAAATTTTCAAAAAGTGAAATAATCAGCCACTTTCTGCCATAATTATGTGTAATCCGTCAAAGTTTCATTGCGATTGATTCAGTAGTTTCGGAAAATTCACGATTCCCGTTTTCTAGGCTCTGACAAACGTTTCACTTCACCTTGAGGGGGTATCCACACTAGGGTGTCCGTTATTTCCCAATTTCATTTTTGACTTTGCAGCTCCCCTGAAATTTTTAGTTTATGACCTAAAACAAAATATCAGACCCATATAAGCTCTTAATTTTAGTATTAAACCGTGCCACAATGAGAGTTTATTTCCCATTTAAATAACATGGGATTTTTGTACTTTTTGCAATTAATTTTTTTTCTCCTCGACCAGTTCATACGAAGCTGTGGCAATTGATTATTTTTGTAGAAAATTGAACGCTCTACAAAAAATTCTTCGTGTTTTTTTCGATAAATTCACTTGCTTAAAAGTTATTCAACGTTAAAGTTCAACTAAAAATATTCTTAAATTTTTTTTGTATTTTGACCAAAAAAATATCAGTATTTATATTAAAATTTATTGTGTATTGCGAAAATATCTAATTTCTACTTTATCATAACTAAAACTAGTGTTAAACACCTGAAAGTAGTCAATGATTCTGCAGAACGAGCTGTGAAACTAACTGAAGAATATATTAATACTCTAGCTAAGCACGAAGATCAAAAACAGTATGTTATCCAAATTGTAAGTGAATATAAAAAAAAAATATCCAAATGCCACCAAAGAATGTTTAACAAAATAAATTTTGTTCATTAATGTGTTAAAAATTCATTAAATATGTCACATTTTTACCAATCAATTGTAATATTTTAAGCTTAACTTACATCGTCAATACATTTTCTTGGTTATCAGGATGTTTAACACTAGTTTTAGTTATGATAAAGTAGAAATTAGATATTTTCGCAATACACAATAAATTTTAATATAAATACTGATATTTTTTTGGTCAAAATACAAAAAAAATTTAAGAATATTTTTAGTTGAACTTTAACGTTGAATAACTTTTAAGCAAGTGAATTTATCGAAAAAAACACGAAGAATTTTTTGTAGAGCGTTCAATTTTCTACAAAAATAATCAATTGCCACAGCTTCGTATGAACTGGTCGAGGAGAAAAAAAATTAATTGCAAAAAGTACAAAAATCCCATGTTATTTAAATGGGAAATAAACTCTCATTGTGGCACGGTTTAATACTAAAATTAAGAGCTTATATGGGTCTGATATTTTGTTTTAGGTCATAAACTAAAAATTTCAGGGGAGCTGCAAAGTCAAAAATGAAATTGGGAAATAACGGACACCCTAATCCACACCTTTGACTGGATCAAAATTCTGAGGAAGAGATTGATATTTTACAGCGAATTTGATAGTCTGATCGAATCCAAAAAAATCATGAAGTTTGAGGAGGGATTGACCCTCATTAACCCTATTCAACATTGAATATTACTTTCAGTCTAATAGTAGTTACGCTGAATATATAAAAATAGAAAATTAATCGGTTGTCGTAAAGAATCAGGAGCACCGTTGGATCGATTCTGGAACTTTTGGTCTTCAATTGTTCAGAAGGGTTCAATTGTTCTCTATCAGATGAACATACCACTTTTTAATATCGCAAAAATTGCCTGATTCATTCAGTTTTTATTGAGATTTTTCTAATTTTTCAGCTTTTTTTCTCTACTTTTTATATTATCTCAATCAAAAATGGTCATATCAAAAAGAAACTTTTTCAGAAAATTCGATCATTCGGAAAAAGTACGTCATACTATTAAAATCGAACTTGATAGATAAGTTCGTTCAATCTCATAAATTCAAGATTATTATACCTAATTAATATACGTCACGTAAATTCGTGAGTTCAAATGCAACTTATCTCTTCTTTCATTTTAACAAAAATAATATTTTACCTGTTTTGCAATAGCAATACTCCCGTCTATGTTATGTGCCCCGAATTCCGCGCTTTCCACGAATCTGTTATCCATTTACCTATTCATAACAATCCTCCATGTATCTTGCAGCTGCAGCCAGACGCGAGTGAATGTGGTAATCTTCATTCGCAGATTCATCGTTCCATCGAAATACATCTGCTCACTTATAATCTTCAATCTTCTTCTATACAATATGGTACATCTTTTACAAGCATGCGCGTGTCCAGCAGACACTTATGTTGCGTTCACGAAGAGACCTCGCGTTTTGTCCAGTTTGGTTAGACCCGCCTGCTGGAATTTTCCCTCTCCATACCCCGAGCGCATAAGCCTCAACGCGTTATTTGGACATTTAAGTTAGGCCTGTGCGCAGAAGGCCCTGAATAGCGCGCTTAAGGCGGCCTACCTGACCCCCACTATACCCAAAGCTGCGCGGAGCGTGGTCGGTCTCTCCGTGAATGCAGTGTAGAGCTAGAGATCCATACGATTTTTAGACAATCCTAATTGGAGTCTCTCATTGTTCGGACTACTTCTATTTGAACTTGTACAATAAGTTCCACGTATTAAAATCTCATAATTACACAAATCATTGTCAAGTCTCAACCATTTATTCATTAATATCAGTACATAACAATTGAGTGTTATTATTATTTTACATAAAAAATTCAAGTCTCAAATTCACCACACGTCACATTATAAGTGATAATCAAAGGGACTATACCTTAGTCACTCAGGATTATCGCTGACAACGGAACAAGCGTATAGGTATTTTAGGTACGCTTGGGTATCAAATAAATTTTTTTTTCTGTATACAATACTACCTCGATATGAGAGTCCTCGTTATAAGAGAATTTGCCCTTTGTTCCGTTTGAGCGAGCTTTATAGCTTCCCCCACTTTACCTCTATACGTGAGGTACTCCCAGCGATGATGCTCACTGACACACTGACGTATGTGCGATTTCCAAGCTTTCCAGGCAGTAGTGGGGGAACGCTTCGGTGACGAATTTCTTGGAATTCTATTCCCCTAACCGCCCTAACAGTCTCTAATAACGAGGTAGTACTTTACCTTCGAGCATCTAATGCAAGTTTGGGGCCTCAGTGGCTATTGAGACCCCACCTCTATCACTTCTTACAACTGTGACAAAGTTCGTGATGTGCCCAGAGTGATGTTCCTTCATTAGTCACTATGTAAGCGGACATGGTGTTGTGACGTCAGAAGCAGAAAGGTTTTCTTTCGATCATTACTCACGGTCGTTCAATGGTTATAAAATATACATTGCCGCTATATTTATGTTCTACCAATATCCAACCGGAGGAAAAAGTAGATATTTCTGTACTGTGCGTACCATAAAATCTAAAAATGTTTAGATTTTTTGCATCTTAGGCTTAAATCGGCAGAACATGTTTGCCAACTACACGAGGTAGATAGTTGCTTGTCTGTCGTGTTGTATTTGTTATTCTATGAGAACTGAAATATTTGACATGCGCATATATTACCCTAAAGGCCTGCGCGCATCAAACTGCGACGAACAGCGGCAAACCGAAGAAAACAGTGGCTATCATCACTTTCTATTTCTCAGAAAACATGATTGCAACAATACTTTGTTGATGCTTTGGGTGATAGCCACTGTTTTCTTCGGTTCGCCGCGGTTTAGTGCGCGCGGGCCTTTACAGTGATACCTCGGTTCACCATGCACGGACCATCTATACGGTGATTTATCTTTATGAGACGCTCATACCAGTTTAAAATAGTTCTCTGGTATTTATGGATATTAGTGTTTTAGATGATAATGTATGAATTACAGATATGGTATGTATACCTGTACATTAGGGTGGTCCTTATTCTGGGTAATCTCGAAATTTAATACGCCTCCCCCCCCCCCCCCCCCCAAGGATCCTCATAATAATATAAAAAATAAAAGCCTGTAAAGTTTGAGCGCATAATATTAACATTAACACGTGCCTCAAAACAGCCAGAGTTTTAAATGCAAAATACAGTTATTTTTGTACATCGATTGTATGAAAATTGTAAAATGAGAAAAAAAAAACAAATGAAAAATTTGTGAAACGAAAAATAAAAAAATGAAAAAAAAAATATCTTTCTGTACCTCTTTTTGTTGGCAGGAACTATGCCAAAGTTCAGAATTTTTTATCAATTATTACGTGAGATGACAATTTTCATACAATCGATGCACAAAAATACATGTATTTTCACGGGCATTTCAAATATATTTAGAAGGATCCTGGGGGGCGGCCATATTCAATTTAAATAATATCCAAAATAAAGACCACCGTACTAAACATCTTCGTTAGAATTATATGCCTAATTAAGGCAAGACTCCACTGAAACTTCAGCGAAAGCCGTTTCGAATTTTTGCAAATTACTATAAAAGATCCAATAACAGAAGATTTCGTACGTACTTCTGCGGAAGATTATCTGCGCAAAAACTTTCATCGCGGACGATTGACATTTCTTCCAATACACATACTACTGTAATAAAAAATTGTGAGACGTGTTTTTTTATTGGATTTTTTTATTTGAGCCACTTAAGACAGTAGAAAATGTGTTTCATCAAAGTTTCAGTGACCCTTAATGGCATAATTACATTACTTTATTATTATGCATGGTCAGGGATGCCACTATATTCGACCAATCAATATTTTATTTCTGAGATACTCGAGAACTGTGAAGTAGGAAAACGTTCTCTCGCTTCTAACGTCACAAAGCTGTATCTGTAAGGGCGTGAAATGGATTTCACTGAGGTAACAAAACCGAAGAAATACGTAGGAATTTCGTCTGCTCCCACACAACACACAAGGTCTCAGTAATATTTTCAAAATGTTGCAAACGTCTGTCTTGTGACATCTTATTTGAAATGTCCTTCGATGTTCTGAAAATGTTGCAAACGGAATATTTTTGATAAAATATCCAAGAAATATCTCGTTAGAAATATTGCAAGAAACTTTGAACGAAATATTTTGGGAACGCCTCGTGTAAAATATTGTAACAACATCCTGGTAATATTCTAGAAACATTTTGCTAGCAATATTGCAAAATGTTCTAAGGGCATTGACTAGCTAAAAAAGCTCGAGCTACTCCGCTTTCCGCATGAACTGTGACGTGCGAGACAGCAGACGAATAAGGAAGACAAAGCATCGTAGCTGGTACTGTGGTGGGGGTAGGCTGAAAACGCTAGGCTCCCTACTCCTCGGCCGCGCTAAAAATCACCCAATTTTCGCGCCAAAAATCGGCATTTCAATGCTTCGGGTCGGTCGTGATTACTCCTCAGTCATTTATCCGATTGTATCGATCATGATCTTTATTGGAAGATGAAGGATATAGCTATAGAATGGCTCGCGCGGAATATTCAAAAAATGATCACTCCTTGTTGTACATCATCGCAAAGATGGCTTACTTTCAAGATATTTTTCGCAAAGCTGAAAGTGTAATCGCAAAGCTGAAATTGAAATCGCAAATTCGACCAAAAAGGCAACACAAATACATCCTTCATCTGTGAAAAATCTTCATTAAAAACTCCATTATCTTGAAAAAATTAGGAAATGAGGAGAACAGTGCCGAGAGTCTATACACGCGCGCTCGGCGAGGCCTAGTCAACGCCCTTAATGAAACATACTCTAAAAATATTTTGGTGAAAATGTCGTACCTTAAACTATTCAGTTTGCAGACGATTTGAGATTTGGCTTCGTACGACCTTGCGTGATTTGAGCTGGATCCAGCCTATTATAAGATGTCTCTAAAAAAACTCACGAATATTTTGCAAATATTCTAAAATATCTCCAAAATATTTCGAATCTCAAATGAAACAAAGACGTTTTGTGGCTGTGTGAGATGCATCGTGCATGTAAGTATCATCGATTTTAGTCCTGGCTGCTAGTAGCAATGGGGAAACTTGACAACTGTTACGTCTCCTATTTTGACTAGGAGTATTATATTATAATTTATTTACCTTGGGCTAAAGTTACTTACGCTCTTTATATTTTTCATATTTCTCTCGCCCCATGTAAATCCTATGTAAAAAAGTTTCTATAGATTCTTTCTACATATTCTCTATATTTGGTAATACGTTATACAAGTTTTAGGCATTACTGGAATCTTATTTGCTATTTTTTTGTCGCCGAGAGTTACCGTGATGGAAAAATTTTTCACAAAAAATTACGAAATTTGATAAAGGGTCAAATTGCGTGGAAAATCTTAGTTTTTCGTAGTTTTTATTCTACTTTGGCATACAAAAGTACGAATTCATACGAAAAATTATAATTATCTACAATTTTTTAGATTCGGAACTCTGAAAAAGAGAGAGAGAGAGAGAGAAAAAAAGAACGAATGGTTCTTGTTAATTTTCTTAGAACGCTACAAATTTTTACGCATAACTATGGAAATCTATAACTGAAGAAAGAAAGGAATGATCGTTCGTAGACTTCAGTGGAACGCTACTACAAACTAAGTATAACTAACTACAAAAATCTATAACAGAAAAAAGAAGACATAGATTTCTGTAGTAGTGAAGAAAACTATGAATGTGTTCGGAAAATTACAAAAATACAAAAGTGAGAAAAAGAAATAATGTCTTGTAGATTTTCATAGCAGACTAGTAATTTCGACGAATCACTACGAAAATTTACAACTGGAAAAAAAAAAAAATAGAGTAATAGTTGTCCTTCAATTGGTGTAGGGAACTGCAAATTCTATCGAATTTCCACAAAGATACGAAGAAATACAAGAATCTCTAAATGAAATACTGAAGCAGCAGTTTTTCGCAAATGATGGTAAATGTGACTTCATATTTTTTCGCACTATGAAGAAAATCCACAACTAGAGAAAGGTGAATAGTGTTTCGCAGATTTTCGTAGAAATTCAGAAATTTCCATGGAAATCAACTACAATCTACAACATGCTAAATCGCGTTGTTTGTAAAGAAGATTGTATTGAGCTCATGTTGTATTATTTCACAGAATTATCGGATTTTTACGAAAAATTAAAATTATCCATGACATAGGTTAGATGTACTATTTGTGGCCACTGTACCGTTTGTAGCCAAGCTTGACAAATGCTTATCTCCTTTCTGGCACTATAAATCTGTCCAAGTATTGAATTAATTACGAAAACATACCCTACAGCAAATATTAGAGCCAACTTTTCCAGTACTTGATTGTTGAAAAGTGAAGTTTTTGATAATTAAGGCTGTTAAAATAGTTTTGTACCGCTTGTGGCCAGGCCTTGATTTCCATGGTAATGGGTATGGCCACAAATTGAGCAAGTGATGACCAGAAACGGTACTGACGTGGCCAAAAACGGTACGTCTACAGATTCTTTTCGCGAGTGCACGGTTCGAACTCAGATGGTACGTATAAGTACACTCAACGTGTTTGATGTTGACCGGTTCAAGGCCACGCATATTTTCGATAAATGCGATTCTGGATGAGAGCCGCTTGATTCGTCGGTAGCGCCTCTAGTGGCCTCTGAGGGAATCTCGTCCTGATGAAGATATCGATAGCTGTTTTTCTTTTTTTTAGCTGAATTGATCGATGGCTACCCCTTTAAAATCAATGTCGATGAAACAGCAAGTCGAAATCTTTATCGGGGCGACATAACCTCCGAGGCCACTAGGGGCGCTACCGACGAATCAAGCGGTTCTCATCTAGATTCGCATTTGTCGAAAATATGCGTGGCTTTGAACCGGTCAACATCAAACACGTTTAGTGTACATATGTTGCTGAGGGACTCATGGAGTACCCATCGAGAAT
Source organism: Tenthredo notha (assembly GCA_914767705.2). Lineage (NCBI taxonomy): Eukaryota > Metazoa > Arthropoda > Insecta > Hymenoptera > Tenthredinidae > Tenthredo > Tenthredo notha. The sequence continues at coordinate 8,389,879 of OU611915.1, read as the reverse complement.
TATGACCATACAAAATACAGCATAATTCGTCGTAGTTTGAATATTGACTACTACATTCATTCTACAGAGGCATAAAAACATAAAAATAATAAAGGTACGCCTTTGTCTGGTAATGTAATAAGAGCAAGAACATTTTCTATATAGAAGGTACGTAACACTACGACAAAACTATGAAATTTTATGAATTAGCGTGGGTGACAAAATATGCAATTCTACGACAATCTACGAAGAACTACGGAATTCCACGAAAATTTCTACGAAAAACTACGAAAGGTCATAAATTTCCTAAAAAAATCGTAGCGTTTCGTGAAAATCTTCGTATAAATTTGTAGAGATTTTTTCACCAAGGTAATGACAGCAAAATATCCCGACTAATTTTGAGATCGTATGATCTCGGGCTTGTGCTTACGTTTTATTACTACGGTGATAAGATAATCGTTACATCGTAGTGAGATCAGCTTCGGAATTCTTCTGCTGTAACGTATAGTTTGTCCATTCGGCTTAGACACATCGTTGCGTCACACAGTGTGTTGTCATATCAACAATGGAAACAAAACCAAGAATGAGTAAATTAGAAAATTTTATAAATACGAATGACTCCGTGAAAACTGAGAACTTTTAATCCAAATGAATTAGCGGAAAATTTGGCGTGGACATTTTTTTATATCTGGTTGTAGAAATTTCAAATCAACTTATTTCAATCACACATAAAAATCGTCACTCTCCCATTCACTTCAGTTGTAATGATATTTTTTTTTTTAATAACATGACTTTTGTGATGCAACTATCAAGTAATTTTTTTCATATTTGCTTTAACTATTTAACACTAGCAGTACTAATAATGATGATCTAATATGCTTTCGGCGAAAAGCGAAGTCCTAATGTCACTATTCCATATGTCAAAGGACTGCCAGAAAGGATGAGCAAATTTGTCGATGAAATCGATCTTTCTACCAGACGCAAAATCGACAATAGTGTCGGTAAATTGTTCACCATTTTCAATGATCCTGTAATGACTAATGAATAAAATAACACTTTATTCAATGTGAATTCCTAATGGCTAGACAGGGGTAGACAAGCGAATACCAAGTGCGCATGCGCAGGCTTCTGAGTGCAGGTGATTATTCAGGGCGGCCAACGGTCGGAAATATGAAATTAGTACACGACAGATCGCCGCGATGTATCTAACCTCGAATATTGTCATTTGCAATTTTTCAAGATATACTATGCTGTATCAAAGACTTTTTTCGGCATAGGCATTGAAAAGTCACTTTATGACGCCTGTTTTCGATCCACAAAGTAGCACTTTATACGGCTCATTTCAGAACAGCCGTATAAAGTCTTTATACCGCAGTTTTGATGCGCAGTTCAAAGTGCGCGACAGATCGCACCATAACCTCACTCTTTACGTCTGTGGATCTCAACTGGCGTCAAAGTGACTTTCCATGCCTATTTCGAAAAAAATAAAGTATGGGGCCCACCCGTAAACCATTTTTGACTCGAATAATGATTTCAGAACTCGCTTCCGGCTCGCCTTTAGCTCGTACTGAAATCATTATCGTCGCCTAAAAACACTTGGTTTACGGGCATGCCACATAATATACTATTATTCGTATTTAATTAACAACCAAATAATAAATGACCAAGTCCCAGACAGCACAAAAATAAAAGTGGTCTTAAAGAGGTCATAATTGTTGAAGACGTCCTTAAGACGTCAAAAATCGACGCATTTGACGTCCATATGACGTCTTTAAGACCACTTTTATTTTTGTGCTGTCTGGGAGACGAGCCGAACTGTCAAATTATTCGGGGCTAGATACATCGCGCGATCTGTCTTGTATAAATTTCATATTTCCGATGGTTGGCCGCCCTGAAAAACAACCTGCGCTCGAAAGCCTGCGCATGCGCACAGGCAATGCAGCTGAATTAACCTGCCCACCTATTAGGAATTCACGCTTTATGCAGTTGATTGTAAAGGTTGCGATAAATGTTACACCAAGCAAAGTTGACAATATTCAAATAAAAGAGTGTCTACATACAAATATAGCATTTGAATCGGTCACTTCGTCGTTGAGCTCGCAATGAATAATATCTTAAGCGCCAAAACGCAAGTGCAATGTGGGTATTTTATTCCATACCATATCCAGTCGTTTCTCCAACTACGAGTATATTAATAATTCTGAGCATACAAAAATTACATCAACTATAAAAATATATCGACATTCCAAAATTAAAACAAAATTAATTTGCGTTATTGTAACTCAAGCTCAACTATAAAGCCACGTGTTGTCTTGAGTGCAGTATAAGCACAACTTGAATTTGAATTTTGGAGAGGATAAATCGTAACGGCAAAGTATGTCGCAACAATTTTCTGAGCATGGCTGAATGTGTCCAGTCGAAACGTTGCAATAATGAATAAATTATGACTGAAAGTTACCAAAAATTTATTCATTGATTATTATCTTAGGAGAAATTGTTGGAACAGATCAGATATCATTAGATTGAATAGGTTGAATCCGAAAAATGATACTACCCAACTATATCCAACTATAATTACCAACCATTCAACAGATCCAACAACTTTTCCCGAGATGAGTATCTAATTACTACGAAAACCGACGTATAATCGACGAGTCCAGTCCTAATGGAACAGCGCTATCTTGTCGTACTTGTTAGGAAAGCGGTATCCCAACGTCACCGTTTAAATGAATGTCACTTGAGAACAAAATATATTCTGATATATGAGAATATATTAGGATGGGATCGCGCTTTTCTAACCTGCCAGGTGAAATAGAGCTTTCCAAACAAGTGTGACGAGATGGCGCTTTTCTAACAAGCACGACGAGATGGTGCTGGTTCATTAAGCCCCGTCGATATGGACGATACTGTAGTCATGGGTTCATGAAAGAATCATATTTATGTAAATTATCACTTATAATACCACAAGAGCTTCAAAATTATCGGGTATTTCCCGATAGGTTCGTTGCAAACAAATGAAGGAGTCAAGTTGTTCAGGTTAAAAAATCACGAGCGCGAAGCGCGAGTGATTTTTCTGAAAAACTTGACGACTTCGTTTGATTGCAGGGAACCTTGAGGGAAATACCCGATTAATTTTGAAGCTCGAGTGGTATTCGGGGGATTATTTTTTCATCCAAATTTCGGCCGATAGAATTGCACCATGAGACAAAATCCACAGTTAAAAATTAAAAATTCGGAAGTCACAGAATTATAATTCAACCTGTCAGTTTGACGTGTGGTTAATTTGACTGGATTATGTTTTGTTTTTTATATATAGCAACTACCAGAGAAAATAATCAAAAAATTATCAGTATAATACCATGTAGGTTGTACCACGTGACGTCGAATGGTGCAATTCTATTGGTCGATATTTGGGTCGGAAAAATAATCAGCTATAATACCCCAAGATCTTCAACATTATCGGATATTTTCCGAATGTTTTGTTGCATAGCAACGAGAAGGATCAGTTTTGCAAATTAAAATCCCCAACGCGCAGCGCGAGGGATTTCACTGCAAAACTGATCCCGATCTTAGATACGCAGGGAAACTTGGGGGAAATATCCCATGAATTTCGAAGGTCAAGGGGTATTCGGAAGATTATTTCTTCCATTACGATCTCGGCCGAACAGAGTGCAGTATTCGAGGAAAGTTTTCGATATTCGGAGGCTTAAATAGTGGCTAGGGTCTTTAAGGTATTATTGGGCACATTGTTTCGTATTTTTTCATCGATTTCTGCTAATGAGCTCTGTCCAAATCGACTCATTTTGGGATAAGCGTCTTGAAATCGATTCAAACTGGAACACGTGTTTGACAGATATTTGAATGAAATCTATCGCATTCGGGGAAAACGATTGACGGGTTACAGGGAAATTATCGGATTATTGAAACAGGCTACGTAACCGAGAATACTGTACTCTGATTGGCCAAGATCGTAATGGAAGAAATAATCTCTCGAATCATTATTGCGGCTCTCTGAATACTATGATTTTCAATTATATGGCCTCATTATTGATTGGAAAATTCTATTGATAAGTAGGGGAGAGTCGGATAGCTCCGGCCACTAAAGCTTTTTCGATGATAACGTTTTTGATAATAATTGAAGTGATGATATTGAGGCTCGAGCGTATCATCGGTATTTTGAAAAACATGTACAGTATAACTTTTCAAGGAATACATACATCGTGGACACGCGAAAAGATATTTACGTAAGCAGGGAAATAGTTTACCACAATGGGAGTAGCGGGTAGTCCTGGCCATCGCCAAAATCGTGTTGTTTGAAAGTTTCGACTGTTAACAGCCATAAATCAGTCAATTTTGTAAATATTTCAATGAATTTTTTTGGGAATATAGCTAATACGTGATATCATTGAATAAACATATTTTTTGAAAACTGCGATTTTTTAACCTACCTAGATAGATGTGGCCCCTTAACTTCTTCTGCTTTACCGTTTCTACACGGAGAGAAATGTACAGTAAATGTTACTAGGCTTTCTGAAAAACATGGATGTTACGACTGTATGAGCCAGGTAGGGATGCGCGATGTTCAGAAAATAATCGATACTGATATAATCGATGTCTATCACAAAAATCGATCACGAAAATCGATAACTTAGTAAAAAACATCGATACATCGATAAATCGGTGTAGAAATGTAAATTTCGCATTACCTACTACAACAAAAATTTTATTTATTATATTTTTTTGACAAATATACACAATATCTTCAATCTTCATAATACCTACCTTCTTCCTGGTCATCCATTATTTTCTGAATTTTCTGATATCTATATATTTAGTAAAGTAAATATTACGATGTTGCATAGATCCTTGCCAGTAGAATAAAAGTAAAAATTACTTGAAATTAGGTTCCGGGCAACATGGGACTAACAACACTAAAAATAGTAGAATTTACCATGTGACATATTGATATTTCCAACGTTTTATTTTTCACTGACTGAATACTAGGTAGCAAGGTAATATTTACCCTAGTTTTCTACGGGCTAAGTAATATTGACTGTACATTTTTCTCCGTGTAGATTCACAGTCATATTCTTGTCTCTTTTTTTTTTCTTTTCATTTCCTCGGAAGTCGTAGTAGCAGGGGGGCCACCCAAGGTGACACGTGAAAGTGGATCTCTAATAACGAATTACCCGAATGAAATTTTATGAAAAGGTTTGTAGCATATACCTATAACCCTTTAGTGTGCCTACAAACACAACGAAATGGATCTGATATTTCAAGTGACTCCGAAAATAATTTTTACGGTTTTTTGGTAACAATATCTTAAACTAGCTTGTTCATCGAGCTATTAATGGATTTGCATCATCACTTCGATCGTAAGTGGCCAGGGTTACCCGACGGCTGAGGACCCGACTTTCCCCAATAGATGCATAAATTAAAATGAGTGTATTGCTTGGGAACACCATGACTTAATTTGAATCAAAATTAGCATGATCTGACCAGATGGCCGAAGAAAGTCCTAGGTGTACTCAAATGTGTAAAATTTTTGTAAATAAGATAATAATACTATGTGAATGAATTGATTTTGCAATTTCGGTACTTCTTTTGTACTTTTTCCTAAATAATTCCGTTAATTGATCACTGATCTCAGTGAATTTAAAATTTTTACAAAAACTTTTGAAATACCGCACTATTTCATAGCAAAATCATCGTTTTCCTACTATTTCTTTGCCTCCTTGCAGATAAATTGTAATTACGAGTGAGAATAAATGCTACTCAAGATAAATAATTAAAATACACGTGCCTGCTACGGAAACAGCCTTGTTAAATGTGCCGGTGAATCAGCCATTCGAATAGCAAATGATTCAGAATTTCAGTCCGTATACCGGGTATCTATGTGGAAACGCTTCATAGGGCAGTGAAAACGTCTGCATACAGGCAACTTAGAAGTCACTCAGAAGTTAAGCGATTAGGTTTTGTCTCCACGTAGCCAATAGGCACGCAATATGTGGAATAAAACCTAATCGCCTGAGTTCTGAGTGACTTCTGAGTTGCCTTTATGCAGACGTTTTCACTTCCCTATGAAGCGTTTCCACGTAGATTCCCGGTATATAGGAGCCTGCATGGCTTGCAATGGCACCATAGTACGTATCAAATACTCACTTTCTCCGCAGCTTTTTCCAGTCCGTCTAATTTTTACAACTTTAATGTGTGTATGTGTATCTTCATGCCCGCATGCGTTTTCACATAGGATTCGAACGGTATACTCTTGAAGTTGAGTTTGTCGTAAATCAGATGCAAACTTTATTGCATATGATTTCCCTAACTCGTAGGAAAAAATTATATTCAATAATTGAACTTCCCCATTATATCGCCCCGTATCATTCATACAATACCATTTTTCTTCTTGAGTCTGTGATTTTGATGATTCAGCTGTCTTATTAAAATTCATTCGAAGCAAAAAATAATCGGCTGATGAAATAGCCGCGACCACCAACATATTTCATAATTGTAACGAAGTGCCTAAGTCAAACAGACAAACAGTACGAACTAGTGAATGCACTGATATCATGTTATGCGTAGGTATATAAATTTGACGAGTTTTCGATATTCGATATACTACATATTTTCTTGACGATTATTTTCGGAAAGAGTTTCATTCGGATCGTAAGATTACACAAGCCACTTTTTTGTGCGTGGGTTTTTTTTTTTTTTTCTACAGTATTTCTTTCAATTCGTATTCTTTACTAATTGGTAATACTAGCCGCCTGCGTTTTCGTGGATACTGCACCTCTAGCTCGGAATAATCATTTAGGATATGACAGGCGTTGGGATAGTCTTCAGCTTTAAATATGAAGTACAGAATTAATGTGTTACGCATGTAAGCATAGAGTCCAAAAAACTCGGAAAATCACAGAAGAACCGCGCGCGCTTCTCTTCCAATAACAAAAACTTTGCGAAGTACAAAAGGATCTAGACCATCACTACAAATGACGGCTAGATAATCTTTTCAAGATAATTAATAATGATTGTTCACGGATTCTGTATCCCGCAAGCTTCCAATCAGAGGAGGTCAAGCTAGACTATTTGGCGATCATTGACTAGCAGTATGAGCATGATTGACAAAATGTATGTAATTATCTCTTTGTTTAAGAACTCGATGCTACTAGTAATGAATATTAATACGTTGCATTTCTCACAAATCTTAATGCTGTAGTTATATGTATGAATATAGCAATTGGTAAAACTTTGTACAAAACGCATGTCAGTCTGATGGTCGATAGTAATTATAGTACACCGTATCTCTAAGAACTGGGCAGCATTGAAGATATAATATTTCATCTGACACTTGACGTTGCATTCTGAAAATATATTCAATGTTATGAAAAATCAATACGATGCTAAGGGATGGTCATGTGGGTGGAATACTGTGATGTGATCTTCTTTATGTTTAAATTTGCTTCCGGGACATATATTTTGCATTTTGAAATGCACAGGATGGCTCGAAAAAGTCAGCCAGTTTTTAAACATGAAAACAATCTGAATGCGTAATGAAATTTCGGCGATTTTTTTCTATGTTGGAAACTGAAACAATACGGCTTTCCGTTGTAGTCTTGAATTAACCCTTTGAGCGGCAAGAAAAATTTCACGCTGAGTGCCCCAAATGCGGAAAGAAAAGTATTCGGATTTTCACGAAATTTGGTACCCCGGGGTTTTCGAGGTCGCTGATTACGAAATTTTTTTTTTTAATGCTCGATGATACTATATGGCGTCCATACCGCTTCAGGTACGGAAAAAGTGTGCGCCATATCGTGTCAATGCAGCTTAAGGTGTTAAGCGGGTATTCGCGTTCATCATGGCAAACCAAGCGCTTGAACAATGAGTTCTCCACAAGTCGATGTCTAAATGAAATAAGATGTTAAAACAGAATTTAATCGCATCCAAGCTGCATTGTATACAATTCTGTGCAGAAGTCGGAAATCATTTCGGTTCACGGTCTCTCATGGAATAGTACGCGTAGAATTGAGGTCGCAGAGCTTGATCGGTTGAAAAATCTGGAACTTTAAGGACGTTCACCAGTGACAATCGGAGACAAAAGTTTGACGCACGCTCGGCTCAGTTTGACTGTCGTGTAGTATACCGCGCCGCTCTCTCTGGTCCAACACTTTTAACGTAGACTCTCGCACTGACACAAATGGGTCTGCGGCGTGCGTTATACATCTACACCAAGAATCCTGGGCCTTTTCTCTCCCTCTGTATCGTCCCGCCGCCCCGCAGTTGCCGCGACTTTGGTGCAAAACGCTCGAAAATACCGTCGGATTACGAGCTTCGAATTATCATTACGCCTAAAACGATACCGCTAGAAAGACCCATTTTTGAACATTTTGTTCTTAACATTATTATATATCATATATTAGTTTTTTTGTCGAAATCTTTAAAAAATCGTTACTGCTACGAATTGAAATATCCCTCTAGCTCATGACTCGGCTATACCTTACATGTTAAAACTCGAAACTTTAACAGTGAATATCTCCACTTTGGTACCGGCACGGTTCTTGAAATTTTGCGAGTGCATTGGGTATACTATAGATAGCGTGTGGCCCAAATCTCAAGAGAATCTATAGAAAATCGTTTTACTGGTGAACGTTCTTAATGTATGCAATTCCGCGGCACTGTTGGCTCGGGAAAGTAGAAGTTAAACTAGAATTTTGACTGAAGTGAACCCTAAACAAGCTGATGAATGGTAAGGCGAGGTTTCAGTCTATCCGTAACTTCGAAACGGCAATGCTTAAGCATACCTATGTATAGTATAAGTCATGTGTCCACCGCCGCCGCGAATGCGTTGCGAAAGTTTCGCTTTACGTGAAAACAAGCTCAAAGCTCTAAATGCAGAATGTCGACGACAATGTAATTCTTTGATGAATTCTCTAGTGCGGTAAACTCGATTTAGACACGAACACCGTCTAAAAAAGTAATTCGAGCATCTTTTCTGTTTTGCAACACCTGGTCGTGGGTTCGGATCTGAACTACAAAAATGAATATTTTTTTCACAAATTCGTGATATTTTAGTCATCCGCTCTACAATTATTGAAAATAAGCCCGCTCCCAGAAGGAATTTTCATTTTTTTTTTTGTAATTGTTGAATAAAGCGAAACTTTCGATACACGCCATTCCGGTCGGTCGAGTAAGACTGAAACCCGGCCTTAACGCAATTTATTCATAATAACGAAGGTTGTCGAGTTGTTTATTCCGATACATCACAAATTCTAAGGATGGTCGATGGTTATCCCGTAGTTGCAGCGTGCAACCTCGTCCATGCGGATGGACACACGGACCATGATCAGTAATGTTGGGCGCTAGAAAGACACGGATGCATGAATTAGGAAAACAACGTGAATGTGGATACAGTATAAGTAACACTTGCCCCGATTTGTACAATGCCTTTTTATAATTGAAATTATGCTCAAGTCCAGCATTCACGTCAGCACTCCGTAATGTGACATGGGCAGCGACACCAACGACTGATTGAAATTCCCACTATTGCGAGCACTTGGTTTTCTGTTATGAAGTTCTTCAATCCCAAGAAGCTAACTCGGTGACTACAATAGTATATTGTGTACCGAGGGCGTAAAGTGGGCGTTTTTAGACCGAGTGTGGAATTTGCGGTACGAGTTGGAGGCGAGCTAGCACGAGTCGAAGATGAGTACTGCAACCATACAAGGTCAAAAAGCCCACTTAGCCCTCGGTGCACACCATATTTTTTGTAACAACACGATTTTCGCGTTTTTTCTTCATTGTTGATAATTTTCTTTAAAATATTGAAAAATAATTTAGCGTGCGTTTTCAGTTTATTATTACCCGCTTACGCTCGAGTAGCGGGCAATAATAACCTGAAAACGCACGCTGCTCGACGTAGTGGGCGTTTGTTTTTTGCCCGCTCGTCTGAAAACTGCTACTTTAGGCCCGCTTAATGGGCCAAAAAAACGCGAAAATCGTACATGTGTTACAGAAATAATATTTACGTCTGAAAACGGGCTGGTCTTTTTCGGGTCACAGTATTTCTGACATAAGTAAGTAGTACGTATCTTCGGATTTGAACTACGTTTTTCGTCCACCAGCTTGCCCAGCTCCGTAGGTTACCCGCTTGCATCTTGTGTACAGTTTGTAGAGATAATAATATACCAGTCACTGATAGACTGCTGAATCACGTTTTGGTTTAAAAGTACACGGTCATTATATATAGAAAATACAGTATAGTATGATTCATATTTTCAGTATCTCCAAATGATACGTACATCTATTAAAAAAACATGCAAACGTTCGAAAATGATAACAATTCATTTGAAAATTATTAGCACTGCCAGTAAAAAGTACATAATATGTATAATAAATTCAAGAACATACTGGTTTTATATACTGGTTTTGAGCGATATCCGATATATACATAAATCTCTGAAACTCACTAACAGCATTAAAATGTTTAATTGCCTATAATTTGTATTTTCAGAAACTTTTTGTCATCATTTCTATTCCATAGTTATATCAATAATAATATCTATGTATATCTATATATATTAGGGTGATTCAGAAAAAAAAAAAAAAATTATTTTTTCTTCCAAACAGGCTCAAAAGTTTCATTCAGGTCAAAAAGTATGCCTGTTAAAATTTGAGCTCTTAATATTAATATTGAGTTGCTCCGCATCGCACTTTTCGATTTTCCATAAGAATAACATAGGATAAATTATATTTGCTTCTTCTGATTTTTATAACTAGCAAATGATACGTCACACAAAGAATCTACAGACATATTTTTGCTAAGAAATGAAAAATGAAAAATAAAAAAAAATAAAAAACCAAAAATTGAAAAAATTAAAATTAAAATCAATCAAAATAAATTAAAATTTGACCTTGAATAACTTTTGAACGAATGGACTTATTAGAAAATGACTCGGAACTTTCTTGTAGAGCGTTCAATTCCCTACAAAAATGTGTCTGTAGATTCTCTGTGTGATGTGTCATTTGCTAGTTATAAAAATCAGAAGAAGCAAAAATGATCTATCCCATGTTATTCTTATGGAAAATCGAAAAGTGCGATGCGGAGCAACTCAATATTAATATTAAGAGCTCAAATTTTAACAGGCATACTTTTTGACCTGAATGAAACTTTTGAGCCTGTTTGGAAGAAAAAATAATTTTTTTTTTTTTTTCTGAATCACCCTAATATATATACTGAAAATTCTATCGCAATAGATAGAACGATTAGTGACTGAAACTGATGTATCTTCTGATCATGAGATGTACGGTATAATTCTATACCCTATATATCTCCTGGCATTTTCAATAACGCTAATCATTATTATTTGATTAATCATCCAGCGGTTGGCCATTCGAAACTGGCGGGTCCGCGGTTCAACTAATCATTACATTATATAATAGCGTCTGGTCGTAGGATCAAACAGGGTTCTTTTAAATTTCACAAAGTGAATAGAATGACGCACTTTTAGTCTGTATACAAACTATTACTCACGCTCTTTTAAAATATCCTCCTAACACGCGAACTAATTAGTGTGAACTACATTCTGTTACATAATACGTTAAATGACACAATAATGAGATTAACAAAGTGTAGTCCGGCTAGGTGTTGCATTGTCGGTGGTGCTCATCATTTTGTTATTTAGCGTGGATTCGAAACCAACTTTGTATTGCTCACAATCATTTCGGGCGACGAACTACAAACGTTTCTTGTTCAGAAGTCCGGCCTAACGATGTTTGCAACGTGGCGAATTCGTGTTGCTCTTCCCCAGTCTAAAAATCCTGGGATCAAAGTCCGCAGGGAAGATCAGGAGACACCATAAGTGCAGGCAGAATTGTCCGGTGGACTTATCTTCTCCACTGGAAGTACAGCAGCTCTTTGCCATTCGTCCCTCACCTGTCAACATTACATGAAAATACAAGACTTCTGGGAATTTTGAACATAGTAAGACCATCAGCACTGCCGGATAGTTAGGCATTTTTGTTACCACTGCGAAGTAAGTGCATGGCCGTAGAGATAACACGAACGCGTCCGAGATGATGTCAACACAGCACTCGGCAAAGCCAGAGAAGTGTGGTGGAGGTACATGGCCGACAGTGCTGGAGGTCAGAGTCTCGGAGTTTCAACTAGTGTTTTTCACTACAATGTTGGTGTCATTGAAAAGTTGATATAGAATTTAAGGGGATATCTAACTTAGGCATTGTGAAAAATGTGTATTGTGTTTCAAGTTTCGGAGCTGGGTACTACCAGGATCGTCAGTGACCCCACACCACACGTCAACAGATAGGACTTCGGACAAGGGTAGTGGCCATAGGGTTGAAATTGGAAGTATTAAATTAATAAAAACATATTTGACTTTACAATTCTAATAATTTATCTTCTGTCTACATTTTCGTTCAACGTCATATGGATGAAGTCATGATTGTGGAAGTTTCGATTGCCGCGTAGACCGCTGTTACTGCGCTTGACGCGGCTGCTACCAGGCAGCGACCCGACCATAATCTGCTCGGAAGTAAAATGCTCCAGCCAGCTTAAGAGAATGCTATACTTGAATTTGACCGACGTATGATCATTCCATATCTACGTTAATGTGTGGTCTCTCTTTTGTTCCTTCTAGGGTTCTTATGAAGTGTGGCCTCCATTCCTCTAGGGGGATCCTTTCGCTTATCGCTTTTTCCCTCTTTCTATGTTTATTGTCGTATTTCCAAGCTTCGCTTCCGTCTCTTAGTTTTCCTGACTCTACTTCTTCCTATCTCTTTTATTCGTTCTTGTCTCTTCGTATTTATTTTTACATTCTATTTTTGTCCTGTTGAATGTTTTTTTTATCCTGCTGTCTTTCTTCTCTTATGCGTCGCCAGTCTCTTTGTAGCTCTTTTTTCATATTCCTGCATTCGCTGTCTCGCCATCCATCGAACCCTATTTTTCTTGCAGGTTTGCGTCTTCTTCTATCCATGGATTTTTCAATCTCATTTCGCAGTTTAAACGAAATCTCTGTCGCAGTTTAAAGAATATCTCTGTCTGGGCACCGAAGTCAATGAAACAAACTACGTCGCGCAATTCTATGCATGATTTCGAACACGTACGGTCAAAAAAATGTTTTTTTTACGCGAAAATAGAGAAGATATCTATGTAAAACGTTTTCAAAGCCGTACACAGGTAGAGTGGAGGAAGCTATAAAGCTCGCTCAAGCGGAATGAAGGGAAATTCGCTTACACCGAGGGAGCTTGTATCGAGGTGCTACTGTATACGGTGCACTTGTAACGGAGACATCTTCAAGTCAACATTGGTACAATCTTTTCACAGATCAGCGTACACGAGTACACCAAATTTAGCTTTGTTGCCCCGTATAGTTACAGCAGTTCAGCAACATTTGTTCCGCGTATATTACCAGGTACAAAAGTGGCACGATAATGAGGAATATCCTGAACCTTGGGGTTGGAAAAAAAAATCAATGATTACCTTGAACCAGTACTGACACTCAAGGCACCAGCTCTGGACTCGTTGCTGACTTGAATATCATGTCATCCTAAAAAAGGCTACACTTCATCCCGTGGTTGTGAAAATGTGCGGCCATATGTAGCTCTGAATTCGAATTCTACTTTTGACAGGCGAGAGGAGAGGTTCGTTGAGAGGGAGCTTGACGAAAATAATTTCTTCGTGATCGATGGTAAAGATAGAGATGATGATCATAGCCCTAGAAATTGACAACCTAAGGACATGGCTCAGAAGAATCTTATGGATGACGCTACTTCCAGTGGAAGTCGTGTATTACAATTTTAAATAGTAAGAGTTGCCAAACTTTCATGGGTACGAGAAAAAGCACGCAGACTTTCGATATTTTTTGTCTATTTGTATTATTTTTTTTTTCACACGAGTTCCAGACCGAGAATATGATGTATTAATCATCACCAATATCCATGTATTCAACAGCGTATTGCGAAAAAAAACCATTGAAGATATGGAAAGAATGTATGAGACTTTTTTTTTATAGAGAATTCAATTTCCTTTTTTATGCTGATCTTCATTGCGATCGAATCAACGATTACTGAGATATGATCGAAAAACTGAATTGGAGCACCTTTTTTCAAGATAGCGGATCAAGTCCTGTAGACAGAGGTCAGGATTTTTAGTATATGTTCGATAACATGCCGAGATGTAGGTCTCCATCAATATATAGCTTTAAACTCGTCATTCTTTTTTTATATTTGTGCATTTGACTCGAATATTAGACATAACATAGCCAAAGCGGTTTGTGACCCATTTGATCTCTAAATTATGTTCTCGATAGTTCTTGATATATTGTAATTGTAGGCGCAACAGCCAAAGCGGCTTGCGATCAATTGGGAGCATGTCGAAGCAATACAGCTACAACAGCGGATTAGAACCCAGACAGATTAGAATGAGTAAGTAAAGAAAAACGCAGAAGTCTAACATTCAGTTAGCACCGGCATACCGCCACAAAACTTAATTGTTGAACAGAGAAATTAGAGTTACACACACACATCAGACGTAACTTAGAATAACCAGAACACGAGTAAGCATGCGACCAATTATCGCAAATCTTTATTGGACTCACTGTTCCTCACTATTTCGATATAATAACCCAATTCATCTACTAAACCAACGAAATCATTTAGAAATTGTTAAGGTGCCACAGTAGTGGCATGTCCTATATATATTTTGTGACGTCAGAATCGTGAAATACGAGGAATTTCGTCGAAAAATTGAGCCCAAACGAGGAATCGAATTCCATGGGAATTATGTTTTTAAAAAAGCCCAAATTAATCTGTAGGGCGCGTGCTTAGTGATCTTCAGGGTAGATTACCTAGGAATGTGTATTCCGAATAAATGAAAATGACAGAAAATCTCGTCTTCGGCTCGCGCATGTGCACTCGCCTTCGGCGAGTGCACGCGATCGCCTACAACTCGTACTGAAAATATTGCACGTGTCGTAAAAAGTCCTATTTCTCCCCCTTAGTGCATAATATACTATTATCTTTCTAATCATTTCGCTAAACTTATCTCGAAATAAAAAGGCATCAGTCTCAGTTTGTCCCAGGAGTAAGGTCATTTTTTTTTGTACAGATTTGGTACGATACAGACCTTCAGGGTTATAGTCTGGCCATAATGAATATCGGTCAAGAGATGGGATGCATCCCGCGAACACTCCAGCGTCTTTTTTCTGTCAAAATCTTCCTTCATTCATGTAAGATAAGATTTAATGACTTGGTCTAGAGTTATCAGTGTCGACCCATTAGGTTTTGTGTGATGCTGGAGTATTTATTTTCCTTCAAGGCACTATCAGTCAGTAACGTAGCAACTACTCGATGTAGCCTAGGAGCATGTGCCACTGCGAGGATATTTCTTCGAAAGAGTATCTTTAATTTCTTCTCCCTGACCGGATTTGAGCCAAACCTTTCATCGTGAAGCAGTGTAAGGGGGTAAAATTGGGTCTTCCAGCTCTGCGTTTCGCCTATGATTTGTGAGATATCTTGTCTAAGGTGAATGATCTACATTGTCACTTGGACATCTAGCGGGTTCGACACGTATCTTTGTGTACGATACGTAATGTCTTGCACGTGAGAGTTTGAACTGACATGAATGGCAGTGAATTTTATACTCGAACAGCTGGTACTGTAGCCTCAAAGTTTGAGGATGCGTCTCGTAGACCAGGGCTCGGCACATGTTAGGCCAGAGAGCCAACCGAGGGGTTGACCACTCTTGAAGTCAGGTGTACACCTGGCTGAGAAGTCAGTTGAATTCAGGTGAAGTCAGTTAGTCACTTGAAGTCAGCTGAAGTCACTTAAAGTCTGCTGCACCCGGTTGAAGTCAGTTGAAGTCAGTCGACTTCATGAAGTCTTGAAGTCAGGTGTACGGTCAATCGACGAGTGGTTAACCCCTCGGAGCGAAAACTCTCAATCCACTCAACCCGTTCACCGGCACTAATCCATTTAACGTCATTTCTTGGATTTTGGTAGGTATGAGTGGGGATATGCAGATATGAAAATACCCGGATGGTCAGACGCAGTTTTTGAGGTCCCAAATGGACCGCACACTCCTTAGTTCCTTTTTATTTCTCCTGAAGGCTGCCCCTACCATCGAACTTTCCGGTAACGACAAGTGACCGTTTTCAGGTAGACAGAAGGGACTTACGGTCGTAGTAATTAACACTTAGAGCCAGGCTGGTCAGATCAGGCTAATCTTCGGATCTGATCATGTATGTAGACTCAATCATATGTGATCGGATCCAATGATTCCTTTTCGGATACTATTAAATGCAGTTTTGATTTTGTTCGTCAGTAAATATTTATTTGCTTGTACCTACTCTGAGTTTGTTTCTGTTTAATACTTGTACGTTCATCTACCTTCTCTGAAATCTGCGAATTCTTAGATAATAAAACGAATATGTGCTTCAAATTTCGAAGATTATCATTTTCTCATCAAAATATTATGGCGTATTGAAAAATATACTGCTGACAGACTAGATAACGCAAATTAAAGTTATTAACATAGGATTGTCTCACATCAAAACATTCACAATACATTTGCTAAATGGTGAGAAAAAAAGGTCAAAGATCATTTGTACTCGATGACGAATAATGCACATGTATGATGACATAATTCTTAAATGTGGACTTGAGCTCATGCGCTCATTGCCCTAGAAAATAATGAATGATTTATGAATTATTTGCTTCTTTACCTGTTCGACTTTTTTGAAAACTCTAAGCAGATTGAGACCTGCTAATTTTTTTACATCATCTTCTGTCCAGGAAGGATCTTCCAGAAGCGTTGCTAGAAGCTGCGGATATCTGGATACATCTTCCAAGCCCGTTGGCGTACTGAAATTTGTACGAGGCTCATTATAGGTATACCATTTTTAATTATTATCTATTCATAATTTAGTAGATATACGAGGTCCAATCAGTTTCCCCCCAGCCCTACATTTGTATAGCAGTGTTGTTTCTATACTTTTAACAAAGCATATGAAAACTAGCGGGGATGAACGGATGAAACTGAGGGAAAAACGCGGTGTTTCTGCCGGTAGTGCAGCGTTAAAAGATAGCACCGTCGCTATCGGCGCTATTGCGATCCAGAAGCGCTACCCAAGTTAGCTTATGTGAAATACCGAATGTCCTTACCCTCTACACAAAGGTTTCATCATAGTTGTGCTGGCCGCGAAATATGGCAACGAAAAGCAAATGAGATAGCTGCCGCAGTAATCACGTTTACTCCATAAATATGAGTGTTTTTTTTTTTTCTCGAACATACGAAAATCATACGAACATGAGCTGGGGTGAAGTTCTGGTGACGGCGAGTTCAAATCAGCAATTGTTTACCACGAGCCAATCAATCAAAGAGTCTGTATAATTATGAAAATAGTAAGTTGCCAATTTGAACCTTAGGCCACCTCAACTCTACTCGAAGTGTATACCTAATATAGAAATTCACCCTGTGGAGCAATCGAGGTGTTTATTCAAAGAAATTATAAATGAGGATAACGGTTTTTTGAAAGGTCATTCAAAAATTCCAACAGTGGGTGAGAAGGAATGCATTTCTATTAAATGATTAGTATTTGTGTCTGTTAAATTTGTACAACAGCATTATGCTACTCATCGGCGTTGATATTCTTATTTACGCCGTAAACATTTTGAATAGAATACGTTTAATTACTCATAGATAGAAAATCGCATACGAGAAGCGCCCAGAATAAAAATAATGAATAAATGCTCATGTGAACTGAAATGAACAATAATGTGTATAAATGGACAAAAAAATCGTTTTACGGACGTTGCTCACTTTACCCGTGGGAAACGATGATACTGCGAAACCATTCAAGGTCATAGAAAAATAATGTTATGGATCGCGCTGTGAAATTTGGATCATAGCCTCATCCCGTTTGTCGAGATCTTCAACTTGAAAAATAGCCTTATGCTTGTTTAGTGGGACCTGCAGGATGCAGGGTTGATTATATGAGAGTATTCGAAATATAATCGCCACTTCAGAGTTTTTACACTCGTCAGTATTGATTTTCTTATTTTGATGATTTCTTTTATCAAGAAAGAATAAAATAATCGCCACTTCAGAGTTTCTACACCCGTCAGTGTTGATTTTCTTATTCGGAACGATATTATTTTTATTCCGGATAATTCACGTCTTCAGAGTATGCATAATCGTTCGAAATGAATTTATGAGAAGGAATAATGTAACCGCTAAGTTTTTTAACTCGTTGGTTCCGTATTTGTGAATCAATAATAACTGTATGCGTTTAATTATTATTTGATTATTAAGGTCGACAAAATTCGTTATATCAATTACCTTATTGAATTTCTTTCTGGATTTACTGATCTTAAGAGATCTCGAGCCGCTTAATTCGCTCTCTTATACCACGCGATTATGTGGAAATTACAGGTTCCAAGCGCGCAGGCGCTGATTTATTCGACTATTACGAGGGACACCAATTTCAGAATCTGCACGAATATCCCTAGAGTCCGTCCGCTGTTTGTTTCCGATTGTCGTCAAATATAAATGGCGACAGACCGTGGCAGGGATAGGTTATGTTTCTTGTGCATCCAGCAGACGACAGAGCTAGGGATATTACTGAAAAGTTGGTGGAGTTTCTGGCGCCATTCTGCCGGCCAATGATATTCGAGCAAATCAAAGTTCGCGCGCTTGGAGCCTGTAGTTTCTACATAATCGCACGGTATAGTGGCTATCCCCACTACTTTTTGGAATTGCATCAGCAATTGCTTACTACGGAGCGTTGCTCTGTCTCTTTTTGATTTTGCGTTCTAGCGAAACTACTAGGCTTTCCTGCTAAACTCTATGTTGAGTAAATTTTAGCCAGATAGTTTCATACTCTATTTCTGCTAATTTTGTCGATCTTTATCTTTGTTTATTGAAAGTTTCTTTTTCACTTTTTTTTTTCATATCACATTTACATGATAACATGAATATTGTTACATTATACTTGACGAGGTTGTTTTTGGCCCGAAAGTGATCGGGTTAGCGTGTTAAATCGTATACCAAACAATCACTTCCGAGCCAGAATCAACCTCGCCATGTGTATATATGAGTTTGGTACAGACCTAGCCTGCTACGGACAGGATGTATTTTTTACTTCATCACAGGTTATTGTCTGATATCATGAGGGTTTATTTGATTTTTAATTATCATTTTTGTGTGCGCCCTTGGTCTGAGTTGTCGTGTGTTATGAATGTCTCTTATTTTTTCGTATCGTTGGCGCGTCGGTTTGTGCGATTTTGGGTGACCTCAAGCGCCATCTCGTAATTGCGATTTTGAGCGACTCGTGCGCCATCTGTGCGCGACCAGCTTGGCGACTTATCTGGCAACCGTGCCTGGATGTTTTTGAGATTAGATGTTTCTGAACTGCTAAAAAGCAACGTTCCAAATTTCATGATTCGTTGGTGTCTTGAAAAGCTAGATATGTGGCTTTTTTAAAATGTTTATTGATTTTCCTCGTTGAAGAAAAATCGAACAATATTTGGTTTCTTCAAAGAAAGAATAGAAAATATTGTGATACAAGTGCAGATAGGCAATATTTGTCGCGATTTCATCACGGCACTCCCCTTCAGTTCATGCTGCAAACGACATTCGTTGGATATTAATTATCCGCACTTGTATCACGCGATATTTTTCCCAACACATGCACGCAAAGTCCTTCTTCGCGCACCGTCTACAGGCACCCAAAGTAGACTTTCGCACTGGTACGCTAAAACCTGCTTTCGTGCACGCAGACGGCACATAGACCAGGACATTAGGTTGCATGTGTTGAGAAAAATAGAGTGCGATACATAAGCCCAAGGCAGCAGTCCCTTACTTGTGTGAAGGCACCTCACTCGCTACCTTCAGCTCGCCTTCGGGCTTGTTCGGGCCTTCACACTTGTACGCGAATTGCTGCTCTTGCGCTCTTGTATCAAATAGTACCATCTTGTAACTGCCTGCGAACAAGGTTTGATTTAAGAACCAGATTATTTAATTAAGATGATCTGACTTGCTACAGCTCGCCGCCATGACACGGTGCGTAAAAGTGAGTAATCTGAATTGCGCATAAAAAAGCACCAGTACAGTATGTGCGATGTGCGCATGCACTAGCTCTTCTTTACTCGACTCTGCGGAAATAAGGTACCTCATGCACGTTACACAGATCTCGAAAATCAAACTTTCGAAGCAGGTGTTATGAAATAGTAGATATCACTTTCTTTCATTTTGCGGTGTAAAGTTGAAGATCTCAATTAGAGGACACGAAAACTATGTGAAATAGTATATTACGACCCAAGGCCAGAAAGTTGGATCTCCCGAGGCGAAGCTGAGGGCGTCATATGACGCACGCCAGGAAATCCAACTTTCTGGCCTTGGGTCGTAATATACTATTTCACGTAGTTTTCGTGTCCTCTAATTGAGATCTTCAACTTTACACCGGAAAATAAAAGAAAGTGATATCTATGGCATCAATATCAATAGAGATATTCATTTTCAAAAAATACCCCACACAAATTTCCGATTGCAATCTTGATAAATCTTGCAATATAAGGCTTGTGTTCTTTTATAAAAATCTAATTCAATGAAGATTGCTGACATGCAAGATTTCTGAAAAAGAAAAAAAAAAGCTGAGATCCAACTGATCTTTTCTACGTACATTTTCCAAACGCAGATCCAGAAAATCAGTTTCATGCGAGCGAACAGCGCGCATAATGAACTTGTTTCGTGAAAAATGAGATGGAAACTTTCTTCACTATTCTGCGGGACTCTGATTGGTATACGCTCGGTTATACAACGCGCCAGATTGGTTATTCTTGAATTAATCATCATATGATCTGTAGGAGGAAGTGGTACACTGAGAGAATTTTATAGCAGAGATTACCACAAAATCTAGTACAAGGGTTTTTGAATCAACTGTTTTAAGACTCTTTAGTATATTGGCCAAGGGGTTAATCACTGTGTAAAAGTGGCGTACACCGACTGAACATTACAATTTCATGAATTACATGATTCATGAATCACGTGAATCCCACGTGATTACAAATATTACAAGGATTACCGGAAGACTGCAAAGATTACACGAAGAGTATACGGATTGCAAAGTGATTACAAGGATTACAAGAATTACAAAGATTCCAGAGACAGCAAATATTACAAAGTATTCAAATACTGCAAAGATTACACGGATTGCAAGGAGATTACAAGGATTACAAGAATTACAAAGACTCCAGAGACCGCAAAGATTACAAAGATATCAAAAGACTGCAAAGATTACACGGAGATTACACGGATTGCAAGGAGATTACAAGGATTACAAGAATCACAAAAACTACAAGGATTTCAAGGATTACAATGATAACATGAAGAATACAAAGAGATTGCAAAAATTACAAACGATTACGAGAGATTACAAAGATTAGAAGTGATTACAAATACAACAAGGATTTCAAAGATCACAATGATAACTTGAAGAATACAAAAAGATTACAAAGATTACAACGATTACAAAGATTACAGAGATTGCATGAAATTACATGGCGTATGTACACCAGATTACAACAATGATTAACCCCTTGACAATACTCTATAGTGAGCATTACTATGCGCCAATGGTAGTTTATATTACGCACTATAGTAATGACTCCCACCATTGTAGAACAAATTGCTATATGTACGCTTGGCGTGTTTGATCTTGACCGGTATGAAGTTGGCACCGCAATCTTCTGTCTCCTTCTATCCTGCGTGGTTACATAGGGAAGAAAAGAGACAGAAGACTGTTGGGCTAACTTCATACCGGTCAACATCAAACACGTTTAGTGTACATAGTAAATATTACTATTTACACATAAGATATTCCACTATGCTTGATATCATAGCAACTACGATAGAATATGGTAACGGTTACCATACTCCTGGTAAAGGGTATCATGAAGCATAGGCCATGTTACTATGTTGCATGGTAAATTTTTCAATGCACCTATTGTAAAGTGTACCGAACGCAAATGGGAATCTTTACTATAAGTAACATAGCAACCATTGCATACTCATGGTATAGTATTCATTACCATCCAAAGAATTACTATGTCCTATAATATCCAGTGCAACAGAATATAGTAATGATTACTTTGCTTCAATTTCGACATGGTACTCTCTACTATAAAATTCTCTCCGTAGAGGAAGTGTAGAGGAAGTGTCAATCCTATCTTCGACGACCAATAACGCTGTTATCTCGGGAAGCATAAATTTTGTTTCATCCTGTTCAACTTCACGGACAGAATGAACAACAGTGTTGTTTGGAATAAAATTTCCAACTCCGGCAAAACATAAGCTGCTTGACTTTTCAGTTGAATAAATTTATCGCGCCAATTATCGCGTCAATTATTAGATCTAATGGTATATGAATAATGTATGATCTGCACGGAAAAAATGTGCTGTTGAATTCACTATGTGAGTAGTAAGTATATAAACCGCAACTTTTTGCAGCAGATACTACCACAATTCTATTATTTGGTACATTGGAGCAAGTGGCCTTCAATGTCTATATGAATGAATGTTACTACAATTGTTGTCATTTCTAGTGCAAACAAAAAAAAAAAATTCTGTCCATATACTTACTACTCAGATAGTAAATTCACAGCACACATTTTTCCGTGTATGATTGCAGATTTCTCCGATTCATAGTCTGATAAATTAAGAAAAGTACTTACAAATTGATTCCGTCGAATCCTGCACCAATTCCTACGTGATTGATGCCTGCGACGTTTCGTATGTGATTTATGTGCGCTGAAAAAAAAAGAAAGAACACATTTTTTTATAGCTCACTGTTCAATTTTTTTTTTTTTACCTCAATTCATTACAAAAACGACTTGGCTCCAACTAATGCGTTTGTGTGAGAATGGATGAAAGAGCCGCAGTCAAACAAACAATCGACAAATTACAAAATACATCAGATTGAACTTTTCAACTGATAAATATTACCTTTATTCATGATCAATGATAGTATATTGCAGGGCATAAAGTGGGCTTTTTTACACCGAGTACTGCAACCACACAAAGGCAAAAAGCCTACTTAGCCCTTGGTACACACCATATTTTTTTGTAACAGCACGAGTTTCGCGTTTTTTCTTCCTTGGCGATAATTTTCTTGAAAATATTGAAACATAATTTAGCGGGCAATAATAAACTGAAAACGCCCGCTGCTTGACGTAGCGGGCATTTTTTTTTTTGCCCGCTCGGCTGAAAACTGCCACTTTACGCCCGCTTAATGGGTAAAAACAACGCAAAAATCGTGCATGTGTTACAAATAATGATTATCAATGATTCTTGAAGCAAGGATATCGTGAGGAAACGTGGATAGAGCTGGTTCCAAGCGCGCAGGCGCTGATTTATTCGAATATCGTTGGCTGACAGAAATGCGCCAGCAACGCTACCAATTTTACAGTAATATCCCTAGTTCTGTCGTCCGCTAGATTCACAACAAAGATAACCTATTCCTGCCACGGTATGCCGCCATTTGTATTTGACAACAATCGAAAACAAATAGTAGACAAACTCTAGGGATATTCGTGGCAAGTCTGAAATTGGCAGCCCTCGTATATTCGAATAAATCAGGGCCTGTGCGCGTGAAACCAGCTCTTTCCACATAACCTCATGGTATTTCCGATTATGGATATTGTTCTTCGAATGTATCTTACTCTTTTCTCGAGCAACGCTACCGGGCAACGTTCATTTTTGACGTTGAAAAGAATGAAAACTTATTTACGGAATACGATGGGTCAGAGCCGTCTCTCTAGTCCCGCCTCTTTATTTGCGAACGTAGAACTTGTTGATATGGCAGAGACCGATATAATTATCGAAAAATTCGCAAGCTTAGAAGCAAGAAAGCGACCGATTTAGTCCGGTGAAATGAATCCTTAATACATGTATAATTTACAGGGTGATCCAGAATGCGGTACTTTCCTTATACCAGTGGATTTCTCATAAAAATCCAAGACGAAAATGATCAATGCTAAAATTTCAAATAGCCGTTTTCAAATGGAAGCCGTTTTAAATAAGCCAATACGAGAGTAGATGGGAGATTGTCTCAGGACCGCCACCGCCGGCCTGGCGGTTCTCGCAAAGGGTCACCGACCACTGCGATTTCGCCAACTAATAAAATGAAGGTAGCGGCCCTGAGCCAGTCTCTTATCTGCACTCGTATTAGCTAACTTCAAACGGCTCTTACCTGGAAACGTCTTTTCATTCGATATTTCAGCATCGATAATTTTCGTTTTAGATTTTTACGAGGAATCCACTGGTATCAGGAAACTGCCGCATACTGGATCACCCTGTATGTATGCATCTCTCCTACATATAAATATATGTATGTTTGATATTATAGTAGGGGATGGTGGGATAAAGCCGGCACAAAAAAAAAAATTACCCAATGGTATTTTCGAATTAAGGCAAGTAAAACAAACCGCCATACCGATTGTCTCCGCTGAAAGCGATAAAAATTTTGGAGGGTGGGGCAAAACCGGCACCAAAAAAAAAACAGGCTAAATCGTATTTTCGCGTTGAGGCGATTAAGAAAAAGCTGTATCCAACGTATCTCTGATGAAAACGATAGAATACCGGGAAATGGGGGAAAAACGGGCAGACGCTCTCTCTAATTTCGTCGAATTTTCGAATTTCTAGAAAACTGTATGAATATTTGTACTTTTGATTAAATTTTTTTCGTTTATTTTGAATGGTATAGTAATAGCGCTTTTGCTAAACACATCTATTTTCTAAAACTTTGCTACTTTTTCTTTCATTAAATTGATTTCTCTAGTCTTCGTTACATCGAATTTGTATTCGTATAATTCGCTTTTTCAGGGGACGGTTTTCTCTCATTACCCGGTATTTTATCGTTTTCAGCAGAGATACGTGAGATACAGCTTTTTCTTACTCGCCTCATCGCGAAAAGACAATTTAGCCCTTTTTTTTTGGTGCCGGTTTTGCCCCACCATCCCTTCTATGTTTTTATTGGGGGGGGGGGGGGGGGGGGGGGGGGGGCTAATTTCGTCAGGCTTAGGGCGCCAACATTCGTAAACCGGAAGGCAGTCGCGTCAACTTTGGTATCCGAGTAGAGAACTCAACTCGTTCATTATACCATGGGGATTGGTGATCCTGTGGTTAAGTTTTCTCAAAACTAAATTTAATCCAGAATGAGTCAAATCATTCTTGAACGCGTTGAGCAACCAATAAATATGTAATTGTCAGATTGAAACTTGAAGTTGATTCGTTTGGGATGAGGATGCAGAATTATAAGTAAACGTGAAAATCAAATTGTATATTTCGTCATATTACTTCCTTTAATCCGTACAGCGGCTTTTTCTGAAGTACAAAAAAAATCTACGCAAAATAAATTGATCGTCATTGGACATAATAGGTCACAAAGAAAGTCTCTCAGCTTATATTTATTATTGATGGAAAGTTTCGCGAATACTTGCGAAATTTCAGGAAAATCATGCCACTAAATATTTCATGGATTATCTGTCAAAAACTGTCAATGAAAACTGTCAATTACTTCCTGCTAGCTTCATAAGCATCCCACTCCCCACTTATACTGCAAATTTCAAGCGCCATAATATCGTTAACAACAATCTTCTCTTTCAACTGCTTATTGCCCTATACTATTATTATTATAATCTTTTATTTCAACTGTTCGTCGCGCTATACCATTATTATGACAATTTTTTCATTCAGCGCTTCATCACGCCGGACAGGATTTTTACATTCATGTACGGAGGGATTTTCTTTCCAATTATGAGCTAAACGAACTTCGTTCTAAGATGCTAATAACCATTAATTTTCAGATTTATGTCATGTAAAAGGGATGAAGCCCTATGTGGTTCTACGTGGTGTACAAAAACAGCTGGGAATTTAATGATTTCAAGATAAAAGAAAAAACGTTCGAAGGCACATTCTGGACATTGATAGCTTTGAGAAAATGTAAGTAAAATTGATTTTTTCAACTCTCTCAACCAGAGCCCCCGCTAACGTTTTCTGTGTCGCGTAAGCCACTTCAGAAACAAAGATTCCTGAAAAATCACCAGTATTTCTTTCGATTTGCTCAATATATAATATAAAATTAATCGAGAAATTGAATAGGGTCATGGAGCAGGGGCTATCTAGGTAGGCATGGAATGCCAGATATTCACAACTTCTACAAGTTCAATTCGTTCTACAACTAGTTTTATAATGAGATTTGTACCTACCGATGACATCACGTATCGTAGCTGTACTATTACACGTGATGAAATATGTGTAGAAAGGAACCATCGCAACGCCGTCATTTTCTGCCTGTAGAAATAAATAGCAATTCTACAAAAATTGAAAGACATAAATCCTGACCAAAGCACAATCACGAATTTGTTTTCAGTTAAAATACCAACGGTCACGTTGTGATTACAATTTCCTTTTATGAATCAATCACACACTGTCTAAATTAGATACACATGTGTGCCATGTATTTTTATTTGATATCCTGTCCATAAAACTTACCAAACTTCGAAGAACATCGTCAGGCACATTTCGAGTTGAATTACATAAGGCTCTGGCAGCACTGTGAGAAAAAATCACTGGGGCTCTAGTTGTTTGGAGGGCAGCTCTCATAGTTTTCGTTGAGACGTGAGATAAGTCAACCAACATTCCGAGTCTGTTCAATTCTCTCACAACGGCCTGAAATTAATAATTTACCTGCATTTGACATTGATCATTAACACATGCTACTAAACTCATTATTATTTCGTGGCTAAATGATGAGTTATAAACCATTAAACCAGCAAAGAATATTACACGGAATCATAGACAATTTTAATCAATTTATCACTCATGATCGCTGATAGCGGAATAGAAAGAGGAACATGCATACACAGCCTCTCTGTCCTCGCCTGAGCGCATGCGCGGATCACATGGCAGAAGCCCCCATATACAGCGTTTTCTTTCTAT
The DNA here is from genome assembly GCA_914767705.2 of Tenthredo notha. NCBI lineage: Eukaryota > Metazoa > Arthropoda > Insecta > Hymenoptera > Tenthredinidae > Tenthredo > Tenthredo notha. Next base: position 8,362,893 of record OU611915.1, on the reverse strand, counting down.
TCCTCGATCGCAGCAACTTACGCGGTAGCTCATGACTCGCGCGGTCTATCTCTTATACTATAGGTATGTCTATGGTTATTACGCTATACTAATATGATCGAGAAGAAATATGTGCTTGAGACAATGGGTAAACATCGGTAAAACCCCCACCAGATAGTGAATCATGCTTATAATTCATACATAGTTATGAATTGAATGTACTGGCAGGTTAAACTTTTCGACCGTACATAACTTGATGGAATGTAATTGATTTAAATTTATCAGCTAGAGTGCTGCAAGATAAATTTTCATTATAAATTACTTACTTTTCCGAATTCACTCAGACCAGGAGCATTTTCTTGAGTGTTATTCGTCTCTCCAACTGAACAGACTGCCCTACCAAGAAAACATTTGTTAGAATATTGATTGTTCATTTTGTGCATTAACGAAAAGACCCCCACGAGCACTCAAGGTGCAAAAACATGCCAAAACCATTGCTATCCGTGAGCGCTCAATCACTATTTGCCCAAGCTAACTTGAATAGTTATGCGTAGTTATGTGGACAATCGACCAACCCAACAGTATTCCATTGGTGGTGCCAATAGTTCTTCTGCCCGGAAGGATTGGTCGGTGACGAATCGTAGGGGTTCACTGCGATAAGTCCTCAAAATTCTTATATGGCATATAGGTCTCATGTTGAGCTTTCAAGGGGGGACTCTAGTCGATTTTTACGGACAAAAAACGTTTCAGAGGCCGATTCTTCGTGGAATTTTGAACATAACTATCCAAAAAAATCTTTGTTCTCGACAACGGTAAAGAAATGGCATCTGATCTAGGAATTTGTGCTAATTAGCAATTGGCGACGGCTGGGAGAGGCCCGTAAGCTGTCTCCGTGCACAAATCTGCACCTGCTCTTTCTACCACCGCTGTTCCGTTGGTACACCTGGTACCACGTGACTCGACCTGCAGTCTGAGATGATTACAAACCGTATATTTAGTATACCATGAGGAAATCTTGATACTGCACAGTCGATGTGCCCGACAGCGCATGCGCGGGTTGCGTCGTCCGCTGAGGCAGGCTGGCCATCCCGAGTTTTAGCTGTCAAACTTTGTTTTTGACGGCGATGTAATTGATATGAATTTTTGAGGTTAGGATCTCAAATAATTGCGGCAGCGATTCGGAAAGGCTTGGAAAGCTTTATTGAAACTTGATGTTCGACCGTCGCAATTTATTTCGAACAGTTGATTGCTTGCTTCGATTCGATTTATCGGTTTATTTTTCGAGGGTATTATAAGATGAGTTTTGTAGCTATTGGATTTGCTTTTCCATCAAATCCTTCGTTGCTCCAATTGAATTATCTTTCGATATGGACTATTTTATTCAAGATTGCTCATCAATGCTACTTTTATTTTGATAATTCACGTTAAATTAAAATAAACAACAACATCACTTCAACTGACTAATCTACGCGCGAAATCTTGACAGCTCTTGCTTCATTTCTTGAAGGTTGGCACCCCTGCTTCATACGTCATAATATTTTCGCGGGACCATCTCACCGACCAATAAAATTCCATTATTTGGCGCATGCGCAGTCAGGCGCATCAACTGTGCAGTATCAAGATTTCCTCATGGTATAATACTTTTCAATGATTTTTCCAATGTCTCGGTATGTAAAAATATTAATCAATCGACCCATACATACGTAAAACATGATTATTGAATAACCTTATAGCTTCATGCGCTAACCCAGCTTCATAGCTCTGTACGTCGCTTTTAGAGAACTACGACGTAGTAGATCGAGGACAGCAAGAACTTTGGTGCGCAAATCAGGACTTCAGAAACTTTGGTGCGAATGTATAATGATGTTTCAAAACTCTTTAGTATCAATTTCCTATAGAATTACCCTGATGCGAACGTTGTGGATTCTGCGCAAGGAACTACGATCCGAGAACCAGTTTAGACGGTGCCTTGAGGCTGGTTGTTTCAATTGTTTGAATGCAGAAATCGTGAGTTACGGACACAGTGCTTCTGAAGGTAAGAGGTATGCCGTGTCTTAATTGGTACGAAGTACACACTTCATGCACACTTGCCCTTGGACAAAGTACGTATGACATCATGAAAGGCAGTCCAACTTGCAAAGGCAAAGAGCGCAAGGTTGCAAGTGTTGAAGGAATGAAAGTGCACCTTTCATCCGCCTTTTGTCTACCTTTCGGTCAGCTGCGATATTGTGAAAGTATTCTTCGAAAGTGGTGGTAGTGTCAGGTAGTGTCAAAATGCATGGATACGACTTCTTTTTCTTCTTTATCCAAATACTTAACCCATGATCGAAGGTAGCAATGCATGGATACGATAGTGGTGTGGTAGTGCATTTTAAACCATAGACTACAACCCATTACTAGACTATGCTCGCTCTTAGTAGTGCGCAAGAGGTGCAAATGTACCTGCACGTGAAGTAGTCCAATTGGGCAAATAAAAGGCAAGGCCGAGGGCAAGGGAAAAGGCAAATGCACAAGGGTGCTCAAACCAATCGAGACACGGCAGTACTCTCTATTAAGCAAAAAATTGCCGGCTAAAACCTAAAACATGAATTGTAGATAGACTACATAAGCTCGAAATATACCATGTAAAATTTCGGGAACATTTTGGTTCTGAATCTAATCTTTTCCGCGGAATAGGTGTCTCTGAAATATGAATAAGGCCTAAATTCGCCCGATTATATTATAGATGTACACGATTACAAGCCTTTGCGTCAGGATAGGGCAAACAGACTGGGTGGTGTATTTGTAAACAATAGTCTCTGAGTTAAGCAACTTGCATGCACTAGTGGTGTGGATTTTAGACCGTGATTCTTAATTGTCGGAATATTCGCTGAAGGTACGATTCCTTTGCTTCTGTCATTTGTATATAAGCCAGCCGCAATTCGCTACATGGAAGATTTTGAGGATATGTTTGCAAGTCGTCATTCGACATACAACAGCCGTATCCGACACCCTCATATTTGATACTGCAAGCTCTGATACGTAACATCTTATTAATTTTATCGACTTATCCAATTTGTACATGGTCAAACATTCCGCTACGCATCACGCAGGTCATTCTAGTACTCAAATTTATTTATACATGATTGATGACGAGAGCAGACTAACATTTGTTGGGCAATATCCGGCACCGTTTCTGTGAAAACATCGAATATAATATTGAAATTCAGCGTCAACTACCGTAAAACGTGCGCAGAACTATAAGGTACTATGAGTGATAATAATTTCATGGTTAAATCCCTTACCGACACTCTAGTAAACGCGTATGATACCCCTGCGCCAGAAAGGGAAGTAACTCTTAAGCGACCACCGGGGCCCCCTGGGTTATTAAGGAAATAAACTCACTTTAAGAGGACCTGACAGAGTATGACGAGAAAAACTAAATAAAGGTGATAACTCCCTCTACGAGCGATTCAATGAGCTTCGAAATGTATTGCAGTCGAAAATTAAAGAATCAAGAAGCAATATTTCCTTGCACGTTTTCCAACGTTGCATGAGCATTGATCCAGTTGGCGGCGCTCGAGATAACTAACAGTACAGTAACAGTAACAGTTTAGCAAAACAGCGTAGACAAGAAGAACAGATCATACCAATCTAAATATCAAATGCTCCCTCCGTCACTGTCTCATCGCGGCTCAACGGGAGAATGATACCCCGGACTTCGGACCAATATGTTACGACGATGACGATTTTTATTCTTTGATATAATAGCCGTAAAGTACGCCATCATGGTTGCGTTTTCCGGCCGTTATTTTAATCTTTACGGACACGTGTCCGGAAAACGCGACCGTAATGGCGTACTTTAAGGCTACCATATCAAAAAATAATGTTCGCACCACGGCCGTACAACTTTTCGGTCTTGCGTGGATCTTGAGATCCTCGGACCTCCTTGGACGTGACAATCCACGCTCAGCCATGAAGTTGAACTTTGCGGCCTTGGTACGAAAACTACTATTATTTTTCAAAAACAGAAATTGCATGGAACATAACAGGTGCACTTCAGCAAAATCTACAACTTTTGTACAAGCTTTTTTTTCAGAAAGTAGATGGTTTTCGAAACATTGACAAATTACACGACCTATTTTCCATTATTCAGACACCTCGTGTTACGGAGCGAATTTCGATAGAAACTTTTTTTCAGGAAATCAGTGAGATGAATTTTGTTACGGATAAGTGCTTTTATTTCATAGATTACATAGTCAATCTCTGAACCCAATACTGGACTATTGTCTGAACAAGTGGTTTTCCTGTACGTATGTTCTAAAGTATACAAAACTTATTCGAGTACAGTAGTACACTTGAGTGATATCTATAGAAAAGATGGGGGTGGGAGTCGAGAAACCAAAAGATCGAAGTTCCGAAATTTCAGAGCTCCGAAGACCGATAATTCAAATCAGCTGCGTGCAGAAGCCCTCTAAAGCAGCAATAAAAAATGTAGGATTAAAAAAATGTTGAAGTAAAGCCAATTAGATAAGTAAAATATAGAATAATTGAATTTTTGACTAGCCAAAGAACTGAATGATAGAAAATACCAAACGGTTGAAAACGCGAACAACATATTTACAGATAGCTCATAATTCAGAAAAATAGAATACCGAAATCGAAGAAAGAAATGACGGGAAAAGTGAACTTTCAGAATACCGATTGATCAAATCGTTGAAGGTCCAGAATCCCGAAAATGAAAGGATCCTTATTTTAATCAATGTAAGGTATATTTTCGAACATCTGGTGAATGAAGATGTGGCTGCTGTTTCTATTGACATCGTAGAATGGGTACTCGTGCAAAGATCTTACATATTTACGACGCTCTTTGCATTCGAAGCAGCTACATTGACCGCACCACGACTTTCTCTTTGCAGCAGGCTTTATATAGATAGTTGGACAATAATTTATTTGCAATTCCCACGTGTAATATTTGGCAAGGTGAAATCGGGATATGTCCGCTGTATGAAGATTATCTTCCGTATAATATACTCGCATTATTTTGAACGTAGAATGGACGATGGTGATAAGTTTCTGATCTTAAATTTTCAATTTTCGGTCGAACTAAAAAATTTTGTAATGGCTAATGTTTGAGTTAGACTACTCGAAACTTTAACGGGGTAAACCAATTTCCGAACGTCGCTAAAGAATGAAGACAGCAATGAAATTGAGAAAAAAAAGTTTTTCAATTTTTTTGTATTCATGACTCTCATCATTTACATTTTTCTGTGATCGATGTCCGTAAAAGTACTCAAAATTTCAGGGAACAAAATCGATATTTAGGCGTCACTCGAGAATTGTTAAGAATAGGATTCCAAACAGAATGTTCTACGACTTTTCGAGGGCATTATGAATATTAACATTGCGGAATTTTTCGTGCATTAACAGGTAAGGTGACTCACAAAATATAAAGATCGGGATTAATGAACAACTAACGAAATTCATTATTTCAAAAATACAAAAATATTTATTTATGTAAATAAACTTCAACTTTTATGATAGCCGCCACAATTCTATATCCGTTTATCAGCCATACCTACGAAAGGACAAAATATGTCAACCCTCATTACAGTAGAACCACGTTTATCCGGCCTTCAATCAACCGAGTCTCCGCGTTATCCGAAGCAGCGGACTTATCCAAGCTCTCCGCATTAATCGAGGTGTATGCCCGGATAATACGGAAAAACTCGAATCAAACGGTTGGAGCCGCTTTGCCTATAGAGTAAGCGCGAAGTATTTTGCGATTGCTACTTTGTTGCTTATACACATGTGAATACTTTTGTGATTAAGGTGCTTCCCTACCCAATTCCAACAGACCTGAAAATTTGGGAAAAAAGGTGTTATTGAACGTAATATCTCTGCCTGGGCACCGAAATCAATGAAACAAACTACGTCGCGCAATTCTATGTACGATTTCGAACACGTACGGCCAAAAAAATGTTTTTTTTTTTTGAAAATGAAGAAGATATCCATGTGAAACGTTTTCGAAGCCGTTTTACATGGATATCTTCTCTATTTTCGCGTAAAAAAACATTTTTTTGGCCGTACGTATTCGAGATCATACATAGAATTGCGCGACGAAGTTTGTTTCATTGATTTCGGTGCCCAGGCAGAGATATTCCGTTTAATAACACCTCTTTTCCCAATGTTTTCAGGTCTGGTGGAATTGCGTAGGGAAGCACCTTAAGGCCCATCCCTAGTCACCTACCTCCTTTTGATCGAAATGTATCACATTTCGATTAATATCCGAGGCCAGGCGTCAAAAACGCAACATGTTTTTGGACGTACGTGTTCGGAATTGAATTTGAATTTGCGCAGCGTTGGCCTTTTTTGCGTTTTTGACGTCTGGGCTCGGATAATAAAAGGAAGGTGGGCAACTAAGGATGGGCCTTAAATTTCATTCTACCATTTCAAATGTATAAAAAATGATTAAAATTTTCGAATTTTTTATTTCTTCCGTGTTATCCGAGTTTTCGATTATCCGAGGTATCTCCTCCCTACATTACCTCGGATAAACAAGGTTCTACTGTACTAACATTTAGATGCTGCTTGTCAACTTCTGATATATCTTTCTTCAAATATTAGAAATGATTGGGACCCTGAAATGTTGGTATGTTTGCCTAATATTTTGCATACTCATCTGGATATCTGCGATGAACAAATACAGAGGGTGAGAGTTGTGATTAAAAAAATTGGAACTGTCGATTTATTTCAAAGGTAATTATTTTTAGAATTCTTCAGAGACTCATTAAATTTGTTCGATCATACTATAATTTTGGGAGGCGCCTAATATATTAAAAACTATGAAATTTTGGGGTGGCACCGAATAGTAGACATTTCAGGTAAAAAATACATCACCCTAATGCACATAGATTGATCGACATTCGATATTGAGTAGCTCCACAATATCACCTGTGTAAGTCAGCAATGGACGCTGACTATGCAGAGCGCTACTATTGTTTGAAAAGGACTCATCAAGCAGTATTAATAGTTTTTCAATCGTAATTCTTCACTAAATGGTTGACTTCCTTGATTGAATCACTATACCTATTTTATCTGATGAAACATTTCTCCAATTATACTACAATTTTTGTCATAAGCGTGCGCTTGTACTATTGGAGTAGTGTACTTGTTAGTGAGTGCTATTGGAGGAGCATGTATAGTAAGGTAATCGCTACATAGTGTTCTACATAAATGATTCTATTCAAAAGACTTGTTCCGTAAAACATAGCACATAAATGCTGCAATTTGCGATCGATGGAAATTCTACAACGAATATACAGGGTGTATCACCTCAAGTATCGAGGATGGGAGGGATTTAGTTGACGCGAAGTCACGCCCCATCAACCAATCAACGAAGAGAGGAATTTTGTAGACCGAAATTCTCACGAAAAATAGAAAATACAATTTCTTGGTGTAGGGAAAAAATATCAACAACGACCTGCATACAATTTCTTGTTGTGGGGAAGAAATATTAAGAATGACTCGAATCAGGCTGTTAGGTATTTATAAACTCCGACGCTCGCAAAAACGGTTCTTTCCTCTTTGTTGATTGGTTAGTGGGGCGTTACTTCGCGTCAACTAAGTGGCTCCCATTCTCGATACTTGATGTGATACACGCTGTATACCGTGCGTTTTCGTGGAAGCGTGACATGCCTAGATCCGAAGATATCCGAACGTACGCCCTATTATATGCAACCGTCCACAAATGTGTCTGTTGAGGTAGCCGAGAGTGGGATCGGCAGTTATTTTGGTGGTTACCAGTCCGTGATTGACTGTCTAGTGATAAAAAAATTGCCGTTTAATCAAAAAATCAAGGTTAGACATCTGACGGCTTACCGTCAAGGCTCAAGCGTAAAAATAAGCGGCAAGCCGTCAGATGTCAAGCCCCGATGTTTTCATTAAACGGGAATTGTTTATTACTAGACCGCCAATCAAGGACTTGGTAACCACCAGAACAATTGCCGATGCCGATGCCACCTCAACACTAATCATTTGTGAACGGTTTCATATAATACGGTGTACGTTCGGCTATCTTCGGATCTAAGCATGTCGCGTTTCCACGGAAACGCACGGTATATATGCAAACTCTAGCTCACGATATTCTGAAATCCTCCAGGATGCAGGGAGGAAAAATTATAGTGCAAGAGAATTTTGGCGAACTAAAATATAATTACCACCTTCAATTTGTGCTACAAGTCAAAATATCAGTTCTCGTAGTACTTCCTGATTGAAAAGTTATACATATAGTCAACTATAATGAATACTCAATTCACTTCATAAGTAGATAAATATCGATTATCCATGTATATATTTTTTTTTTATTGTCGCGGCCAGATCATTTGTTCATATCGAAGTTCTTGAAATTTAACTCAGCTCCTTGCTAAAAAAGGTCATGCGCCTTTCTGTTTCTTCTAAAGTGAACGGTTAAGCCCTGACGGTCAAAATCATGTCTACTCACCAGGATGTATCACAGGCATGTGTCAATGTGAGGTATCTGGCTCCCAACCCATAAAAAGTTCGGAGTACTCCAAGAGAATTGCCGAGAGCATGACCTCCCTCAACCCCGATGAGGCTAGCAATTTTACCTTCTCTATGAGCATCGATGAGACCTATAGAGAAAGAGTTTGGTAAAATAAAAGTTCCGGTAGAATCTGAATATGCCTAGCAAACAAATTCATGGACACAATAATGTAGTGCATGTGTCGCGGTTATTATGTGCGATATACCAACAATAAATGCTCGTGAGCGGTGCCTATTTTGGCCGATGACCACAATAAGCCACGGTCCAAGTACCCCCCAAAATACGGAACCGAAATTTGTACACAGGTACCGCTGACGTTACATGCATGCACTACCGGCATACCATCTTCATACATACGTGGCATTATAGCGACAGAATAGAATAGTCAGTATAGCACACGAGAAAAAATTAATCTAGACGTATTTTCATACTTAATTCGCGCTATATACCTGTTGTTATTATAACGTGAGGAAACGTGGAAAGAGCTGGTTCCAAGCGCGCAGGCACTGATTTATTCGAATATTACGAGGGCCGCCAATTTCAGACTTGCCACGAATATCCCTAGAGTCCATCTGCTATTTGTTTTCGATTACAGTCAAATACAAATGGTGGCAGACTATGGCAGGAATAGGTTATGTTTGTTGTGAATCTAGCAGACGACAGAACTAGGGATATTACTAAAACATTGGTGGAATTGCTAGCGTGATTCTGCTGGCCAATGATATTCGGATAAATCAACGCCTGCGCGCTTGGAACCAGCTCTTTCCACGTTACCTCACGGTATACTCTTAAGATTAGCAACGAACAGAACTTCCTGATAACTTAGTAGTCATAGTATTGGCATTTTAAAATTGCAATATGAGACCTGGTGGTCGCTTCGTGAACCAATGGTAATAGCGGATGTAACAGTACGAACAGTACAAACGTCAATGTTTTTCTACGTAAACGAACAAGTTCTACAGTAATAATTAGTAATAATTAAATATATTTAAAGTGGGGTCCAAATAACTCGGAGAAATTTGTTCGGAAATAGTATATTGTTTACCGAGCGAGAAAACGGTCGATTGCGCGCCGAGTTTTTTTTTTTTTATTCCTTTGGCTTATCTCCTTATTGCGCGCCGAGTATGAAGTTGAGCGCCGAGGTGTTCTGAAGTTCATACGAGGCGCTAATGAACGTTTTTTCCGAGGTGAACATACTATTTTCTACAACAGCGGACGGAAACCAGCGAGTTTCCATCCGCAAACGAGGATGGAAACTAGTCGATTGCCGGTCCTCGTTTGCAGATAGAAACTCGCTGGTTCCCATCCGCTGTTGTAGAAAATAGTATGTTCACCTCGGAGAAAACGGTCATTGGTGCCTCGTATGAACTTGAGAACACCTCGGCTTCACCTCGGTGCTCAACTTTATACTCGGCGCGCAATTGACCGTTTTGCAGGATAGTGTAAACCTCATGTCTTTTGCTTCAAATAATATATCAACATTTTCTCAAATTTTGATGATTCAGAAGACAGGGTATAGTCATCGAATGTCATTGACCGTAAAAGCCCTTTAGCTTTGTGCCAATTCTTTTTCTTCTGCGGTCCTGGAAGTGTATATTTTCACTTATTATCCGACAAACACACAGATGATTTTACCGTCATTAGCGTCTTCATTAAAGCTAACCCTATTCTTCATGATCAGTAGAATCGCGTATGCATTATCAACTAGATGAGCAAAATGAGTATTAAAACTTTTTCAACTCCGATTGATGTGAGCTGAACCATTAGCTACGGTCAAGTTATACGGAAGACTGTTAGAGTTGAGACCCATCCTTAGTCGCCCACCCCCTCTTGGTCGAAATGTGTCACATTCCGATTATTATCCGAGCCCAGGCGTCAAAAAACGCAAAAAAGGCCAACGCTGCGCGAACTCAAATTCAATTTCAAACACGTACGTCCAAAAATACGTTCGTTACGTGTGAAAATAGAGTCTACAGATAGTTTTTACTTAATTCGCCGAGGAAATCGAATTCGAAAACATTCGAATGACGTAAAAACCATATGTAGACTCTATTTCGCATGAAACGAACATTTTTTTTTACCAATGTGTTCGGAATTGAATTTGAATTCGCGCAGCGTTGGCCTTTTTGGCCTTTTTGGCGTTTTTTACGCCTGGGCTCGGATAATAATCGAAATGTAACACATTTCGGCTAAAAGGAGGTGGGCGACTAGGGATAGGCCTTAAGTGTATGATCTAACATTAATTCAGTATAATCGACTGATATATTTTGCGATATAGGTGTGCTGGGAACTATAAATAGACGGTTTACAAAGATCTTGTAAATGAAATCCAGCATATTAGGCATTTTCTGACAACTCAGTCCATGTTTTCCATCAAGCTCTTGCATAATTTTTGTTTTTTTTTGTTTTGTTCTTCAGAGGAAGGTCTCAGCCAATCTTGCCTTTCCTTATAATTTGCAAGTTCGTCGTACGACTTCAGGAAGCCTATAGCAAACTCCACAGACTCCACGTACGAAAGCACCCAGCACCCAAATTCCAACACAGATTGATTTGATCAACAAAACTTCCTTTTTTTCTTTCAAATCTACAGCAACCAGAATCTTGATGAATATCGAGCGACTATGAAAGTTAGGCTTTGCAATGAGAACTTCCACACTGTACCTTGTTTTTCACTTCGTTACAAGCTTAACGTCGACTGGTTTTCTTACGTTTTCCATAGCTTTTGTACACGATTTTCTCCAACTTATTTTCAGCTTGTTTTCTCATCCCACTGTTCAGATCTATACATTTCTTCAGCCATAGAGATTGGTTGAACGTGAGTGGTCTTTGGATTTTAATAAGTCTTGGACTGTTTTCACAGATTGTGTCGATTTTCTGTAATAAACAACGTACAACGTAAGGGGCATCATTCGTTTAGACCCAGGACGCAGTTTATGTTCAGGGCATAAAGATAGGTCATTCTGGTTGTTGCTAATACCTTCAAGACTTTCCCAGTCGACTTTCACCTCATACCTTATAGCCCTATCGTCTCTAACATTGGAGTTTCAACATTTAAATTAGATAGGCACTGCTCACGATCATTGACATACATCTTAGGAAAATCCTCCACGCTAGGGTTTTATGGTCATTCGCTGATGTGATTAGACGTTCTTCATTTTTTACTGACATTTCTTCTGAATTAAGTCTAAGCTGTATTGATGATAGACGGTCCGGTATAGAACAACGCACCAATTTACTTCAAGACGAGTTTATCGAAGCAACTAAATTGTGTATGGATGTAACGTACTTCATCCATAACAGTGTTTAGTACCAGCAAACTAAATTGGGGGGGGGGGGGGGGTTTATATATTAGAGCCTAATGTAATGTCAAAACTGAAAGACCTGCTACTGTTCTTCAGGAGATACGTCGATGATATTATAAGTTGTGTACATGAAGACCACCTCACTGACTTGGTATATAAATTCAATGATTACCAGCAAAAATTAAAGTTTACCACTGAACTAAAGATTATTAATCAGATTAGTTTCTGGACATACGAGTGATTGCCAAAAACAACATTTTTATTTTTTATCGGAACACTACAATCTTACCTTGCATTCAGGTTTATCTGAAGTAAGTTATCCGATAGTTCATTTGAACAAATGTATTGTAAAAATGATTTTCTAAGAATAGTATTAAAGTGATTCATAAGATCTCTAACACGAATGGTGAATTGTTTACAAACTGAAAGACCAAATTTCCTCGCGGGATAAACGTAACGTAATGTATAAGTGAATTAAATTGTAAAGATTATAAAAGACTCGTGGGAAAATTAACCATCAAAAATGACTGAATTGTTAATGACTAGATATAAAGTATGAAGGAACCGGTTGATTTACAGACTCGCAGTGGACGTTCACTTAAAACCAGGCTCATTAGCCTACAACTAGACTACCTAAATTAACACCGAACAATAACTAAAGCCTCCCTGGTTAACTAGCCTCTAGAGAATAATACATTAACAAAATAGGGAATTGAGTCTCGGACGACCAGTTTTCTTTAACCTTAACTTACAGCTAACTCTGCCTCGTAGGCACGTCGGAAAAACCTCAACTCTATTATAACAAGAATGCTTGAGTTGACTCGACTATGCTCGACTAGGATCTCCACGTTCCCCTCAGTGCCTCTCGCTTGGTTTTATAGGCTAGCCTTTCAACTACTATAGTTTCGACTAGGGTAGACGTACCATTTGTGGCCACTGTACCGTTTGTGGCCATGCTTGACTAATGCTTCCCTCCTTTCTGGCATTATAAATCTATTCAATTATAGGGTTAATTACGAAAACATACCCTACAGCAAATATTAAACCCAACTTTTCCAGTACTTGATTGTTGAAAAGTGAAGTTTTTGATAATTGGGGCTGTTAAAATAGTTTTGTACCGCTTGTGGCCAGGCCTTGATTTCCATGATAATGGGTATGACCACAAACGGTACTAAGGTGGCCAAAACCGGTACGTCTACCCTATACGACCAATTTTCTTGCCTTAAAAGGGGCCGGTTCGGAGTTACGAATTTTCAAAGCTCCGAACGGTCAAATTTCCGAATTTATTCTAAACGATTTCGAATTTTTAGAAGAACTAGAGTTCATAAAATCAAAATTTCGAATGGTCGAAATATAGATAACTCAATGCTCCGAAAGTCCGATTTACCGAAAGTCCAAAATTCCGAAAGTTCAAAATTCCGAAAGTCTAAAATTCCGTAGGACCGAACGTGTTCCTAAAGTGTCGACTCAACGACGCGCGATGGCTTAATGTTCAAGTTTCGGAGTTTTGGTCTTTCGGATCGTAAATTTTCGGATCTTCAGCTTTCGGAATTTTGAACCTTCGGCGTGTTGCGATTCTGAATTTTGAACCTTCGGCGTGTTGCGATTCTGAATTTTTAAAATCGGTTATCTAGACTTTCGGTGAAATACCCTTTCTGAGAACTGTGAGTTCGTTGCATCAACATTCGGAAATTTGACTGTTCGGAGCTTTGAGGATTCGGAACTTCGAACCGGCCCCCCTTAAAAAGGTAACTTATTTGACTTGATACTCTCTATGAAACGCTGTCCACGGTCTACCGAATCGCAATCCGGTTTATTTGACCCGCAAAATTTACTAGATCGCTTCGTGGCATCAAACAATGGCAAGATGGCGGATGGCCGTATGCCAAATTCAAATGGCTTGGACTAGATAAACAGGCGCTAACCGTCTTTCAGCCACCGCACGAGAAGAATAGCCTCGCGGCGGTAATCCATCAGGATACGGTCCTCGCTGTGCAGACAATTCCCACACTCACTTTGGTATACCTCGCAGGGAACAAAAATAACCTCGTGGATTCTAAAATAGTTTCCAAAATTTCTCAAACGGAAAACGCGACACGCTCCACACGCTAGTATACACTGAAAGGTGATATGTGTAGGTACTAGAACTCGCTAGGGTAGCAGCGACTCCTCGCGTATGTATAGCGAGTGAGCGAAAAATGAGTAGTGGTAGCACATTGTGCGAGAACAGTTCGAGTCTAAATCCGCGTGGCGCGCTGCTACTATACATTCATGATTAGTGGCTACACAAAAGTGTGCAGAGATAGTTTCGCGAGAAGCTATACTAGTACCGTGTTTTGAGCTCTTGCTAAACATCAAGGGTAGTGGCTATACATATCACCTCTCAGTGTAGCTTAGGACAAAGTGACTGGTCGCATGGCACCGGTCCTCGCTGTTTTCGGCGCTGAGGATTTGCGTACTATCGACTGTCGATCCTTGAAACGATCGGCTGGTTGCGTTGTTTCAGGTGTTCGCGACCTGCCTCAGTAGTATAAGGCCAAAGTTCGAATGCACCTTGGGGATGTAGCTAGAATGCAGTTCGCAGGCTCTCCGATGTGGCATGAATCTCATCCACCGCCGATTTACTACGTAGCTGAGGGTCCTCGGCACTCCCCTGCGTTCTTCCGGAATCGAAGGTTCTGGTAGCTAGCGCACTGCTGTAGTTAGCTGCAGTCAGCTCTTTAAGCGTGCGTCGAGGGCATGGCTCAGGGGATAATATTGATAATCCTCCTTAAGTAGGCAAATAAAATAGAAACTAAACAAAAAAATTCGAAAGCCTAAGTTTGTCACGGTTGCCTCTCAGAAATGAATTTCCCTACCACGGGTACATTCGTTCTTGACCTCAGTGGTTGCTCACACTCTTGCTCCCTCATTAAGGCCTGCTATGGGTTCGGGAGCTGCTCGTAACAGCCATCCCTACCTGCCACGTTACAATATAGGTATATAATTCCTGTATTTTCAGGATTCTGAATCAGTTGCCGCTGTGAAGATAAGTTGGGTTAGCATTTGGCACAAGAGGCAGTTCAATTTTCGGAATCCTACTGATGCAGAATAAGATATAGCATATATTGTGAACGGGTAATTCCACGCGAATTCATTCAGATATTTGGGATGACTTTTTCAGAAGGCGGACAAAAATTTTATGATCATTGTTCTCATTGATCAAAGATATTCCGTCGAATTAGTTGACTTAAAAGAAACAAAATTGCGCTTGTAGCGTTTCTCTGAGTATTTTTTTTATTTTTAATTTTTTTATTTTAGCGTAGTGACTTTTTGAAAATTCATAAATATCTCAGAGTTGCATTGTGCTACAAAGCTACTCGACATCAGTCTCATGTAACATAAGTGACTGAACAAGAATCTTTAATCGTTGAACTCGAATTTCTGCTGGGATTAGTGGAAAATCGCAAAGGCATGCCTTTTGCGTTAAAAATAAAACATAAAGACTCATAGAAAAAGGAGTTCAACGGGGATCACGTCTTAAAAATACCTGCTTTCAGATGAAATTTCAACTTCTCTGGACAACTCACCATTTCGAATGAAAACCATCAGTTTTACGAAATATATAACTTCTATATGTTTTATGGACATTTTCACCAGACACGATGGGCATAAGTTTTATCCAGTCGCGATAGAAAAGGGAGATCTACTCATTCGTCTATCACATCCCGACAAGGGAAGCCAACAGAGCAATGGTGAGAACAAGAGAAATTGTACTGCGGCTAATATACAACGATAATAGCACGAAGGTGAAGGTACAGACGAAAGTGACAGAAATATAAGGGCAAAAATCAATATTAATAAAATGAATAAAATGGAAGGAAGTACAAGAAAGTAACGAGGAAGTAGTAAAAATAATACAATACGTGGCACACCATGAAACGGTATATGAAAGCATGAGCGGGTCCAACAGAGGAATAAAACCGACGAACCACTGCATCAGGTGAAATGTGTCCGCAAAATATTGATGAAAGTCAGTAGGCGTATAATGCCTATAAAAGACATTAGACAACTTGTGGAAGGGATTCTGTACGACGTCCGTTAGCCGTTAATCTCCGTTAGCCAATTACACCAACTACTATTGCTCTCATGGTTGTAATAATGCTGTAAGGGTGCACCTTTCGAGCGTGTATGATGTCAAATCTTCAGATTTCTCGATGCATGTCTGATACCGTTTGACTGTGCCTTCTAATCGCATTACCATAATAGGTTATGCATTCCATAACAATGTTTGGTAATGTCCCTTTTGCTGCCAAGATTTCGTCATCTGCTAGTTTCTTGCCTCGGATCACATATACCTTCGTACATGACCGCACCATGTGTGGTCGTCTTTATACGTATATTCCCGTACGACCTTGCCTCGATAAGTGCGAGGTGAGTTCTTGATTTTTCGTCGCTATTGCTTGAGGTATATTTCAAGCCTCACGTTTCAGAACGTTCGGAAATCGTCAGCATACCTTCAATTTCTGCCTTTGCAGTACTACCTGGATAGTTTGTGGAACAGAGGGTATTCGGCTGGATTTTCCATTCGTTGTTTCGAGGTGTGACAACTATGTTCTCCCAATTTTTACACTCTTTGCAATATGAAGCGGGTGCCTTCACATCGGACACTTTACCCGCTTCCACTCTAATGACGCTACAGTTGCCACGGAGAGACGAAAAGCCTCAAATTTGCCAGAAGTCATCCCCAAACACTGTGACAGCAGTAGCCTCTCCTTCTGAGTAGGTCTCATTTGTAGCACTAAGCTCCTCTCACGCCCCACTGTTGCCATTGACCGATCAGCTACCTCTTCAGATACAGTCGTCAAACGAGCGTTTCTGCCATTGAATTTTATTGATCGTTGACTGTTGTACTGGCAGTGGTGAATCCACGACTGCACAGAATGTACAGTAATGTTCATTAATGGGTTCGCGGTGGCTAACTTTTATTTCTGACTTTATCGTAAACAAGACTCCATTAGTCACTAGTCGTAATTCATGTGCCGATGGCCGAAATTATAATAATTATCATTATGACCCCGTATATAAATAATATAATATTATTTTATTCGATTGTATCCGAAAAAGTCCGAAAAAAAAACAGTTAGCCACCGCGAAGCCATTAACGAACATTACTGTACGCAACTCGCTCGAATCTTGTTCAATCTTACGCATAGCTCGAAGACTTATTCAATTGTTCTCAGAAATTGTTCTCACATGTTTTTGTTTCCAACCAATCTGCTATACGCTCACGGACATTGAATTTGTGGCCCCTAAAATATGCAACCAAAGTTTCTTCCGGTTTCAAGCTAGCAATTCCTAACGTGCGGGCCACCAAAATATTAAAGAGAAGAACAAACTCCGGTTGCGGTCATGATCCCTATTTCGTATGAGATCCAGGTTATGTGGTGTTGAAATAGACGCAATAAGATCGAATTAGAAAATCCTAGTAATAAATCCAAATAAACCTAGATGCTGCGTATTCATCATATCACAAGATCTGATTGATTGAATGACTTTATGTTATTCATTTTAATTCACTGATTTACGTCAAACAATGTGATGCGGTATTTTTTTCAATATTTCTATCACTTCTAACGTGTATTTACAGAAATGTCAAAACTACTACTATCTACTTTGAATTATAGCTTGCCTCTATAATCTTCAGACAATATGAATTAATTATAATATTATTAGTTAATTTGTTGGTATTCTAATACATTTTGGACAAAGCGACCAGATCAACTCACAATCCTTTCGTTTGAACGATTCGAGGCATAGCGCCAATCGGCCCAAAATCTCTTATATATTCTTTTCAGTAGACTGCCAAGGCGGCTTCCGCTAAGTTCACATAAATTTGAGACGAATACCCAAAAGAGGATCCGATCTCCAAATCCATTTAGAAGTCGCATTATTTCATACAAAGTTGCAAATCTCTTTGTTCCATTTTCATAATCATGAATCGATAATCTTAAGACTCGAAAATTTCGCGTATTGAACTATATCGGCATAAATTAATGGAAAAATCTGGATATTACACTGTTTAGTTTAATCTCCAAATCAGCAGTACTCGTTGGTGATTGGCACCTCAAAACGTGATGCAACTTCCGTTGCATATTTCAGGGGCGACAGATTCAATATCTTTAGGTGTACTAATAGCTCGATAGCTCTTAGCTCATTGCAGTTGCTATGAATTATTCTCATTGCCCAACCTAGACCTGTGATACCTGTTCCGTTTATACTTACCTGTTCAGGGTAATTAACACATCGCACATCGCAGCGACTTGGAAACTGTCTTGATTACTACATAAACGATTCGATACACGTAGTGAGGTTGATCGTACGCTCGGATCTACTGGCGTCGAACGTTCTGGAGCTCAATATTTCCTTTTTTGACGCATTTTTTGGTAAATCATGCTCTCTTGATTCCGGAGTCGTGTTTCCACGATGTCCTAGACAAACGTTTCGTATCTCCTTTTGAGTTACGTGAACGCATTACGGTCAATGTTTGACACAGGCCAAAGCAATGACAAAGATAAATGTCTCAGTTTTTCAAATAAGTTACGTTGATTTCAAAGTCACTTATGTAGAAAAGTTTTTTCTTTTAGTATTGAAATTACTGTTGG
This sequence comes from Tenthredo notha, assembly GCA_914767705.2. Lineage (NCBI taxonomy): Eukaryota > Metazoa > Arthropoda > Insecta > Hymenoptera > Tenthredinidae > Tenthredo > Tenthredo notha. The sequence continues at coordinate 8,344,423 of OU611915.1, read as the reverse complement.
TTCGAATTCAAGATATACACTAAACAACGATTTCAATCGTGGCAAATTATTTCGTCAATGACGGATTCACTTCCGGCAAACTTCCCGCTAATGTATACCACAGAATAATATCATCAAGTATTAGATGGGATCATGAGCTGTTCAAAAAGTTTCATAGCTCACAACTAAACTGCAAGTCAATGAGAGAGTCGGTTATTGCAAAAGGAAAGCGAGTTTAATGCAAGAGTATATTTAAAAAGTGGAGTACGCTCTTTGGGAGAAAAATATCTATCAAATAAAGGCCAAAAAAATTTTGTCATTTTATAATAAAATTGTCAAAACAGTGAGGCGCTGGTGTTAACAGTGTCGTGTACAATATTCATGAAGCCGACATGAGGTGAGCGTGCTGCGCTGCTGCACCTTTTCGAAACTCAACTGTAACTAAATCCTTGAATTTGTCCTTTTCGATTTTTGTTGCAAGTAGATTAGGTCACTAGCATTTCAAGAATAAAATAAAAAGCCAACATACTTCCTTAAGTAATTGCGTCATTGAAAGATTAAAAAAAAAAAATCCGGATAAATCTCGATTGCTCCTTGTAACTGATGACTTCAGTTATTAAAGACGTATAGAAATTTGATGTGTTCACGGAAATCAACTGTACGATGTGTCATGGAATGTCTCATAAATGCCCTTAACTCCAAATGTGGCCTCGTCGCGTATTAATTAATTATGTAAGAATGGTGTAGTATAATTGACTCACCCTTAACAGAAGTAACTAAGGTGAGATGTTGCGCATTCATTTCCGCCAATCTTCGTATGACGTCAATTTGCTCCAAAGATAATTGAACAGCATTTAGTTGCGCAGCTCCGCAGGGGACGTAAGCAGACCAAAACTAAATTATATGCACATAGACAATGTATGAGAGGGAGGGAAAAATAAGTGGAGAAGAGAACGATAGAAAAGAGCGAAGAAGATAAAAAGAGCGAGCCGAAAAGATAAGAGAAAAGATGAAAGACATCCGACTGAGAATTTTTCAGGCAAAGACAGAGAAATTATATTGGTTATAATGGAACGATAAGAGGGTTTTGAAATAGAATAGGTATTCAAATCGTTTCTACCGTGTGATTCCTCGCTTACATCGCAGTGATTTGGGTAGTAGATCGTCAGGTATAGTCAGCATGAAAAATTATCTGTGATCGTAGCCGCGGAGTTCTATAGCACCGGTCGATGACGCTCTTCAGTCTTGACAGCTATGGCAATGTGAGTGTCATATTATTACGGAAAAGAATTATTACACCCACAAAATGTTCTTTGTGCACCGAATGATCGTTATCCAGGGGATTGCGACTGATTGGGGATGGATAACTAAGTAAAACTAGTTTTCACAATTACGAGTGCATCTGTAAGAGCGTAACCTCAAAACGGCAAGTAACCTCAAGGACAAGTGACCGTTTTCAGGTAGGCCAAGGGGCTTTACGGTCCTAGTAATTGACACTTAGAGCCAGCGTGGCTCTGAGAGACCGGGCGTGCCGACCATGACACTACATGACCCAGAACTGGCCGAAGTCAAAAGTTCAACCTCTTCCTTGCCACTGTTCCACATCTGGAGCAATTTAAAAAAACTCTACTGCACTAAAGTTTGTTACTGGTATCCGATAAATTTAAAAAAATTTTAGCAACACGTTTTTTTTCACAGACTGACTGACCCGTTGCATCTCTTCGACAAGTAGGGTTACGAACAAAGCGATGTGGATATCATTCATCGAGCAATATAATATATACAATATTGTGTAATTGAATTGTAATATCGTTTATAATACAACGGTATACGATACTATTCCATAAATAAGTAGTGATGAATTGTTAAATTGATTTCAGATGTCTGCAGTTTCTGTTTATTTCAAACATTATTAGGTTATAAATAACTGTCTAGGTGAAATTTACACATCTGATAGTGTTGAAGTTAATAAGTCAATAGCATACGATATCGATTCATAAGTATTATTTTAAGTCTTCTTGTAGTGTCTCGAATCAAACGATAAGAGAAAAATCATCATCTCGTCTTGAGTCTCAACACCTCTCATCTTGTCTTGTTTCGTTTTTCTCGTATCTTGCGGCAACACTATTCTCTTTGAAATTGAAAGGTGAATGGTTAGGTGATCTGGTATTAAATGGATGAACATGGATGAACATGGTACATCTCAGAACATGCTAGCTTAGGATGTTACTCGTGTCTATTGGTATGCAGTGGAAAATGCCCCTACTCGTTAGCATTGTGCAACCGATGTCCCAGTTTAATGTCCTTCTCGTTAAACAGTGTATTAGCTGTTCCTGCACACACCCCGTAGAATGATTTGGCAGCATCAAACACCTTCACACCCTGTGCTAGTACGAATCTAGCTATGAGGATGCCAGGTCAAGAAAAATCCGAGGCTGCTGCATGCTCTCTGAAATAATAACTTCTAATGATTTCTTTGCAAACCCGTAAAAAAATTTAGTGCGAAAATTACAGAAAATTGTTAATAATTCCTAAAGCGCGCAGTTATATTTAATATAAAAAAAAAAAAAAAAAATACGAAAAAATATAAAAAGTAAAAGTAAAAGTAAAAGTAGAACTTTTGACTTCGGCCAGTTCTGGGTCATGTAGTGTCATGGTCGGCACGCCCGGTCTCTCAGAGCCACGCTGGCTCTAAGTGTCAATTACTAGGACCGTAAAGCCCCTTGGCCTACCTGAAAACGGTCACTTGTCCTTGAGGTTACTTGCCGTTTTGAGGTTACGCTCTTACAGATGCACTCGTAATTGTGAAAACTAGTTTTACTTAGTTATCCATCCCCAATCAGTCGCAATCCCCTGGATAACGATCATTCGGTGCACAAAGAACATTTTGTGGGTGTAATAATTCTTTTCCGTAATAATATGACACTCACATTGCCATAGCTGTCAAGACTGAAGAGCGTCATCGACCGGTGCTATAGAACTCCGCGGCTACGATCACAGATAATTTTTCATGCTGACTATACCTGACGATCTACTACCCAAATCACTGCGATGTAAGCGAGGAATCACACGGTATATTACATTCTTGACTAAAGTACTGTTTGTATTCGAGTCGCCCATTCCAATATCATTCTGTAGTCAAGAATGAAGTACAGAATTAATTTGAATAAACTATGATTATTTTAATTCACAATCTTTTCATCGTTTCATCTTCAAGACTCTTCGTTCCCTTTTTAGCTCTTGCTCATTTTTTAATAATCGTAACTATTGAACCAAGAATCTTTCCATCTGCCACAAGGTCTTGGAATTCATATAATTTTTCCGAAAATATCGTGTAAAAATTCCAATTAAATCTCTAGTGGCCTATTTTTCGAAAACCAGTTTTTTTTTTATCTTCATTCGCAAATAAAACCTGATATAGACGTTGCAGAATTTTGAAGGAATTATTTTCAAGAAGTACATTCGAAGAAACCGAAGTATCAACGTATTGGTTTTTTTGATAAGACTGACAGATTTCAAGTCGTAGATGTTTGAAAACTTTTTTATAACGAAGTCTTCGAAATTTCAATATTCTGCCCCATCTGAACAATGAGACCAATCGCCCAAAGAAATGGTATGAGTCGTTGAATCTTTTAGTACTGTACATGAACAGAAATAATGAGCGACATTGAAATTGTCAAGGCCTTGAGACAGGTCGAGTCGAGGTGGAATACCCCATAATGTTATTTTTGGTCTTGGCTCCTAATTTATCATCAGCCATAATACTCACTTGCGCTCCAACTAATCCGGCACGTAATCTTGGAATATCCGTATGACTCCAATCCGATCTGGCCCATGGATCGACACGACCCAAATCGCTGCTTAGATTAACTTCTCCTAGTTGATTATGTACGAATTTCCTCACGTTCCATGGCAGATCGTTATGCCTAATAAATAAAGACTCACAGTTTTCACTCGATATCAAATCATTTTACAGTATCATATAATATCATAATCACACCTAATGGCAGACGCAGTGTTCCATTACAGAGGTCTGATACAAAAAGTATCTTAAAATTCTGAATAATAAGTTCTACTGTATTGCAATGGCCGAAATATATTGCGCCTTCTGATTGTTCGTAGTTCGTATGCCTCATCAATAGGTCATTACGTTAAATGTTCGCGTGTGTCTGTTTGATCGGAACTTTAGAGGGACCAGATTCAGCGTTGTATTGGCTCCGGTAAATCACCTATGATACCGTAGTATGTGTTTATTGTCATTTCAAATTTCTCAGGAAACGATCGCAAAGCTGCATTTGGTTAGCAGGTCGCCTGAGAAATTAAGATGCTATGTGCATTAGTAGGATTGACAAGGAGTCAACTACCGTTTTTCTTGGAGACTGTAAATTTTGTTCAAAGTTTTGAGCATGTATATTTATTTATTTCACGTACACTAGGTATGATATGGCGTAACCCTTGACGGTTACCTGCCGAATGATTGTAGGATATTTCGTAACAGAGTCAACAATACAGTCGGGCTTCTCAATGAGAGGGTTCTCAATAAGAGCGCTTCCCCTGATTCGTGACCGAGCAGTAGCCCACTACCTTGCTTGTTTTGAATGCCACCGAATTCATTTCAAGGCTTGTCAATAAAAGCGTTCGGTGTACCTATAAATGTCACGTATGAAACAAACGTTTTCACCACACCTGCACGGAAAGTACGACTTTCGGCCCCTCGCGTGAGCGGGGAGTCGTACTTTCCGATGCCAGGGGGTGGTGAAAAATAGTATACCTCACACGGGAGTGAAAAAGGCCATCCCAAACTGCGTTTTTAACACCCTCGCCTTCGGCTCGGGTGTCAATCTTGCACGCAGTTTGGGTTAGCCTACTTTCCCTCCCTAGGTGAGTAATATACTATTACGCGCTATATGAACGAGGCAAATCGAGAAGAGTCGAAGCGCTCTTATCGAGAGACCTGCTTACGTTCCGAGCGAGGGAGCTTTTCAGTAGAGAGTGGGGGTACCACACTTCTCGGAAATTCCTTCTTCTACAGTCCCGTAGCGCTCTTATTGAGAAGCCCGACTGTACTTTACAAAATTCGAGGTATTTATATCTCTATTTGATGATTGCTATCTCGCTATATGGCGACTAGTTAGCCTGCTTAGCGTGCTGTCAGTTATATAGTCGCAGTGAGTTAATCCCAAGCTAATCCGGGATAATCCTCAATATTCTTTGAGTTTTTATGCTGTCTCAGAATGAAGTCAATGTTTTTACAATCACATAGTGTCAAATATTTAGCTGGGAAATTGTATCCTCTGTAATACAATCATTTTTCCATTAAAGTCCCAATTCCTCCTTCAATATTCAGAAATACGTACTTATTAATGGTTAATTGAAAGGTGTTACGCCATAACCGGCTAAGTCCTACAAATTAAAATTTTCAGGAGAGTAAGAAAACCATGTCATTTTTTTGTACTAAAAATGTATGAGCATAGTATAACGTATCCCTATAAAACCATATTACTGAAGGTGGAAAGGTTGCTTTAGGATTGAGAATTATATTTCAACATGATGCGCGTAATGTTCGATTTTTCGCGTGCATAAAATTAAATTTGACACACGTTGTGTTGAAAAACAAATTCCGATACACCTGCGAAAGATGATTCTCACACTCGTCCGAAAATCAACACTTCCGCACTAGTATCGAAAAAACTTGTGTGGCAAGTGCGGAAATTCGATAATATCCGACCAGCCTGAAGTCTCAGCATGAGCCAAGGCTTTAAGAAGAACCGAAGGGCGAGTGTCCCTTCTCCACACGAGTTAAGAAATGCCACCTTTCGCACATGTATCGAACGCTATTTTTTATTACACATGTCATGGAAGGAAATAAAGATAGTTGAGGAAAATATGGGGCGATTATACTTCGTCCAAGGGCGAAGCCAACAACAATTGGTGCCTCCCATTGTTTCTCGATTGTCTGTGTGTAAACGTGTCACGGTGGCGCTCGTGTTACAGTTTGTAGAGGAATAATATATGCTTTTCTTTTTACGTCAAATTGCAGACACAGTGCGATACAAAGCTATGTTATTGGTGCGATCCAAAAGCAGTGACCAATAACACAACTTTGTGTCGCACTGTGTCTGCAAATTCACGTGAAAGGAAAACCATCATAGTATAGTGGATACATTCAACACAAAGGATTTCGTGTACAGTGCGCGAAAAGCTTTGCGCACTGCGTGTGTGAAACACTACATTGAGCATTGTAGATGGTATGCAAAAGGTTACTTTCCATGCTTTTTTTTGTTGAGAATATTCAAAAGAACTGCAGATACTCAAGATTTTGTCACGAGAACACGAAAAATCGTTTCAATTTACCATGCTTTCAGAATTATGTTTGCGACATAACATACATATGTTTTGAATCATACCTACTGCTAGGATTTTTCCATTAATTCTAATACAATTGATCTTCACCGAACCTTTCTTAGATTCAAACCAGTTGTTACTAATTATTAAGAACCCTGAAAAGTAAATAATGGTCGAACTTACCCATCAATGAGAGGCACTTCCGTTAATAACCTCCTGATTACGTCTAGCCTTTGTTGGTGAGTAATGGGGGCAGTTTGAAGTAGAAGAGGTAGACATAGTCCTCCGAGTAACAGCGAAGACACTAGTAAAAGAATAGGTGCCAGAACGCGACACTTTTTTCTGGGACCTTGCTCACGGCGTTCTTTGCTACTGCCGCTACTCGGTGAATCCTCGCACGGTGGTGGAAGGCGAACGATGCCGTTACAAGGCGCCACATCTGGCAGTTCTGTTAAGCATGTCGTCTGGTAAATAAGAAACAGACAACATAATCAGTATCCAATAAAACTTACCGAAGCAAGCATTGAAAAGTAGAATCACCCAGTACCCACTGTCGGCACAAATAGGTTTGGTCTCTCTGTTTGAGTGATTATAACTTTTACAGAAAAATTGATAGAGCATCGAGTCTGGAGAAATTGTAAAGCGCCAAATTTTCTGCTTCTGATGGTTATTCACAAATTTCTGTGTACAAAACGTGAAAACCATTATGATCTCTGAAGAGTTAAAAAACGTAGTTTTTGTAACACAGGCACGATTTTCGCGTTTTTTTTACCCATTAAGCGGGCGTAAAGTGGCAGTTTTCAGACGAGCGGGCAAAAAAAAAAAAAACGCCCGCTACGTCGAGCAGCGGGCGTTTTCAGTTTATTATTGCCCGCTAGCGTCGAGCAGCGGGCGTTTTCAGGTTATTATTGCCCGCTACTCGAGCATAAGCGGGCAATAATAAACTGAAAACGCCCGCTAGATTATGTTTCAATATTTTCAAAAAAATTATCACCAATGAAGAAAAATCGCGAAAATCGTGCTGTCGCAAAAAAAGTGGTGTGTACCAAGGGCTGAGTGGGCTTTTTGACCTTGTGTGCACAATATACTATTTTTGATGGTAAATCTCAGAAATATCTTCTGAACATTAACGAACATGATAGCGCTGTGTAATTTCATAAATGTTTATAAACCTGGACGCTAGGTGCAAAAAAGTCTGATGATGCGATTTAGGGTACGAATTGATATGGGTGAACCTGAGCTACCTTAAGATTGAAGTATGCCGTCCATAAGTACGAGATCATTTCGCAAATTTTATGGCAGACCAGAACGTACGATATCTCGGTAAAAATACATCGAAGAAAAAACTTAAAAAAAAGCATTTCAAAGTGAAGAGAACAAGCTTTCCAAAGAACTTCGTAGAATATTTTTAGGATTCTTCTCTTCGTTCCACGGTTTATTTTTTCAAACCTTTTTGCACCGACATTAGTCCAAAGTTTGACCGATTGACCACGAGAGTTGGTAGCAGGGAAGCAGTACGATATGTGCATCAGGTCGTGTGCGAAAAGAAATAGCAATGAGTACCTCTGCTGAATAGTACACATACCCGCACACGCCAATACGTGAGCCCAAAGGTCAGAGTTCAGAAATAATACTTTACCCCGAGTTTGGCGAATATTACGCAGGCATTAAACGGCGTCAGTCATACGCATTTATACGTGGGATACTTGTCAAGATTTTTACCGTTCATATGGTGTAGATTTCAATCAAACTCTGCAACGATAGCTGCTTCGAGAGTCTGCTCTAGTAGTCTAGTACTTGGAGGATGAAGAATTGGATGGTGACAGAACCAGAGTATAGATGAAAATCGAAATGGTTAAAATAATGACGATATCGGTCTTTGCATGCTTCACCTTGATTTATGCGCACCTCGATGTGCATAGTGAGTCAATAGTCAACATACACTCTCGCGAAGTTTTATTTGCTCAGTTCAGATGATTAAACTGCTTCGCCTAACTGCACTTACTTGATATTGCGAACTTCATCGCAATGAGCAAGAGCAGAGCAGAGCTGAATTTTTTTCAACACAGGGACAAGTTTTTCCTGGTATTACATACGGAGATGTAAAATCTCTATAACAGAACAGCAGCCGAATGGCATGGATCAGGACTACTGCGTCACCAAAAAGTAATCTATTGAGCTGAACTCAACTGATGTGTTTTCATTCCACATATACAAAAGAGACCCTCTATTTTTATACAAAATACTAAACTTTACTTCGCACCAGCAAGTCTACTAAATTTCAATGTTTGGACAGAAGTGAATTATCACAAAATGTAACATGGCGTTATATAGGATACCCTGATTTTCCATCGATGAAAAATATTGTGTACAGATCTCTTTCGGCAAGTACTGGAAGCTCGTTGCTTTTCAGGTGAATGAAATACTCATGGAAAGTGAGTGGTACGAACTTTCGAATCACAATTCGAAGATTCGTGTGAAGTATTTTTCTGAATCAGACACCAGAAGGTACACTTGTTATGCAACAAACCGTACTGGAGAGGTCCGGAGTTACATTGACATCAAAATCACGGGTGATTATTTTTCAGTAACTCATATACACGGTTTTTATACCGAGGCGGGCATGAATCAAGTCTCTTGAATATTTCATTACTACTTCCATTGAGCAGTCAACCGCGTAGTGAGGTAATTTTAAAACCCATTTTCAAAAAACAGCTAATACTTGAACAGAGCGGTTCACACGACAACCCATCTTGCATCGAACAGAATGTAGTGATCAATGAACATTATTCCTCCAAGTTTCGGGTGAATCACGATCCATCGCTTCGTTTAGAAAGTGATGAACAGTATCTGATTTCTGGAGCGAGATGCATTGATTGTGATGTGTTCGAATATCATCGTCACTCTCGTTCTACTCGCCATTATGGTTACCTAGTAGTTAGATAGTTGTGAAGAATCGCGAGACAAAGTATGCGAGAAAAATTGGCGTAAAGTTCGCCCCGAATTGATCAATTTATTAAGAATGAACATACTTTTCAGGAATCGCATACCAAATTTCTATAAGAAGTACGGAGGCGTTTCATCGATGGGTCTATGGAAGGAATAGATTCAACGAAAAATATAGGTGATCAGGCTGAGATGCTGCCTTATGATGAGAAATGGGAAGTCCCGCTAGAGTTTTTGGAAATCGGTACCGAATTTACTATCCCCCTTGCCTGTATGTACGTCGTAGGAATCACAATCAGTTGATGAATCCATGTCATGTTGCGGGACACTTTGACAGCCTTGTTCATTCACGTTTACATTCTACGACAATGGTTCAATTCCAAATGGTGATCTTCTCACAGTTCAACGGTATTACGGAAATTCGATGAACCTAAAAATTATCTAGCCATTCACGCAAGCGATTCAGACAAATGAGTGACTGTCAAATGGCTAGAATTCGCTCGTCTATTCTTCCATACAATTTGTCTATCCAATAAATCTCGACGGAACTTTGTAAAGGAGGTACTGAAAAGTGGTGCATTCGGTATAGTAAAAAAAAAAGTAGAGGCAAGATCGATTCGTCAACACGAGGCGATTACAACAGTTACGGTGAAATCGATGCGACCATCACCCTTCCAGGACTTGCACATGAAAGCTCTCTCTCGCAAACTCAAGATTCTCACCCATCTAGGAAAACATCTTAACGTTATCAACCTTCTCGGTGCTTGTACCAACGTTGCGTTCAGTAAGTTTTTTCTTCTTTAGACCGATAGGCTCTGCAGAAGCGCGTAATTTACATGGTTCTAATTCTCGTTGCAAAGAATCGCCCTTTCCATTAATGGATTTTATTTTGTGAATACCGATTGTTCTTATTCAAGGTGAGCATTGTATTGTGATCGTTATCAAGAGGCCTTGAATAATTTTCTGAAATGATACGAAGAAGAAATTTCCACAACCTGCCACAGTCTTTGCTTTTCTCTGGTGAACATGAAGTACGTCCGCAGCTGTGCCCAGCCTTTTCTCATCTGCGAACGGTGAGACTAGAATCAACTGCTTTTATTCTGGTCCGAAAGTGTTTATCCGATCAGGAATTCTGATCTTAGTAGCATCATCAACTTCCTGAATATTCATCATATTTTTTAAGAAGTACGCTTGCATTCTGTAGATCGTGATTGGGGCTATAAAGGTTATAAGCTAAATGGCTACGTTTTTTTTTTAGGTCGAGATCCTTCTTGGAAGGCTTAAGGAATTGACGTGAATCACTTTAATACAATATTTGAGTTCCGAATAGGGTTTTGGTGGATACAGATCGAATACCGCTCTGAACAAAAACTCTTAATCCGATGTCCCTGTCCCGCTTCGGGCCCGACAATTAACGAAATCGCAGATCTAACAGTATTCAGGGTGCCGTGAGAGACCCGAAACGCTTTCAGTATAAGTATGCATTTATAAGACATTGGAATATTTTTGTAATCGAGCCGTTGAATGGTAATGCTGAGTTTCTTATGCAGTGATTCGACCATCGCACTGCGGCCGTAGGTTGTTATATCGATTTAGCGACAATTCCATCGAGGAAGCGATCATGATCTCGACTGTGGCTTTTGGGGTATCCGTCGAATCGAAATTTCGCCGGATGGGATTCTGGCAACCGGGAAAATATTCTGCCAGATCGGGAAAGTGCCTTGTTATGGTAGATTAATGAATTGGTGTTGGGACGGAAGTAAATAAGCTTCGATAGGAGCATCGATTAGTATACAGGATGCCAGGGTTGGGCTGGTTACTCCGGTACGATTAAGATGCAATGTGTTCACTCGTATTTAGTATTTCAGTGTATGTATTATTAAAATTTTGAAGATCATCCGAAAAGAAAGTTAATTCGAAACTGAAGTCTCTAATCGGGTTGCTTCCGGATGGAATGCTCAATTTACACTATGACAAATCGGGTGACAGTACTTCGTATATATATGTTCATGTAACCCTGCGTAGTTCCCAACATGTTCTCTGATGTCAAGGCTGAATATTTTTCTCGCTCGATACCTTTCTGTGTCCCCAATCATAATTGACAACACAGCAGAATGAAATTCGCGTCCTGAGAAATTTTGTGAAATTTTTAACTTGCATTTATTCTTAGAGCTTATTATTATCCGTTTAAGTTAATTGAAAATCGTGATTGAAAACCTTAGCTCCCTGAAGATCACGTATGTCGCTATTGTACACTGCGCACAAAGAATATCAGATAAATATCACATTTCAAAGTTTCATTACTCAGTGGAAAATGGACCTAAGAGTTATCTTTGAAAATGTTCCGAACTTGAAGCTCTACCTTTCAGATGCTCACAGCAATTATTGAGCTTACGTTACTTTGTTCACAAGTTATGCTTCCTCGAAGCTCCTCGCGTCGGATCCGTGAAATGAAGTTTTAACTTTGGAACGGCGCATGGCGACTGTCAGCCGGCAAATTGAACTTTTGGGATAACAATTTTAAAGCCTGAAATGTCCTCTTTCAAATGCAATTTTTAAATTTGCTGTAAGTTTTTTTTTTAATGAGTTATTCGACGTTGGACGAAAAATCTTGAATTCAGATGGTCTCATTCGACAGGTAACTACGCCTGAAAAATTCAACGAACTAAATATTGAAATAGAAGTCCAACAAGATTAGGATTCGAGTTTCAAAACCATATTTCACCCGGGGCATTCCATCGAAAATTTCGCAACAATTTTTGGTTCCACGTCGAATAACTCATTGACAAAAAAACACAGAGTAAATTCAAAAAATGCATCCGAAAGAGGAAATTTCAAGCTTCAAAATTGTTATTTCATAATTTCCTGGCTGACAGTCGCCATGCGCCGTTCCAAAGTTGGAACTTCACTCCACGGATTCAACACGAGGTACTTCGAGGAAGCATAACTTGTGAACAAAGAAACTCAAGCTCAATTGCTGTAAGCACTTGAAAGGTGAAGCTTCAAGCTCGGAATATTTTTAAACATAACTCTCTAGGTCCATTTTCCACTGGGTTATGAGAATTTGAAATCTGACATTTTTCGGGGGAAAATTGGGTCACCCGCTAATTTTTGTATGCGGTGTATTAGAAAGACATTCGTCGCAAGGATTTCCTAGCATTAAAAAAATGTCGAGTTATAGGACCAACAGGTAGCCTTCCCAGACAGCACAGATATAAAAGTTGTCTCAAAGTCGTCATGATGACCAAATGAGCCACCTTTTGACTTTCTTTCGTCTTAAAAACGTCTTTTAGACGAAAAACAACATTCAGACGTCAAAAAGTGGCTCATTTGACGTCCATGTGACGACTTTAAGACAACTTTTATTTCTGTGCTGTCTGGGTTACTTCCTCGAACGTGTGACGACGAGAGCAACGAACAATAACCGCTTTACCGGTTAATTCATCACTAAAAATGGATATTTTCGATGCTTCAGCAGCTCCCCAATTTTCAACCTCAGGTTTTCGTTTCTGTGTGATTAAAAATAGTTTTGTAACTCCTGATCCATGATAGGATTTTCATATTTCAGGTCAAAGTTCTCCAATTTGGTTCGACAAAACAAAGTCTGCCGGATAGGATACTAGCAGTGCTTGTGGTAGTTGTGGTCTTTCTACAGAGTTCTCCGTTGATACTGCTCCGACCAAGGCTTATGAGTATATTGTGAGGATTGGCCCTTGTGTAGCTGCAATGATCATTCCTATTCACTTAGGGTCACTGCTTAGAACTTGGCCTGTTGATCGCCAGACAGGAGTTCTAAGTTTTTTGCGTTTCCCAAGGCTCGGCTTTTGGTGGCTTGTTTCAAGTTCTCGAATAAACGCTCTAACTTTTTCACTGACTTGATGTGCTCTTCTAAATCTTTTCGACAGAGTCATCCATCAAGTGTAGTCGAATGCAGAGTCTCTTACAATACCACGTTTACTAGAACTATGATAAGGCTCTTCATTACCGATGTCTCTGCTCGTTGTAGGTCTGCCAAGAGTTTACTCCTATCTCTGAGATATTCATAAAAAGTCCCCTGTGTCTCCGTTTGCCTTGAGGGTCAAGGATAGGGCATTGCCTCGAATAGAGAGGCGGGCGGCAAGTTTTTCTTGTATCGAAACAATACATTCCTTCCTTTTCAGAACTATGTCTAGCACGGCTGCTTTTAGTCCCTGATTGACCCAGATATTATTATGGTCCATAGCGAATAGACGAAAATGATTTCTTGTACTTGCTCTCGCCATTATTGCGGTTCTCTTGAAAATACGAGGAGGATCACAATTTTGTTGATGACTGCTCACCGCAATTTGCGAGAAACTGTTGCGGGTGAAAATAAAAAGACACGTTTCGACTGGATCTGAACTGCAAGCTGCCAAACATAGTTTTACCAATTGTTTTTGTTTTTTTGTGAAATGTCGAAAGTAGTATAAAAACGTTTGGCCATAAATGTGTACTTCCTTCCTGCAGAACAGCTGTTATTAGTACCTTAATAGGTAGTATCGTACCGTGCCGATGGATACTCGACTTTGTTCAACGAGGATATAACTATTAAGGAAGAAGAAGATACTCGACTGCCCATTCGTCCATCGCAAGTAAACTCATGCTGACTAACTCTCAACTTGCCACTCAATATTATATCGCATACCTTGCTGGGCATTGAAAAGTTGGTTATTAATGAACAACGGCATGATGAAGTTCTTGCTGTCGCAAGAAAATAAGGAAAAATCTGCTCCATCGTCCTGATTCGAATAGATTTTTCGTTCAACACAAGGAGGATTCAGTTCCCTCAAGATATACATTTTTGTGAAACGCTCCTGCAATATTCCAAATCACATTCCTGTTGCGCTTCTGAGACCTTTGCCACCATTTTTAAACATGATAGAATTTAACTGTTCATGTTACGAATCTTGAATTTCAAAAATATGTCCCAACCGTAAAACGCCGTGTCGGATTCTTCTAACCCGTGTAGAAATTTTCTGTGGCAGGCCCTAATATCAACATGGGCCATATCGGGTGGATTTGTGTCTTGCCAGACTTGCATCGCTACCCAGGGCCTTAAAGTGGCCCTGTTGCGGCGTGCCTTGATATCAAAATCGGCATGACCAGGCAGATTCGTGGCTTGCCAGACTTGCAACTTTCTAGCTGACCATCATAGTTGATGCAATGATGAGTATTATTATTTCTGTAAACTTTTAAATTTACCTTGAATATTGATGCAGCTGCAGTCAACTCTACTTCACCGGCGTATACGCCATTCTTACCCATATGTAATTTGTAGTCTTCTGCTGACCTTATAGAAACGCCATGTGACTCGTCCCCCATGAAACCAGATGGGAATTGTCTTTTTCGCGCGCTGTCGTATTGCTTGTCGAAAAATCAGGATAGGCATCAGGAGCTAAGATTGACCATCGTTTCATTTATACTGCAACATTGGGATAGATATGGAGATTATATCACGGGGGACGAGTCACATGGCGTTTCTATAAGGTCAGCAGAAGACTACAAATTACATATGGGTAAGAATGGCGTATACGCCGGTGACTCTAGGGACAACGGTGAAGGAGCTACGGTTTACTCAAGCTTGAATTCACCGAAAACTAGAATCGAAAAAATGAAAATCAAAAAATGGATCGCAAAAAAAAATGCGAAAAATGCGTTGCTAGATAATTGAATAAGGAACAAGAAACGTCCCTAAAAGTTCACTCTAGGGACAACGGTGCAGGAGCTATGGAATTCTAAAGCTTAAATTCACCGAAAACTAGAATCGGAAGTATAAAAATCAAAAAATGGATCGAAAAAAAAATGCGAAAAATGCGTTGATAGATAATTGAATAAGGAACAAGAAACGTCCTTAAAAGTTCACTGTAGGGACAACGGTGCAGGAGCTATGGAATTCTAAAGCTTAAATTCACCGAAAACTAGAATCGAAAAAATGAAAATCAAAAAATGGATCGAAAAAAAAAATGCGAAAAATGCGTTGCTAAATAATTGAATAAGGAACAAGAAACGTCCGTAAAAGTTCACTCTAGGGACAACGGTGCAGGAGCTATGGAATTCTAAAGCTTAAATTCACCGAAAACTAGAATCGGAAAAATAAAAATCAAAAAATGGATCGAAAAAAAAAATGCGAAAACTGCGTTGCTAGATAATTGAATAAGGAACAAGAAACGTCCCGAAAAGTTCACTCTAGGGACAACGGCGAAGGAGCTACGGTTTGCTAAAGCTTATGGGGTGCGAGTTTGGCAGCCTGACTAGCCCCCGGCCTAGCGCGGTATCTAAAACGGGAACATCCAGCGGGGTCCCTAACAGGCTGCCACAGCTTAGCCTAACCTGGGCCTCATTTGCACTATGGCACGCCTTATTAGGACCCTGCCAACACCACAGCACAATTTCTACACGGGAACCGAAGTCCAATGAATTTACCTTCAACCTGTTATGTTAAGCATACCACTTATCCCTCTGCCGAAAGGTTGCAGTACTGTATCAGTTTTTGATATTTTTTGTCCGGACGACTGTTGCCTCCAATTAGTTGACAATCTGTCATCAACTTTTGAGTGCGTCAAAAGTAGGCACTGCAGTATGAAAATGCGAAAGTAGCCTTCAAATGCACTAGCAGCATATGAAATATAATTTTAATCCAATTGGCAGCAATTTGCGAATATAATGCTATGTGGGCAGTTTTAGTGGGTCGATGAAGTGGCACTTGCTCAAGGTAGGATGTTTTTTGAGTAGCTGGTTTTCCCCCATCGGAATACCTTGTTTCAGCATTTTCCCTAATTGTACAGCCAAGGGCTTGGGTATCGAAGATCCAAAGATTTCTTTAGGTCTGATGAATTTTCCATGACCTTCGAAATTTCTTCAGTGAGTCCTTAAGTTTAATCCTGATCCTGTGAGGTGGGTTCGATGCATGTAATAGAGACGAGGGTGACGTTAGCTGGTTTCATGATTCCAACGCTAATTACTCTTCGTCCTATTGGGCTTTTGTTCTTTACGTCACTTAGCACTGTGTCACCAAGGCTCATTGATGGATATCCAAAGAAAGACGATAACATGAAAAGCGTCGTAACTGCGCATACTCTACTGTGTACGAGGGAAGAATAGTTTTCCCGGGTCAATTGTGACATTATTCCTTCTGCTGCCCCACATGTGGGTGTATTTCTTTAAAATAATACGTCATGCTGCACAACTTTGCTATAGCTACAACTGCCTCGGGTCAGTAGGGGCTGAGTTAAGTGGCAAGATTTAATCTTTAGTAATCAGAGGCTGAGTTATACTTTTTTGAAAAGGTAAGAACCTGGAGGGTGCTAATTTTTTCTACAGTGAATTTTGATTGATATTTAATATTTTCTCCCTATGGCAGGCAGGCAAATTGTCACATAAAAGAGAATCCAAAACGGAAACTAATACACTGTGGATTTTGTTAGTGTCTATTCGTTTGTTTATGTTTATTTGTTGACCGTTTTCGCCTGAAAAGTCGAGAGATTCACGACGGCATGGTTCATGTTTTCCGTGTCTGCCGCCGCTATTATTGGATATCGTAGAGCGGGACTTTGAGCTGTGACTCCTACAACGACATTTTTTATCCATTTCTTTCTTGCGAATTCTCACTAAAAATGATCCAAACGTTTGTCAAGGTGTTAAGCACGGTTTTGTCGGGGCAATTCCAGTCTCTGCAATCTTTTCACGACATTTTCAGACTTTTTAATTTTCCTGCGCTGTATAATAGTTCGTGAATCGTCAGAACTAAAAAGGACAATGACGGAACAAACCAGATCTAAGCGCAGGCCGCATACCACTAACTTTTTGACGTGGATTAGTCACACTTTGAAAACTTTTGACACAATCGGTGAATGGAGGATGTACTATAGCTAGTTAATCTTGCGGAAGAGGCGTGAAGTACAACGGAGCTTACCCTTCTATTAATTCATTCAAACATTATAGTATAAAAAAAATACTTGCATTTCCGTCGAATAATTATAAAAATCATGAAAAAATGCAACCCCTCGTATTACGTTGTATGCCAGACATAATATGTAATCAGTTCGCTAGTTAGGTAATAAACAAACGATATGTATCCATTTGGACCTATTTTGAATGTTTTCTTTGGAACTGGAAATTATATGTTTCAAGTGCGCAGGCGCTGATTTATTCGAATATTACGAGGGACGTCAATTTCAGCCTTGTCACGAATATCCCTAGAGTCCGTCTGCTATTTGTTTCCGATTGTTGTCAAATTAAAAAGGCGGTAGACCGTAGCAGGAATGGGTTATGTTTGTTGTTAACCTAGCAGACGACAGAACTAGGGATATTACTGAAAAGTTGGTGGAATTGCTAGCACGATTCTGCCGGCCAATGATATTCGAATAAATCAGCGCCTGCGCGCTTGAAACCTATAATTTCCACATAATCACACGGTAAAATAATTTCCACATCAGGTTTATTGTGAGATGTCATCTGCCTTCAACTCTCTTTCTCTTTATACAGGAAACTAGGATTAATATTAATGATTTATGAAACTAGGATTAATCTCACCTGATAGTCCATGTAGTTTCCATAGCCCATGTGATTGCACGTGCAGGCGCAGGCTTGTATATGTCTCCGCATGTCTAACTCGACCTCCTCGCCGCAGACTCCCCTCGTAGTCGCAGACATCGTATCTTTCATGCAGTTACCTCCCGTGCAGTACATCCTGTGATCAGTTTGATCGATATAGCTGCCCCCTGTGTCTTCGTATCCTAGTCTACTGGGACATCGGGAATCAGTGGCGAAGCCGATTCGTGATTGAGCTCGGATGGAAGGATCTTCGAACCCAATTCGTGATTGGGGTCGATGAAACGTCGAAGGTACGTCCTGCAACAGATGAGGAAAACCTTGCGAATAAAAAAAAATCGGCGAAATTTTGTGCATATTGCATATACAATATTATTCATTCGGAATAATATTCGTTACTTGCTCAATTCTAGCTGATGATATGAATTTAATTAGTGCTCCGCGGGTTCCCGAAATTTCCGGAACCTGGGTTCGGGTTCAAGACGGGTTTGAAATCGGTCGAGAAATTGTCACCTATATGTCATGAGTATCATGGCAAGTGTTATGAAAAACTAAATTTTTTTGAAAATCTCGGCTCGGATTTTCTGGATATGTCGGCAATCCTAGCATTCCTGGCAGACCCGATATATTCAGAATCCCTCCCGAGAGATTAATTCCAATACGCGCACAGCACTAGAATTTGTAGTAAATTTGTTTAGTTGCTCTAATACGATTCCACTTCTATTTGTGTTAGTTAGCACTTATTTACCAGGTTTGATGAAGGAATCCTGTCTAAGGAGGACCATAACCAGTGTCAGACCGTAACTCATAAATCATATTTCACTGACCTATTGACGATAATACCCTACTACATTATTCAATCTTTCTTCGCGTACATTTTCAAATATATTGTTGCAGAATGCGTTCACAATAAATTAATTGCGGGTCGCGAGAGAAATAAAGTGAACGGAAAACGAAATCAGGTAAATAAAGAAAACGGTTGTATTCAGAAAATACACGTCTGACCTGGACTAAAGGTAGAACAGAACTGTTTTTACATTAATGTTGGTTGACGCAGCAACCAATAGTTCTTATTTTTAGATGGTATCTCATCTATCTTCTCTGACTACTAGACAGGGAGTCTCATGCACGAAGGGTGCTTCATTCCACGTAACAATATTTTCATTCCACTTTGGCACATGTCATGAACTTATTCTTTTCCCAGCTGCTACCCTAGTAACCAAATATTGTAAGAAACTTAGACAATCCTCTTTCGCACGCATCTTTCGGCAGATTTACAGCAGACTTTTGTATGATCATTTCAAAACACTTGAAATAATCGCCATCCTGCGAAAGATCATAGCATGCATGCGGAAGCAGACTACCAGTGGTTCTTGCAAGAATCTTCGAAAACCTTGCGGCAGATGTTTACTAGGGTAAGTCTTGATCCTGGTGGCCCGACAATCAGCTACAATATCGGGAGGATGATCGAGAACTGTAAGCAATGCATGGGAATAGTGTATGCATCGCCCAAAGCACTGATAAAAATATGGACCCCACCCAACAAACCATAGCGTAGATTCCACATCTACACAGAAAAATCTAGACTCAAATCACGATTGACCAACCGTAATTTACGTTTTCGTAAACGTACTATAGTAAAACGTGATTTACGTTTAGGTTTTCCTGTGTGTACGAATACGCAATCGTACGTGAAGGACATTTGATCCTATTTTACGGCAACGCAAAGCGTGATTCACGTTTGTCCCTAAAAACGTGAATTACGCTTATGAAATCGTAAATTACGATAGGTCAATCGTGATTTAGGTTTAGATTTGTCTGTGTGTCGATTTCGGCCTCTGAGTAGCCAGACATTCTTCGTAATCCTTGACGCTGCCACGAAATGGACATAAGTTGCAAGAGTTCGATCAATGCAATCGTCAGCCACGATAAAGTTAGTGCGTCGACTGTTCACAGGGTTTGGAATTCCAGAGATAGTGTCAAACCAGAGAACCTCATCTTCATGAAAAGAAATCAAAGAATTTTGCGAATCAAATGATAAAACACCACCTTGTATAACTCGCAAACGAAGGGAAAAGCTGAATGAATGGTATAAATATTCGAGCATTTGATAAAAAAAACTTACCGAGGGTGATTGGGAGGTAAAAATATCAAGATTTCTTCTCAAGCAGCACTCAACCCCGTCTACGACGATTGTCAAGAGCCCTGCGGAGGCTATGCTTTTGACCCACTTGACCTACTCATATCATAAAAAGATGAGAAAGACAGAGAGGTACTACCAGAAGAAATCAAGAAATTATCAGGACTTCGGAAACTCCCAGTTAGAGCAAGAGCACGAATGCGAAATTCCCGTACATGTGGCTCGAAATGGACCCAACGTATAGCAATAAAGCAGCTGGGAAAACAAACCAACGTAATAAAGGAAATAGAAATCGGTCTCATACATAAAAGAGACGTCGGCCACATAGTGGAACTACCACAACCAATACAGACTATGGGAACGGCTTTTCTCGATCCTGATCATCCGGAAGACGTTGAGGAGACAGACGGATGAGGGGAGGGGGGGCAACAAGAACAAGACGCGATTCGCGGTGATTAGGTTGAATTCCAAGACGATTCAGAAACCGAGACAGAGGGCCTAATAAGAATCAGACGTGCACAACCGAGACGATCGTCTGTCGATTGTAGTCAAAACCGCTACAGAAATAGTCTGTTAGAAAATACAACAAAAGATGGTGTATCCCCAACTGCCTAGGCCCCAAGTACCGCCACCCACCGATGATTTGGATTTCCTTAACAAAGGCGAAAAAGATAAGCTGATGGTCGTACAAGCAAATTAGGTACATCTATTATGACACAAAATAAAGTATTTTCTGATGTATTCAATTATTCTTATATACATATTCCCACTTATTTTTTGGTGGATACACATAACCTGTGTTGCGCGCCCTTAGTGTCGGGGCGAATAATCGATTAAAATATACATCGTAGTCAGGGCTTTTTGTGCAAATGAAATATGTCCTCTGCTAATCCACAAACTGTAAGTTAGAGTCACCTTTCTACCGCGGCCCGGTTGGTCAAGAAGACCCCTCGTACAGACCTTCCGTCAATTGAGTTTCTCTCGTGAGCGTGGTTCTACTTGCCGAGCACGACACACGAATTCACTTCTGTTATCAGGTCGATATCATACAATCAAATATTTGATCGAGCGAGATGTTCTCGTGTATTTAACGTCAAGAAGTTACCGGAAACGATGGTGTGAAGAAGGGTACCAAGGCCGTCGAGCTCAGGTAGATTCCTCCTACACCCCGCACCACCGACGAGCACGCGACCGGTGCTACTGTCTACGAGACAGTAGCTACTTAGCATACACCGATGTATCACCTGACCTATATGGCCAATCAGGATCAAGATGTCTCAGACCCATCACGCATTAAGGGCAAGTCGTCGAGCTGAGCTCGACACCAGTCTGAAGCCTCCTCTACGCTCACTTCTTGACGCGCCAAGACGTACTGTGATTACTGATTATTGCTCTGGATAAAAATGGTCATTTCTCCCATGCCGTAATATGCGTTCGTTATTGATATTGTTTCTTGAGTATATTTTAATCGTGTAGAGTACCGTTGCAGCCAACCACGTTGAAGTAAGGCATGTATTATTTACTTTGAAGATAGGAGGTAGCCATTTAGCTAATGATAGTTTTGTGTAAGATACTATTGGACCTCGAAGTCTCGTATCTCGTAACATCGTTCTGTAAGCCACCTTGTGGCTGGTCACTCTAATTATCTTAAACTATCGCTTTTGAGTGTGTGGATTTCTTTTGGTTATCTCATAACGTCCATTGTTCTCGAGTTGTAGCTTTTCAGTACAGTACTACCTCGTTATAAGAGACTGTTAGGGCGGTTAGGGGAACAGGATTCCGAAAAATTTGTTGCTGAAGCGTTCCCCCACTACTGGAAAATCGCACATGTTTCAGTGCGTCAGTGAGCATCACCACTGGGACTACCTTATGTACACAGGTAGAGTGGGAAAGCTATAAAGCTCGCTCAAGCGGAACAAAGGGGAAATTTTCTTATATCGAGGTAGTACTGTACTATCTTTTATTCTGTATGTTGTGTTGCATGAGTTATGACCGGTTAGTCAGACCTTCCTGGGATAAAACCTAAGCAGTACTCTGCTGTCGAGTACTGAGTCATGAGTGTCGCTTTGTGACATTACGTCGAGGTTAACTAATTAATATTATATCGAAGCGGCTCGGTGCAGATTTACTCTAGATTATAGGTTACGGCTTGAATTACTGTATGTTATCGCTTATAGGATCGCTCTATAGAGTGCTTCGTTAGTAGTTATCTTGTGAAATAAGTTTAAATGAATTTATTCACATGCCTCTTACTGTAACAATATTTTTTTCGCTCGACTTTATCATGTAATTGTATATTGCTTCTAGTTGAAGACGAGCCTATAACTTTGTTTAATATTGCGTCTTACATAATATGTGGCCACATGGCTCATTGAAAGTTTTTTCTGTGTCTAATTGGTGTACCTCGTCCTTCTATCATAAATATTAAATCTGCGCCAGCTGAGTTGTCTCCCGTCGATATCTCTGAATATTGTTAAGCGTCGTATCATTTGTTGAGACACTGACACAACCTATCGTAAGCTCCCGTATAAAATCACGCAGTAGAGTCGCCGAAGTTCTTCACACCCGATAAAAAGCTACGTTACAATGATTAACTCCACTGCGTCGTATTAATGTATATATATAATTTCGTAGGATGAGTAGCTAGCCCCTCAACGATATTCGGGGGCATTTCGCCTAAAACTAGACGGCCTACCGACCTTCTCTTATTCACGATGCTCACACGCCGATACGCCAACTAATGGCGGAAATCGGAATCCTCCGAAGGAGTCTCGGCAGTACCAGAAACCTATAGGCAGCTGAGCAGCCGAGACTCCTTCGAAACCACGTGACTCGACCGCTGCTAGCGCCACGATTGGTCGTGAACACCGTGAATAACGTGGCAGAAATTCGTATTATAATAACATGCAGAGTGCGCACCATCTACCACTAACGCGGTAGACTCTCATCGACAGTCAACTCAACTCGCGCCTTCGAGTCTCATTCTCGGTGGCCCGCTGGCTACCTCACCGATATGAATCTTTCTCACTAACAAAGTCAGTACCGGAAATAATGAGGTACGTTGCAAAACATTGATTTTGAGAGCGGGTCATCTCGTAATATGTAAGTGAGAGGCCAATAGGGATGCTGCGGGCTCCTCGCCTGCCCGAGCCTCATGTTGAATAAACAACAACTGTTTGGAAAAAACAACTAACAATCTGTAGTCTCAAACGGGGATGAGTAAATTTTTCAATCTAACGTAAAAGACACAAATCATATTAACTGTTTCATACGATATTTTGAATATAAAAGTCCCATTGACCAAAATTTTATTTCCGCAATTACACACGTGACAGCATTACATACGTGACAGCCACCGCTACATCGTCTGGAGGTATCAGTCATAGGCATATGAAATATCAGTAGATCGGATGTCTGTTTCGAAAAATAAAGAAATGCCCCATTAGACTGACCACCATCCACAGAATCGCTTTGTATGTTAGAATTGGATACCCTAATTGATTATGAAGAATATAGTATAAGTAGCCCGTGGATCTTTCCAGACACCCAGAGATTATAAAGGAATCACTGGTATTTTGCTAAATAATAAATAAGAAAGGGATAGAGCAAACTGTTTAATAGAGCAAACTGTGTAAGCTGTTTAATTTTTATCCGCAAGTGATATTCAGCATCAGGTATGATAGTTAAAAACACTAGTAATCTGCTGTAAAAAAAACTGAGTCAATGGAACATTTCATTATAGCGTATCAGCGATTTGAAAAAAAATGTTTTCAAGGTGTATGTACCGCCTTAAAAATAATCGCAGCCTTGATGTAATGATTCTGACTTTGAGTCGTGGGACTTTTTCATGGTGAATTGTTATTTTCATTTTCATTCAAGACGAAAAATTAATACCACACAAATGTCAATCCGTGTTCACTACGACGAAATCGCTTACAAATGTCTGAAATGGCGATATCTCTAAATGATATATTCAGATCGACTATTCTTGGATTGTCCCTGAACAAGAAAACAAGAAAAAAAGTCAGGAACTGTAGATGGGGGAGACAGAATAAATTCGAAATAGAAAATGTAGTGTTAGCCAAAGATCCCCGCAAACATCAACTGCAGTGGTTAAAAACACGATTAGTATGCCAAGTATCTCCGGCAGTTTCATGATAGAATTTTCCAACGGAGAAGAGTTTCATGAAAGACACGTCGATCACCGTCAAGTCTGCTGTTGAAAAGTAAATAGTAAAGGAAGAGGAATAAAGAAGCCTGAGGGTAATGATTGGATTTGATAAAGTAAAAACCTGTACAACGCGGTACCATAGCTAAGTCTTGAATGTAAATTGCTGCTGAACACCTGTATAGTGCTCAGCACTATAAATATATAGATATGTGTGTGTAATTGTGAATTGATTAAACGCTTCGGCCTAATCACCAGGGCAGACAAAAATAAATCAGTATTTCGCAGAATACAGACAGACAAAAAGTAGCCAGTCCCGCAGGGACTGTGTAAAAATCCAACCCTATGCGTATGGATATACATACTAGAACGTCGAATCTTGATCATGTACCATGTAAATCTCCGGGTATTTCCGAACATCGAAGAAAGGTATATATCGAGGGCGTATGCTGAGAAACATGCGGCAAATCTGCAGACTAATAGGATCTAAAGTCTGGACTGTAAAACTGAAGGCTGAACTCTCGGCGGCCTAAAATCCCGTATGGAGCTTTTGATCAAAGAAAAAAGCCCCCTCAGAATGAGATTTAAAGCTTGGCACCTGGGAACTAGGTCAAATTGAAAATTCACCTCAGCCTCGGCACCATACAACTGACTCTATAACCTACAAGTCTCAAGAGAATGGATCGAAGACTTAGCAGATCTTTTTCGTCAAGAATCTTTGCAGACGTTCTCATAATTTATATCAGCCTTGTTATTTTCCGGTTGGTGTTACGGTTGTTATATGTTGACCTGTTTGTTCTCGCTTTGTTCAGGCGATGTCATTTCAGCTACAGTGAAAGATAAAAACCATCCTGCGAGACAATTTCGACCGGATGCAATCTCGAGGGCTGGTAAACAAATATATAAATGAAACACAGGTGGAGAGATGCCTTGCAAGAGAGCAAAAAACATCACACAATGTTTTCTTGATAAATAAACATATTATATTAAAGCTCAATTCTGTCGCTACAAATGTGTTGGAGATTTTCGTCAATTTCTTTCTTTTAATTATACAGTCGGGACTCCCAATAAGAGCGCTACGGGGCTGTAGGAGAAGGAATTTTCAAGAAGTGTCGTACCCCCACTCTGTATTGAAAAGCTCGCTCGCTCGAAACATGAGCGGGTCTCTCAATAAACAAGCACGGTCGTGGGGGTACTGCTCGGTCGCGGATTAGGGGAAGCGCTCTTATTGAGGGCCCTCTTATTGGGAGTCCTGACTGTATCTCAATGCGAACAAAATTCGATGCATTCAATTTTCGGGATCCTATTGGATGATCGAAAGTTGAAGCTCACTGAAAATATGCTGTTCACTGAGAATGATCAATACTCGAAAATTAACAGAGCCTGCAGTAATATTTGAGTCGAAAACCTTGCGAATATAGTGAATGTTTATCCTATCCCAAGAAATGTAATAAAAAATCGGAACAGTTAGATGTTCGTCGAGTTGGCATGGGGTGCTCTATTCATCTGAGAACTATGTTTTTCGAATTTCTTTTTCGGAAGTAGTTGACCCTAAAGTCTGATTCAACTTCTTAATAATGTGTATTGTTCAAAAAACATGTTATTATCATTCCAACGCGGAAAATAAA
Organism: Tenthredo notha; assembly: GCA_914767705.2. NCBI lineage: Eukaryota > Metazoa > Arthropoda > Insecta > Hymenoptera > Tenthredinidae > Tenthredo > Tenthredo notha. The sequence goes on along the minus strand of OU611915.1, from coordinate 8,318,649 downwards.
ACCGAACAATCGCTTGACTGTGTTATTTTCAAATGAGTGTATATTCTTTCCAACCCTAGGAAATTGATCATATTTTCCAAGATTAATTTTTTTTTACAGATTTCCTGGTTAGAATAAAAATGAGATATTCTCCGAACAAACTGAAATATGGACAATTTGAATCAGACCAACATTGTGACTAAAGCCTTACGACAACGCGCGGTCTTGTCTACTTTAGACAACCATAATTTATTGGCAAATTACTAACGTGAAATACATGTTCAATAAACTCAAACAAACACCATCAACTACAATTTTTTTCAAACTGTAGAATCTATGGCAGTTGGAGAAGATGTGAAATTTTTTTTTTTTTCAAAAATTAAAGCTGTACCGCTCACGTTACGAAATACATTCTTGCTTTCTGTTTAATCTTCAAATTCAATTGGCATTTCTGTCAATTTCGTTGAAATTACTATCAAGATGGAGTTGACAGAGTTACCGCCGAATATCCACAGGCAAACGAGCGCTAGTAGAATGCCAGTAGAGTAATAGCCTCGTTGGTGACGATCGAAACATTAATATTAATCGTCGAGTGTACTGTCAGTGTTTCGAGTGACATGAATAGTATGCATTTTCGAGAAATAAATACATTGTGGATACGAAAGAAGAGATTCGCGTCAGCAGGAAAATAGATTATCGTAATAGTGGTAGCGGGTAGCTCTGGCTATCACCAAATTTGTGATGTTTGCATGTTTTATCACATTGAAACAGTGAAAAGCACGTTAAGGATTTGAGGACTGATAACTTATGCAGTCGAATACATAAACATTTCATTAATCAACATGAAGCATATTCGCTTATAGCAAAATCAAATATGGGGAATTCCATGTCTGAACCCTCACCAATTTCGATTGTTCCGAATATTTTATGTGTGAATCTACACTTGAAATGAGCGCAAACGATTTGATCCAATGATTCTTATTGCTATGTTTTACGGTTAGTTAAAGTTTTCGAAATTTTCACTGTGCCTACTTTTCAAGGTAGGTAATCAGCGAAATTATTTTGAAATAATCTAGATCAAGTACGTTGACTATGGCGGGCTGAGCATGCGCTCGTAGACTCTCGTGGTTTATTCTTTCTATTCCTATTTTCCAATAGAATGAAGTTTTTGAGAAGTCATTTTTTGGATGAAGGATGGATGCCACCTCTTCCACCGAATTTTAAATTTCGCGATCAATACTCTCGAAAGTATAGGCTACCTTTGCGAGGAGGCACAGCGAGGAGAGATTTTTTTTTTTTCCTACAACATTATGAGAAAGCTCTCTTCCAGCGACATCCTTTATCTTCAATTTAAGACTAAAGCCAATAAAATCGCATGAATAACTACTGAGAAAAGTCGACCAAGCAAACGTACTGAACAACGTATTATTGGCGCTATGAGGAGACCGGGCAAACAATTGTCTCTGTCCTTTATTGAGGCTCTGCCATGATGCTCTCTCTCTCTCTCTCGTCTCTTTCTCTTCTCTCTGACGCATGGGAAACCAAAGAGCCCGCGCTTTCTGACTAGTGGACGTCCTTAGCAGAATTGAAAATTATTCTGAATCAATCTAAATCATTAAAGATTTCTGCCTGAATTACTTTGATCTCTGGGCGAATTACTTCGATTTGACGTGATTCGGTATGGTATGTTTGTTACTGAATTGTGTTTAGTGCCTCGAGTGAGCCGAAGAAAACAAGTGAAACTCGATTCTCCATGAAAATCAATAATAACGACGCCAGTGTAACAATATTGAGACAACCGGAGAGAACAGAAAGAGATTCGGAAAAAACAGACTACGGTTAATATGTGTGTAATTCATTGTCGTGTCGATTTTTTATTTGATTTTCAACGTAAGCGAGGTGACTGTACATCCAAATTATTAGCGAGTGAGTGACATTGCCTCATACTGTCTAGGTTCATCTCTCGGATTATTTAAGATCGATTTTAGATGGAGGGATAGTTAAAATGGGTAATTCTAAACCGATCTTGGGTGACTCAGATCATGAAAATAAAAGAGATGCATGGACAGATACTATCCTACAATGGTTCCGAAGGACTCAAGGACGGAATATTTACATGGCAGTCAAATAAACTAATAGGCAGTGTAGAGGGCGTAACAAAATACGCGAACAGGAAAATAAATGTATGATTCTACGTTAAAAATGGGATCAAAATTTCCATTATAATTTTCTTTCCGTGGAGCATGGATTTCTTGTAATAATTGAGCCGAAGTGTGAATTTTGTCCTCAAATTTTTCTGACAAAATTTGAATATCGGAAAACTCTTGTTAGCGCACCAGTCTTACACAGAATACGATTAACTTCTCATCATCCGAATATATCATCGAGGTAAATTTGCTTTAAAGGCTGAAATGAAGGAACAACAGGAGACCTGTTTTTGGGAATATCATCGTTTATTACATCTTCGTTACCAGATTATCTAAAGCTAGATTGCTTCGAGTCCAAGGATTTAACAATAGACAACTAAGCGCCTGTTGAATCGTTCAATTACGTATTTGCATATCATGGATCTCCGAAACTATTGGTAACAGATAATGCTGAGTTCCCTTACTTTTGTAAAAAAAGGAGAATCAATTAAAGATTTTTTCCACCATACCATCCAGATACTAATCAGGCAGCGAATTAGCTACTATACCTTGAAGAGAAAAGTCACAAAAATAGTGACGAGTGTAAATGGCGTAGAGGGAACGATTGGTATCTTTTCGACTATCGGACGCCATCGCATAGTACAACTAACAGAACACGTGCGCGTGCAAACTCTGGTCATATATCTTCTCAATTCCTCATTTTTCAAGCTAATGAAGATTCTGAGAAGCTATTTTACAGGTGAAGTGTTAAAAATAGGCTATCTGTACGACAGGGTATAACGACATACGGATGAGTCCGCCCTGAAGCAGTATATCTATGACTAAGTGAATAATCGCAATTTAATCGCACATTTTCTGTTCCGCTTACTTTTCACGCAATGGAAAACACCAGCGTGAGAGAAAAATAGTTGATTAGAATGGCGGGCGGAAGTGTGTACCGTGTAGTCTACCGTGAAGGTGTTTCGTACGCTACATGCGGAACCCAGAAAAATCACAATGCGTACGTTTTAAGCCGAGGGTGGTGATCAATGAAGCGCATAGTTGTTCAGAGTCTGTGCGGTTTCGCATGAATGGCTCTAATGAACTATACAGTTAGGGTACGCGAGCTAACAATTTGCACCTTTTTTCGCATGTGTTGTAGGAGGAAAAAAATAAAGTTTAAAAAATAAACGTAAAGATATGAAGACCTCGTCGTGAAAGGAGCCACTTTGAAGACTGACTGTCCGAGATTCATGACCATAATTCTGACCATCTTGGACTTGATCAATATCCCGACTCTAAGGAACACCTACATTTTTATTCTGATTTTTCCACAAACCGCTTGTCCATATTCAGAAAATTCTTTCATCTTTCATTATATATTCTTTGTATCATATCTACCAAACTTTTGCAGTGTCTGAATTTTCAATCCCTTTACATCGATTCGAAATGCACTATTCGGGGGATCATCTTCCCTCAACCTCGGAGTCTCGTTTCACATTCATGTACACTGTACTTTATTAATAATGAAATTGACTATTGGTTTGAATTCCTAATTGACACAAATTTTTTCGAAAAAGTGGACACCTTTTCTCAAAAAGAGTTCAACGTAGTCAGTTGTCTTATCTATATAACGGACTTGCCCAGTGAAACTTTCCACAGAAATATATCGATGGCCTAATGCCATACGGGCGTAAGGGTAAAAAAAATATTTTTTTTGCGGATATGCCCAAAAGATTCTCCATTGCATGAAAAGATTTTGCCACCAAAATAACGATATTTTTGGTGCTTACGCCCGTATGGCATTAGTCCATCGATATATCATAGAGTAAATCACAAAGTGCTGGATGAGAACATGAATTGTTTAGCAAGTTTCACAGTAAAAAAAATTTTGTAAAATTTAACACAAAAGTTTGTGTTAAACACTTTTTTTTACACAAAATTTGTGTTATTTCAACACAATCCGTTTAAAAACAACACTGAACCATTCTTTGAATTAACACACGAGAGTGTTAAATATTTAACACGGACTTTTATATTAGACAATGACGAATTTTTATTTTTACTGTGTACTATTATTGTTCTACTTCAATAACATATCTTGGTAAAACAATTGTTACAGTCTTATGATCTAGGAACATTAACAAAAAAAGCGTAGAAAGTGATTTTCGCGCTCTCATACACCCCACAGTGCATTAGTGCACAAAGGTGGTGTCAAGACTGTACAGGTCATTTGTCTGAGAGATTTATGTACAAATATCGCATTGACATTATCCAGTGTGTAAGAGGGCAGTGCATTTGTCGTGCCACTATTCGGCGGAAAAATGCACTCAATCCAGCCTTCTGAAATTGGCTCTTTATAAATTTTGAGGTAGGTATCCAGGATACTTTCACGTTTTCTTTGTCGATGCGACTTTCCGCTGTTTCTAAGACCTCACGGCGAGGCTCCGTTGTATATTTGGTGTACGATCTACTATCGTTTCAAATAATTGTGCTTTAAATGATGAGCCGCCCATTACTTCCAACTTTTCATCATTGTGAAAATGACTCTCGAATACCGCTGCTACGCGTCCGTCGAGTAGCGGCGAACAGCAGTCTAGCGCACGCCATTACGTTCCACGCGGCGTCGACTCGGAATTGGCACGCGCCGCCAATTTCAATGATTTTTTACTCGAAAACAAAAAATAACACGTCCTTAAAATTAATTCTCAGGCTGTAGTATAGTGCAAAGTATATGTGAGTATTTAAACAAAAATTTTAAGTCGTGTCACTGAGTGTTTTAAAAATCTTTGAAACCTTAATTGTTAAATAAACAATGGATGAACGAACTTTTTTCAAAGTACATATTTTTCGTACATTCTATGACACTTTCCGCGCAAACGGAAAAAAAATTGAGTCTAGTGTCATTTTTGGCGGAGTTATGAATTTTTGAAAAAAACCTTGCTCGAATTTGTTTATGCAAATAACTCAACGAATTCTGCACTAATTGAAATATGCTTTGGCACAAAAATCTAACTCCCCGAGGACAATCGACATGCAAAATTAAAAAAATATCTGAGAGCTGACTGATCCGTTTTACGCGAAATGGCCCGTATATATAGACAAATTTATATGCATGAAAACATTATGTAAAATAATAAAAATGTCATTTTACATATCTGTTGATATTAACATATGTCTATGTCATGCAACTCATGACGGCGTATTGAACATAGCATAGCTGCTATAACAAATTCGTCGTTCAGCTCCCATAGCTATACCGCATCGTTCGTGCAAGCGGACTACGTCAGGCTATAATGTTCCGCTCTTGTAGCTAGACAACAGTACTGTTGCGACCAAAGACCCGATTATAGCTTCAAGAACCAGAAATTCGGCTGTCACAACCACTTTTTTTTCTCCGTGCATACTTTCTCAAGTAAGTAGCGACTTCAGCCTTTTTTAGCCTCTTTTGCAGAGTAGAATCAGTCATTCCTAATGATTTGGCTACTTCTCTTGTACTCTTACCATTGTCGAATCGCTTTTCAACCGCCCCAATTACTTCCGTTGGACAGGGGGCTCTTCGAGTCTTTCCGATTCTCTTAGACTTTTTTTCATATTCGTTGCATAATAACGAGCATTCGGTATTATTTTCTTCAATTCTTATACGTAATGAATATGGAGATAGGAATTTTGGCTTATCTACAAATTGTTTAAAAAAAGAGACCAAATTCATGTGAAACTGCATGCCGTAACTGTCGTCAGATTTATGACGATTATTTTAATTGTTAGCAATTTTTGATAAAATCCAACATGTCCTGGAATTAACCGAGAGACCGGAAGGAACATGTGTAATGAAGAAATGTGCGGCGTTTTCAATAAGAAAGTTATGGACGAATCGATATCGAGTTCTTGTTTGAGAACCAACAGACCCGAGCAATCATATACCGAGAGTTTTCTGCAACACCGGACACCTCTTTCCTCCGGTGAAACCAATTCAAGTACATGCCGCGTCCGTGAGACTCGGTTGTGACGGAATAGGCAATGCTACCCACTATCTATCTATACCCTTCCCCCACTGTCTCTCCCCTTCCGCCCAAGCCTCAAGCATGCGGCATGTACCTGTGTTGGTTTTACCGTAGGAAGGGGGTGTCCGGTGTTACAAAAAACTCTCGGTATGTAGTTAATATCGTACACATCTTTAAAAAAAAAATCCACGCAATAGTTCTTGGAAGGCTCCACAAAAATCGCGTTTTTGAACAAAAGGTAGGGCAGAAAATAGGATATAGCGCGTTGGCGCATAGAGGGACTTCATGACTCGTTTGAATAACGCACTCGCCCTCGGTTCGTGCGACGCTTTCACACTTGTCACAAAGTACCTCTTTCCGCAACCTTACCATACAAATAACTATTGTGTAAAATACTGCTAGACCAGTCATGACTGTTCCGAATACCTAATTATGAAATCGATTAAAACCAGTACCCTTCGTACTGGTATAAGCCTGTAAGCAGCTCTTACGTGTGCTGTCTTGAAGAGTGCCAATCACCCGAGAGTCCCAATAACTATCGAAGCATGTTCCTATACTGCATAACAGCGTATACAAGAATCTATAGTTGGTATAAATAACAATGGAATGGTAAAATAGGGATGCATACCCAAAATAATTACGTTGAAGTAATTCTTAATTATAATTGATATGAGAATTACTGATTGATTGAGTGCAGTGAAAGTGGGAATTAGCATACTGCCGCAACAAAGTTCTGCCCAAAAAAACATCAACAATCATATGGGGATTAATCACATATGATCATTAAGGTGTGCCATAAGAAACTTTTTTTCTTCGTTTTAATCTCCCACATTAAAAATCAAAGTGGTTTTATGAAATGAGAAGCCTCGATGAAAGAGGGCACTGACAAAAAATGCGAAGTGGTGTCTCACTCGACCAGAAATCATACTGATGAGGCACCTTTTAAACTTGATTATCAGCATCCCCCTTTCGGCAATTGAAATATTACATGACATTCAGCTGTTTCAGCATGTGGTATAATGAGTAGAAAATGAACAAAAATTGGTAAAAATTAAGCTATGAACATTTACTTTTTTTTTTCAAATTTTGTTCTCAAAACATCATTTTTTATTAGTCTATTCCTTGTACCACCTTGTGATTTCAGTCAATTTGCTGTGAAATCCCACCTAGCGAAAGCTGGTTTCGGTGAATTGAGTCTAGCAGGTGCCTCATCACCATGATGTCTGGGCGACTGAGACACCTTTGAACATTTTTTGTCAGAGCTCTCTTTCGACGACGTTTCTCATAATACATGAAAGCACTCATTTTTTACAAGGGAAACAAGAGTGGAAAAAAAAAAAAAATTTGTGGCACATGTGATCATATCACATAATTGGCCGGATCTGCTCATATCGACGGCAGTATGGAAGAACGTGCTATCTCAAATTATGCCAGAGAAACGTGCTATCTCAAATAGTGCCAAAAGAACGTGCTATCTCAAATTGTGCCAGAAGATCGTGCTATCTCGAACGGGGACAATATTTTCATTGATACAGCACTGGAATTTGGGTTGCCTGGAGTATACAGAGCACTGTTTTTCAATAGATCAATCAATTGTTCCAATCATTTTCTCATTTATTTAGCTGCTTTGATACAGAAACAGAAAATTTTTCTTTATTCAAACTTATCGTAACTTTATGTTTCTGTATCAAAGGAGCTAAATAAATGAGAAAATGATTGAAATAATTGATTTATATATATTAAAAAACAGTGCTTTGTATACTCCAGGCACCCCAAATTCCAGTGCCGTATCAATGGAAATATTGTCCCTGTTCGAGACAGCACGTTCTTCTGGTACAATTTGAGATAGCACGTTCTTCCATACTGCCGTCGATATATGGTTATATATGATTATACAAAAATGGTATTAACATACATAATCATATCTGATCGCGTTTAGTCAAGATCATGCCATATTATATCCCGTACAGCAATTCCGTCCGCAGGTTCGTGTGGAAAATGTCATTGTCGAAATCATCCAATATTGCAAAAATCTACCAACTCAATACGGTATGATAATAATTTTTTCAAACGTCGACTGACTTTCAGGAAGGCATCGTGAATAATAGTTATCATCAAACAATTGGGGGTCACTAGTTGATAAATAGATAATAGTGGTGAACGGTGATCGTATTGAGGCTTCTGGCGCTTGTGGTAACATTTAGCTGGCTGTAGCATCTTGCACACGGGATGATCGTGGCGAGATCGTCACCTAATGGCGACAACGTGAAGCGCGATAACAGTGGCTGTGCGGCACTCGAAACTTTCACAATCATAACTTACACCAATATGACGTTGAATGAAAATGCAGACAACAGATTGATTATCATGACTGAGATTTTCACTCAATTGTGAAATATACTGGCAGTTTATAAATGGAAATTGCCAATAAGTTATATCAATATATGATCATATGATAATTTCCTTTCGAGGTGAAAATAACCGTTACATGTCGTGTCGCGAAAGCTCCCATATCCAAAAGAGTGGGACTTACGATTAGTTGCTACGAAGGTAAGCCCATTTGGCCAATAAGATGAGCAATCATACGGATGGGAATGGGAAAGCACAGCTCGATCACAAATTTTACAGATTACAACACGTGGTTGAATACAGTCGTGCTAGTATGGACGGACCTTTGTGGCGTACAACCTAAGTCCCATCCTTTTTTACGATCGTAAAATAAGTTGTAATCCACAAAAGTGGAACAAAATGTCTGAATATATGCTAGGATAAATAATTGCACAATGATTCCTAAAATCAAATAATTATCGAATAATATCGAAACTGAGAAAACACTGTATTTGAATATGTGAATATGTTTTTAATACCTGAGAGTAGACATCTTCCGGGTATGTAGTTCTCGCATGATAATCAGTATATCCACTCGGCGGCCTGGGATAAGGATCTTGCATCCCAGTCGTGGCACAACAGTCCGGTATTTGTGCAGGATAAGTGTCGTAGGGACACTTTTCAACAAGGTTTGTCCTCGACACCTGGTGCACCCTCTCTTGAGGACCGGGTCCATAGTTTGCCGGGGTATGGTGCATCCTGGTTATTTTACGGGCTCAAAGTCGCCCAGGGATGTGCGACGGTCCCTGCAGTATTTCAATACTCATCTTTTTCCTGTGCGTCATGAGTGCATATGATCATCCTAGTCTACAACGAGACTATGTGTCTCTTGAATCTCTTTCGAGTCCTTTCGCTTCCGAATTGTGTTCAACGCGGTGAAACTAGTAGCACGAGCGTAGCACACGGTCTTCTTTTTAATGATTGGGGTATTGTCCAGAATCCTACAAAGGATCAGTCGTTTTATTTTCTTCAAATTTTTGTTCGAATTTATTGCGGGTTGGAATCAGGTTCCTACATATTACGTGTATACCATATACATCAATATATATATGGGGCATTCGCTCCCAAAGTAGCCCGGTCGTGACCCTCACTGTTTTCAATTTTATTTTAAAACCCTTTTCGACAACTCTCACATTGCTTTGAAAATGTATCTAGTCATTTTCGCTCAAAACTTGAAAACACTAGTCCGACCGTTTGGATTCTGATGAGATTTGGCAAATCGAATTTTTCTAAAAGAAAACAACATTATTTAGCGGTAAGCGAAGGTGGACATCGCTTAGATTAGAGTTACCTCCACTTTCATTTGCGACTTCAAAATTTCGTTTTTTCACACAAATTCGACTCTCCAAATCTCATCAAAATCCAATTTGTCAAACAGTGTTTTCAGTTTTTGAGCGAAAACGACTAGGCCATGTTTTGAAAAAATCTAAAGCTTTGTGAGGAGGGTTTTTTCGTGATGTCAAATAACATACAAGTTTAAAGAAAGAAAAAAAAAAAAATAGTAAGGGCTAGGTCGCTTTGGGAGGGATCGCCCTATATATATCGTACTTTTGAATCTTTACCGACTATTTCTGCTTAGTCTTCAGTACTCCCGAGCTACCCTCAACCTTTTTGAAAAGACTTTTGAACCGCTTATTAGCCCTTGTATCATGCTGCGACAATAGAAAGGTGTACGCCATACTTTTTGTGCATCGTGCATGCCCTAGGTATTTATGAGCATTGTATACGCGACCTATGGTATATAGTGTTTTTCTCACTATACTGTGCAAGTCTATTGTTATTTTCCTTGCTCTTTGTAGTGGTATTTTCTTTTTATCGAGAGGTGTTTAAAAAATTCTATACGTCATCATTTTACCTAAAGCCGGGTGAAATGTTAAGATAATACATGCAAATACTACTTGGTGTTACAACAACAGCTTGATCGTTTTAGATGCACTACTTCGTATAGGAACAACACAATACGACAACATAAAAAGTCAAAAATATTATTTAAATATCGAATAGTGTCGTAGGTCAGCCTTCAATCTTAATCAATTATAGTAATGAAAGCTGAGATCATGATGTCTAGTTCACCATCAATTTATCTCTAATGTGTGTATTCGGAAGAAAGAAGAACCAGAATCAATAAAGAACTAAATTAATAAATTATTTACCATATTTCGAAAAATATTTTTCTTTTTGACGATTTCATTCAAGAGTGACGCTTTCTAATTCTTACGATATGTATAATGCTGTTTAAAATATAAATCTTTTTTGCCAAAAGATGTCAGTTATACTGCAGCAACTTTTTCTGTACAGTTCGATACATCACTTTAAAAAGCGGTTTCATGTGAAAGTTTGTATAAAGGAGTGATGCATCGGAATACCGATTGTATTTTTTAACGCGGAAGTTCGCGATTCCCCGTGGGAACGTTGAGCACAAATAAAGCCGCTTTCTTGCAATGCAGAATTTTCACGCAATACCTCGTATAAAAACTACATTTTACTAGGGATGCTGGAAAAAAATTCTTCTATAGATTCCAAAATTTTCGTATTTCGTTATTCGTTTCTGAATATTCAGTTCGTCAGAGAACCTACACCTCAAATAGGAGTGTTTTCGAAGAACTGGCATATTATATCTACATGTGACTTTAAAGAACCAGTCTTATGACAATAGATCGCGAATTTTTTGAAGCATAAAATTCAGAGTTGTCAATTGTCAGTTTTTCGAGTTAGATTTCTGTGTTAAACGACGGTCATTGGCAGCCACATCCGGAAGTGGATATAATTTTTCTTCTATTTATTTGATCGATTTCAAGGTTCCATTGATAATCAGTGATACACTGATTTCAACTGAAAATCTGTTACACTCCTATAGACCAGACGAAAATATTGTCGTTTTCGCATCAGATTTTCACCAGAATTGAAGAATCTTTTCATTTCCTTGTTATTTCTTCATATAAAAATTGTGTTAATGATATTCTCGATTCGTTAATATTCCTTGAAATCGATTGAATAAATATACGAAAAATTAATTCCACGTTTGGATGTAATTGTAAATCATCATCGTGAAACACAGGATTCTTGAGATCTTAGTGAATAAAATGAAAACGGGCATTTTCATCCCAGCCTAAAAAATTCAGAGATGCAGACGGTTCCTGTGAAATATCTGGAAATAAATGGAGGTGTCTCTTAGAGTTGGGGAAACGATGTAAGAAAAAAAAAAAAAAAACGAATAAAATCCAAGATGTTCAGGGGTGAGACGTTAGCAGAGTTGCCATTGAATTCTTCAGATGTAATAAAGATGTGCCATAAAAAATGCATCACATGATATCACCTATGTTTAAAGCTATTGTCAATGCTACACCACGTTCCTCCCCTAGGGATGCTTCGAACAGGGGATTTAAAGGGCGCACTGATCTCAAATTAAAAAAATTCATCACTGTCTTAGGATATATTAAGAGCTTGGATGCACCTTGACATCAAAAGTTTGAATGTATATTTTGGGAATTGATTATGCCGTGAGGAAATGTGGAAAGAGTTGGTTCCACGCGCGCAGGCGCTGATTTATGCGAATATTACGAGGGCCGCCAATTTCAGACTTGCCACGAATATCCCTAGAGTACGTCTGCTATTTGTTTTCGACTGTTGTCAAATACAAATGGCGGCAGACGTGGCAGGAATAGGTTATGTTTGTTGTGAATCTAGCAGACGGCAGAACTAGGGATATTACTGAAAAGTTGGTGGAGTTACTAGCGCCATTCTGCTGGCCAATGATATTCGAATAAATCAACGCCTGCGCGCTTGGAACCAGCTCTATCCACGTTTCCTCACGGTAGAATGATGAAGACTGGCCTTGATTCGGCTTGGGTCATGTTTTCTGTTCATTATTTTGGTATCAAATGCCATTTCAAAATACTGAAATAATTTGACTAGTGATCTTTCACATCTTTCCAAGGCATTGTCCACGGCTGAAAGCGGTAATGGCCGCTAATGTGATGAAAATTTGTTCCCAGAACGCCCGTGAGATGTCACCACTCGCTCGTTCCTAGCTTATTACTCAGAGATGATTGGACTGCAGGTCGAGTCACATGGTACCAGGTGTATCAACGTAACAGCGCGGCGACATCTCACGGGCGGCCTGGAAACTAATTGTCGTCACATTAGCGGCCATTGCCCCTCTCAACCGTGGACAATCGCAAAAATTACCACAAAATCGTGGAAAATGTTTTGCCCCTTCATCTTTGTCGGAAACAAAGATGTTTTTGGATCGTTATGTTCAGAATTCTATACAGAATCAGGCTACAGAGGCCGATTTTGCATTTTTGATGCGTAGGCTTTAATATAAGTTGAAATAAACGGTACGCCCACACTTTACGATAAAAAAAAATTAAATAATTTCCAATTTCATTCGATCAAACGTACCAGTTCGAACTCATTACTCGTCAAACATTGACTGCCAAAAGAACAAGTCGATTGATAGCCCCGTTTCGGAGATATTCGAGAAAATAAAAAGGTCGGTAAAATTCGAGTATACTCCCCCTCAATAAATAATGCCTGTGCCATGAGAGACTCCTTCTGCAGTTGATAATAATTCTTCTGCATCAAGTTTTAGAATTTTTTCTTTCGAGTTTTGCCTATTTAGAGATATCTGTCTTGGCAATTTTCGCGGCCGATCCGTGTCACTTGAAAAACTGTAACTCACATCAGTTAATTTGATGAATTTCTACAACCAACTATGCTCGTAATATTCTTTGAAGTTCATTACACTTTCAGAATATGTAACTAAATATTTCAATTTTTTTCTAAGCTCCAGTTTAGTCCGAAGCCAGAAAATTTGGTCTCAAATTGGAGAATTGGTCAAGATGGTGTGAAAACGGGACCATATTGTTCTCACCGATGATATCACGGTATCCAATAGAATGCGCATCAATACACACGCTTATCTGTCGGTTACTTGCTGTATCAATGTGCCCCTGTATCAACTAGCCCCGGGTCCTTGGAGTTTTAGAGGACTCTGCCTCAACAAAAATTTTCAATTCAGATTCGTTACGCTTATTATGGTTATTTTGTCACATCATCAAGTAAAATATCGGGTGTGTAAGGCATTGCATTGCATCTCTGAGTTGGATCTATAGTTGAACTAAAATAGTGGTTTTGACTATCTTATCGTTAATGATTGACCACCGCTCTGGTTAAATATCAGATTTTGGCGTTTATACTTTTGTAGAAAACCAATCTTTATCGGATGAACAGACAAATGATCAAAATGGACTTTATACTCATTTTGTTTTCTCTCTTCTTGAATGTTGTAACTTAGAAACCGGTTATATTCTTCAAATTTTCAGACCAAATTTTAATGTTTCGAATATCACATTCGCGATAGTGAATCAAATTGTTTGTTCATCTGGAGGAGATTCATTTTTTTTTTTAAATAACAGACCATAAAATCTGAACCCAAGCTGCTAGGTTGATCTGAGTTCTCCCGACAAGTGGTTTCACTTACTTTAACTGAATCCAATTCTGAGAGGCGATTCGCAAAGTTTTGAACGAGTTTTGAAATTTCTTAAAAACAAATTTGCTGAATGCCAGTGAAAATCAAATGATGAACATGAAAAATTGCCATATCTAGTTTGATCCAAACGGTTGCTTATACGAAACAAAAATGCAATTCTTACTTCACGGAATGTCAACCTATTTCTGATCATACTTGACAGTAATTACGCTAATCACATAAGTTTGTGGAGTGATTGAAAGTACCGTGAAAAACGGTCTTTTTCACCTTGTCTTCACATGCTACTATAGCCGTGTTCGAATAATACTATGAACCCCGTTTAACCTATTGGGTGATATGAATAAGACCTAGCAAATGCAACTTTTGGTGAATGTTTTTCTTACTTTAAGGGGGTTTCCCAGTCTGGAGCTCCAGAAAGCGTGCATGTTTTTCGAAGCGTTGTGCTGTTGAGAGTTGTAGTAGGAGAATGGATGCAAGAATATCTTTTGAAAGTGCGCAACTTAAGCTTTAATTTAAAAGAAAACGGTTTACAATATCATCAAAATTACGACCTCTATGGCCATTGAAGTCGTGGTCTGCAAAAAGCAGCGTACCAAGGTATCTAAGCTTCTATGGAATGGATTTGTCGTCCGTCTTTTGGTTTATTATTAACTTGCGAAAACAGTTGTCAAAATCGATGAAATCTAAGTTATTTGATTAAAAAATTCGCAACCCACCCAAATTTCGGTTTATCGAAAATTGGTTCCATAGAAGCTTAGATGGTACTTTGATCATCAAAATAACTCCTAGTGTTTGGGTTTCAGATACTCCGTTCGGTTACAATCTTGTTTACCGTTTTCGACGCTGCTTTTTGCAGACCATGACTTCAACGGCCATAGAGGTCGTAATTTTGATGATATTGTGAACCTTTTTTTTTTTTTAATGAAACTTAAGTTTCGCACTTTTTCAAAACATATTCTTTCAATTTTTGTTCCTTCTACAAGCTGAAATTATATTAGACTACCAATATTGCTTGATTTAGCATTATTAATGCTTCAGTCAGTCAATTCTGCGACTATTTGCTCGTCCAAAGAATAAAAAACGCGAGTTACTTTCCCTCATATTGATTGCCATAGTTCAGGGCTACTAAATTGAAAAAATAACTGCCAAATAAGTGTCAAAATATTTTTTGATGATATACCAGGGGTAGCCAATACGCTAAGAATATCCCTAGATCGGTCGCAACTTCATATAATTACTCCATGATGTGCTGCGGCGGTCATTATATTTGGTTGACAGCTTTCAGAATTTTCTTTAAGGTTTTGCTGATGTGGAGTTATAGACAAACCTATGTTAATAGATTAATGCCTGATAAATATGTTTCCAAAATTCAACTACA
Source organism: Tenthredo notha (assembly GCA_914767705.2). NCBI lineage: Eukaryota > Metazoa > Arthropoda > Insecta > Hymenoptera > Tenthredinidae > Tenthredo > Tenthredo notha. The sequence continues at coordinate 8,303,280 of OU611915.1, read as the reverse complement.
GAGTTTCTGTCGATCGTTGGTCATTGTAAACACACGTCTTCAAAATTGAAATTATTCATAATAACAATAAATTCAAACAACATAACAAACTGTATTTTTGAGTAGGGAATGAGAAATTGAAGAAGTATATGCCAAAAGATTATCAGAGCAACTAGAATTTTATTCGATGTAAGAGAGTGTTATTGCGACGATATCATTCGACAGTAAGCAGGCTCTAATATTTGATGATCCATCATATGTCTCCGTTACGACGTGACGCAACATTTTTGTGTGTAATCCTCCCTCCCTGGTTGGATTCGGTGAAATCACCGCCCAAACATATGTTTTTTTTTTTTTTTTGTTACTGCGAAAATAATTATTGTCTTGAATTCACCCACAATATGTAATAAATAGTGTAATGCTCTTGATTGCACGTTCACTTTAAAGAAACAAACATGACAAAACGTTGATCAGTAAAATGTTCTTCAGAATTTTTCACAACGATTCCATTCACTCTATTTCGCGTCAATAAACACCATATCATTGTAACCCATAAAAAATAACTATAAAAAAACTTTCGACAGCTGTCTATTATTTAATGGCTGCCGGCGCGAACGCGAGCCTAGGGATTTATCTGCGATGAGAGTTGGCTCTTCCCATAATATTAAAGAGACTGGCGTCATCATCATTTCACTGACCCGCTTCATGAGACGATTACGGTACTTGACTGAAATCCAAGAGGCAACCACCTGCATTTATCTCCGTAAAAACTGCATTAATACTGGTAACATCACTTGACTGCAGTAGCGTACAATCACACATAGCTAAAAATAGTATAAAAATCATCCTAGTGATTCCCAATTTATATATTTGGCTGTACAGTAGATTATTATGATTAAACTTAAGTAAACGTACCCGAATATCATTAGTTAAAAAAATTCCATATTCTCTTTACCACATATTCTAAAATGTCAACAACTTATCAAAACCATATTCGTGATGAAGAACGTCGGCTCCTATTATTATTATTATTATTATTATTATTATTATTATTATTATTACCATGTGAAATATCAAGTGAATGTAAATTGCAATGTTTTAAAAAATGTGAACATCACTTCACATAATATTTGCACTGAATCTGAAAAGATTCGTAAGAATTTGATGCTTAAGGATCATTATTTTGAAGTTGTAAAAACGGATTAGACTTTTTCGTTACTAGAGCATAATTAAAGGATCCTTTTTCTGTAAATCAAGTCATAGTATTACCGAGTAATTCGAAGAAGATTTCTCATAAAGTGTAGTGTTCAGGTATCCAATCTCAATTAGTTGATGTCTAGTCGAAACTCGATTTTACTGCTTGTCGTGATTTCCCATCGAATCTTACGTTAACAGTGTATTCCACTGTGGTTTAATCGCGTGCTCGATTCATCGGCTGACACAGTGCGCTGCTCAGATATACGACAAGTCCGCGAGTTGATTTTAAGACGAAGTGATCGTTATACGTTACGAGAATGATTGATTTCAATTCTTATTGAAAAGCTTCAGCTGGAATAACCAATGATCACAAAAACAAAAACAAATAATATGCGATAACCAGGGTTAAACAAATCGTGAATCTGTCAATTAGAATAAGGAAAATTAGAATGATGATGGCGACAAATTCGAACTAGCGAAGGCTTGTATACGGATCGAATATTTAATTAGCAATCAATTAGGAAAGATAATTAGTAATTTATTGAGAGAGACGAGGCAATGGCGTCGACGTCGCAAGTAGAAGAAATAACAGCGAATGAAGAAAGAGAGATCAAGGAAGTGGTAGAGAAGCGAGAGACGTGAATGCGAAGGTCGGGAGAAACTAGGAAGAATGGGGGGAGAAGAAAAAGCACGAACGATATCGAAAGGGAGTGAAAGAAGAAAATAGGTAACTGTTCAGTTTACGAAGAATCACAGTGAAAGGATGATAAGGAAGGGGTAGAGAGGAGAGGGAAAGAAAATGTAGCTGGTGGAACAAGAAGGAAGCAGACAGAGACGCCGGCAAGGTAGAGATGAGCACAGAAGGCACGGTAGGAAAGTGAATGGAGAAGGAGAAGGAGAAGGCAGAAGCGAGAGAGCCATAAGGAAATAACAGACAAAGAGGTGACGGGTGGTGAAGAACGAGAGGTAAAGACAGAAGTGGGAAGAAAAGGCAGAGAATGTGAGGAATAAAGAAAGTGAAGAGGATAAATGCAAAGGATCCTCCGAAACTAATAAGAGAGGTGAGATATGTGTTGAGAGGGATGAGAGAGATGCGAATGAAAGTTGAAAGAAACCCGTAGAAGAAATATGGAAATTGTGAGAAGAAGAGACGAAGAAAGAAGACCAACATGGGGCACTGGGAAGGTCGAGACGACAACGCTACCTCTAGCATCGTCTGAAACTGAGGAGGAAGAAAAAGGGGACGAAGAGACGAACGAATGGACTGAGAAAGAGTCGTGCAATGAGATATGATGGGAGAAAATAGACAGCAGTGAGGAGGAAGACTGCAGCGAAAAACAAGAATGGAGGTAGGAAAGGCACGAGGCAACCCGAAAGAAAGAGCGAACAGAGAGAATGGAGAGCTCTGGTGGAAGAGAGAAATAGATACAAGAGGGAAGAGCGAAGAAATTTGGTGCTGAAAAGGATAGAAAAAGGACAGGGTGACGTGAAGGAGAAGGTAGAAAGATGGCTGGTGATCGCAACAGGAAGGAAGACTAGGGGACTGAGGTAAAGGCGGAAGTAGGGATGGCAGTAACACTGAAAATCGTGGAGTTTAGGAAGGAAGAACAAAAGTCGAAGCGCATGGAGAAAGGAGAAAAGATTTTGTAGAAAATAAGAGTGAAGGCAGAATACGACCAGATATATACTAGGAAACCGGAACACGTGGCTGGTGAGGGAAAAATCGTCAGAGAAAAGGGAAAACAAAAAAGAATGGACAGGGGTAAAGGGAGGGTGAAGATGAGAGCGAGTTATAAATAAAAAATGTGGAGCCAGACAAAATACTTTTGTTGATCCATGAAAATCTTAATCATTGAATTAAAAGTATTTATATTTATCCAAATTTCACCAAGTTTGAGAGGGGTCCAGCCTGCCCTACATTTCGCTGAATCGAAAAATTAAGTAGTGGCCGTTTAAAGGATTAAAGCCTATTCAGTCAAGCCTACTTCTATCCAATATTTTGACGTTTTCTGGTCGTTGAACGCCTGCAAAAGACTTGAAAATGAAGAAGAATAGAGTCTGTGCGCCTTCACTTTAATGTGACCTATTAGACCTTGAGTCAACCATAGGTTGGTACATCTTCTTTTTGAATCACCATATTTTTGAATCACCATGAAATATAGTCATAAGATAGTATATTGTTCGAATCAGTTGCGTTATTGTTACGTGTAGTTCATTTGAGGTCAGTGACGCTCAGTGAAAAATGAAAAGTACCGAATTTCGAGAATATGGCAGTTTGGACAGAATATTTATAGCAACCTCAAACGACTGGTAACGTGGTGTATACTTTGCCAGTCAAATTTTGATTTCAGATTTATTCGGATCATGATTTTATTTTACTTCATGTTCTGTAATATTTTAGTAACTGAGCAGTTGATGCACGTCATATACTTCGCTATGCGAAAGAGCGGTAGTCTCTGGAATGCATGCAAAAATTACCGAATTTCAACATCAATTTCCATACAAGAAATTATTACGAGGATTTTCGATTATATTTCTTCTACAAAACCTATTTGACTTTCACGCGGCTCTATACTAACTTTTTCAACGTCTATTCGCATGATGTTAAGGTAAAATTCATCAACGGAAGAAGTAGACAATATTTCAGAAATGAACTCGAGACCCTGGTTACCTCTGAAAACGCGTGCCATTAACTTATACATCAGGAAAAATGAGCTGGGTCGCTATATAAATATTGGTCGTCTCTCTGTACAACAATGTGAATCATAGTAAACAACGTGAGCTCTAAGATATCAATTTTGTTGTGTCGTCGTTGGTCAAACGTGTAATAAAGGTGCTAAATCAATTTGAAGTACCATTTCTGCGAGCCAATCTTTATAAACATGACTGGATCTCAGTTCAATTTTTCTGACACGTAGTATGAAGACCGATTATATGTTTAGCACTGATTCCTTGAAGCATTCGTTACGAATTATAAATTACCTCGATTGTACAGGATGCATGACAAAGTTTGATCGTGGCTTTGCGTGATGTTCATTAAGAACTTCACCTATCTCCACGACGAGATCGGTGAAGATCTTGATTAACATACATATGCATTCAAATTTAGGTATAGTCGAATAAGCATGTCGAAATTGCTCTCTCATGTAGGTAGGTGTTCGATATTTGGCTTTGCCGTTGATTAGATATCGACGAAATATGGCTCAGTGCAAAATTTCAGCCTTCATCACCTTTTCCTACGCTAGTTTTTAGCGAAAAACATGATTTCTCGTTGTTTATGGTCATCTCTGCTATTTCGTTATTTTGAAGTATCAATAAATTTCTGCTGGTCCAATTTTTACTACCATAACGTAGCAACATTTCTAATTCATAACTGCACTGAAAATTCGAGTTTTAACAAATTTGTGAAAATTCTGATATTGAAATCTTAATGGTTTTAAGGGAGGGGGTATCCTCGAATTTTACCGACTCTGTCTATTTTCTCGAATATCTCCGAAACAGGGCCATCAATCAACTAGTCCTTTTGGCAGCCGATGTTTGACGAGTGATGAGTTCGAACTGGTACGTTTGATCGGATGAAATCGGAAATTTTTTAATTTTTTTGTTATCGTAAAGTGTGGGCGTACCATTTATTTTAACTTACATCAAAGCCTACGAATCAAAAATGCAAAATCGGCTTCCTGAGCCTGATTCTGTATGGCATTCCGAACACAACCATCCAAAAACATCTTTGTTTTCGACAACGATAGAGAAACGACATCTAATCTACGATTTCGTGGTAATTTGTGCGATTGTCAACGGCTGGGAACGGCCATAGCCGCCAATGTGATGAAATTAGTTCCCAGAACGCTTGTGAGATGCCGCCGCGCTGTTACATTGATACACCTGGTACCACGTGACTCGACCTGCAGTCCAATCATCTGTGGCTGAGATGTTAAGAATGCGCGTACGACGACATCTCACGCACGTTCTGGGAATTAACGTCATTACATTAGCGGCAATGGCCGCTCCCAGCCGTTGACAAGCGCAAAAATTACCACAAAATCGTAGATTAGATGTGGTTTCTTCACCGTTGTCGAAAACAAAGATGTTTTTGGATGGTTGTATTCGGAATGCCATACAGAATCGGGCTCAGGAAGCCGATTTTGCATTTTTGATTCGTAGGCTTTGATATAAGTTGAAATAAATGGTACGCCCACACTTTACGATAAAAAAAAAAAATTCAAAAATTTCCGATTTCATCCGATCAAACGTACCAGTTCGAACTCATTACTCGTCAAACATCGGCTGCCAAAAGGACAAGTCGATTGATAGCCCCGTTTCGGAGATATTCGAGAAAGTAGACGGAGTCGGTAAAATTCGAGGATACTTTGCCCCCCTTAATGAAAGGCCAAGAAATTAAAAAATCGTTTCAAGTATCTCTCGATGTATTTTTTCGATCTACCATCCGTTTAAAAATCAGAATTCAGTGCGTCTCTCTTAAAAAAATGTATCTAGCTTTTTCCTGCCTAAAATATGTGATTCTTTGAAAGATATCGATTAGAAAATATGTTGTCGAAGTATGTATTCAATTATGCGTACGTTTTTCATAGTCTATTATACAGGCTTTATGAAAAAAAAAATTTCGTCTCTTTGAGAGTGCAAACGCACTTAGAAATTCTAAAATTGATTTGCGGTAATTTTGACGTTTTTGTAAACATAATGGTGAATCTGATCGTAAAATACACCTGAATCACGTGTATGGAATATTGTGTTAATCGAATTGCCTATTTCTTTCTTTAGTCACTTTCACCGTCATATTATATCAGTAGACGTCACAAACGTGAATTTTATGAGCCTCGTGTAGTTCAATTAGGTGGTTTTTCGTTTTTTTTTTTCGAGTCTATCTTCTCCAACAAAAGTTAATGATATAATCTCTCCAGCAAGTTATAAGGTAAAACTCGGTGAGCAGCCACCTCCTCGGGGCGAATTATTTTCGTAGAAAAATCAGCTAACATAAGAAGCGCAATTTGATAAGAAATATTCAATCTTTAACTAAGAGTAAATGAAAATGTATGTTTCATTGTTTTGATCAGATCTCGGCAACTCGAGATATCGTGCTGAAATATCCATTTTTTACACATGCTACCCTTGCAGCAAGAGAGAACAGTGGATAGAACAGAAAACTCTCGGCAGTTAAAAATTTCAGGATACCAGAACATCAAACTTCTTGCTATATCCAAATTTTTATGAAATCTCAATTTTTGAAGCATATAATTCTCAAAATTTTTCAAACTTTTAAAATACATTTAACATTTTTCAGACATAGTCGAAACTTTTTGGATACCACGATTTTCAAGGTATTGAAGTATTCGATGAAAATAAAAATTCAATAACGAATAAAAATGTTCAAGAAATAAAAATTCCAATCATTGAAATTCTTATTGACGAAATTGTAAAACATACCTAAAACTACAAATATTCCAAAACTGATGATCTTAGAAGAAGACCAAAATTTTTTGTTTACTTTTCTTCTGCAAACGATAGTATTTCATAATTCGAAAATTTAGAAAAGGGGGGGGGGGGGGGGGGGGGTTATACTCGAATTTTACCGACCTTTCTATTTTCTCGAATATCTCCAAAACAGGGCTATCAATCGACTTGTCCTTTCGGCAGTCGATGTTTGACGAGTAATGAGTTCGAACTGGTACGTTTGATCGGATGAAATCGGGATATTTTTTTTTTATTTTATCGTAAAGTCGAACAACGATGAAGAGGCAAAACGTATTCCACGATTTTGTGGTAATTTTTGCGAATGTCCAGGGCTGAGAGGGGCAATGGCCGCTAATGTGATGACAATTAGTTCCCAGACCGCCCGTGAACGTCGCCGCGCTATTACGTTGATACACCTGGTACCACGTGACTTGACCTGCAGTCCAATCATCTACGACTAATAAGCTAGAAACAAGTGCATGGTGACATCTCACGGGCGTTCTGGGAACTAATTTTCATCACATTAGCGGCCATTACCACTTTCAGCCGTGGACAATCGCGAAAATTACCACAAAATCGTGGAATACGTTTTGCCCCTTCATCGTTGTGGGAAACAAAGATGTTTTTGGATCGTTATATTCGGAATTCCATACAGAATCGGGCTACAGAGGCCGATTTTGCATTTTTGATGCTTAGGCTGTGATCTAAATCGAAATAAATGGCACGTCCACACTTTTCGACCAAAAAAGAAAAAAAAATCCCGATTTCATCCGATCAAATGTACCAGTTCGAACTCATTACTCGTCAAACATCGACTGCCGAAAGGACAAGTCGATTGATAGCCCCGTTTCGAAGATATTCGAGTAAATAGACGGAGTCGGTGAAATTCGAGAATACAACCCCCCCCCTGCCCTTAAAGCACTGCGAGAGATCCGCTAGGAAGGTGGCGCGGCCCTGGAGTCGTCTCTTATCTGCGTTCCTATTGGCTAACTTCAAACATTCCTATCTAGAAACGGTTAACCCTTCAACATTTCGTCATCAATAAGTTACCCCTTAAATTTTGACGAGGAATCCACTAGTATCAGGAAACTCCTACATTCTGGATCACCCTGTATAATGTACAGCGCCGCATGATCCTTGCATTGGTTGCCAAACTGAAACTAATGGTGGTCGCCCTATTGCAAGCCGATGTTCAACTGTTGCATCGGATGCTGACATCTTACCAGGGCTGTTAATATCTCACCAATATCAGAATGACGCGGACTCAATCTATCAGAACTAAAGCTGTTCAAGTTCGTTTCTGAAATTGGTCGATATCACTCTGAAATCGAAACTTCAAACTACCAATCCTGAAATGTCGCGCATTGCACATTACATATCCCGTTCACACTACCTGCCTCGTGAGTCCAGACAGTCACTCATCGTGTGCTTGGACAACGTATTTTGTTTTCTTCGGTAAAATAGTATTTTAGGGATCCGCAAATACCGACTGAAGAATGAATGCCCAAGATCGATATAAAATTTTTGAAAATGAACGAATCTAGAATATTTCCTGGATGGCATAACCGATCCCAAGTGTACATAAAACATTGGCCCAGTCTTGTGCAGAGATTGGTATGTCTATTTCCCACCCTCGGCGCAAGCTTGGCAAGCAACACTGGGCCAATGATAAAATAACAAGATCGTACCAGCCTCGCTACATTGTAGATGCCAATGCTAGTTACCGGCCTTGGTTTGTTGGGCCAAGATTGGCTTCCAATCATTTCGATGCCACAGTTCCGAAGATCGTAGGCTTTGTTACGAGCGATAGATATCAAATGATTAACGTTTTTAATCATCACTATAAAGCACAAACAATGTTGAAAATTATCTTTAGGATAAGTAAAAATAAACGATTTCCGAATGAAATCAAAATAAGTGAAAGAAAACCCAATTACACCATTTAGGTCAAATCTTTTACATTGGTCTCTCTTCAATTCATCTTGAACAAAGCGGGAAATACTAATTCAATCCATTTGATTTTCTAATCAATAAACTTATTTGCGTAATAACCGGAAATTTCAGAATTACGAATGATTCTTCAACTGTTACTATACAAATGAAAAATCCATTCGTAGAAGATATAGGATTTCGAACCATGGCTCGGCCATTACTTGGTCTAATGATAACCATATATGAACAGAGAAAGCACACTTGAGAAGACGTGGAAGATACAAGATATGACTGTAAGCCTTTGAAAGAAAACAAACCTGGAGGCGTAGAGATCATTATTCAGACTAGCAAATTCATACCCTACACATACTAAATAAGTTTACCGTACGTAAAATTACAGAAATCGTGTCAAGTTTTATTATGTTTTATGCAGTAAGGTCTTTCGTTATTCCGAAAGAACAAGAAACAAAGATAAACTACAATAACAATTCGTTATTCGTTTCGAACCGCGACCCTGCGTTACCTGTACGTAGTGACGTAACACGTAGGATGAGAATGCTGACATTTTCATGCCGCCTTTGCCCATGTATTTATTTACAAACTTCCAAATCTTTATGTGTTTCTTTCTTACTTCACTATAACTGAGGTTTACATTTTAAAAAGTACATTCAAGATGCGTTACAGATTGAACGTTATTCACGAACGACATTATTGATTCTGTCCATAGGTGGAATTGAAGAGATCTCAAATAAGCTGCCAAATTGGAAAAGTACAGCCACCAGATACAAATAGACGATATAACATTTCATACAACAACTGCAGTCTTCAAATAATGATGTTATTTCTGGATTCTCATTAAGTTGTACAATGTACATAACAATTTTTCGTTCATCAACTATCCAAGGTCAGCGTCAGTCGCCATTTTAAATGATACCTTGCTGGACATTATCCGCATTGCCTGCCAATTTGTGATTTGTTTATATCGCCCTCGACAAAATCAACCTCACCGAATGTATGTATTCAATTTTGTAATGATTAAGGCCCATCCCTAGTCGCCCACCTCCTTTTGATACAATGTGATACATTTCGATTATTATTCGAGCCCAGGCGTCAAAAACGCAAAAAAGGCCAACGCTGCGCGAATTAAAATTCAATACTGAACACATACGTCCAAAAAAATGTTCGTTTCGTGCGAAAATAGAGACTACAAGTGGTTTTTACATTTTTCGTAATGTAATGTTTTTCGTAACAATGTAAAAACCATCTCTAGTCTCTATTTTCGCACGAAACGAACATTTTTTTGGACGTATGTGTTCGGTATTGAATTTGAATTCGCGCAGCGTTGGCCTTTTTTGCGTTTTTGACGCCTGGGCTCGGATAATAATCGAAATGTGTCACATTGTAACAAAAGGAGGTGGGCGACTAGGGATGGGCCTTAAATTGTAAATGCAATTGTATGTGTAATGATTAAATTGCGAGGCAAATATAATTGCATGCGATTAATCGGTGATTCAAGGCAAAGATTTGATGATCGATAAATCATCGCAATAATTTTTGTTCGTTTCGATTTCAAGATGAGATTTTTTCTTTTCAGGAATTACATGATTTTTTCCTCGATTTTTTCTTTAAAAAATGATCTTTGCGCTAGTCGAGATGCATTAGCATTCTTTTAGAAATGAATCCAAAATTACCAAAGCACAATAAAACGCTTTTGAATCTGTTTTTCGACTACTCCGTGCTACTTCCTCCTGCATTTGGCTCGAAAATTAAATAAAAGAATAAATTTGCGAATAAGTTGGTCACTGAGGACATGTTCGTTTTGAGGTAAAGAAAAATTGTGATTCCTTTCCCCCGAACTTCAACAAATATTGTTTGCGTCATTTGGCATTTGAACAGAGAATATTTCCAGCATATATTCAACTAGAATTAGATCAAAGAGAAAATTCGCAATTGCCGGAAGAGATATTCATTATTTTCTCATATTTATTGCAAAGAATTTCGATACCAAAATCCATTAATTTACTGTCCATCGATTTCTCGGCGTTCAAATGTGCGATTAAATCTACAGTAGGACCCTTATTATCTGGAAGCGGATTAACCGAGGAACGGATGATACGGATTAGTCATAAATCGATCTTTTTTCCTAATTACTGATTATTTTTTTCAAAATTTTAATACCAAATTACGTAAAAATACTAAACAGACAAAAATTGATACGAGAAAAGTTGATTTTGCGAACGAGCCTTGATAACATTTTTAATGTGTTTATTATGATTAAAAAATAATTGATAAAAACAATTGATTTGTATAAAAATAAGATTTATACGATCAGCGGACTTTCCGTGATTTTAACTACTCAAGGTTCTACCGTATTACCACGGATCAATTTTTTTTTCTTCTCACTTACTCATCGCTAACTCTAATCTATCAACTTCTGTGACAACGTGTACTTTTCAATTCATAACCAACTATATATAAACAGTTTAGCGCGAAGCTGCCTGAATATCACATTTGAAGCTCAATAGAGAATATTTATAGGTGGTAGTATATCGAACATAAAATTTGTTTGGCAACACGTCATTATCTTGGCTCACACAATCTTTTGTTTGCGTATAACGCTGCCCCGAGTAAAATATAGTTGTTAGAAAAGAGGCAACTGCACTGCAATTTATCGATAAGAAAGAGATTTTTCATCTTGCGCACAAATTCTAAACGTTAGAATAGCAGTTTTCGTTTCAACTAGTTAGCACTACTCAGACATTTTGCGAAAATTTTGAAAATCTGTGCTTTTAGGTACACATGTCGCAATTTTCCAATAAATAAACGTCTAAATATCATCGAAATTTATTCATGGATACGTCCCGAGATTTCAACTAGATTCGCCAATATTTAGTTTCGTATGACAACTGATCCTGCATATATTTTATCTCAATTTTTTTTTTTTATTATAATTTCTGGGAGATTTCTCAGGACCTGATAGAAAAAAAAAAATATATTCTATCCATAAGGCAAGTAGCCTGTACTTTCGATTCACTGCGCGCTATTCACAGTAACGCCACTGGTCGTACACCTTTGATTGGTTTTTATATTAATCGAAAATCGCAGGTCGTGATCTCGATGTCACTCGCAGAATTTATTTGATGCTATTCTACTAGCCAGTCGACGCGAGCGCAATCGCAGCTCCGTTCGTCGTCCCTCCTCTACTGCTTTGCTCGAATCTCGATCGCAGCAGCAGCAGCAGCAGCAGCAGCAGCAACTAAGCGACACTCAGCGCCACACGCGTAGCCCACTTTCCTTGTTCAAACACATTTCGATCTTCAACTCTACTCAACAGTCGATACACACAGAAAAAAAAAAAAAAAAAATTATAGCGTGATTGTTAATATTTGTAATATTAATTTTTTTTTTTTTTTTCATATTATATAGTTAGAAATAGGTTTATATGTTCTTATTTATAGTAGATGAAACGTCTTGTGTAAAGACATTATTAAAAAACGACGGCGAAGGGTTAGGATAATTTTTTTTTTTTTAATTTAATTCATATTCCTGCGTTTATTTTATATATATATATATATATATATTTTTTTTTTATTATTATTTATTTATTATTCAATCTCTGTTTATACATATGGTTTATTTACAAGGTGCATTATACGGTGGATCTCACAGAAATACATACTTCAATGCAGTTTTAAAAAAGCACTACTTAAAACTTTGACTAATATACGTTGGTTGGTTTTTACTAAATCATAACACAATATAATTTTGGGAATGGTAAGATTGTTTTTTAGAATAAAAATCAACTCAATAAGTGCATATAAGTATATCTCGAATATTCTATGTAATTAATAATTATTAATAAATAGTACAACTACGATAAACGACAAACAAAAAATAAAAATAAAACGAAGAAAATATATATATATATATTTTTTTTTATATTTATAATTACGGTATCAGGTATATATGATACAAAATAAAAGTAATACGCTACAGAGAGATAAAAATTGTGATCACTATATTTTACCAAAATGCCGCACAGATATTCTCGTTCTTGGCTTACACTTTCAACTTTTATTAAAAAATACGGTTATAAGATGATGCGACAAATTCAGTTTTAAACGTGCCACAGCATAGGGCTACGATAGTACGTATAACGTGGTACCGCGGGTACTGTGGTTACGCTTATAAGAGACACTCGAGATTCACGAGAAAGAGGAGACGAGTTGTTGAGGTACGCGTCAAGCCGGGGGCTGCGGGACTAGTGATGCAAAGATTGAGAGAAATGCGTCGAAAGAAATCCGAAGAGACGAAAGAGGATACCGGGACAAAACTGGCGAGAGAAAAACAAGAAAAAATAAATAAAAGGAGGTATACATCGAACATATATATATGTATACGTGTAATATACATGTAAGGTGTAAGTGTCTGTCTATATTTGATATACGCATTGAGATGAGCAACGGATGTACGAATTATAAATATATAACATGAAGAATTTCGACCAATAATATATTATAACGTAATACAAAGCTTTTGTTACGTGTATCTGATTCTTGAAACTGACGAACGATACAGTCGTACCGCGGTTTGATTTAGTAAAGAATCGAGAAAATTTCGCGAACAAAATTAATGAAATAATTGGATTTCAAGATGAGTAGACGTTACAAGCAAAAAACGTATCTATTCTGAACTTGATATTCTTTTGTCTTTTAAACCCATGGTGCATACATGAGCTTACATATATTCACCTAAAAATGGAGATATATATATATATATACATATATACATATATGTGCATGCGTGTATATATATATATTATATTATATGTATATATATGTATGATGCATGCATATATAATATGCAATACAGTGTACGTATATAGGTATATAGATGTGGGGATTTGGTGTATGCAGTGTGTATTTTTATCCTCACATGAGTAGGAAATGAGTATTGTCCACGGTAACGGTCACAAATTAGTTAGGAGGGTGTAAATATCACAGAGTACATAGTACAGAGCGACTTGTACGAATCGCACCATCGCCGCGGCAAGACTACTCTAGTGGGGCTCCGGCCCGGCCGGGTAGCTGCCATGGCAACCCGAGCGATCCCGACCACCCCCGATTTCCAGCCCCTGAAGTACGAGGGAAAAATTGCGGAAAGCTCGTGTAGGCATCTGAAGGCTCGATGCTAAAAAGACGCAAGAGCAACGCCCACGACACCGCGGGGCGCACAGTAAAGTGTAGAGAAGGGAGAGAGGGAAAAAGAGGAAGAGGGTGCTCCCGACGCCAACGTTGGATGTATAGTATATATGTATTATACGGGGATATGTCATAGGTGCAAGAAAAAGTCTGCATCTCAACGCCGACTACGGTGGTGTTGGTATATACATACATACATATATAGATATATAGTATATATGTACACACAAAATGTATATCTCTGCACACACATATATATATATATATATATTATATATTATATATATATATACAGATCGGTACACAACCCTTTGCATTAGAACGTCCGGGGGATGAAATGGTGCGCTCGCCAAAGCGTGGGCCGCACTCTCGTAGAATGCTGAATGCTGTATCTATTCATATTTACAAGAGGACGCGATCAGCTAGTCTGGCAGAATTTGTCGCGTTGTAAGACAAATTTTTGGAGCGATATTAATCTTAACCTTGACCCTCCGCTCCTACAGATGGGATATCAATAAAAAGCAAGCTGACCTGAATGAGTCAATCCACGTTAAACGGGACATCTGTCAGACACCATGTTCTTCGGAATTGTCGTAACTTTGTCTTTCACATTCTGTGATACAGATAAATTTATTACGCCGTTTTTCCATTCGCACTTACTTCGATTTTTCGGAGGTTTGACGAGCTTGAAGTGCTGGAAGCTAAGAGTGCTGGAAATTAGAATTACGCTCCGTTTTTAATATTTATATCTTTAGGTCCAATCAATCCTTTACCCATTTCACAGCAATTGAACACACACCTTCATCCTATGTTTATTACGTTTAGCGATAACAAAGATTTCCATTTATTGTAAACAAGGTCGGAACACTGCTAGAAAATTTCGGTGAAATATGCGCGAAATCATTGATCAATTCCATCAGAAAAGCCGTCAAGTTTTTAAATGGAACTCCAACGGAAACGATTTTTAGACAGCGATTGTTCGCATAATAATCCAGGCGCTTGGGGTACCTTTATGTATCGGTTTCTAGGTCACCTCAGTTTTTTGATTGAAATCGATAGTTTTTGGTGTGTAGAATCAGAGTATTTTTCAGTTGCGTCATTTGCTATAAGAAATAATTATTTATGAAAAATTTAGTTTCTTCGCATTTATCGCTTGCAAAGTGTCAATTATATGAGAAAATTTTCAGAACAAAATTTGTTCATTTAAAAATTCGACATTAATGTTATGTTCAAACTTTGTCATGAAGATATCGATATCTTCGTTGCAAATTCATTGAAACTGTAAAAAGTTAGAATTTTTTTTTATGGACTGAACACGCAAATGAATGAACAAAATAATAATTTTACGTCTATCATGCAAAATGTGAAATGGCCGCCTGAAATCGACGTTGTTAATTACGTTCGGTGTTCAGAGGTAACGCTAGATTTTTTTTTCTCTGTTTCATCTCAATATGTATGGTGCATTTCGTGCTGGAACAAAACAAAAAAAAAAACAGGGAATCTTGTAGTAGACGCCTCTGGATTTTCTTGCAACTATTCACGGTTAAAATAACACATTAGAGGATCGTTTGTAATGTGTTTCATATTTTTTGTCTCAACCGCCTCGTTTTTACAACCATTAAAAGAATCAGATTTCTGTTATTTATTTATTTTTCAGGATCTCCTGGCTCGACCAACAAGCAAACTTCTAGAAAGTGTTTTTACGAAAATTATTTGATTTTGAATCAACGCTTCTGCAGTAATTTTTTTTATTTTTTTTTTTTCGTAAATGATGCTATGCATTCAATAACAATCTAACTCGAAATTCGGAAAAAATTACTTGTTATAGAAAAGTGTCTTAACCGAACTGACCGAAATTTTTCAGGAAATTCTTTTTTCAATGCAAAATATTGTCTGCAAATCTCATAGTGGGTTGTAAAGTAGTTTAGGAGTTTAGGAGTTACAATTATTTAATTCCTTTGGTATCTTGTGAAAGGTCGCAAAAAAATACGATTCCCGAAGTTTCGGATCCAAACTGAAAGTACAGTTTGATAATAACCGCTCGTATGGAGACATGACGCAGTCAGCCATAAGCGCTTTTGATGGAATTCAAAATTTTTTTGTAAAAAGACAAAACATGTTAGCCTAGATCCAAAAAGGGCATCTGGTTTGGCAAATTACAAACAAATCGATCAAAAAAAAATGTTAACTTTTTCTACGATAGGACATCTACAGTAATATCGTACAATTTTCAGCATAGTATAATTATTTACAATACCAACGTTAAAATGATTCATGAAAGCTCTACGACGAAGCTTATCGATTATATACGGTCATGGATGATAATGAGGATGGAGGTAAGATTTTATCAATTATTTTACCGGATGTTTCAATCATATCATTTTATCGATTATTTGGCTGTATAATTCGTATAGGTATACATCGTTAAATGTGAGAATAATGCAATCCATTGTACGTAATATAATACCTACGATCAGTTACAAGTGCATGGATAAGTTGAAAAGCACATTAAAAGTGTCATTGTTCACGTTGTTGTGGTCTGTTATATGAAGCGTATCATTGTTCAGATTTGATTTCACAATTGTCGATGATAACCAACAGGTTTATTAGTTTTCCTGACAATTATTTAACTCTGAAACAATACCCATTAAGGATGGTGAAATAAATGCTCTACTTTGATGATTTGATGTTAACGATTAGTAAACATTAGATTTTTGTTTTCGTCTATTCATTAATCCCTTTTAACTTGATATTTCAGAAAGAAAGATGAAAGAAACTTCAGTTGTGTTCTTGATAAAGTACTATACGGTTGAAGAATTCTGTTATACCTACATGTGTACACAGTATAATATTCACGGTATTCGAATCAAGATGCGATTTAATCAGCACATGTAGTTTATGCTTCAATTGAAATTAACGGATATGTACTTCATTAAAGCACACCAATCATCCTGTGATCCCAAAACATCCTCAAAATCTTCAAATTCTGCCAAGGCTACAGTTGGTTCACGCGGCACAGTATATTCTAATGATGCTAGAGAAACACAACTTCCAATTGTACTCCTCAAAGCCAGAATACATCCAACAAATCTACAATACAATAGTCAAAATCTGTAGAGTCGACAGACTGCAGTGCTACTATTATGTTTATTGTTTGAGATTCAATTGAAATGATATTGTTTTATTTTTCACATTGCAGATACTTTGTTTCGTATATGAGCGGATCCACGTAACTTCACTCAAAAAAAAAACCGTCAAGTCACAGATCTTTGCGCCATCAAAAAGATCTTTAGTACTATGGAAAAAAAAAATACAACTTCAAGGATTTTGAATTTTTTTCAAAAATGGCGGAGTTAGAGCTATGTGAACTTTTGTGAACCGCTGTTGCACCGCTATATTTAAAAATTCATATCTCTGAAAGTATTCATCGAAGCGGACTGATCCTGAAATCATTTTGTTTGTAAAGAAACACGCTTTCATAAAAGAAATGTTATTTTCGAAAAGAAAAATTCTTTCAATTTTTTTTTTTTGTCGTTTTCATTATTAAGGCTGTCCGAGGGGGTGGTAAGGTGGGGGTAACGGCACATACACATGTACACACCTACGAGAGAATTTCGCACGCTAAATTCTCGAGCTTAAAAAATTATTTCTATAATCTGAAGTGTGCGAAATGTTCCTTGAGCAAAATTGTTTTGGGTGAAATAGTAGAGGTTAGCCACAAATGAGCCTGGAGCTGTAATAAAATGTTATTAAAATTTGGTCATAACAGCTGACACACGGATATATACACTGACACATTAAACATGGCTGCCGCGTCAGACGCCTAGAATTATATTTTGGCGATAAAATGTTTTTCGGCACTCACTGGTTACTGAGGACTATTTCACCCACAACAATATTACGGCCAAAATAGCTCATTCACGATCTCAAGTTGCAAAACAATCTGAATTCTGAGAATTCAGGGTGCGAAAATTCGCTGCAGATGATGAGCTCCGTGTTAGGACCCATAGCCGGCAAAAATTATTCGGAGGCCCCGTCCATCTCACTCATACAGTCCCACACATTTACATTGAATAAAAAACATATGCGAATAAAGAGGGATAGCCTGCTCCAGTATTCTGAAGTGTGACTTAAATAATTATTCATTAATAAGCAAGAACTTTGATTTAATAATAAAAGCACCACATGTTTTCATAAACTCGGTCCTGCAGGCTACAAGTTCGAAAAATAATACATAGGGGCGCTAGTTCCCCCTCGGACAGCCTTAATTTCGCTGCCATTTCCGCGTGACTCACCGAAATTCATGGAGATAATTTTTTTTTAGATACCTGCATCCTTACCCTTCAATCCTAAAAAAAAAATATATGGAGGAAATACCTGGGCCGGAGAAAAGAACCAAAACGTCTAGGCACGCGTCGCCGCGCACGCCGATTCACGTCCGCGCGCGGCGTTCGCGGTTCGAAAATGCCTGAAAACAAAATTTTCAAAATCCTTGAAGTTGTATTTTTTTTTCCCATAGTACTAAAGATGATTTGAATGGCGCGAAGATCCGTGACTTGACGGTTTTTTTTTTTTTTAAGTGAAGTGACGTGGATCCGCTCATATCAGTTGAAAGTAGCCAGCCTAACTTGAAAAAAAGATTATTTCTTACGCCGTTTCTCTATTTTAGCGAGAAATAAACATGTTTTGGAACGTACGTGTTCGAAATCGCCAATAGAATTGCGCTACAATGCTCTTTTTCCCGTTTTCGGTACCCGATTAGAGATATTCCGTTTAATAGCACCGTTCAGCACTCGTTCAGCCCAATGTTTTTAGGACGGGTCGAATTGGGTAGGGAACCACCTTAAGAGCATGTCCTCGTCCTACCTTTACCGGCATAAAAAAAAAAATTCAGCACGCGAGATTCGTCGAAATCAAGAAAAATTAATTATTTATGTTCGTCAAGTGTGGCCGTGTCACTTATTTTGGTTAATATCAAATCCTACGCGTCAAAAACGCAAGAACTAGCAACGAACCCCTATTCTACATGCAATGCAGAACATTTTTATCTAAAAATTTTGTTGTTTCACGCAACAATGGGAGCGAGGGATGTTAAGTAGAGCGGTATTAAAGATCTGAATAGTGTAAAATTGTCGATTTCTGACGACTGAGACATTAGACGGTCCTCGGTTAACGAAGCGCCCGACAGATGGCTCTACGCGTAAATCATCGTGCGGGTAAAGATATATCATCGTCACTGTGGCGTTGGTACCCTTGGTACCACGTGACACGATGACCACGCAGAGGTGATTCGAAAAATACGAAAACTTATTCTTATAGAATAATTGATAATACTTTGCAAAAAATAATAAAAATATTATATTTTCAATATAATAATTATATGCTCATTGTAATTCAATTATTAGTTGCACTTACCGTAGTATTGAATACATCATTGCCAAAGAGAACAAATAACGATTGTATCTATTATCAAGCAATGCAATAAGAATGTGTATTTCCTGGGACTAGCATTGAACTACATTGAAAGAAGAAAACAATGTAACATAAAACGAGCAAAGAAAAGAACAATATAATAGTATGATTAAGACTAAAAGATAACATTTTCAAAGGATATCGAAAATAACAGCATAGGCTATAAATACTGAGACAGAATCATTTTATTCACAGGGAAATAGACTCTATATTATTGATGGGGCTTTCGTACGCATGAATTTCGGTATGTGTTGGTATAAGTGGCGTTACATACCCACTCGACCAACGTCTGACCCTTTTCCCTTTCAATTTCTTCACTCATTTTTCGTTGCATTTTTTATTCCATTCATATCTCATTCCCTATTCTTTAGAATGCAAGGAATTTTTTTTTTTTTTTCTTTATATTTTGTAACTCAAATATGCTGAGCGAAATAAGTTTTCAAATATTGACTGTTTCCAGTAATCAGTATTATTCCAGTCAAGTATACTACCTTTCGTTAGTCAAATCGGATAATCAGAATTAGGTATATCAAATTCTTCATCTTGAGATGTACTTCGCGAAAAAAATTAGACATACTTTAAACACGTCTGTACCGACGAAATTAAGCTTCGGAATATGAACAGTGAGTTTTTGCAGGGCATGACTTTTCTTAATTTTTGGAACGAATTTCTGAAAATTTTCACTGTATAAACTAACTTTTTGAGCCTATTGACAAAACGGCTAGTCTTTTTGGTATTTTCTAATAAAGTTTTGAACTTTAAGAATTTTCCTCATAAAACGGCAGCAGCGGCCCTAGAACCATCTCTTATCTACGTTCCTATTGGTTAACTTTGAACGGCTCCTACCTGAAAACAGTCACCCCATTCAAATTCCACCATTGATACTTTCTCCCTTGGATTTCAACGGGGAATCTACTGGAACCAAGTGGTTGCTGTTGATGAAATGCCGTTCTAAACCGTTGAAAACAAAGCTTTGAATCATTGATGAAACCAGTGGCATCCTTCTACACGGCCCCAAGCAAAAGAACGCTGTTGAAACTTATAAATTCTAGGTATGAAGTACTAAGAGAAGGTTGCAAGAAGCCGATTCTTTCTTCTTGACATGTGACATTTGCACTCTATCGGGAATTAGAGTATCAATTCACTATTTATCAGAAGACATTGTACTGAAAAATGGATGCTCAGCAGTATTTTCACTGTACGGAAATCATACAACTGAATAACTTGTCATTACTTTCAATTTCGTAATTGTCGACTTTTGGACTGAGCTAAGATGATGGCGGTTGTGAGTGATAATGGGGTACTGATGGAACAAATATAAGAAAGCTGGGTTTGATACACTCGGCAAAGATGAACAACTCCAATGTTTTTCAGATATCTTTCCCCACTTTGCACTAGATGCAATGACCATGTCAGTTTGATTGGCATAATCGTCAAAGTGAAAATTATCGTCATTGTTACTAAAAGAAGCGTCCGTCACATCCGATGAATTGAAATGATTACAAATTCGAAATGGGAATGAAGCACAGAGACAGTATTGAAATTTATTCAAGACTCTCCTACACGCTAGAATTCCAGCGACTTTGTATATGCTGGAAAGGTTTCTCCTTCTAGAAAAATACGGACATGTGAAAAGAATTCTAGTACATGCCAAGAGAAGAAAAAGTTCAATTTGTAATATACCGAGAGAATTTCTTGAAACCATACGGGCGACTGGGCATGCGCTAAATAATTCAATTCCATTGGTCGATGAGATAGTCACGCGGTGATATTTTAACCTGCAAGGCACGAGTGCCAACTTGCACAAAAAGAAGCAAGAACTGTCAAACCAAACGCGGAACGCGACACATCCACACACACCCACACACGGCACTAGCTGTTCGACACTCCACACATCGACTTCTGTTAACATCTATAGTATTCCACACAGCACACAATATTGCAGGAACATTGCAGCAATGTAACAATGCAACGTTGGAAATATTGCAGGAACATTGCAGCAATGTAACAATGCAACGTTGGAAATATTGCAATACTATTGCGCAACGTTTCTGCGACATCGCAAATATCTTACAGTATCGTTACATATCTTGGCAACATTGTTGCAATGTTTCAGTGCAATATTTCAAACAGATTTAAATGTGACTTGCCTACATTTATGGAGTCTAGATATTAGGAGAGCGCACTCTGTACAGTAATGTTCATTAATGGGTTCGCGGTGACTAACTTTTTTTCTGACTTTTTCGGAAACAAGACTCCATTCTAGTTGTATTCCATGTGCCGTCGGCCGAAACTATAATAATAATAATTATGACCCCTTATAAAAATAATATAATATTATTTTATTCGATTATATCCGAAAAAGTCCTTTTCCTTTTTTTGTTCTTGTTTCCTTGCCCTCTTTACTCCATATTCCGTACGAAGCCTAAGGATCCGTCCCATATTGAGCATCACCCTGGTGGAGGTTTCTCATAGATTCGGATGGGGCAACTCCGAAATCTGTCCACGGACGAATTGCTTTTATTCCGAGTGAATCAGGTAAGAATCCGAATCGCATCCGCTTGAATCCGTTCGGATCCGACCGAATTCTAAATCGCGGAGATTCCAATCCGTTCGAATCCGAGTCAATCTGAAAGAGCAGGGATTTCAATCCGCTTGAATCCGACCGAATCCGAGTCAATCACCACTCGCGTCGATTCCGATCCGTTTGAATCCGAGTCAATCTGAAGGACCAGACGACCAGACTGATGAATGAAGAAAAACTTGTTTCAATCACTTTCGAATGCACATATGAAGGGTTCAGAGCCAGAGCAGCCCAACCCACATTGTCGATAAGGCCTATTTTAAATGGCTAATGACAGTTGAAATGAGCTTTATCGACAATGTGGGTGAGGCTACTCTGGCGCTGAACCCTTCATATAGAAACTGAACTAGAGATAACGCATCGGTGAAAGGAAATTAGAAATGTTGTCATTATTAGCAGCCTCATTCAGAATGAACTTTCGGATTGATGAGAATGAAATAGCATATTATGTGGCATGCCCGTAAATCAAGTGTCTTTCGGCGAGGATAATGATTTCAATACGAGCTAAAGGCGTAAGCGAGTTCTGAAATTATTATTCGAGTCAAAGTCGGTTTACGGGTACGCCCCATACCATATTTTTTTTTGGAATAGGCATGAAAAGTCACTTCGACGCCTGTTGAGATTCGCACTTGATACGACGAAGAATGAGGTTATGGCGCGATTTGTCGCGCACTTCGAACTGCGCATCAAAACTGCGTTTCGAAGACTTTATACGGCAGCTTTGGAATGCGCATTTCGAACTGCGCATCCAGACTGACGTATAGAGACTTTATAGGGCAGTTCTGAAATTAGCCGTATAAAGTGCTACTTTACGGATCAAAAACAGGCGTCAAAAAATGACTTTTTAATGCCTGTGCCGAAAAAGATTGTTTCACCGTTATTTAGGAATTATCCGTATTGCAGTTAGCATTGGTTGAGAAACTGCGAAGGATTGAAATTTGGTAGATAGCTACAGACCCATTCGGATTGAATGTACAGATTAAGTAGGATTGAAAATGGTTTCCGGATTAGTATCGGATTCGCTCGGATTGAACGTACGGATTGAATAAGATTGGAAGTGAGTTCCAGATTGATGTCGGATTCACTCGGATTGGATGTACGGATTGAATAGAATTGAAGTGAGTTCCGGATTAATGTTGGATTAGCTCGGATTAGTTGCACGTATTAGTTTCGGATTCGCTCGGATTGAGCGGACGAATTAGACAGGACTCGACGTACGGATTGAATAGGACTGAACGTGAGTTACGAATTGGTGTCGGATTTATTTGGATTGAACTCAAAGTCAATGCACGGATTGAGATGGATTAAAAACCTGCCTCGAAATGACTCGGATGATTCCGTATTGTTAAGGTGACAGATTCCGCAATGGATCCGAAAAGTTCGGATAGGGCCGGATTGAAGTCCTATCCGAAACCTCCACCAGGGCAGCGACATTGTCTCCCGTGGCCATGCCAACGACGCACACCTGGAGGGCCAACTGATACAGCACCGTACCTGCTAGGAGAAACATCTGGGACTGCCTTTGGTTCCGGGGAATGCAGCGGAGTGCCGAGGACCCCAGCTCTACGCAAAATCAGCGCTGGAGAAGCGGTGTACCAGAGATTAGCGCTATACGACCGAAGCGATGACCCTTAGCGTTTGATGTAGCGCAACTCACCAATCGTTTCGAGGGTCGAGGGTCGATAGTGCGCAAATCCTGAGCAATGATAACAGTTAGAGCCGGTGCCAACAGGCGGGCTAAGCACTCTACTTTAGGTCTCCCTAAGCGATGGAACGTTCTCTAGAGATCTTGGCACTTTTGAGTTAGTGTGTAACACTGAGTTTCGCGGTTTGTCAAGATACCCGCGAGGTTTCGTGTTGCGTTGGTGCGATTTTCTGCGAGGGAGCCTGTGATTAAGGATTAGCTACGAAAAATCTCATGCAATGTCGCCGCAAAGCGTTGCTTTTTCTGAGGTGGCTGGAAGCCGGTAAACGTTTGTTTATATAATCCAAAGTATTTGAACCCGGCGAACGGCTATTCGTCATTTGACCTGTCGTCGGTGATAGTACAATTCCGCGTAACTAACATTTGCAATACCGCGTAACTACATATTGCAATACCACGTAAGTACAAAAATAGCAAAAATGAGATTTGGTGTGCATTCTATGTGAAAATAAAAAATACATAATATGAATACCAAATGTCATTTTTGCTATTTTTGTACTCACGCAGTATCGCGATACGTAGTTACGCGGTATTGCACTATCACCGACGCTGTGTTATCACGCCACGAAGCGATCGAGTAATTTTTATTTGTCACTTCCCCCCCTGGGGAATCTTCGAGTAAAAATACGGAGGTAGAACCCCCTGCATGTGGCTCTTTACCTCCGAGTAGGATCTTTGTTCCCCTTTGTTTGTTAAATTATTAATAAACACTATTTTCTTTTATGTTATATTTTAGAATCTTTTGATGTATCATTTATACACCTGCCATCCTTTATTAAATTCCGAGCCCTTTCCGCTCGACAACTTTCAATGTTTATCGCCCAGACGGCACTCCATTACAATTCAAAAGTTTGAAATCCGCGAGTAGACTTGTCTGGCGCTCAAAATTACTGACTTCCAAATTTCTCGTTGTGTCAACTTTTCAATGAATGTCTACCGGATTACCCCAAGGCAAAGTTGCATGTTTCGGGGCGATGGATATTGTCATACCTATAAAGAAAGAACGTTACACATCATTTGCAGAACACCTCAAAGATAGCGATATTTATTTACGTTCATACAAATTTTTTTTGATACATTTCTATGACGGGTGAGTCTCGAGACTACTCTACGATCGACTAGATGATTCCTTTTTGGCCCTCAAAAAGTTAGCTCTCTACTCTATATTCTTTATAAAACACTGTTGACGACCTACCAACTTGCAGTTCGCCTTATTCGACCCACAAGTCTACTAAATTGCCTTGTGGTGCGGAACAAAAGAAAAATAATGGACGGTAATTTGCTGATGTCAATTATTGTGGTTTAAACAGACTGACGCCTATAATGTCTTTCAGCTACCTCATAAACAATAGCGCCTCGCGACGATATACCATGAAGAAATCTACTCCAAAAACGTGTCACACACTCGCACTATCTCTATTGTGAAAAAATAGCAAACCTCGTAGTTTCTGAAAAAATTCTAACGCCAAGAAAACTTACTATACAGCTCAAAAATACGTCCCAAAACGCTCTATCCTCCACCCAATCCTGCGATAGAGTACCTGTACGGTATGGCACCAGTCCTCGCTGTTATCGGCGCTAACGGTTTTTTTGCACATCATCAACCCTCGATCTTCAAAACGATCGGTGGGTTGCGCTACGTCAGGCCTCGGTTGTATAACGCCGATTTCGGGAGCAACTCGGAGACGCTGCAACTGCACGGAGAAAAAAGAGTGGTTGTGGCAGCCGAATTTCTGGTTCTTGAAGCTATAATCGGGTCTTTGGTCGCAACAGTACTCAGTGGTATACTTATAACTGCAAACCAGTGACTATTCACTGATTGTCAGTAGTTTTCACTGATTTAGATTCGGAGAGTATTGCTATTAGAGCAATGCGTAATCCTCATACAACAATCCACATGGCTGCTCTAAGTGACATACAAGCAGCTATCATTCAATTTGTTGTATGAACCACTCTTTTCTCTCCGTGTGGCACGCGCTTCAGAGGCTTCTGGGGGTGGCGAAATCTTTTTCACCGCCAATTTCCCACGTAGCTGAGTGCCCCAGGCACTTCCCGCGTTCCACAGAAATCAAAGACAGTCCCCGGTGTTCCTTGTAGTAAGTGCGCTGCCGTAATAGTTGGCCCTCGATGCGTGTGCTGTTCGCATTGTCACGGGAACAACGTCGATAATCCTTGATGTGGGACAGATCCCCAGGCCTCATACATAATAGAGAGTAGGAAGTGAAGTAAATAAAAAGAAATAAGAAATTAATTCGAGAGCCTAAGTCGGTCACGGTCACCTTGTGGGGATGAATTTCCCGTCCACGCGAGTGCATTCACTCTGAACCACAGTGGTCGCTCACACTCTCACTACCTTAATAAGACCTTTCAAGGGATGGGAACTGACTATTTCGGTAATCCCAAGCTGCCACGTTACGCAATATGGAATCATGCTCATTCCGACAGCAAAATCAATGATTCCATTTGAAATTTGAAATGAATAAGCATTCGAGCAGTGGACGCAGTCCAAGTAACCCCCTGGAGGAAGGGGGGGAAGTGGGTGGGCGGGTGACTCCTCTCCCTCCAACCCCTCTCTTACCTCCAATAATAACAGTTTATCACCATTGCTATTAACTTTCAGTCAACAACCCAACTGTATATAATTAACAGAAACGCATCTGACCTAACAATGGAGGGAACATTCCAATTTTAATGATCAATCTTTTGTCTACATTTTCATGCAACATCACATTGGTAAGTATCAGTTTCGAATGCCGCGCAGACTTCTGTTATGGCGGTACACGCGGCCACCACTATGCGGCGACCCTGCCACGATCGTCCCGTGAGTAAAATGCTCCAGCTAGCTTAAGATATCATCGAGAGTCAAACACCTTAACATGATCGCGGTCTACCACCGTTATCTGTTTATTGGTTAACTGGTGACCCACCTGTTTAATAATAACTGTTTTTCACAATGATTTCCGGGAGATCAGACGACAATGAATAAAATCACTACATGCCGTAATGTGTCGATAGATTTTTGCAATAATGCATGATTTCGGCAATGGCATCTGCCTGAAGACGAAATTGCTGTACGGGATGTATAATGGAATTACACATACTGGAATATGATTAGGCATAATCATATCGGTCCTTGTACGATCATATAAAAATGTATATCAACAGATCAGGCCTGTTATCTGATATGATCATTCATCATATATGATCAATGCAGGTATGATCATGTCCGATCGTTTCAAAGCCTTTTTTCTCATAGCATGGCTCTAGGGACTCAGGCAAAATGACGGTTGGGGTAGGAATTATTTACTGTATTTAATGAAACTGATATAAACCTGTTTGTTTGTTGGGGAGTCATACTTTCCGATGCCAAAAAAATTAGTTCCCAGAACGCTTGTGAGATGTCGCCGCGCTATTACATTGATACACCTGGTACCACGTGACTCGACCCGCAGTCCAATCATCTGGGGCTGAGAAGCTAAGAATGCGCGCGCGACGACATCTCACGCGCGTTCTGGGAATTAACGTCATCACATTAGCGGTAATGGCCGCTCCCAGCCGTTGACAATCGCAAAAATTACCACAATATCGTAGATTAGATGTCGTTTTTTCATCATTGTCGAAAATAAAGATGTTTTTGGATGCTTGTGTTCGCAATGCCATACAGAATCAGGCTCAGGAAGCCGATTTTGCATTTTTGATCCGTAGGCTTTGATATAAGTTGAAATAAATGATACGGCCACACTTTGCGATAAAAAAAAATTAAAAAATTTCCGATTTCATCCGATCAAATGTACCAGTTCAAACTCATTACTCGTCAAACATCGGCTGCCAAAAGGACAAGGCGATTGATAGCCCCGTTCCGGAGATATTCGATAAAATAGACGGAGTCAGTAAAATTCGAGTATACCCCCTGCCCCCCGGTCCCTTAATACTAAAATAAATAATAATAAACTGAATTCAGGTAGTTAGACACTAGATTTATCCACGAGTGTCCGCCTTGACGTCACAACTTTAGAGCAGTTCTGGCCTCTGGCGTAAACTGAAAGAAGCTATGTCGGTAAGTCAATGGCGTCAGATCTATACACACAGCTGCCAATGGCCGAAGTTGTCACATGACAACAACGAGTCGTCGTCGTCGTCGCCTTCTCCTTTTCCTCACTTCGCTGTCTAGTTTTACTCACCGTTGGTGAATATCGAGGTTCTTTCGGTGTCATTCACGGGCCCGAAGTGACCGAATAAAACAATCAACTATCGTCGACAGTAGTCTGCATATCTCGATCCCAGGTTTCAACAACGAAACTAAAACCAGTGAAAGATGAGGGCGTATTTGGGATACACATTTGTTGGCACCGCCTCAGCGACCATCACCGTATTAGGTTTGCATATATCAAACTTTTCATAAATATTACCGCGCCAAAGCAATCGAACAATTTCTCTTCAAATCTGTGATAATTTTCGACCGTTTATGTTCACTGCCAGAAACATTCTGGAATGAAGATAACCGAAGTTCTATTCCATAGGACAAGATCACGTATCTAATTTCAGATCAGATGTATTCGAGATTCTAGATTTTGCCAATATTTTACCAAGAAATTTTCTTCCCTCATCTATTAGTCCAATATCATGACCTCCTCCTTTCCCCTATCTCTTATTTTACCATCATAACAAGGCTTTTGTTATAAAACGTTTATCGGCACAGTGCCACACCCCCTTTTTGAATCTATACCATTTAGCACCTGTTTATTTAACGTTACATACTATACTGCTTTGAAAAATGATCAGCTGTTTGAACTTGTTTTAGGAAGAATATTATCCCTGTATTTCTAATCCCAGTCTCTTCATTGTTATATGAAACAGTCGAAAGTCACATGCTTTCATGTTACTAAATTTTGCTTTACTTTTCTTGAAAATTTAGTCCTTGTGCTTATGTAGGTAATTTTTGTCATCGGTATTCTAAAATATGGGTTATCAGACTTAGTTTTTACATCTTGACTCAACTTGATCTTGAAACATTTGGATTATGCAGTATTCACATTATATCAGTGGTACTAGTCTCACATTTCACAGCATAATATTTGATTAAAACAGGCCGAAACTAAAAACAAAAACCTAATTGACAAATTTTGATTCTCAACAAAACTTTCTAAGATCTTAATACTATCTATCAGAATCAGGTTTTCATATCATCGTGAATCACTGTAAGCTTGTAGTTCACTTTTAAAATACAGTCCAACCTCAGGCACTGTTAACTTAGGCACTGTTGTACCTTGGGCACTGTGAATCCGGCCAGGACTGACTCCAATACCCGAAGATGCGAAAAGCAAATTTGTACATAGTATTTGAGATACCCGGAAATAGCTATGTCTCTGGTGCTTCGCTCTCATTGGCCCGCGGGAGAAAGTGTGGGGAGTAACAGTGCCTGGGGTGCTCGGTCCCGATGCCAAACAGTGCCTGAGGTCGGAGTGTAATTGTTATTTTCACCGATCGTCAAAATTTTGTATCCAATTTTTGCAATTTGATTCAAATTCAACTAGATCGTTTAACTGATCTTAAAGACATTTCGACTTTGGGTCGAAAAAATTCTGAATTCTCGAAAAATCAAACAAATTTTACTCTGCATTTTCTTAAATTCGAAATCAGCATCGCCTCTTCATCTCTACCCAGGCTTGCATTGGCTTGGAAAGACACACAGTTGCAAAAATATAGTTTTTCCAAGGAAGTAGTGCAGAATATTCATCAGGATGAACTGAATATTTGTAGATTCACTAGTGTCCAATATATCCAAATACGTTGAAAATAATCAAAATTCAAAAATCTTTTGATTGGGAAATGCGGCTTTTTGTTTATTAAAGTGTAGACTTTCTTTCTCACCCGAACAGTCAACTAATTTAAGTTATGGATATCAACCAACTCTTATAGCTAGATTCTTATAAGGGCTCTTTTTCTACTTTCTTGCAGTTCTTTATCACCTACTTACTGGAAAGGGTGAACGAGTCAGCGTGGCATGGTAAGATAAACTATTTTATAATTTTAAATTCATGAGGTATCGACTGGATTTGGGAGACGCATGTTTTCGACGACAAGATATGAGCCGTTTTTCAAAATAATTGAACCCATTTTGTCTCTTCTTTTTATTCACTTGCCATTGAAGTTTCAACTTCTTCAAATTTCTTAACATTCAAATACTGACAACAATTCACATATTTTTGTTCCAACTTGGCTCCTTTGGCAAACAATTTTGCAACAGTTGTTTAATCACTGAAATATTCAAGGTTTCTGGAAGGAACTTCCCCCTATATGTGGGCCACTACCGGCATTGGTTTGACGGTTGCTCTCTCCGTCGTTGGCGCTGCCATGTAAGTATTCGTACCGAAGCAACAATTTTACAATCCGTTTCTCTGTTCATTAGTCAAAATTTACCTATCACAAAGCTGTAATGAATAATCGAAATTGCCGTAGATCTGCAACGTTTTTCACTCACAAGGAATAAAAAATCACCGGAAATTGTATCATCAT
The DNA here is from genome assembly GCA_914767705.2 of Tenthredo notha. Lineage (NCBI taxonomy): Eukaryota > Metazoa > Arthropoda > Insecta > Hymenoptera > Tenthredinidae > Tenthredo > Tenthredo notha. The sequence goes on along the minus strand of OU611915.1, from coordinate 8,273,222 downwards.
CTCTAAATATCTCAAACAAGATAGAGACACTTCCCATTAACATAACACAATCTCGATTGTTTCTCAGGGGTATTCAAACGACCGGAACATCGATAGTTGGCGGTGGTGTGAAGGCACCTCGTATAAAGACAAAAAACTTGATCTCTGTAATCTTCTGCGAGGCTGTAGCCATCTATGGTCTAATTACCGCCATTGTGCTGTCCAATGCTCTTGAGCAGTTCTCTCTAACCAGAGCACGCACTGAGGAGTCGCTCAGAGCAGCAAACTGGCTGGCTGGTTACATAATGTTTGGATCCGGCTTGGCAGTTGGTCTTGTCAACCTGGTGTGCGGCATAGCAGTTGGTATTGTAGGCTCAGGAGCTGCGCTTTCAGATGCTGCCAATGCTTCTCTGTTCGTCAAGATATTGATCATTGAGATTTTCGGCTCTGCTATTGGTCTGTTTGGATTGATCGTCGGCATTTATATGGTACGAAAACCTTGTTGTTTCTTTCTTCTTTATTGTGAAAATTGTCGAAGTGCTTGTAATTTAATCCAGCAAAAATCGTGAAATTCAATATTTGATTTTCTTCTTTGTTTCAGACATCGAGGATATCAATGGGTAATAGCGTTTAGAAACACTCTCGTTATGTACCAAATATCGTCCTCTGGGTGAAATCGGGTGTATAAGTGATGTCATAAATTATATGCATGTACATATAAGTATATGTGTATATGCTAAATACATGTAAGATACATATGCATGAATAAGTTTAAAACAAACATTGTCATTATAAATGTTGCTTTTACAGTTTTAATTAGACGTAAAAAAGTCTTCGTTTAATTTTCATCTAATTTTTTATTTATTAAACACGGTTCCGGGATTTGACACAGCCAAGAACTCTTCGTAAAGCTCAGTCTTTGCTTTCTTCAACTTGGTTATTTACCACAACATATTAGTTATATACACTGTAAGAAAAAAAACCATCAGACGTTGCTCGGTTTTTAAATACGCTCCCATTTTTAGACCGACCAACGTAACTTCCACGATAAATCGTTGAAAATAAATCAACGTTAGATCAATGGTCACAATCTAGACCATCTTTTTTTTTCTTTGTAAATATTCTGCGCTTCTGCTGTACATCAAATATCTATCGCAATGAATAATAGCGCGAGGTAGAAATTGTAAATGAATAATAGAAAAGTATATATATAATATTAATTTAATTTCTATTTAGTTTTTGGTGCCGGTAAATTTATTTTTTATTCTTGATTTTGTTAATTATTATTTTTCTTTCATTCTTTTCTCTGTACCTTGAACTTTTCTTGTAAATGAAATTATCTGATAAGAAATGTTACGTAAAGTATTATAATATCTTCTATGTTGAGTCTTAATTATAATAGAGTGAATAGTAGTGTAAATAATGTTAAGATGAGCGTAGAAAAGGTGTGATGAATAAATTGTATCGTTAAAAGTTTAGAGATTCATATAATTTATGTGCACACTTGAATAAAGTCCTTTAAATTATGAATATTACCGGTCTCAGAACCTAATGATCAAGTGGAAAGACAAAAAAACCGTTTTAGTTGAAGTTTTCGCCTACACATAGCTTTTATAATAACTAATTCGATATTTCTATTCCATAAGAAGTTGAATTTCTCAGCTTCGTTATTACGCGTGTCTTCAGACTTCAATAAAGTCAAGGAGAGTACACTTCATCCTTGGCTTTCCTTCGGTGGTAGAAAAGAAAGAGATGTGGCGATCGACTCGCTGTTTCACAAACATTACAGGAAAATGAAATAGACGAAATTTGTTACTCTCATAACATTCTTTGATATAAATTATAAATCACAATAAAAATATGCTATAATATTCTTCAATATTCTATACATAACAATGATAATACATTCAGTATACTCCAATAATTCTATTCAAGGCACGAACTGGCAGTGACTGGAACACATCATCAATTATAAACTTGACCAAATTGCCTGTAAATTATGCATCAAGGAATTAGTCGGTAGCACCTTCCTAGATCGAAATATCTGTTAAACTGTTGAAAAAAATAAATAAATATACAAACGATACGCATGTTTGATACAGCAAAGAGTAGCGTCTCACAATCCTAGGAAATCAGAATATTAGAAATTATTGAACACGTTTAGGTCGTACGTACATTATTTTTGCAATAATATTTCGTGTATTTCTTTGAATGCTGACTCCAAATTGCTGACGTAATCGCTTATGTTGCGCTGGTCGTTGTAGCTTGTTGTTACAGCACCAAGTCTGAAGTCTTGGATCATGTATCTAAAGTCAGGAAATGAAGATGAGAAAAACTAGTACCAATTGACTTCTCCTTATATTGTTGGTAAATAAAGCAGAAATACTGACGCGATGCCATATCCGTTTTGAACAACTGGGCCAAATCCTCCAGCTGAAACAGCCGGACTAGACAAAGTAGAGGTGGATAGAATATTGTGATTCAATGCTTCGTACGCAGGGTCTTCGAAAATAGCTGGCTTTTGGATCCCAAGTTTCTCCCACATTTTGTTTAGCCCAAATAAGTGCCTGTCGAATCCTTGGCCTGAAAAGATCCGCATTAGGTCATTACAAGCTTGACAAATTACGGTATCGACTCAGACTAAACAAAATTTTTTTTACCCATTGCTGCTTCTTTGGTGAGTCGATTATGAGTGTTACTGCAATGAATCATCATTTTTTTCAACTCAGACTTTGAAATTTTTGAAGACGGATCGGTCATTGCTTCACAAAGTGCTTTAGTTTCAGTAGTACAAGATCTCATCGTTTCAGTTCTGCCATGTTTGAATGCCGCAGTACTACAAGATTCATATGTAGCAACCATTTCTCTCTCTTGTTTGTAATAAGCCAGCTGGAATGCCAGCTGCATAACTGCGTCTGGGCTCACACCGAACCCCTTACATTCCTTTTTTCCAAACCCTTCATAGATGAAATAGTCCACACCAAGTCGTTGAGTCCACTTGTTATACTGTTCCTTAGCTTGATTGATTGCTGTAACGATTCTGGCATCGGTAATAACGTTCAGCTTTCTAACAGAAGTATTCGGAGATACTGAGGACACATCTTCGGGATGAAATCTCGGCTTTTCTGCTATATCTTTCTTTACATCCTGGAATAATCGGGCAAATTTCATTCGAATATCAAAGAAAATTGGAAAAACTGTTAGTCAATAAATGCAAACACTATGTTACCGATGCAACCATATACAGCTTGTTTTGCATAATACTCTGCGCTAAAGAATATCTCCATTAAAAGTGTTCAAGAGGATCTCATGGTGGGAGTTATAATAAAATGCCAATAAAATCTAGCTTCTCCCTTGAACCAAATTCTCACCTGGAAGTATCTCAAAACGGCGACTCCATCACCCCAAGAATGTTCGAAATTGACACCAGCCGTTCCGTCTTTGGCTACGATTAAAGAAACGGATTTATCAAACCATCTGTTAACACCGTCTCCATGTAAGAACGTCCGTAATAATTTTTTATAGTCGCTAGCAAGAGATTCTTCATCCAGAACTAACAACAATATCGCAGAGTCGATTGTTTTCAGCAATTGCTGGTTTCCAATTTCTGAAAAATGATGCCTTGTAACAGCCCACAAATCACGTTCTGTTGTTGTTAATACTCCGATAGGATTTTGAGCACTTTCTACGTCATCTTCCAGGATGAATTTCAAACTTGAGGCTATTTCTTTTGGGGAAATAATAGACTCATTTTTATCCAGTACATCGAAAGCATAAAAATGTCCTTTTCTCAAAACAACAACATGTTGCGCCGTAACGTCTTGGTATATCATGTCTTTTTCCAGTTCTGGAATTCTCGTTGTGTTGAAGAGATTATGATATTGCGACATATCCAATGGAAAAGCCTACAGGAATGAATATAACGAGATGAGAAAAAAATTAGCATCCACTTATATTTGGGATAGTTGTATGATGTGAATGAAATGATAATCTATGCGATGAAACATGACACTTTTGCGGAAGCACTCTGTTTTGAAATTCAGAATAGAAACCCATTTACAAGATACAAGATATACACATGGCTTGAGAAATGGTCAGTTTCAAGGCTGAACTGCATTTCATTTGTCCTACTCAAGTCTTCATTCACTCTATTTAACACAGTTTCTCAAAAAATGATACCAATGTTTTCCAAGTTTACATGGTATCAGATGTACCTCCTTAAGGTCGATACATTCACTTTAAATAAGAGTATTTGCAGGAGACTGGCATTCGTACGTATTATTCTTCAATCTTTGGGAGCATGATCAAGTCAAAGTTCGGAGGTATAAGTCATCAGGCCTCAGAGTTAGATGCAGTAAAAAGAAAAGCACTAAATGCAAGGATTTGGATCAACCGCTGTTGTGCCTTTAGATGTTTCGGTCTCTGATTGTTCAGGAAAGGAATCTCTTCATTCGATGAGCAAATAACTTTCAGATGCACTGATTTTTGTTCAAAAAAATTTAAAAAGCATTTGGCAAGCAAAAATCGATAACTCAAATCACGTTTGCAGTATCAAAGAGTTATCTGTGCATCGGACAGCGCTTTGTTTTATGAACAATGAGGAGAGACCCAAATATCTAGAATAGCAGAATCGGTTGATCCAAATCATTGCATTGAGTGCTTTTATTTTGACTGGATTTATTCCTGACACTCGATGACTCAAAACTCTTAACTAATACTTAATTATGCTTCAAAATATTAGGGAACTACTGTAATGAAATTTTTTGATTAAAGAACAATTCGGACACAAGCTAGTCCTTCAAAAATACCCCTATTTTAGTTAAGACATGATGAGATGGGTTCCAGAGGCTACTAATAGAAAAGCGTTATCAATTTATTCACCTTAAACAAATAGGCTCCATACCACGATAAAGAGGGTGGCAGGAGTCCAGTGACTTTCCTGAACGTGTCATTATCTGATTTTTTAGGATTCATATGATAAACTTCCGGCTCCAAGATGTTTTTTCTCAAAGATTTCATGAATCTGATAGAAGAAATAAGAAGGTTCGTTGATTTAACTAACTGATCTTCATAACGTGGGTCTTTTTCAGCAACAAATGACACCATGGGATTGTAATTTATCGGCAGAGGTTTACGATCTCTCAAATACATGTCCGACCAATATTCTGTGATATAACTACTGTGCCGGTTCTTCGAATCAAATGCCTTCAGTTCCTTCTGTAAAGACGGTCCCTCCCCTGCTAAAAATCTTTGAACACAAGACTCTGTATGCCGCAGTTGTTCTTCTATTAGTACAGGCTTTTGCGCCATCAAATAGCGCTCACAGGTTTTCTCTAGCTGCGGAATAGGCAGACGTGGTAACGATGCTTGAAAATGCATCGTATCCAGCCTGCTTTTTTGTATGTATTCGTAATCTTCTCCATTTTCTGAACTCGCCGCTGGGCTGTTGGTGCTTCTGGAATACACCAAGTCGTGGATGAATCAAGATGTGTGAAAACTTCAAATTGGAGATCAAGGCAAGGACTGTGACACCTAAAAAATTCGCTAAAAGATCTGCTAACATCTCAATCGACCTCAACTTGAAACCAGACTTGAATATGAAGTAATTTAACAAACTAAACAAGCGTATTCAATGCAACACTCGCTTCATGGATTTTTTAATCTTTTATAGTAAGTGTTAGAGGTCGAAGAAAAGGAAGAAACCAATATTGAGTTTAATATAATTTCAGATAAATGTAATGAAAAGTGTAAAATTGGGAATAGGTTTAATTACGTCTCCATTTTGCCTTGATCTCTCATAAAGTCATACGAAATTTATTTCAAGGTGGTTCCCTACCCGATTCGACCTGTTCTGAAACGGTGTTCTGAAACGGTGCTATTAAACGGAATATCTCTAGCCGGGCACTGAAAACGGGAAAAAGGGCTAGGTAGCGCAATTTTAAAAACGTTCTACATGGATTTCTTCTTTATTTTAGTGTAAAACAAACATGTTTTGGGCCGTACGTGTTCGGAATCGCACATAGAATTACGCGATGTATTTTGTTTCATTGATTTCGGTGGCGAGGCAAAGATATTCCGTTTAATAGCACCTTCTGCACGCGTTTATCCCAATGTTTTCAGGTCTGGTGGAATTGGGTAGGGAAGCACCTCAAGTTAATAGCACCGTTCAGTACGCGTTCAGCCCAATGTTTTTAGAACTGGTCGAATTGAGTAGGGAATCGGCTTAATCTACACAATCCTATATGAATGAGGAGTTTTCATAAAATTTTACAAAACGATCGATAATCTTGTCCGAGAATTCTTGAATTGGAAGTTTTTTGGGGGAAAAGAAAAACAAAAATAATGAACCACGGGCGGAGCAGAATTATCTATTTTGACTGCAATTCTCTTTCCAGAAAAATTCGGAATTTCGGAAAATAGCTGTTTAAAAAAATAGCTCAGACCAAATTTCGTGTACATTTGTAAAAATACATTCTCCCAACTCCAATTAATCCATTGGCATCGAATTTACCCGTGTGCTTCTACAAAATTTGAAGAAAAAAAAATTCCAGCACCAGGAACGCTTAATTAGAAATGCCCATACATGTTCGAATATGTTTGATCTTCATTCGCGAGAATCATGCAACACCTGGTGGCCAGCCCAGAACTACTTTTTTGAGTTTTATGCCTGATTTACGAAGCGTCATAACTTAACTTAATTTAAGTATCGACCAATCAGGAGGCTGCTTAAGCCATGCGCCAGGCGAATCGAGACTTCTGATTGGTCAATTCTTAAATTAAGTCGAGTTACGGCGCTGCGTAAACCAGGCATTGCAGGATTTCAAGGATACCCATAAGATTGAAAACCTTTCGAAAGATTTTCAAAGCTTCGATATGATTTGAGACTATTTTTGTAAAGATAGATCGGATTTCAAGCGGATGCATGTCCCCTTGGATATTCTAGGAAGCCACTCATCTTTTGTTATTGTCAATTACCTGACCTAACCTAATCTAACCTCGAAATTATTCGAAATAATTTAGGATTAATGTTAGGTTTTATAATTTGTAATATTTTCATTGTTTGCAGCATATGAAATAAGTGCAGATAATTATTGTAAACGAATAATCGAACGACCATCATAATTATTACAATTGTTGGAATACTTTGAAATTACTCTTTGACAAGTTACGTTATAACCTAACCTGCAAATGCGTTGAAATGAAAATAATCACGCAACTAGTATAAATCCGTTGACGAAATTTTTTTCGAATTACTATAAAGTATTGTTTATAGTCATAAATAATAGAATCTTACCTTGACCTTTGTAATGGCAGTAAAGTCGTATATGCGTTAACCTGAAATGCAGTTTATACACGTATTAATATTGTTGTTGAAGTTGATTAAGAGACAATAACAATCGTAGTGATTTGTTTGAAAATAATAATAATAATAATAAAAATAGTGATTTATTCTTGACCCTTACGCATCTTGGATTTATTTTCTTAACGACGAGTAAGGACATTGTTCATACAGTATATAAATTTTTTTAATATTCTAACAAGTAACTTTAAACACTATAACTCAACCACTTGTTGGCAACTAGCGTATGTATACATTGCTACGGAATTGTTGATTCTCGTATGCACCGTATCTGACGCGTCATTGCTAAGGCACTTGAATGTGTACATAATTGAGGGGACTCATTCACAACGATCTCTCATAATCACAGCACTGATTGACCGCGCGGTGAAGACCCCTTAACTTTTATTACATACGGTTTACGGACATACTTGTACTTTGGAACGCGGTTCAAAACCACACGTAAACGTATGGATACTCTTTTTTTTTTTCTTTTATTTTTCCTTTCTCCAACCATCTGGAAATCACTTTGTATGCTACATGCATACATATTCTCATACCTGTATAGTAATTGTGTCATATAGTTTCATTATGACGTGCGATCGTTCCTATACTTACACATAATGTTCCATGAATATCAGAAAGACATTACTATATTCAAAGTAACATGTATTAAGGCCCATCCCTAGTCGCCCACCTCTTTTTGGTCGAAAAAGGACACATTTCGATTATTATCCGAACCCAGGCGTCGAAAACGCAAAAACAAAATGCACAGCGCCAATTCAAATCCAATTCCGAACAGATACGTCGGAAAACATGTTTGTTTCGTGCGAAAATAGAGTCTAAAAATGGTTTTTACATTATTCGAATGATAATTTCCTCAGCGGCCATGATTCGAATTACGTACAAACTACTTTTAGACAAATTCGACCAATTTGAAAACAAAACTTGTTTTCGAATGAAAATTAGATTTAAAAAAACTGCTTCGCAATGACAACGTTTCTCCCTGAGTTTATCAAAACCCCAGAGTTTGTCCAAAAGGCGAAATCACGTACCGTAAAATTGCCGATAAGCAAATATAGGGATTCTAGGACAAACGAGGCATGAACGTAATATTACGTTGATTATACCCTTGAGACTACAAGAAAAAGTATAATAGTGAATAAAAACGCACATACTATATTTAGTAAAATAGATTTTAATAACGTTAATGATTTGTATATTTACAATAACGTGAGTAATGTACATTGTAACAGAGTAGATTGGAGTTGGGGTTGAAGTTTGTTGTTCAATACTACAAATATCGATGAGACAATTCCACAAAATAACAAAAAAATGTAAAGAATTTCGTAGAACAGAAATTCGAGTAGTCACCATTGAGCGTGGATGAAAAAAAAAAAAATAAAGAAAAAAACTCCTTTTCACTGTATAGCGAGATATTCATACTCTTCCAGTTACGTATTGAACCGTGATTATCATAATGTCAAGTGCAGTGCAGGCGCGAATGTTGAGAGTTGATAATTAGAAACAAAAACTTGAGGAAGCATCTGTTATTCTAAAATCACAAACTTAAGGTACAAAATAGTAGAGATTTACGTGCTCGGCGATCGCTATAGTACATATTACGGTATCATTTTAACAATTATAATATTTCGTTCAGGACGAATTGCACATATACCTAGTCGAAATTCAGACTCCGGTCCAACTCGATCGTCAGGTTAAATTTTCAAACTTGATTTGATCATTTCTTCTAGTGAGCTTTGGAATTCATTACAAAAAAAAATTATCGAAAATTGAATATTTATATCGTTCTTTGAAAAACTTAAGTCGGTTCCTACCCAATTCGACCTGTTCTAAAAACATTGGGCCCATTCAGCCCAATGTTTTCCGCACGGATCGAATTGGGTATGGAATCACCTTGCGAAAATCTTGAATGTAATGACTAATGTAAATTAAAAAAAAGAAAAGAAAAATAAGATATTGTAAATGAACTAAAACCGGTATTGAAATCAGTCGATATTAGTAACTTATAATAGAGTTGTATTGTGTGTATAAATAATCAATTGCACTTTAAATGATATTTGATCGACATACTAGTTTGTATAGTTACCTACTTCTCGTATAATCTAAGAATAAAAATCTCAATATTTATCGCAATATTATATAAGATGAAGATTAATCTCAATCAATAAGGCAGGGAAATTGAAATATTAATTACCCAATTACTATTGAGTACGTTCGTAGGTTACCCTTACAGGTAAAAAATCTTTTGATGCAAAATCGTGAATGAAATGTATCTACACAGCAAATATTCATAATGTGATTCATGTAAACGATGAATATTAACGACGATAACTTTTAGTTAGGTAATTCCATAAAAGAGAATGAAAATAAGAATGAAGACGCAACGATTTGTCGGCTTGCGTTATATCCGAAGGCTGATCATATTCATTTCTATATTCCATAAATATTTTCAACAATAAATAAATGTATTTCCTAGAAAAATATTGCATATTAGCAATCTTCATTAAAAAATATAAGAAAAAAAAAGTTAGAACTACTCTGCCCGTTCATCGTTATGGGACTGATTCTACGCCAGTATTGTTAGAAGATGTGAAATTTTGTTTTTTAAGTAAACGCGAAAATGCCTTTGCTCTATCCTTGGAAGTGAAGGAATGGGCGATTTCTACGTAATATATTTGGCAGTAAGAAGAAATGTGAGCCATTTGGTAATATTTCATATCTTAGGTAACCGACTGCGAATCTTTATCTGTTTATTTACATCCCCCGTCGCATTGAGCCGAATTTCTGTCCATAAAAATTCTCGGATAGGGTTTAATAATTATCGCGCTAAGGATCAGATCAAATTGTCAAGATTTAACACTTAGGATGATTTGCAAATCGTCCGGTAATGTATAAATAATATCGTTTATTCTCTCGCTAAGCTTATCCTGGACTGATCGGCTGATTGGTACATCGTCTTCGTAACTTTTATCCAGCTTTTGACGAATCCTTAATATCATATCCACCACTTCCACTTCCTGTTTACCCTGAACCCATGTTTTCAAATCCTGAAAAAAGAAGAAAAATTTGCTAATATGAAACTCATCTCGTTTGATGAGAAAAGTCTTAATCTCCTCTCAAAATTTATCTCCCACAATCCAAAACCGATAAAAAAAACCGACTTACAGCTTGGGACAACGCTTCTAATTGTATAGCTTGCAATTTTTGCGTAAGTTCCATGTATCTGGTGTGAAACCATCCCGAGAAATTAGGCGATCTAAAAAATCGACGGTATAGTCCGACCCAATCGCCTTTTATACCAATCGTCAATTGGGGTCCAGCGCTGCTCAGGGTGGCCAAAAAATCGTCGGGATTAAACAGCTGAGGTATCGGGGTAGCCTGCAAAATATAAAGGTGTAAAAAAGAGAAATAACTCACATCGTATAATTCAAGGCGAATAAATAAAAAAATGTGGTAAAATTTCACCTTGAATGGTGATATGTTTTTTTGTAGAGGCATTAGACTAGCGATATATCTTTCCAAAGGTATCATAAAACTCTCTGTTAATTCCAATAGGTGCCTCCTAAGAAGCGCCGTTTGTACTTCCCCAGGCCTCTTGGTTTGAATGCCTCTTAATAGTTTCTTCAAAATAGCTTTGTCCTTTTGTAAAAATGTTTTGTACTGCGTATAGACACCGGGTTTGGAATCCAAGACTTTCAAGTTCTCGGACTTTTTTATTCTATACTTTTGGTTTTCTGAAAGGGAAGGAAAAAAAAGAGAAAACAAATACAATGAAATTTATTTATACCATATTATACCAGTGTATGTGCAGATTCTGCCAAATGCAGTTAGTTATTTTATACCCACTCACCTATGCTCGATCCATTTGTTATTCTAATAATATGAGGCCAGTGTTGAAGAGTCTTTGCAAAAAACGGATTCGTCACACCAAGAATTACTGCTGGTGGTGACGGAGCGTCGGTTGTATATTCCTTGAACTCTGAATCATGTATTGTAAAGTAAGGACGATGATCCGCACAGTATTTCAACGGTGCTATAGTTCTGTTGAATAATAATAACACAATCATGATAGTCATCCAAGACTTCTGAAATATCCTTCGGTACAATTTTATGCATTAAGTAATTTGCATCATCTCATGAAATTCAAGAAACCCGAATTTTCAGATTATGTTTCCAGTTATCATTATCTAAGCTAAAGAACCGATATCCTTCATCTCATCTGCAGTACTGTTCATAAGTTCGAGATCATCTTGCAAATCTTTGATCTGGACAAAATGTTGGATAACTTTGCGGAATCATTTCTCTGACTCAGATATTAAACTTTTAGTCCGATTCGGAAATCTGAAAGGTAGTCTCGAACCTATGAACGGTACTGTGGATGAACAATTTTGCCTAGCGATAGTTCTTGCATAATCTTCTACATCATATAATTCAAAATGTGACAATTGAAGGCTAAAACGAAGAAAAATGTTAATATTTTAGAATCAATTCGATTTCGCTAATTACTGAAATACTTACGCCGTCAGAGCTTGCACCATCTCGGAACAAGTAGTCGGTGAACTGGCCATAACTACAATAGGTTCACCGAGGAGTGCTAGTTCCCAAAGCAAATGTACGTGGCTTACGACACTAGCTAAGCTCCTGAACATGTCTCCCTCGTAGGCCGAAGTAAGAACAATTTTACGCAAGGAATGTTTGTTCGTTGTGTGATCTAATGCAGCTACAGTCGGTACCGTTGCTTTGTAGTTTTGGTTTGGAATGTAAGTCTGAAAAATGAAATAACGAGCTAGGCGTTATTATAAAGTCTGTATCTTCTTCAAGGCCTGTTCCTGCATTTCAAAGACAATTTAATGGGAGATCTTGCTCCATTTTATTCTATAGCGGCCAGAATTTTTCAACTCACTGAAAGGAACTAAAAATAAGACATTGTTTTTCGAATCACCTGGAACAAAACACCCATTAAAGTCAGGTGAAGTATTTGACCGGGTACTGGCGGTGGCCACCGGTCAATTTCTCGACTAGCAACTTCCATGACAGCTGCACCAGCATCAAAGAATTCTGGAGCGATGAGGGCACAGATCTCGGTAAACAAATTCACTAATGGCAGTTTTGTTATTATTACAATACTCTGAAAGAGAGAATATGAAATTTGAATGCTGGAAGAATGCGCTGCCTTTACTCACACACAATGGATCAAAAACAGGTCTAATCTTATAAGAGATCATGCTATTCTTTGTGGGATTTAATATTTAATGATTTCAATAATAAATCAGTTATACCCAGCAGTGTTATCAACATTATTAGTTAGTAAAACAGTTCAAGTGACTGATTTTCTACTCATATCTTAAAAAACTACAATCTATTGATATCGAAACATTAAGACAGCTGAAAACCTGGTTTATCAATTTTTGATAATGTTATTGTGAAAATTTGATGGTCAGTATGAAGAGACGGATATTTCCACGATTTTAAAAAGTGGGATAAACTTATGAGGAACTTATATTCAATTCGATTTCGGAATTTCATGGTTTGTTTTACCAGTGAATGAAACAAACCATAAAATTTTGAGATTGAATTGAAAATAAAGAAGTTCAAACATCTTGTGCCACGAATCTTAAATTTTTTGTGATTCTTTGTATTTTCAAGATTCGTTGCTTGATTATAAGTGTTTATACTATCTGAGGTTGCGGAAATACTCTTTCCTTGATATCGACCATAAATTGTCCACATTAAGGGGGTATATACACTAGGGTGGTTCAAAAATTACTTCAGAGCTCAGATGTTGCTGCTCATCCATGAATATGCTGTTTTTGATTTTTTTTTTTAATATTCCATTGTTTCCAGCTCTATAGGACAATATTTACTACACGACGTTGGAATCTCGGAATTCTGCAATTTTCAGCAATTCCAAAGTTCTCACCCGGCTACCTCTAGATTCTTATTCAATAAGCATTTTGGTTCAAGACAAGACTCGTCTTTGTCATTCGTCATTGAATGGTGTATATACCCCCTTAAGATTATTAAAACCAGGTTTTATGCTGTCATAAACGCCGATTTTACCTCTTATAACTTCTTCTATGTTATACAGTATAAAATAATAATAATATTCGGACAATTATTGACCTTTTGAAAATACCCTCTTGGCAATGTCTTGTCTTTGACTTGTCTGAAGTATACGTATCCCCAGTAATATTCTTTGTCACATTGTACAAATACTGGACATTTTCTATCGTATTCTTTCAACGATTCAGTATTTTGAGCAGTTTTAGCATTCTGCCTAATTCGGACATGGTATTGTGTGTCTCCCATGCATCCAGAATTTGAATCTGGAAACGCCAGATAGCACACGTTCGATCTCTCTTGCTCAGTCAGTTTTACATGACTGGGATAAACGAGCTGAAAAAATAGATTTAAAAAAAAACATGTCTAGATCGCCGACAAGTTTGCCGCAATTTTCTTAAAACCAAAATTCACAATAAAGAATGAATTAAAAAAAAAATTCAAAATCAATATTTTTCGTTCATAGTTTGTTACAATTTTTTTGTAACTTGAGTAAAAAAACGAATTAAAATTATATAGATAAGTCTATATTTTCAAAAATTCGAATGATTATCAACGACATTCGATTGTTACGTTTGTTAGCGGAAAAATTTCCAAGTTGTAGCATGCATGCTGTATTTTGTTTATTGTATGTGTGAGAGAGAGAGCGAGAGACAAAAAAAGAAAACAAAAGACAAGTTAAAAAGAAATTCGAAATCGGCGGCGTGAAAGCTGTTGAAAATATTTAACGGATTCCTGAATTGTTTTGTTTATTTTCTCAATATGAATAATAACAAAGGGGCGGAGGGGGGGAAGGGAAGTAATGAATAATTTCATAATATGGAACTGCGGTTATTTTGAGATTAGATGAGGTTAATAAATGGCTAAAAGAAGTTTACCTCTATTGCTTGGCCGAGTTCAAGATCGAACGTCACAACACATATGCAATGTACCCAGCTGCTGAATCTCTCCCATTTTTTCTTTCCAATTTTAAGTTCATCGACGATTTCATTTTCCTTGTGATTTTCTTTATCAATAACCGAGCAAGAAGCCAGATCCGACATTGTTTCAGGTTTATTTACTTCAGAAATAGCCAAATACAAGAACCATATGCACGCGTCGACATCTTGGCTTTCATTTCTATTTGACAGCAAAGCTAGCGTTGAAAATCCCAAATACCCCTCACGGTTTTAATTAACAATCATTACGTAACGGATTTATTCTTGCTCTCATGTTTACATTTATCGGAAACGGCGATAAACCATGCGCAAAAAATATCTCAACATATTTTTATGTTATTGTGTTTGTATGCAATTGCCGATCGTATCAGTATTGTATTTGTATTTGTATTGTATAAAGCGGCTCAACAGAGAGTTTTTCATCAGTTTCGTCGACGAAAATATCTGGACCCTAGGTTATCAAGAGAAAATAAACCCTGGAGGATTCAACGCTGTCTGTGATTCGCTCACCAGCAGCCATTTGAGTAATTTCTACCAATCAGCGCTAGATTCTATCTATTTACATACAGTTACAGTTACTCCTCTTCAAACTCACTTTTTCACGGTTTTTGCCTGATCATTGATACGATTTTACCTTTTTTCTTACTTATTTTAACGAAGACGAATAGCCAGCATATTTCGCTTATACGAATTCCATATAATTGTAAACAAATACTGTAAATGACATCCATTAATGAATTACTTGATTGTTCATAACGAACTAGCTTAAATTACGCGGGCTAATTGAAGAGCGCTATATTTGGCTTTTCATTCAATGGTCGATTATAAACTCTATTTGGCGAATTCCCAGCATCATTTGATACTCAAAATATCTAAATAAACACGTATTTCGATATCGTTCGTCTGAAAGTCTAAAAAAGAAGTAATTTTCAATATTTGCGATTGGATATTTTGACTTACTCGGTCGCGCGATGTCATTCCTGCCCCTTGATGGCGCCACGGTTTGTAGTGACTCGCAGATCGTTCTCACGGCAGCGCAAACCTAACCAAAAATTTTGACGGTTTGTCGAATCTAGCAAAGCTGAGTTGTTATAATATTAAATAAATTTGAAAAGTGTTCAATAGATCGCTAAGAATATGCCTGAGGCAACGAAAGTCGAGGTGAAACCCCCCAAGGAGATTAAGAATGGTAAAGAAGAGGAGAAGAATGATCTCGTAAGTATTTATAACCATCTTACGTGCCTCAAATAAAACAAACGGCTATCAGTGACTTGCACGTTGTTGCTCCTTATCTAAATACCGCAATATTATCATTCGTAGAACAAAAACTATACAATAATTACTTGTAAACCTGTATACATTATTTCCTTTCAAATAAATACAACGAAATGACAAACAATTTTCCACCTCATTTTCCATAACGGCGATTTAATCCTCACTTCCATCGCCTATACCGAACCTGGACCCATAAATCCTGAACCACAATAACCAAGAATTATGTAAAAACAATCTTGAGAAAAAAGAATTTTTTTTGCATAGTCGGAAGAAGACAAACTGCTCCAGGAAGAGTTGAACAATTTAGTAGAGCGGCTGCAGGACTCTAACACTTCTCTGTATTTTTCTGCTCTGGAACTGCTCCGTTCTCAAATTCGAGCATCAACAACGTCTATGACAAGCGTCCCCAAGCCGTTAAAGTTCATGCGCCCTCATTATGACACAATGAAGATAGTGTACGACAAAATAGACGATGAGAAAACAAAGGAACTTTGTTCGGACGTCATTTCTGTCCTGGCAATGAGCATGGGAGAGGGTCGCGAGTGTCTCAAATACAGACTGACCGGCTCAGCTTTAGAAATTGGTGAATGGGGACACGAATATGTCAGACATTTATCTGGAGAGATTGCTGGAGAATGGGACCAGATAACTGGGGATGATGCGGAAGCAACAAGAAAAAAATTGGTCGATTTGGCCCGCGAAATTGTCCCCTACAATATGGCGCATAATGCCGAAGCTGAGGCCTGCGACTTACTAATGGAAATAGAACGGCTTGATTTGCTAGAACAGTATGTAGACGAGAGCGCATATCCCAGGGTCTGCCTTTACCTCACCAGCTGCGTGCCTTATGTAGCTGATCCAGAAAACAGCACCCTGCTACATGCTGCCCTTAAACTCTTCAGGAAGTTTGGACAGTATCCACAAGCTCTCAGGCTCGCTATGCAGCTTAACGATTTGCCATTGATTGAAGATATCTTCACTTCGTGTGAGGATTTGTGAGTTTCTTTTATTATGTTATTTTGTTATACCTATATACCTAGGGCTTAGGGAAATCCAGAACTTGTTTCCAAGTAGGATTTCGAAAAAATTTGCACCATGTTTTTATGCTGAGATTTTTGGAACATTGTAATTTATGGACGGATTTTTTTTCGAGTTATAAATAAGAAGCTGCATTGAAGTAATGAGTTCTGCAAATCTGAAGTGCATTTTCAGATACTACACAAAGAATTTGAGGAATCGGGCTATTTTTTATCGATTTTTGACTGGAAAAGTAACATTTGTTTGCCCTGGTAAAATTCTATGTAGTCAGATGGCTCTTCAATACATTAATACTGGCTATCGCGTAATGGAAGGGGATTTTTTTTTATGCAAAAGCACGTTTCTTGTATACATTCAACAAATTTCGTAAAGTTCCACCAAACGTTGAAATAAAGTCTGAAAATTGCAGGCTGGGCCAGTTTGATTTTCTGTAGTATGTTTTATCTCCATGGAAAAACAACCCTTCTTGTTTTGGATCAAATGGTAAAAAGGAGTTGTGATGCGTGCTGCTCTGATTTTAGTCATTTCGGACTTTGATTGTTTGAAATACAAACCTCTATCTGATCTACAAACAACTTTAATGTTTTGATCTCAAAAAGTTATCTGTTCATTGAAGGCAGCTTGGTTCATTGAACAATTAGATATACAAATAACTAGAATTGGAATAATGACTGATCCCATGCCTAGCATTAAATCCTTTTACTTTGACTGCACCTAACTCTGAGATCTGATTACTTATAACTCTTGAGTTTTACTTGATTATGCTTTAAAAGATAAGCAATCCAGTGTTGAGTAAAAAAACAATTTGGACACAGGCCAGTGCTTCAAAAATATTCCTTTTCAAGGTGTATGTAGTTCCTTAAAGGATTCTAATGCTTTTTTCAAAACTTTATGTATACTTTGATCCCTGTCGCAGTTCTATACAAACTGAGGAGCAATGCTGATCCTCATTGCCTTCATCAATTAATTGATTGTCTCTGCTCTCGTGCTAATAATTCTTGAACATAAATAAATTTTATGTTCACCAATTTTTTCATATTTAGGCTGCCGAAAACAAAATACAAAGTAGAGAAACGTTCTTGTAATATTTTATGGCTCGGAACGTTTGACTGGTATTCATAAATATTTACACCAGTTGTTAAACCAATTAGATATCTCAGAATCATAGAACTAGACAACAAGTAGCAGCGAATTCATCGTCCTAAAACCACAGACTAAAGATTTAATTACATTTCAGGTCCGTCCAAAAGCAACTGGCGTTTATGCTGGGTCGTCAGCAGATATTCTTGGAGTTAAATGAGAACACAACCGAGTACGACGACCTTGTTGAAATAATGTCAAACGCACATTTGAACAACCATTTCCTGAACTTGGCTCGTGAGTTGGATATAATGGAGCCAAAGACACCAGAAGACGTCTACAAGTCTCATTTAGAAAATTCCCGGCCTCCATTTGGTGGCGGTCAAGTAGATTCGGCGCGTCAGAATCTTGCTGCAAGCTTTGTCAACGGTTTCGTCAACGCAGCTTTCGGCCACGACAAATTACTGATCGAAGATGGTAACAAATGGCTCTACAAAAACAAGGAACACGGAATGTTGAGCGCCACGGCCTCCCTAGGTCTGGTCTTATTATGGGATGTAGACGGGGGCCTGACGCCAATCGATAAGTATCTTTATTCTGCTGAGGACTACATAAAATCGGGAGCTCTCCTGGCATGTGGAATCGTGAATTGCGGTGTGAGGAACGAATGCGATCCGGCGCTGGCTCTGCTGTCTGACTACGTCCTGCACAGCAGCAACATCATGCGAATCGGAGCGATAGTTGGCCTTGGACTGGCTTATGCAGGGTCGAATCGCGAGGCTGTGCTAAGCCTGCTGACCCCTGTCCTTAGCGACCCTAAATCCAGTTGGGAAGTCGTAGGTGTAGCTGGTCTGGCTCTTGGCATGGTGGCCGTCGGCTCTTGCAACGCATTTGTGACAACTGCTATCATGCACACTTTGATGGAAAAATCGGAGACTGAATTGAAGGATACTTACGCGAGGTTTTTGCCCCTTGGACTCGGCTTGTGCTTCCTGGGGAAGCAAGAGGCAGCGGAGGCTATAATAGCTGCTCTGGAAGTAGTGCCAGAGCCTTTTAAGTCGATGTCGACAACTCTAGTTGAGGTTTGCGCTTATGCAGGAACAGGAAACGTCCTGAAGATCCAACAATTGCTTCATATCTGTTCCGAGCATTATGAGCCGAGCAATGAGAAGGAGGAGAAGAGCGACCGCAAAGACAAGGACAAAAAAGAAGAAAAGAAGGAGGAGAAAGAGAAGGAATTAAGCTCTAGGCAAGCTATTGCTGTGTTAGGTATAGCTCTGATCGCCATGGGCGAGGAAATCGGCGCAGAAATGGCTTACAGAACATTTGGCCACCTTCTGAGGTACTGCGAACCGGTTATTCGACGGTCTGTACCTCTGGCTTTGGGACTGATCTCAGTTTCAAATCCAAAACTCAACATCCTTGACACTCTGTCAAAGTTTTCGCATGACAGTGATTCTGAGGTTGCTCATAACGCTATTTTTGCTATGGGGCTCGTCGGGGCTGGAACCAACAACGCGAGATTGGCAGCAATGCTAAGACAGCTCGCCCAGTATCACGCTAAGGATCCAAACAATCTATTTATGGTCCGCATCGCTCAAGGTCTAACACATCTTGGAAAGGGAACTCTGACTCTATCACCTTACCATAGCGACAGGCAACTACTGAGCCCTGTCGCAGTTGCTGGTCTTCTTGCCACATTAATTGGCTTTTTGGACGTCAAGAATAGTAAGTTCAGTTTCTCCAATCTTTATACTATAATAAATTTGTTCATTCCTAGGATACAGGATACATTTATATGCCTTCAACGAACATGTACATCCTAAAATTTGTCTTATCACATTCAATTTCAATCCAGTGAATTCTTATTTCGTTTTTTACTTTCAGTAATACTCGGCCGTAGTCATTACCTCTTGTACACACTCGCGGCGGCGATGCAGCCCAGAATGTTGGTGACGTTTGATGAAGAGTTGAATCCCCTAGCTGTACCTGTGCGGGTTGGTATCGCCGTAGACGTTGTAGGTCAAGCGGGTAAACCAAAGACAATAACGGGCTTTCAAACACACACGACTCCCGTGCTACTGGCCCATGGAGAAAGGGCGGAAATGGCAACGGAAGAATACGTCCCGTTAACACCGATAATGGAAGGTTTCGTAATACTGAGAAAGAATCCCGACTTTACCCCGTAGTGACGATTTATATTTTTACTATTCATGTATTACGTATAATAAGTATGGATAATGAATAATAAAGATGAAAGAAACTTCTACCTTGTCTCTGCTCGGCGGAATATCGTTCGCTAATTGTTTCGAATCATTTTTATTGTGCACTGCTTTTATTACTGCTAACACAGAGGGAAGGCAGAATGTTTGAAAACTATTGAAATAACTCGGTTTTTATCCTGATTCAATTCCTGTTTACATAGTTATTTATCAATAATTCATCAATTTGATACTGATAGTTCAGTGATTTACTTTGAATTTCTGAATTCAACATTTCTATTTTACTCTAGTTTTTCATATTCAAGGAAATCTCATTCTACAACACACTGTGCGTAAAGTTCGATTTCGCGCACCTTAACGCGCGTTTTGTTGAAAAAAAAAAAAACAAAGTACGATACACGTGCGAAAGATTATTCTCGACGCGTGTAATTGTCACATTTGTCCGAGAATCAACACTTTCGCACTAGTATCAAAAAGTACTATTTCCTGTTTATATTTTTTGACACCCCATTAAATTTGAGCTTAGGAAACCATTTCTATCCGATCAACAGTCTTTATTAAATATTAATAAATTGTCAGAATGATGTGGTCTTCGTGTCCGAGAATTAGGTAGGATAAAGAATATAACTGTACAAAGAAGGGGAGTCAAGGGAATAACGAATTCTTCTGGATTATTAAAAAAAAAAAAAAAATTCGTGGACTGATTGGGATCAGTATTAAATGATCACGTGTTTTAATGAAAAACAACTCCAATATACCTTATATTTGCCTATATACACATCCATTACATATCCATTTATACATCATTGATTAAAATAAATACATTGCATCTACACGTTAACTGTTGATTAAACAGTTCTTCTTCGACCCTTCAACTGATGTAAATCTTTTTAACTGACGGATCGAACAGAAAAGCATAAAAAAAAAAAAAACAGGAATTTTCGACGTTTCAGCCCGCGAAGAGCGCCCTTCGGAAGCATTTCGTTATTTACATTACAAAAAAAGGAAGAACACAAAATTCGAAGTACAGAGGGAGTGATTTATCGATAATGTTGAAGTTATGCTTTCCAGTCATGTGGTCGAAGATTTTAGGACACGTTATCTTCGCGCGTTATAATTTCGCAGTTAAAAAGACACACGTTGAATGTATTTAAGTACTATTTTCGTATATAGCTAGGTATTGTGATATATTAATTTTAGTACATAGTTTATATAATGCAATCCATAGGTGCAAGCATCTGAAAAGTATCTGAAAGATAAAATACAAGTAGCTATCCAGGTACTTTTAAGGGGCGTACTATTGCTTTCCCAAAAACGCGAAGCCTTTATTTTCGAAAATGAACATTCATGGTCATACAACATAGTTGTAAGACACTACCCAGATAATCATAACGTAGACATGCGAGAAATTGTATATTGGTAATTTGATTACGTCAAGTACCTGCAGCTAAAGCCAGCATTAAATTAACGCGTTAAGGTTCACTGCGAAAGTATAGATAAAGAAAACATTAGTGATAAAGGATCGAATTAATGTTAACAAAGATTGACAGTTCGAAACGGGCTGAATAACCTGCGACATTATGCTACAATTAATTGCTATACTAATTTATTCGCACAAACGAGGCTCGATACGGCCATTGACGATGGTAAAATTGCTATAATCTGATGCAATTTATTTAGAACTTTAGTATATTAAATAAAATCATCGTTTGGCTATCTGGGTAAATGCGTTTCGTTTAGTCACGATCCGGCCTCGATTTACCGGATGAAAGTAATTTAAAATTTTGAATCTCAACACATACGCTTCTGAGGAATCGCAACGTTGTTAAGTGTTACAGACTCAAATCCAGAGGTACTGACCGCAAAAGAACAAGATTAACCAGCCAGCATGACCAAGGATTGCTTACTAATTAAACTATAAATTAATCTCTAATTCCGGTAGATAATTATCAAACACCATTTTAACGCGCGTAATCTTTCACGCAACTGGCACTAACTGGCATGTAATTGCCAAACATTTATTATCTATACTATTTGATAGTCGCGGCGATTATAAGTGAATTATGATGAATTGTGATGAGTGTCTCAAGGAACAGTTAAAACAAGTGGTTAAAACCGTTCGTCATTTCACGTGTCGCATAAAAATCATAATCTCATGTCATCTGATTGAGCAAAATGCATCAAATTACTCGGAGTTTTGATCATAAATAATCACTCCAATTACATGTTTTTTTTTTTTTTTTAATTTGATCAGGATTATCGGTTAAAAAAAAGAATACACCTGCGATTCGCGCCGCTTATCTAAAGTCCGCTAAACAGTAATTGTCTACATCGCTTGTGAAAAAAAAAAAAACGATAGAGCATATAAAACAATTCTGCTAATCTCGGACCTCAATGTCTTTCAGCGTAAGAGTTAGAACTTGTAATATTCTGATCGTTTGATCGTTCGCTGCGAATTGACTAACTCTTAGCTAATGCCTCTCTTCATTCGGTGCAACTCAATAAAAATTATGTAAAGTTTTGCTGACTTTGCAACCACTTGGGGGATTCCAAGGAACAATTTACTGTACTTGTACACTCTCTGTACATTACCAAATAAAAATAATAAATATATCGAGCTAATCCGACACTGCACATTTCATTAGCTCACTCTCAGACGCCGATGTCGCGTGGCACTCTAAAGCTTTTCGAAGCTTCGTCACCCATTCGTCAATATCTTCGTCTGTGATACGCATATCACCGTCTATCCCTGAGCTGGACCGGGCGAATGACCGTTTATTGACCAAAGCAGAGAGCATTAAAGTGACCATCGGTATTCCCAGACCCAGAAGAAACATCGGATTCATTACGTGTTTCATACCGTGTTTTTTGAAGCTATGGAACAACTCCGAAAGAAAACCCTCCTCCTTTTTTTCAAACTTTCCGTAAAGATGGGGCTTGATTTTACCATACTTTGCTATGTAGTTGTAATAGTGCGGATCATATGACTGTGCATACAATTGGGAATGGTAGATGTCCAAATTTGGTGGCGGATGATTAGCGTCTGGAAACCAGGCGCCAGCATCTTCGTACGGATTTTTACCTCTTTCGTACTGACTGTTACCATATCCAGGGGGTTTTGTGTAGATTATTTCCGGGCCACTACCACCGTGACCAAAAGAACCCTTGCGATATCCTGGACCAGGGCCGATTCTGGATTGAGCACGGTAGATATTACCGCCATAAGGTGGCCTCACAATGAAAGATTTTCTTGTGTTCGAAGGTGGCGGGCGATAATATGAACTTCTTCTGTTTTGGCCAATTTGTTGATTCGTCATAAAAGACGCCTGATCTGATGACCCAATCGATTGCAGGGATAGTAAATTAGGATATTCTAAATGCGCATATTGAGAGTGCCGAGGGTCCGCTTGACCGATTTCCTTCAGCTGTTGATGTACGTTGATTAATTCTTGTTGGGGTAAAACTATGTCTGATATATGGGGTGGGTAGCGAGACAGTGAATCGTCGACAGGTTGTGCTGCTCTTTGACCAGCAATTAGATATTCTTCTAGAGCCATTCTAGATTCTTGCGGGGTCTTAGAATTGAGAAAAGTCACTAAGGCAGGATCTGGTGAATTGGATACTTGGAGATTCGAAGTTTCTGTGTTCATTGGGTACACTTGATCTTGAGACTCGATTCTTTTTCCGTACTGTGTATCAGAGGTCTGCGTTTCGAAGACTGCGTTGTTTGTTGGAGCAACACTCTTCTCCGATGCTTCCTTTGGCAGAGTTTGGTAAGAGTTTGCAGAAGAGCTCCCTGCGAAAGATACATCATTCCTCGACGTTGGATGGGCTCCGTATTTCGCTCCATCGTCGTTACTTTGGTATGAATTTTGGGACCGTTCAGCCTTGAGGGTCTTTGCAGCTAACAAATACGAGTCTTCCGTCTCTGGTATTCCTAGGGAACGAGCCTTTGCTGTCTTCTCGGCAAAGTGCGACTCCTGCGCTGTATAAACTGTCCCTTCGGTCAGCGGATTTCCCTCAAAATTTAGCTGACCACAGACGGCATGCAGGATCGTCAATAACAGGAGGGTAGTTGCCGTCGTCCGCATGTTTCTAAAAAATCAATTGAATTCCAATGTTAAAATCGCATAAATAACCAAGCGAATAACCGTCTGGGGGACTGAACACTGTGTTCAGCAAATCAATCGAATATGTAACTTGACCCTACATCTACATTTTCGCCCGGATTTGTGGCTCCAGAATTATATTTGCATTGTACCTTAATTTTTATAATTCAAAGTCATATTATTGCTCTCAAAAATTTGATAAGTCATGTTCAAAAATACGAAAAATTATGAATAGTCTAACGAAGCGTGATGCTACTGCACTACTGCTTGCCGAACAGACTGAATCGTCAACAGATCGAAGTACGTATAACTCACTGAAGAGCAGACATCCGCTGCCAAATAAGCAGGTAGAGTGCCAGAGGGATTTTAAAAAAAGTATAAAGTCAATCCGTTTACTTATTATGGAGTTTGCAATCCCACTTCTATATCTTCGAAGTAGTTTTCTAGGGAACTGCATTCTTTAAGTTTATGACCGTGACAATTGAAAAACCGTTTGAGATATCGAGGTGACACTTAAAACACGTGCTTAGAATACATCTTGTTTTTGTCTACTATTGTGTACATCTTCCAGCTTATAGAAACACGATTTCATTCAAGTTCGATTCCAATGAACCAAAACCAGCAAACTTTGGGAGAATATTACCTATCCTTGAATCTATCAAGTTATAGAATTAAACAGGAACCAATCATGAAAATTCCAAGACATGAAAAAAGAAAAAAAGAAAAAAAAAAAGAAGAAGATCGAAATAGAATACAGTTATAAACGGGTAATCATGTCACGAATCTTATTGGTAGCAAGCAATAAATTTCTACACCTCGATATAGTTATGCAAACAGCTTTTGCCGCTATTAAGGAGCTAATAATAGGTTATTAAATCAGTTTAAGTTCTATAATGATTCTGATGCATCTATAATTAGGAAGGAAAGATAGTGGTAACATAATACTCTGATGGTACTTTAGGGAGACGATCGAAGTCTATAGAATAATTAGGAATGATTCGGTTGAACGTTTTTAATCGCTGAACGCTGCTAAATGACTTAGTGTTATTATAGGACCTTTAAATTTAGTCAAATTTTGAACGAGCACTCGCCTCTTGTAAATTTAACCTTTTGCAGTTTGATCTTTCGTAGAAAATTCCCACGAAACGAGTTAATTATGTAAACGAAGAACAAGATATGTTTGCATGATATATAAGTAAACAATAAATTATATTACGTAGTGCGCAATAGTTGTTTTAAATTCGAATCGTTCGTTTTTTTTTTTTTTTTTTTATTTCAAATTTACGTAACGTGTTCTCGACGCGGTAACATTTATACATACTTACGTTATAGAATCAGGAAATAAATGAAATCGAGAATCGACGGTTGGTCTCAAACTCGACGTCCTTCTACGCACCTATCGTGATGATGTGTTTTGTGCAAATATTTTATTGTAAGCCGCTAAAGTCCGTGGGTAATGTCGACCTCGAAAAATGAACGAAACACTAAAGCAGTCAAACGACTTGTACCGGTAGTTCGGAGAAAGTAGTACCTACCTATCTACCAATATGAGAAAGAAAGGAAAAAAGACATTCTCTGCCAATTCACGTTCACGAATTATTCAAAGAGTTCAAGGTGTGCCTTAAAGAATATATCGAATGACCGCACCAACGTATGCATAGTAAATGGCTTTCTAAAACCGTTAATTTTATTATTATAAAAATTCATCACACCTCACCTTATTACAAGCTTTGACTATTCCTTAAATATTTGCATTTCCTTTAAAAATTTTATCCTAAAACTGTCAAACGGATATGATTATATACGGTTGTCGGTATATAATGAAATAGGTACACGGAATTCAAATATCATTCCATTTACATAAATCTTAAGTATATTTATATAATAGGGTCACACGCATTTTTAAAACCACATATGAATCGGTGTATACATTAGTAGGTATATGAACATGAATTATTAATTGAGGAAGAAGAAGAAGAAGAAGAAGAAACATATAAAATCATCCTGTAATAGATACTTACCTATCGCCGAAATTCATTCGGTCAAGAATACTCTCAAATATACGTGTTAACTACTTGCAATATGTAGAATACGATATTCCGATAAATCATGCTTATTAGTTATTATGAATTACAATCACGCAATGATTCCGTAAATATTCATCGGGAATAGGCATACGGTTATCAATGAATAATGATGTAATGAGCTCGAAGAGAAGAAAGCAATAAAAATTTATTACAATAAGGAATATGAATGATGAATCGAAATCGCAATCGCAATAATTTTAATTCCTGAAATTGTCGTCACCGTAGGTGTTACTTTAAGTAGTAATAAAATTCATATAAATTTGAACGTAAAAAAAAATCTATCTCAAAGAATTGAAGTCCAGAATGATAAAGTGTAGTCGAAAATCTTAGCTGAACTTGATAAAGTGGGTGAGAAAAAGTTTGCAAAAAAAGAAATTTTCTTATTACTAAAAATATTTACTTACAATTAATTCGGTATACTTGTAGTTGAGCATATAAACAAATCATCCAATCTATGCTAGAGGCGTCTCAGAATGGGAGAAAGTGAGCAGCGCAGAGTTAACAATAAGCGTAACAAAGTATAAAAAAAAAAAAAAAAAAAGAAAGATTCCCGCGGAAATCTGAATTCAGTCGGCGCGGAACTTGGAGCTGTTTAAATCGGCCGGGAACTGACCGACAGGTTTAAAAGATTCGGATACACTGAGCTCGTCTTACAACGAGAAAGGTGTACCTGAATTCCCTCCAGAAGATCCTCAGTTAACCTACACCTTGACGGTATCTATAGACACATTTACCTATACTTTAATCAAGCCATTTCATGCCTATAGCTACGTTATTGTGTCTATATCCTATACTCACATATTTTAACTATATTCTTACACCTTGAACTTACCGATCTCAGTGGAGGGAAATCGTACACTAGAACCGATACGACTTAGGAGCGTGACTATAGGCAATGGGGTGCGTGGCAAAGCTTTATTTTTTGATTTTGTTTTTCGGAATTTTAATATAGGTTATTTCATGTAAATGAGAATAAAATGTGTGGACTGTGATTGGTCGAAACTCATTACGGACCCTGGGAGGGGAATAGTAGCGCGGGACTGCGACCTGCTGCATCTCTTGGTCCCGCACAGCTTTGGTAAATGACAATACTGTTTCGGCAGCCGGTTAGTTCATTACACCAAGTTTGAATAATAAAATATTTTATTCCTAGTTTTTTCTTGTATATTTATTTCAAACTAAGAGAAGAAAGTATATTGTAGAGTACTTCTATATAGTCGGTCGATTTCATTTAAGTGGATTAGATCACACAGTGAAGTCTCTCGCTTCTTATTGTTAGTAAGTGACTATGAGAATACAAATACGTGAAAAAATCCTGTGGGATAAAATATGTAATACAATTGCGATTTGTATAATGTTGTATTTTCACAAATATATACATCGAAAAAAAGAACACAATAATCGTATTCAATTACAAGATCATAACTCCTCTGCGTCCAAGACTACAGTGAGAGGTTTGGGCTATCGACGCGTGGGCAAATCGCGCAGTTCCCAGATCCAAAACTGTGCAGAGTATAGATTATGATAAATTGCTTGAATATTTAGCCCATTATATGGAAGTGGAATGAGCGGAAACCATATGTGGCCCCCTTTTTAAAGGTTCATTAGCAGTGACATGATTTTAGAATTCATATATTTAATCTTTTTTAATTGTGCCACTGACGCGAGCACTGACGGCACTTGGTCTGTGTCGTTACGGTACTGGCTGAAAGCTTAACCCCACCTGGAATGAAGATTCTGAGGTGAATATATATATATATATGTACGCTCATTGATAAAAGTAACGCCGCCGTTAGACCAGGATGTGAGTAATGTGTACTACTCGTTGTAGACGTACGTATACATTGACGGTCATTGAATATATTGTTCTTTGTCCAAGAATGAAGTCGCCGAAGAAATTTCAAATCGAGAAAATCCAGAGAGATGAGAAATTATGTGTCACGTGAATGGTGTTAGATTTTCTCTCTCCTCTTGATCAATGTTTTTGTGATATATCATACATCAGTACTTCGCATTTGACGGCACTGGAAATTGCTGATAAATTGGTAACTAATTACCCATTAGATGATCGTAACATGATCGTGCAAATCACAATTTCAGAAGGTTCAAAAATTGCTCAATTTTTCGTTTCGCCTTTACACTTTTTTTTCGTCTAGTCTCAAGTTTCATTTTACGTATTTGAAGAGGTAATTATTTATAGCTAATACATCGTTCGATCTACGTATAACACATCTGTATCTTATTATGTAACAATTAATAAATTGAAGTGGTACAAAAAAGAAAAAGAAAAAATGATAAATTAATTTTGAATACAACCGACGAAGTGAACTTGAAAAATATTCACATAAAAGATACTATTTTTCCCACTGCTTTACGGAATAACTATTTTGTCGAAACTTTATGTCAACCAAAAGTTATACAGTTACAATTTCACATTCTAATATTGGAAAAAAATAAATAGAAACAAGGAGGACATCGCCAAAGATGAGAGGCGGCAACTGAATTTTGAATTTGAATGAAAAGTTTCTTGTTTAAAATTTGAGAAAACTGTATAAAAGAATAATGAAAATAAATAAGAATTTCGTAGTCCAAAATTGCGACGACGAATTCTTTTGTTCGTCCAATCTTTTATCTAAATATTCTCATCCACCACTGTCTAGACTATATGATTGTGAGTGTTTCGGTGGGTTTACAGCTGTCTGTATAAGTTAGGAGTGTAAACGTTTGACACTAATGAAATAATAAGACAGGAATTAAGTCTCCACATAGCAAAGGTTAAATCCTCAACTAACACGGGTTAAGTAACGATATCTGGCTGAGACCTTCTTCGTATAAATTGACCTTTATTATAACAAGTCGCGTGCAGGGAAGAATGTTTGTCACTTGTATACATTACGCTACTATGCTTCTAAGTTATCACATCCGAAAGTAAGAAAAAAAAAAACAAATAAAGAAAGAAATAAAGAAATCCATAAAGTAGAAAAGGTAATAATTCTAAAGAAAATTTAATAAAGTGAAACATTTGCAACAAAATTTCGTCTCTCCTTTGAAATTTTAAACTTGTTTCATTTGATTGTATGTACGTCAAAATCATTATTATATTTTAACGAATTTATATTTAATAATTATTTATTAACAGATGTCAAGAGTCATGCCGTGGCCGTGGTCGAGAGATGAGAGATAAGAGATGAGAGATTTGATTTTACAATACATTTTTGCACGAGACTTTTAAACTGTGCCACAAAACTGACGTGTACAAGAGTCTTAATTAAGGTTGTTGACCTAGCTCATGGTCAATAATTTGCCCGAAATTGAACCACGAATGATTCACTGCATTTATGATATAAGTATCCACTGAAGATCCGTCTCTACAGCAATTTTAATCTCAAACAATGAGAATATCGAAAAGAGGACCAAAAAAAATAATTGAAAAGAAGACTTAATGTAATATTAAATCAGTAAGACAGTGTATAGTTTCAATATAAACGCATATTTAAAAAAAGATCCACTGTTTCATCTGATGTATTTCTTTTTTCTCTCTCAGTATTTCGCATAAAGTATCGGAGTCAAGTGCCTATCAAGATTTTGAGGACTTCTATGAGAAATCTGGGTCGAGTTTTTTTTTTTTTTTTTTTTTTACAGATTCTGGGAGTTCAGTATGTTTATTCAATATAGTCCGAGAATATTTACCGTTGTCCCGTTTTTCGGATGACAAATTAATCGTTTGATTCGGTGATAGTCCAAAGTACAATTACGGTATTTTTCTTCTTCTTGTTTCATTAGTCAGTAGAAAATATGGCAAGAGAATTCAAGGTGCATATTTTCCAAATTAATTAACGTTAGTTGAATAATTTTGAAGAAACATCGACGAAATAATTATTACAATATTTGAATGACGGAAGATAACAGCTCCTGAGTCTTGGGATATGAAACAGACAGTAAAACGTTCAAATAGTTTGGAATTACATAGACTTCGTAATTTCATACTTTATTAAAAGCGTAAAAAATAGTGGAAAATTTATCACGCAATTTTATACGTTAATTTCTTGTTTATTCGAAATCACATGGTATCACTGACTGTTTCAACACCTGATAAATGGTAATTTCTTAGATATTACAGCCAATGATTTCTACTTAAGGTGCTTCCCTACACAATTCCACCAGACCTGAAAACATTGGGAAAAAAGGTGTTATTAAACGGAATAACGGCTTTGAAAACGTTTTACATAGATATCTTCTCTATTTTCACGTAAACAAAACATTTTTTTGGCCGTACGTGTTCGAAATCGTACATCGAATTGCGCCGCGAAGTTTGTTTCATTGATTTCGGTGCCCAGGCAGAGATATTCCGTTTAATAACACCTTTTTTCCCAATGTTTTCAGGTCTGGTGGAATTGCGTAGGGAAGCACCTTAAGGCCCATCCCTGGTCGCCCACCTCCTTTCCATACAATGTAACGAAAAACGGGCGCGGGAGACACATTTCGATTAATATCCGAGCCCAGGCGTCGAAAACGCAAAAAAGGCCAACGTAGCGCGAATTCTATTTCAATTCCAAACACATACGTCCAAAAAAATTTTCGTTTCATGTGAAAATAGAGCCAGCGTTTGGTTATTTCTTTTTTCCATTGTCTAAAGCCAAGGACAATGAAAAACCATTTAGACAATGGAAAAAAGAAATAACCAAACGCTGGCTCTATTTTCGCATAAAACGAAAATTTTTTTGGACGTATGTGTTTGGAATTGAAATAGAATTCGCGCTACGTTGGCCTTTTTTGCGTTTTCGACGCCTGGGCTCGGATAATCATCGAAATGTGTCTCCCCGGCCCCGTTTTCGTTACATTGTACGGAAAGGAGGTGGGGGGTGACACATTTCGATTATTATCTAAGCCCAGGTGTCGAAAACGCAAAAACAAAATGCACAGGACCAATTAAAATTCAATTCCGAACATATACGTCCAAGAACATGTCCGTTTCATCCGAAAATAAAGACTACAGATTGTTTTTACGAAATTCGAACGCAATTCGCCGAGTTCAGCCGGCCCGGAAGGTCAAACAGGCCGAACAGGCGCTTGACAGACCACCACGTTACATGATGCGTGATCTCTCCGACACACCGATCGAATTATTCAGCTGTCAGTGATCACGCATCGTGTAACGTTCGGCCTGTTTAACCTCCCTGGCCGGCTGAACTCTGTGAACGATTCTCATGATCATGATCGCCGAGGAAATTGACATTTGAATTATGTAAAAACAATCTGTAGACTCTATTTTCGCAAGAAACGAACATGTTTTTGGACCTATGTATTCGGAATTGAATTTGAATTGGCGCTGTGCATTTTGTTTTTGCATTTTCGACGCCTGGACTCAGATAATAATCTAAATGTGTTACCCCTCACCCCTCTTTCGACCAAAAGGAGGTGGGCGACTATGCTATCTTACTTTTTCGAGATGAGTCAAGGCCTTAAACTACAAATAATAATTACGTACAGTAGAACCGGATTTTAGGTCACGTGATTTTCTCTCCATTTTTATTTTATATATTTTCTTGAATTTTATTTTACATCGGCATCGGCTTGAATATAGAAAAGAGTTACCGACGAATTACCAACGTCGCGTCGTATTGCATGGTTATTTTGTCGGAATTCTCTTTTCTTTTACACACGTCTTCGAGTTTCCAGGATAAGCTGCATCGTTAAAGTAGTTTGCACATATGCTTCAGAATTAATAATATGGCTTACTATGAAACGCGGATAAGTAGTGGGCGTGTATGATATGCATATTTTGCGGCTAGAGAAAGCTTGAACTAATAATGAAACTAGAGAAGATGATGCAGGTCAAGAGTAAAAAAAAAAAAAAAAATTAAAAATTAAACTAAAGTCTCCCGATTTCAAATACTATTCATCCTAGATGTCACAGACTTGTATGTATAAATCTCGTTTTGATTAGACCTTACCTTTGCCTTTGCTCCTGCATGCACTAGCTTCTACAATTGATTCAAATATCACATATTTAAACGATAAGATCAGATCTCAGTAAAAGTGTATCGGCTTCGAAAAGCTTAATACATATAGAAAAACGGCTTATTATGCGATCTCTAATAATTGAGATATGGAGTTCATCCTGTAGGAGGATTCGTTATATGTGAAAATTCTAACATTTATGTTGTGGTTCAACACAAAAATAAAACACAACAAATGTGATATGAGATTTGTATATCTGTTGTCACCTGAATACCCATATGATAGTAACTAACAAAGAATTAATTGTTTAATCAGATACCAGGTAAAAATATATAGAGTGGCCTGGAAAAAATCCGACCAATTTTGTAATGTGAATAGTAACTTTGGAAAAGTCATATAGCAACAGAGCTTCTTTCTTCTTTCTATATAAGATGTTGAATGGGGCGTTGTTCTTTTAATTTCCAGCGAGAGAAAAATCGGCAGTATCGATCCACGAGTTCAGGTTTAAATTTTCATTTCGTCAACCCGTACGTAGCTACAATCCTGAATGAACAGTGGTTATCACATTCCTCTCTATAAAATTGCAAGGTCTCTGAACGGATGCTACATTGTAACACGAGACCTCGCACGTCATGCTTACTTATCGAGGTAATAAGTACACCTGTGGAATCTTACTGGATTCTGTTTCAGAATATTAGTTGGATTCCTTAAACCTACTTTCCTGTTATTACGATAAGTGATATTAATAGTTTTTGCTGTCTTATATTGAGAGCAATAGCCTTAGTTTAGGTCTTGAACGATATACAGTGTAAAAATCTCGAGGCATCAAGTCGAACTATTGATAAACACAAGTATCATCGCCTTTTAGAATCGAAATCTTATTCATTTCGATACATAAAATTAATTATTTGAAGGCTCATATCTTTTGTACACATCCTCTTCTATCTTCCGTTGTCCCTCCACTCGTTACGAATCTCTAATTCACCTCTTCCTGTTGCTCATATTTTTCTCTCCTCCCTTTTCCTTTCATAATATCCTTAGCTTTTGCTTTCTAGTATTTTCTATTGTTTATATTACTTTTTGTTAGTGATAACTAAGCACCCAGAATTCGTTCACCTTGTAATACTGGTTTAAGATTATGGGTAAATCTCGTCGTGTATTATTGTTTATTTACTAGTTTGTAGTTATTTTTTGCAATTGATTGATTTTGTTGTCCGTTCCGAGTGGACTAAAGTGGGTACCAACAGCATAACAAACATTTCTCTCTGTTTTCTCTTTGGTCTCGATTTCCTTGTTTCTACTACGGATCTAGAGATCAGTGGCGTCTACAGATGGGCTTCCAGCTAGACTATAACCCTACGTTCTTAGGGATGGTGTGATTCTACATAAATGAATGATATAAAATAAGAAACCTTACAGAAAATATCCTACAGAATTATTTCTACGGAAGGATTCGTATACACGAGACGAGTACCTCACAAGCACTGTATATAGACTTGCTTCGCCGTGTACATGCATGGAGCCGTACTCCCAGTTGTGTTTTCAATTCACGTTAGGCGGCGCTGATGGGCGTATGCGTGCGCAGGTCACATGCACACTAATGATGTGCTACCTGTGTAGCATATACACGCTACAGTCGTATAGAATAAAAATTCTCCGTTGAGCGTTATTGCAGAACGTTGGCTGTTTCTGAAAAAGCTAGCATAGGTATGGCCTCTAATTATCTACGATTTCTCAGCACATGAGAATTATTAAGATGATAACTATGGCTGAGACTTGTATTCTACGGAATTAATTCTGTAGGACATTTTCTGTCAGGTTCTCCTTTTGTAGGACTCATTTCTGAAGGATCGTACATCTCTTTCTCTGTCATCAGTTTATTCTTTGGAACAAAAAATGAGAATATGATAATCTCGGTTGGCAAAGTAGGACTATTGCGTCGCCTTGAGTCAATTAACTCCTTTATATGACTTATATCCCATACGGACAAGTAGTCGAACGCCTCGAGTCATAATGTAGTATAACTACTGTTCGTACAGAAAATTTTAGTGCGCAAGATCAACTAGACACTAGACTACTTGGCTCCCTGTAATGGTTTGAATGGATCTCAACCATTAGCGTATTATAATGTACGTTGACTTTGTAATCGATATCGTCACCCAATATCAGGGAACATCCTTATTTGTTCAAATGTAATCGCCTACACAACAACTTTTCACATAAGTTGCAGACTAACATTCATCAAGATTGTAGTCAAACAATAATTATTTCGTTCAAAAATTATGAATAAATTTTAAATTTCATGACCTTCAAATGAAGATGTACCAAAGAGCTTCATTATTGTCTATTTATAATTGCTGAGTCAGAGGTTTTTCATTCACCAAAGAAAGTATACGAAATTTCTAATTCCAGGTCAATAAACCCCCTTATTTGCATTTACATCGATTCAATTGATCTAATAGCTAGGTATACTACGAGTATACTATGCTATATCTATTTGTGGCATCTCCCAACTATACCTACTGTTGTGGAAAATGCCACTATATTATTATGCATTTGTGATTATTTTTTTCAAACCGTTTTGTATCCAAAATTCGAACCAGTTTTCTTGAATTCTTAGATCTCGATTTTATGCAACTTCTCTCACGTCTGGCAAAATTTTTGCCTTGTTTTTTAGCAGCCACAGATAATAGTAAGGAGGGTAAAAATTGGCGGTTGAAATGAATCGTTCTTTGAAGAAGAAAAAAAAGAATCTCTGTAGTCTTATTCTTTCTGATTTTTTTTTTTTTCACAACTTCCGGTCAATTCAGTAGCCAATGAAAATCTTCAGGGCTTCGCTGCTTTAGTTTCGTTGGCTTATCATTAAACCCAAGGCGCCTCCTGGCAAGTGAGCCGGGCATGCAGAGCTCGTAATTGTTTCATATTACATTCGTCGTCCGCTGCGTCACGTACTGATGTACTACAACGAGCGAACGAGCGATGCTTTAAGTAACACCGTAAAATATCAGTATAGTCATCGTTGATATATAAAGTTCAAAACGCCCTTCTTAAAATGGAAACCGAACAAAAGAACCGCGTTAAAATCATGTGGGAACGGTGCGCGGCGTTCCTTCTTAACGTTCATTTGAATAGCGACAAGATATTCTATCGGTAAGTTCGATTTCTATTCATGTGACAAAAAAAATTCCCATCAATTAACAACATGTAAAGTTTTCTTTCTATATCTGGTTATTAATTAATCATTGCCAAATTTGAGGTAAGGATTCTCGAATGATGATACGACGATATGACTTTTGGTCTCAAAAATCGAACCATGAAAGCCCAAATTAGTGAAATTAGAAAGAAAAGAAATATGTTATAAGGAATTTTGGAAGCTTTTCGTTCATGTTTAGGTTTATTATAATTGTAACGAAAAATGAGAAAAATTTCGGATTGATTATATCCAAGACTTTGAAATTGACCGTCAAGAAGCGACTTTGAACGACCAATTATAAGCAATTAGTTTAAGTTTAGGTCACGGCGACGAAATATGATTAAGTTTTGCTCGTGCTTCGATTTCAAAATGATGGCAGAATTTTACCATTAAATTGCTTATAATGTTCAAACGTTAATTAAAAATATTTTAAAATTCTTTGAACTCTATGTACTAGAAAACGAATTTTATTCTGAAAGATGTTTCATCAGTTATGGTCAGTTGTATTCTATACCAGGTTCCTATTTATCTGTCTCACTATCTAAACTGTCTTGTAATTTATGACCTCCTCGTCTTTAATTGAGTAACAATTACGTATTTAAGGACCTAGTACGTGCTGAGTTTAACAATATCGCATCGATTTTGGATCGAAATGGACATTTTCAAATATTATAATACCTTCAAACCGCTGAAAATTTAACGCGACATGATTTAGAAAGTGCGGAAATTGGCACGAGATTCAGAATCTATAATGAAAATGATCGATATATGCACGATCAGATAGGTATCATAAAAAATCCAGAAGATTTGACGGAGCAAAAATCAGCATGCTCGAAACACATGAAAATGAATCATAGTCAGTCGATTGTCAGACAACAAATAAGAATGCATACTACCGATGTTCGATTAGATAATTGAATAATTGTAATGTAAGAGTAACGTATAATTCTTTACTGATTAAACCAATCAAGTAATTAAAAACTCATGAATAGGCGATGAATGCTAAGTACGACGCTGCTGACCTTTGAGAAACTTTGAGACCAAATGATTTTAGTCGCTTATCAAACTTTCGAACTGTTATGTTTTCTTGTAATTTAATTAGAAAATATAGGGGCTCTAATTTGGCTTATTGAAGAAAAGCTCTTATTCAAAATTTCTTTCAGGATTCAATTATTCATTCAAGGCATCTTTCTATTGTCTAAATAATAACTGAAAGTAAAATTTTATTCAGCAAACCATATTAGCATTTATGCTCACAACAATTGTTAACAAACATTTTCTTAGGATAGGGTTGAGCATCGGTACGAGGCCCTGGCTTTGGCTGATAATTTCATTTTGCATAAACGCAGTGTGCGGGCCAGGGCTACTTTTTTGGGCGGAAGAACTTGACGATGTTGAGCTATTTATGCCCATGGATTCAATCGTAAGAAAGGACGCAAATTGGGTCAAAGAAAATTTCAGGGATGATCTCAGATACGAAAGTATCATAGTCACTGCTCCAAATGTACTGGATCCAAAAGTTCTTCATGCTGTAAGTGATCTATAACAACTCAGATTCTAAATCGACGAGTTAATAGAGTTGCAGCTGAACTTTAACCATTTTTTGAAATACGTGTTTTCAAAAAGTAAAAAAATAGACTAAGTCAAATTAAAGAAACTAAACATCATTCCTCCCCCATTATCAACGAATGAAACGTTGTTGTGAAGGTTGAGGTTCATTTAATATAATGAACTTGATCCAGTGCAACGGAAATTGCAATAAACAAGAATGCGAAACCAGCCTAGTTTGCATAATTTTTATACAATTGTTTCCACAGATTAACGAGATAGAAGAAGCTGTTAAAAATATCGTAGTTGATAATCACACGTGGCACGATGTTTGTGCGGGGTAAGAAGCACTCAATTTTTTTACTATCAGAGATTTTTATTGTTTTATACAATAAATAAATAAAGGGACCCACAAAAATATTGCGGGCTGCCGTTTACCGAGTCATTAAAAATCACGCAAAAAAGGATGACGAAGCTCTGGCAAAAAGCAATTAGGAATAGAACAGCATTGCAGTAAACTCACGAACTAGTGTTACCTGTCCTATCCGTGGCGTTGAATGGTTTCAAAATTGGGTGAAAACGAAGGTCCTTGGAAGAGTCTGGACTGTTCACGTTATTTTTATTTGTACAGGTACTTGACGTGGTTCGAAGACGAAAGTGGAAAGGTAGATCTGTCCAGCGTCGCATTTGCTAATGGTGTAATGGAAAATTTGAACAGCACAATGAAAGACGACTGTCTATATCAGTCTTTACTAAAGATATGGAAACCCGAGGAAAGGAAAAACTTTCACAACACAACCAATGAATCGCTGCTCGCCGATGTCACAAGGGCTCTGAAAGACACGTGAGTCGTCGAAAAAACGATCGAAGATTTATACTTAAACGTGATAACGAGGGGTCATCTAATTTTTAAAATTGTGCGAACCTATCTTTCGAAATTTCAAGGATTTCATATATTGTTTGAGAATTTTATCGGATTACAAAAATTTCATAGAATTATTTGGGGCTCCAACTTTGACATTAATGGACTTTTTCCGAGATCTCACAATCAGTGGAAATTCGAATTTTTGTTTTCCAAGGATTCACCTCGAAATTTATTGGAATTTTTGGATTTCTCAGAACTGCGTGTCACGATACCGTTGATGATGATGAAAATATTCGTCCCTTTCAGAAATAAAAAGAACATGCTTGCGGACATTTCACTTCTACTATCTGATGTGGATTACGATGAGAAGGGAAATGTTATCGGTGCCAAGGCGACGATATTGAATTGGATATTGAAAAAGTCGAGCCCCCGATCCCCAGATTGGGAACTGGAATTCATCGATCAAGTGCTCCACTCAAATCGCACTTTGCCAGAGGGTATGGCGGTCTACGCTGTCGCCACAAGGAGTTTCACCGATTTCCTGCACGAAGTCTTGAACAGCAACATGACCGTTCTGTTCTGTGGGCTATCGCTGATAGTCGTATACATAATACTTATGATTGGAAGATGCAACGTCATTCAGCAGAGAATCTACTTGTCGATATTCGGAGTATCAGTCGTGGGACAAGCGATTTTATCAGCTTATGGCATCTGCTATTACATGGGGTACTTTTACGGTCCCATTCATCCGATTCTACCATTTTTATTGCTCGGTATTGGAGTAGACGACATGTTTGTGATAATGCAGAGCCTGGAGAACATGTCCAAAAACGAAAAGCCCTCGGATCTCACTGAACGGATCGCTCGGGCCTTACAACAGTCAGGAATGTCTATAACTGTTACATCAGTAACGAATATCGTGGCTTTTGCAATCGGTGTAACCACTGTAATGCCGTTTCTTGAGTCTTTTTGTATGTTCGCAACAATGGGCATTCTCTTTCTCTACATATTTGAGATCACCTTTTTCGTAAGCTGTTTAGTCTACGATGAGAGGAGACTTGAGCTTTTAAAAGACGGTTGCTGTTGTCGACCGACTCCAAAATGGGAGCCCAATGAGTGTAGTCAGAAGAATATTCAACAGACAATATTTCACAAGTTTTTAGGACCCTTTGTGACAAGGACTCCAGTTAAAATAGCTATTATTTCACTGACCGCATTAATTCTCGGAGCAAATATCTGGGGCGTGTGTCAACTTGAGCAGAATTTTGACCCAACTTGGTACTTAAATCAAGACTCGTATCCTATCCTGTTCAACAATAAGCTAAAGGAGTATTTTCCAAAGTATGGGAAGCGAGCTGGTATTTATCTCGGAGGTGTCGACTACTATAAGGATCATGAAGCTCTGGTCAACTTGACGGAAGCTTTGCACACAAACCCCTACATCAATAACCAAACAGTCGATTGCTGGTTCATTGCGTTCGACAAGTGGCTTCGGGCGCGTCGAATAGGTCAATATTGTTTCATACAACCAGGATATGCAGTCAATTATGTACAAAATACAAAGCTATATGCAAGATACTACCAGCAAAAATGGGTTTTCGACGTTTTATTTCATCTACTTTCACCGCTTTGAACGTTTGTTTTTGACACGAAACAAACTCTCAACTCTGAGAGATGACGTAGACCGTTTTTCTTGTTTAATCAACTATTTGAAGCCTATAACTTTCCTGACGTCCGATTTTTCCGAAACTTACTTAAGAGGGTTGTTTGGGTCACTGATTCCAGATCTGAAGTCAAAATACAAAAATTTAAACTGTCCGACCAAAATTGTAAACATTCGGACTTTAGATCCAGAATGAGTGACCCGAAAAACCTCTTCTGAGTGAGAATAAGTGCAGACTGCAAAAAGTTGAATGAACATCAAAAAATGGCTTCCACCACCTCTTCGAATTAAGATATGATGCTTCTTTCATAGGAGGATTTGTTCTCTATGGAAAACCAATGTTTAGAGTGGTGGAGGTGAATAGAAAAATATGGATTCATCTTGGAGACACACTAATAAGCATTTCTGATAAATTTAGGAATTATTTATTTTACCTGCCCAACAGGAATCTAATTTGTCTGGCCTATTTCGTAACACTAAATAAAATAGTGTGTTTCTAATGGAAGATGAAATTTCTTGTTTTTCTTTTTGATTTTTAGAGGTCGAAGATGATCACGAATATAATGCTTACCTGACGGAGTACTTGTTGCTCACAAAACGGGGTCAAGCTTATATTAAAGACATCAAGTTTGACAGAATACCAATCGGAGAATATAAGATCTTGGTAAAACTGCAGTTTAATTATTACACAATTTTTCACTCTTAGTCATTCAACAGTTATTCAATTATGTTACAGTTAAGGGATGCCTATAGAGATCATCATCAATATAATACTGAATCTCTTCAAATCATATTCTTAAATCAGCTGAAAATTTTCAAATTGAATCAAACTTCTCTGGCTAATTCGTAGATATAATTTGAAAAAATTCATGCAGCTTTTTAAAATTCCGAAGCTTTGTTCTCATGGTGAAATCATTTCGCGATTTTTGTCCAATCATCTGTGTAGGTTTCCCTTTAAAAATTGTAACTTATTGTATTCAAAAACAATTCAAGAATTAAACGTTTTTCTCAGACATCACAGATCCAAATACAGCACGTGTTGATCAACACAACGTTGGATCAAATTCGTGCTATGGAATCAATCAGGGATACTGTAACATCGTTGAATTTCTCAAACGGAAATGAACATGTCGCTGTGTTCTCTGCAGATTACGTATCTTGGACTGCGAATAAGGTAATCAGTTGATAAAACTAGGCTGTGTTGTGGAAAGGAAGATCTTTGCTTCTATGTATTCAACCTTTTCGAATAAAACTATATGATTTTCAGAGAAAATTCATTAAAAAAAATTAAATAAATATAAAGCAGTTCGCTACCTATTAGGGCGTATAATCACATCAATTTGTTTCAGATCATCGGAGAAGAACTGATAAGAAATTTGAGCCTAGAAATCCTAGCAGTGGGTCTAGTGACGTTACTTTTACTCCGTAACTTAGAAGCTTCGTTCTGGGTTATCTGCTGTGTCTTATTTACGCTAGTCGATCTCTTGGGCTCCATGTATTATTTAGGTTTAACGATCGAAATATCATCCAGTATAATGGTTCTATTATGCGCTGGGTTAGCAGTTGATTACGCAGCCCATGTTGGACTGGAATTCACTCGAGTGAAAGGAACAAAAAACGGTTTGTTGTATACGAGTTACAAAATTTATATATTTATTGTAAAGAAGTAACAGAAACAAATCTTGTAGAAGACAGTATCAAACAATGATTAAAATTAGCGTGATAATGTCCATACATAAAAGACGCTCTGTATATATAAGATGAGAAATGATCTTGAATTAATTGATAAAAAAAAAAAAAATAGAATAACAACTGAAAACTTGTAGATATAAAATGAAAATGCTTGTTTTCTTTCAGAAAGAGCTATTAAGACACTCAGCGTCATTGGACCTGCTGTGTTTAACGGCGGTCTGAGTACCTTTTTAGCATTTGTGCTCTTAGGTGCCAGTGAAGCGTACTTGTTCAGTACATTTTTTAAGGTATGACTAGGTTTTTTCTTTCAATTAGGATGAGAATAGGAAGTAGAATCAATAAAGTCAGGGTAAGTATGGGAAATACAATCAATGTCAAAAAAATAAAACGGACGAAAATTTGGTTTTTGTCTGTGATATTGTTTTGACGCAATTGTATCTCACATACTTCCCTAAGAAAAAATTTTCTTTAGAATAGTCAATGAACAAGAATTCTGTTACACAGTTCAAATAACTCTCTCAAACATTTTGGATCATTCTTTTCTCTAGCTGTTTACGTGTGTTGTCGTGTTCGGACTGTTCCATGGGCTCCTCTTTCTACCTGTGATACTGAGTTTGTTTGGGCCAAGTGGATCAAAGAGTGAAAATGTTAGGGAGACGAAGACTGCACAGCAGCAGCAACTCCCTTTATCCAATAAAAGTGAGTCAATGGATTTTCAGACTCCCTAACAGATCGATTTCAATAATAAGCTAATAAGGATCCAAATCAAATAATATAAATTCTCAAAAGCTCTACAAACTCTATTGATCACAAAACTTTCAACTTTTTTAGGCCACAACAACGACGTGGAACAACAGGATCAAATCAAGACTGCCTAGATCATAAATTTCGTTTGTCCAAAAATGTATCATTAGAAAATTGTGTTTTTTTTTTAACATGACACCAAATTTTCTCAAAAAATTGTCCGTTTGAAACCATTTTTTTTTTTTTTTGTTTTTTTTTTACATCAAATTTGTATTATTTGTTTTTCACGCCATTTGATATCAATAAATGTACCTAATTCTTTAACTCACAGTTTCATTTCTGTCTCCTAGTCTTCACCTCCGTCCATCCATCGTCCTCTTCCATTTTCTCAACTTCCTCATCGCTCTTATTACCATCCGCTTCCTGTTGATCAGACTGGCTCTGGTCCTGCTTAGCAGGTCTTTTACCAGTTAGCCATGGCTGCAGTGCTGGCAATTTCGCGAGTTCTGCTACTGCCGTAGACTCGTCACCTTCTATACAGTATTTATGAAATCTAAGCAACTCTTTGGCAACATCTAATGCACTGTCGTCTTGCAATTCTGTCTGGAATGCTTCGTCCATATATTCTTCTATTTCTGCAGCAACGTCGTCGCTGTCTAAACTCTCTAGAAAAATGCAACTATAGTCCATCAACATTGCCAGTTCTCATTTATGAAGTAAAGCTTTTTTACTCTGACTTACCATTCATGTATAATACTTCTGTTATGTAAAGGGGAAAATCTACAGCCTTTTCTCTGCTTCCCATGCCATGATCAACCGCCAGCTGTAAAGTAGGATTTCGGAATTTTTGAAGGCAGTTTCTTGTAGATTTATTCTTTTTTTTATTTTTCTGTTATATATAATACACTTATTAAAACTTTGAAACCAAATTGTTTCTACAGGCATTATTCTATGGGGTATTAGAATGTTGTATTATGGACTGTGTATCAGCTACATTAACTTAGGATCCTAGAAATAAAAGAGACCACACAAAAACGAGGAAGAAAAATATTAATTTTTCTTTTTTAAGATACTACAACCGGAAAACATGAATTACAGTATCAAGTTTATTGAATCCTTATGTGTTTCATTAAAAGTAAAAACATTTAATGTTAAATATTACTGCGTTATTACTTTTGTTTCGAATAACACGATTCAATCAAATTACCTGTAGATCTCAAGTAAATATTATTTCAAAAGTGACACGAAATGTAAGGTTTCTAACAGCCTATTAATCACCTTCGGACATTGTACAATGTGATACCGAACAAAATATTTCCTGCAGACATAATTTGAAGTCACTATTTAATTTTAGTCTTGGAGAGGATCTAAACTCAGGTTCAATGGAATAGAGATTGGAGCGCTGACTTTATAGTCCGCAGATCGATTGTTTCTAGTCTTAGATATTGATGATACTGTTATAGTCACTTAAATCAATGGCTTGAGTCATAATAAATTGTGTCGCCAAATGTATTCAGTTTTGGAGAAACTGATCTGACACGAAAAAAACCAAACCAATCCAGGCAAAAGCAAATCCCCAAGTATTAATCTTGTCCAAATATCACGCAGGCCATGTAAACTAATTTGAACATTGATGAAGATGTGTTCTGTGTAATAAAATAATTGCAATTAGGATGAAGCAGAAAATTATGTAGTTCGCTTGAATCAGAACCAAGGAATTTAAAAGAAACTTAGTTGAGACGAGAGACCTGGAAAATGATACTAGACATTGGTATTCAAGAAGAGGTGTAGAACTGAACTGATATTCACACTTTTTCGAGCTAACATTAATCATTAGGCAATGTTCGTTTGTTAATTGAGCCCCCGGATCATAAAAGGGATCGCGCGGCCGAAAACACATAGAAGTATTGTCACTTCTGAACATATGCCGATCGGAAAAAAAAAAAAAAAAAAAGTTCATGAATTAAAAAATAGTCACTACTTTTTAATTGACTTTTTTTTTTTCTTTTTTCCCGATCGGCATATGTTCAAAAGTGACAATACTTCTATGTGATTTCGTCCGCGCGATCCCTTTTATGATCCGGGGGCTCAATTGTTGTAATGGTGACCGATTGATGTTGCATTGCGAATTGATGCCGGAATGAAATCGCGATTCTAATAAAATGGGAGAATGATATTTGCAATATGCGATAAAAAAAAAAGGTAAATAGAAGGATAGAGTAAAGAGAAATACCAATTTTTGAAGCGGTTATGATGAATGACGTATAAATGATGGTGAGAATTCATAATTCTGTTATACC
Source organism: Tenthredo notha (assembly GCA_914767705.2). Lineage (NCBI taxonomy): Eukaryota > Metazoa > Arthropoda > Insecta > Hymenoptera > Tenthredinidae > Tenthredo > Tenthredo notha. Next base: position 8,229,105 of record OU611915.1, on the reverse strand, counting down.
TTTAAAGCGGTCCAGTTGCTGAGAACTCTTTCAGATATTGTTAGAAAGAAGTCTTTCGTATTTGCCATCTCGACTTTATTACTGATCACGTTTTGTTGCAAGCGATCAACGATAAAATTCAAGACATAACCTCAAACGTCTTTGAAATAGCAGAAAACGCGTTCGAAAAGCGGGAAGTTTGAATGCAATTCAGGGAACGTCGAGAATAAGGATAACCAATCAATTTTCTCGACTTTCGAAACATGTAAACGTTTCAAGTGAGCTCACAAAAAAAAAAAAAAAGCAAGAACAGAAATGACCACATTTCTATTTCAGAAATCTTTTAATTTAGGAATTTAGAAAGTGCACATGCAGCATTCGTCTCTCCTTTACCAACGAAAATCGGAAAGTTGTTTTGCCGATATTGACTGCTGAATAATCGCATTATACCTATATCGTCTTTTACTTAGTCAATTAATATCATATCATACTTTGTCCAAGATCTTGTAGCATTTGTTTTATTTGAAATAAATCTCAATCAGTCTACGTTGTATGTAATTGATTCAAAAATATATCACAGAGTTCTACATTACCGACGTTACGGCTGAGTGCTCTTAATAAATTCAATGACACCTCTAGACTCTTATAATAAGACATTCTATCTTCGTAACAAAAGCCCAAAGGTACACATATTTGAACTGAAATTGATGTAAAATAAGATGAAAACGATATCCGAATGTTATACAATTAGTAACAATAATTCTACATTACATCTAGGTGATTTTTTATACTATGAAAAATGATAAAAAGCGCGTTGTTATCGTACGGTTATACGTCGATATTACCGACGGAAAATCTAAACTCCCTACCTTACCAACGCGTACCTTTAACAACACTACGCACCACAGCCAAAGGGAAAGAAGGAAAGCAGCAGGAGTTAACGCGCACGTCTGTCTCTGTAGTCATTGGTAGTCATCTTTCTCGCCGTTCAGTGGGGGGCTTACACGAGGTATTGGACGTACGTGTATCTAAAGTTTAGGCTATTAGAACAATATTCTGGGTAACTTAATCCCGATGTTAATGTATTTATCTTGATAATCAAACGATCTAAGGTAAGTGGTTTAATAAATTGTTATTAAAATAATTAAAATCGGGGCTTTAGCCTCGGATCGAACAAAATATAATCCAATAAAATAATCGGGGAATCTCATTTGTTAGCTTCGTTCATTCCTTCGTTCATCCGTCGCTCGCTAGTTTGTTTTTAGAGAGAAATGTCATTTCATTTCGCTTAGAGTACATATTAAAATAAATATCTTACGATAACAGAATATCTCCACTTATTTTCCGCCTGTTTTTTTTTTTTTTTTTTTATTTTTAATGTTTTATAATATTTCGTCGCCTCTTTTTTTTTTTTCTTTCTTTTCTTTGCTTTTTTTTTTTATACTGCAAAGTATTTATAACCACGATAATATACATTTAAATATAGACTATTATGTGCATACATATATACATATGTCAATGAATTTAAAAACACTATGTTACAGTATTTCAACCATAATGACAAATAACAACAGATGAAATTATTCTATCAAAAACAAAGTCAATCGCATTTCTCATTGGTCGTCAGATTCCCTACGGTTTTTTCTTTTTTTTTTTTTACCTATAAGTCAATTTTATCTCAAAGTTTATTCTTAACACTATGGCTAATCTATATTAAACTTTATCGCGTAGGCCTGATAACAAATTTCCCCCTCATTTTTCATTCAAGTTCACAATATAGAAAAATTTTCAACCAATATTGCCCTTAAACCAGTTATATTATTATAAAATATTCGAAAAATGTACTTTTACCCGATTTTCATTATCGCAAATCATTTTTCGGTCATCTAACTTGATTATCCAAACTAGAAATCATATTTTTACTCTCATCGTCAATATTGGATAACTTTTATCAACCTCCGTATACGAAAGTCAGCGAAAGACTACCGCATCCATTTACAATGGAGCCTTTCGCTCTTTTTATGATACAATAGTTTCTTTATATTTAATTCAGATGTCAGGTGAAGAATATGACAGTGAAATGGATTACACGGATTCTGATTGTGGCGATACTGGATATGAGGATTATTACAATACTCAGCCATGGGGTAGCGAGGCAGAAAATGACATAGACTTTGGCCCTAATAAACGAGACCCTGAGTTTGCTATCCACGAATGTCTTAGAGTCGAAGAAGTCGAGAGACTATTAAACGAGAATGTTGAAGAATTAAGTAACAACTTACAGATCACACCGTCCCTAGCCAAAGTACTATTACACACCCATGAATGGGCGCTTCAAGACATTATCCTAAAGTATCGCAGCGATGCTTCCAGTCTTCTAGTTACTTCAAAAATCAAACCCTCTCATGCACCGGACAGTAACTCAGTACTAAGAGGTTTGAGAACAGGAGCCTGCTCAGTTTGCGTAAACATTTTGTCCTTAGAAAGATTTGCCACTCTAACTTGCGGCCATTCTTTCTGTAAGGAATGCTGGTGCATGCATTTCGAGGTACAAATAATACAGGGCATTTCAACCGGTAAGTTATTTCTTCATTTTTCATGTTTCTTTTCATTTGTTTTATCCGTTTAGATAATAAAACAGATGGGTTATAACTAGCGAGTGTTTTTACATACAAATTTATGCTCTTCTGTTATCAGAAGAGAGATTTGCGATACGAAATTCGAATATGAAGACCTTAGTGTTCTGTTTTAAGAAGTAGTTGAAGAAACCTGTGGCTCCATACTTTTTGAATTTTTCTTTCGGGTCATTTTCAACCACTATAAAACTTTTCGAACCAACTTTCAGTCGATTAAATATCAAAATCAATGGGAATGATATCCGATAATCTTCGACTGCATTTAACTCTGAGACCCGATGACTCACAACTAGCTCTTAATTGATTTGCAGCAAAGTTTGATAACAAAACAGTATAACATATCATTTGTACGAACCTACCATGTTCATGTTGGAATCTGCTTGTTCTAAAGAATTTTTTTGATTATTTATGAGAGTCACTATGACCTTGCAATGCAATTTAAGCCATGGAGTTGACTTAAGTTATGCACTAACGAACTCTGAGAAAAACTCTCAAAAATCCTGAAATAAGCTGTGAATTGTTCGATTCATATTATCTGCAAATTTCCTTATTGAAATATTCTGCATGTTTAGCGTATCGGAAACCAGTAGTGTGATTGGGTATTTTATTTCTTGCGAATTGTTGTTTTGTTAGGAATTGGTTGCATGGCACAAGATTGCGACGTTCTGGTCCCAGAAGATTTCGTGCTATCCCTACTCACCAAACTCACAATGAGAGAAAGATACCAGCAATTTGTCTTCCGAGATTATGTCAAGTCTCATCCACAGTTACGATTTTGTCCAGGACCAAATTGCCAGATAGTTGTCCGCTCCTTAGAGCTAAGAGCAAAAAAAGTCATCTGTTCTGCCTGTAAAACACCGTTCTGGTAAGCAATCATTGGCAAAAAATAGTAAACCGCTATTGATTTAGCGAGAATTCAATTCCATAGTTTACAGCGATCCTGAAAGTCCTAGAAATATCCTAACATTAATGCCCTGCTTGAAAGAGTATGAAATTATCTTGAAATTTTCAAAAGTTTTACATTGCCAAAAAGTACGAATTCAGGTTCGAAAAAACGCGCTAAAACCGTTATTTTAACCTGAACTTAAACAGCTTTAGATGCGGTATGGACTATCACGCGCCAACCGACTGTGGAACGATCAAAAAGTGGCTTACCAAATGTGCCGACGACTCAGAGACTGCGAATTACATATGTGCTCACACCAAAGATGTGAGTACTCAATGAGAAAGCTGCCTAGTTCGTCAACATTATATGTTTCCTTGACGAATAGATGCTTTCTTTCGAGATACAGTTATTGTAAACAATCAAGATTGATAAAATGTGTTCTAGTGACTGTAAATAACGATTAAAAAGAATTCAACCGTTAGCGCGCGAACGTCTGCGAAACACCATTGGCTTGACGTCACAAGGTACGTCGTGCGCCGTCGCATATGACGTTGCACACTTACCGACCAATTGCTCGGGTTGTTTCGACTCGTAACGCGCAGGCGCAACGCACTGTGTGACGTCACACGCAGGGAATTTAAACCGAACGTTTTCCCGCAAAATTCAAACACAGAAATTATTAAAAGTTTATTTATTCGGAAACTAGCAATAATCAATTTGATATGACTGAGTTTTTAATGATTCTGAACAAGAAATTCAATGAAAAAAAAATTGTCCAACTTCCTAGATATTCTACTTTCGTAAAGAATTACTTATTTTCATTCTCGGAGATAGTTTCAAGCCATGCTTCACTTTGCACCATTTTATTATGTACAAAACATCAGCGGTAATGTTTGTCTTATTTAATGTTCATATTTCAGTGTCCAAAGTGCCACATTTGCATAGAAAAGAACGGCGGCTGTAATCACATGCAGTGTTACAATTGCAAGCACGATTTTTGCTGGATGTGCTTAGGAGACTGGAAGACACATGGTAGTGAATATTACGAATGCTCACGCTACAAAGAGAACCCTAACATCGCTCGTGAAAGTGTCCACGCACAGGCACGAGAAGCTCTCAAAAAGTACCTCCATTATTACGAAAGGGTGAGTCTCATCCGACGAGAAAAACCCTTCAAATTAATAGTTACATTTCAAAAGTTACGATTCAAGTATCATGCAATAAATGTACTTCTCTCGTTGCTCACGAAACTGATTGTGACATCGATGATCAATTTAGACTCAAATCAACAGATTTGACAGCTGTAACGTCTATTTCATCATAATCGAACGTTTTCTTTGCCATCATTCTTACACAATTCATCATAATCCCTTCGAATGTTTACACCAATTATCTTTTGAGTGTGTTTTATTATTTTGGCGGGATTGAACCGTACTTCATTCGTTATTTCTTTTTATGTGATTTTTATTGTTTACTATTTTTCATCACATATTTCAAATTCTATTCTCCCATTTTATTAGAATCGCGATTTTATTCCGGTATCAATCGGCGACCATCATAAGAATTGGCAAACGAACATTGCCTAATGTTTATTGTTTCCTGAAAATCTCCTCTCTTTGAATACCAATGTCATCCTGCAGGTCTCTTGTCTCAACTAAGTTTTTTGTTAATGCCTTGGTCCCGATTCAAGCGAACTACATAATTTTCTGCTTTATTCTAATTGCAATTATTTTATTACACAGAACACAAAACGCGGGGAATTTTCATCTTCATCAATGTTTAAATTAGTTTACATGACCTGCGTGATATTTGGACAAGATTAATACTTTGGGATTTGCTTTTGCCTGGATTAGTTTGGATTTTTTCGTGTAAGATCAGTTTTTCCAAAACTGAGTACATTTGGTGACACAATTTATTATGACTCAAGGCATTGATTTCATTGACTATAACAGTACCATCAATATCCAACACTAGCAACTATAGATCTGCGGACTGTAAAATCAACACCCCTTTCAGAAAGTTAGATATTGTATTAAAGCTCAAAGATAGTCAATTATCGCAAGCATTTCTTGAACAATTTTTTACTAAGTTTCGATAAACCTATTTTTAGTAAGAAATTATGATTATATCATCTTTCATGGCAAAGTTGAGATTCGATATCTTTTTACGACTCATTTCAATAAAATATTCACTTTATTAGCAATAAAATCGAATTTCTATTGAAATATCCTTCACGTTCTTAATTTTCATAAAATGTGTATGGATTTAATGGATTTAGTACTGTAATTCGTGTTTTCTCTTAGTAGAATCTTGAAAGAAAGAGAAATTCATGTCTTTTCTCTTATTAGTTCGAGCTTCCTTTCGTTCCTGAAATCATAAGACCTAGATCATTATTATCTCAAGTTAATAAATAATAAGAAAGCTTCTTTCTAAACAAACAAACTATTATTTCAGTGGGAAAATCACAGTAAGTCTCTAAAGCTCGAAGAACAGACTTTAGAAGCGATAAAATCTCGCATAAATAAAAAGGTAATGATTGCAAACGGAACGTGGATTGACTGGCAACACTTGTTCGAAGCCGCATCTCTGCTTGCACGGTGTAGATATACTCTGCAGTACACTTATCCTTACGCTTACTTCATGGAAGCAGGTCCGCGCAAGGAGTTGGTGAGTAGTAAATTTCTCTTCTCCAAAAAAGCCAAATGTGTTCTTTCTTCATTCTCTGATATTGCAGTTTGAATATCAGCAAGCGCAGCTCGAAGCTGAGATAGAAAATCTATCATGGAAAATCGAACGTGCAGAAACAACTGACCGAGGTGATCTAGAGAATCAGATGGACATTGCTGAAAAACGACGCGTCACTTTGCTCAAAGATTTCTTGGAGGTTTGACCCGTGGCCGAACCGGATGGACCTTTATTATCCTCAGATTGACACATAATTTAGGTCATATTATGGTCGATGAATCAATACCGGTTCGAAGATACGAATCTCTAAGGCTAAAGTACGAGAAAAAGGAAAAATAAAACCAAACACATTAACATAAATTAATGATCTCTGGAAGAAGGTGAAAACATCATCATGTGTAATCATTTCGAATTCATCGCGCATCCTAGATTACGTCTTGTTGTTATTCAGAATTTTTTCTTTTTCGCACTAAACTGAGGCGAGTGAAAACTAAACGACAAACACGAGTTGTTAATTTTATGATAAAACTGCGATGTAGCTATCGTTGCAAAAAACTCAATAATTAGGAAAATTTTGTTGGCTGAAACTTGCCGGAATATCTTTACCCAAATGGACATAAGAAAAGATCATAAAGCGGGATAGAAAGAATTAGAATCAAATAAAAAGTAAGAAAATATGAATATCTATATTTTTTTTTTTTTTTTTAAGAGAATCGAGAATTATCGTTTGTTATATTGTTTTATATTCATTAATGATTACGAGTCGTATTACCTATTTTTGTAATAGTGATTAATATTTGTTCATTATTTTTTATTTTTTTGTTTTTTGTTTTATTATTATTATCGCTAGTTACGTTTGTTTCAAAGCAAAACTATTTGCGATTAAAATGCATGGTGACTATATACTATACATACTATTGATGAATTAAATTATCTGAATATCATAAATGAAATCTTAGACAAGAGATAAATAATCCTTCTATTATTGTACCTAATTTTAATCATTTTTAATTTATCTATTTTCGTTTAATTTATTTCTCATTCAATTTAATAATTATAAAACTCATGAATTTTTTCCTCTATTTAAACTAATAACTCGTTAAATGAATATGTAAAAATAAAAACGCTATACTATAGTCTGGATTGTTAATTATGATGTAAAAATTTTGTTTTCGATCTTCGGGCAGCGAAGCAATTTTTTTATTTCGTTATAAAAATTAAGGTTTTTTTCTTTCCAAATAATTAAAATTTGGAATAATCGTTTGCAGGTCAATAAGGACAAAGATTGCTGCATATAATTATATATTATAATAGGTTCTGCCTTTCATCATTTTAGCATATCAAAATTTGTATTCTTCAACTTCGATCCCTGCAAGTATTGTTAATAGAGTAACTAAGCGAGGTGGATTCAATTCCTGTTTGAATAAAACTTAATAATTGTTGTTAACTTAACGAGTACCCAAATTTTCTATATAAAAGAAGGTAAAAACATATAAAAAGAGAAAAAAAGAAAGAAAAAAAGAGTAAACGGTAACAATTGTAATAATCATATTGTAAATATTGTCGGATAAGTAAGATGTAGGATTATAATAAAGAGGGTTGTGTGAGACGTTTTCTATGACTATATGTATAAGATTTAGAAGAAAATAATAATAAACGCTTTGAAGCACGAAGCTAAGGCATAATTTAATACATTTCTAGTATTTAATAATAATTATTAGCTGTAAGTATTATTATAGGAGACAAATTTAACGTTATAAAAGAAGAAAATGAAAAATAATAGTTATGTAATATTTCACATGAAAAATAAATTCAAACTACATCATACGTATATTATATCAATTCAATTCTATTATTCCATCTCTTATTACATCGTTTGATGTCAAGTTTAAAAGAGAAGGAACGATTTTTTTTCATTGTTTTTTTTTTTGTTTTTTCTCTTCAACTGTTATAAGAAAGAAAAGAAACTACCTATATTATACATTGATACTTTCATTTCTCGCTTTCTAAACTCTACACGTAGTTGGATGATTGCAAAACCAATCCTAAAAACTACAGTAATTCTTGGAAGACTGAGTTTCTTAACAATTATTTAAAAGAAGCAGGTGAATCGGCTGACCTAGTTCGGATTTTTCAAGCTCGAAAACTAGTATTCTATAAGTAACTACTCGATTCCAATATCTGACCAGATTTGAGTTGAAGCAAATCGTATCGATTGGAATCAAAATCATTAAACTCCACTGATCTGTTCTCGAGATATCAATTGACGTTTTTTATCTCGAAATTTTGTTCTTTAAATAACTCAAAAACGACTGGACCAATCGAATCCGAAATCTGATCAGTTACAAGTTGGGGAAAACCGCGTCGATTGATACAAGGGAGGATTTTATTCGTTCTCGAGATATCGTCGAACGAAAAATTGATCACATACGCGCCCAGATGTGGAGATAATTGTGTGGATCTCAAAACTTGGAGATTTTTTGTAAACTCGATTTTTTTTAAACGGAAAACTGGATAGGGGATAATACAAATTCTCAGTAAACCAGATCGAATAGGGAGAACGGGATTCGGAATAATTCGTTACGATGTTGTCCCAAACTCCCAATACTGATATTTCGAGGATTCTAATCTGTTTTTTTTTTCCCCGAATTACGAATGTAAAACATTGTATTCCACGAATGTACCTAATTCATGCGAATTTGAATTACTGTAGATAGGAATTGTCTTGTATTCGATTCCAAATCACACATTAAAATAGTTGCATTCATTGGAATAAAAAATCTCCCAAACTCATGTTTCACTCATTCGTAATCTCGGCAGATTGGAATTCTACGGTTTACTGGGGTTGTAAGAGAAGGCACAACGTCATATTTCAAACATGAATTAATGAAACCTGCATATGTCCGTATCAATTCTTTTATTTCATCAATAATATAACTATTATATTGATATCAAATACTAGTTGTAATTCTGGTTAACTATACCAAGTCTACAAAAGTATTCGATTCACTATATGGAATCAATTCTAAAGACTACTAGATCTTCATGTATGATAATTACATGTGCATGTATTTACAATTCATTATCTTACTCACTAACGTAAATATAATTGCATCGGTTAGTTGCGTGTATTAGTACGAAGTACTTCAACGTACCTGAGTACGTATACAACGATTTCAAGAGGGGGAAAAAAAATGTATGATAAAACACAAGTTTTTTTTCTAACAATAATTGCACACACCTGTGCTCAAATTTCACATCATATCTACTATAATAAATAATCACAACAGGAAACAGCGAAGGCCTAATTTTTAAACGTTTAACATTAAGGCAATATCCGCTCGATATCAATCAGTTTTATTATCCATTAATATCAATAACAAATGTACTCATATAATTACAGTTCCTCTATTCGATTAAGGGTAAATGAAACACGATTTTTGTACTTGGAATTTTCCAAACCTAGTTTCTCAGCGAAAACACATCCGATTATTGCGAAATTGATATCAGTGATGGAGAACAAGCGAACGAAGGGCATGACGCTCTTCGATTTTCAAAAAGCGAAGATAAAATTGACAGATTTTTATCAAGAGTGCTTTGTAACGAGTGATCGTTGTTGCTGACGTTGTACTTGATAAATATGAAAACACCCGGAACATTTTTGCTTTTGGGACATCAAAGAGCGTCATGCCCTTCGTTCACTTGTTCTCCATCACTAATATCAATTTCGCAATAATCAGATGTATTTTCGCTGAGAAACTAGGTTTGAAAAATTCCAGGTGCAAAAATCGTGTTTCATTTCCCCTTAAAAGGCAAACTGCGAAATTTAGTTCAGTTGCCGGTCGATGTCTTGTGTGTTGAATTTGTTTGCGATTCGACGACAGCGCCCAATCGCCGTAGCCTAATAGACAAGCTGTAATATAAAATACTTTTTTTTTTTCTCTGCCTAAATTTTCACAGATTATTGCAAATTTTATAGTATAACACTGATGATATGACTAATTGAGTAGATCAAGCCTATAACGGATATATTTTCGCTTAAATGAAAATTGTGGAGGCTAAAAATATCGTAATCTAAAATCTATGCAATTTTATTTTTTATTATTTATTTCACAACATCATTGCGGCGCGTTATTATAGTTCGATAATTACAATCAAAGATATATTCTATATGATGTTATCCGAGCTGCTCCGCAATCAATTATGTCTTGTTGTACCTTAAAAATAGACCATTCTTTTTTTTTTTTTTTACTTTTTTTGTACTAGAAAACACGCGTAGCTCAAACTTTTGAGTAAGACATATTAAATTGCCTTAGTTTTTCATTCTACTAACGGTTTAACTTTTTTTGTTTTCTCTGCCATTTATATATAACTAAATTATTGGTAATATGATAATTATTATTACTATACAAACAGCCAACATTATATTATAGCAAATGTATCGATTTAACGAGGTCATTTGATTCAGCTTTGGTCAGTCTTACATCGATACAAATATCTTCTCACAATGATCGTACGTCATAGTCCACGATTAGACTTTTGATACGAAAATATTTCTGATTGCTTTTGAGTTTTGATCGAACGAAATTGCTTACAGTCGAACCTCGGTCGAATATTTCTGTCGACCAATGAGAAACGAGCAACAGGAAAATTCCACCCTTTGTGAGGTTAGAATTCGACCACCAACTCCAGCTGGAGAGGGGGGAATCGCGAGCGCCCGAGGTCCTACTGTATTTTAATTTCACTCAATGGATTTGAATTTGCGGTTAAATAATTATAATTATAATCAGATTGTACTCGGACACAGATTCCTATCTACATAAAAATTCTCGTTGAGTTAAAACTATTTATTATGCTTTGACTTATTAATTTATAAGCATTTGTAATAGGCTTAAACTTTGAACGAAGCATAATCTCAGTATAGGATACATTGCGCTATGACGTTAAGATGATTTATAAAGAAATAAAGAATTTTTGATAAATTCGTAACTTCTACGGATAATTCGATAACGTTAAATTGGTACGAAAAAAAAAAAATCTTAAGAAAATATCACTATGAAATTGTTGTTTAATATAAAACTCGTTTTTCACTATAACGCAAAAAAAAAAAGATAAGAAAAAAGTCTTCTAGAAATTCTAACACGTATCTGTAAATAATATGAATAGGAAGCACCATGCCATATCTTCAATATTTACATGACACAAACTGTTCCAGTTTTATGTATATTATTTGCTGTTTTTTTTTTGTTCTGTTCAAAATCCGGCAGTACTTTCAAGAAAACAATTACATCGTTATCAGAGGGACAAGATTAGATCAGCTGAACAGATTCATAATTTTTATGCAATTTCTCAACTAGAATTAGGAACTAATCTCTTCTACTCATCATGTTGCCCATTCGAAACAAAGTAACATGCAGATAACTCGTTTTTTGACTTCAAAACCGCATCGGATCACTCTATAAATCTGTGCAAGGGTGAGCAGGCAGAATTGGAAATTTCGCCCACCCAAGCCTCTGTTTGGACAGAAATTATTAGCTACTTTGACTAGCTGATCAATCGAATTTCTCTTCTTTGAAAGCCAGATCTATAGCACAGCCTACGTCATTGACAATGAAGGCAGGTTTGCAGAGAGCTTCTTCAACAGGTAAAAAGTCCCTTGGACTGTGCTCAGATATGAATTCAGAATCTCGTTTGTGAACCCCAGTTTCGACTAGGATACTTATGCAAGCTTTTGCGCTGCCTTTTAGGCCATTATTTCCAATCAGTGACTCCATGTTCTGAGATTTACTGCCTTTCCCATTTGCATATCGAGCCAAATACTTGTCGTAAAGATTAGCACCGAACACATCTGTGTTTATGTTGTCTCTGTAAATATGAATAGAAGTTTTTTTTTTCAGCATTTTGACCCTTTTAATTCTGGAATCCATTACTTCTACATACTTCTCATGTGATTTATAAATATTGCAAAATAAAATTTTATTCAGAAGTCTCCATACATTCGCGATCAATAATAAAACTTAGCTAGTCTGTAGTTCAGAAGTTTAAAAATGAAATAAGCTGTGGATCAGTTGAGGTAATGAATAGATGTAATAGGGGCACAAGTCAGAAGTTAAGATATGGCTTTGTTTTATGCATCTCCTCAATTGGTCATGATCGTTAGACCCTATCTTTATGAAGATAAAGTATCAATTCTGAGATCGACTTGATATGTTTAATATCTTTGCTCCTTTTGTGAGCACAGGGTTCTTGTTTACCACGCAATTTGTTATTGCTATCTCGATTGCTTGACAAGCAACGACAGTGTTTATATAGAGAAAATTCAAAGATTGTACTACTGTTCGAGTAGATTTATATGCTGATCAGTGAAAAGAATCCAAAGCAATACTTCCCCTAGTGAAATAGCACTAGATTTATAGCATAATCAGTTGCAAAATTTTTCTTTGAATAGGAGATAAGTCTGTACAAGTTTTAATTAATTTTCATAGCTTTTATTCGGATGTATTTCTAGGGTCTTGCAATTGTTTGAGAATTCAATTACACTTCATAGGGTTTCATAAATTGCATTTTAACACAATAGAAAAGTTGCGAGTAAAGGCATGCCTTCTTTTCTTTATATTTTGGTCAGTGGAAGAAACAGAGGAGTTTTTTCTACATGAACTTACTTAATAGCTGTAACTTTAGGAAAGGCAAAGATATCGATAATGGGCTGCTTTTGAGATGCAATTCACAAATAACGCGGAATTAATCTCCTGGAAATGTTTAACTAGGATAGACTTATCCTGTGTACTACGCAAATTTTTATATATTTGTAGATTATTGTTACTAGTCCCTACGGTCATAAATAAGTCACAAACTAATCCGAATGCATTTGTATCAGCTGATAAGACACAGTGTTGCAATATTTATATGTATTTATATACATTCTCTGGGTGATATAATAATAAACAAGGCCGCTTACTCAATGCCAGAGTTATCTCAAGACAGACTTTACAACTAAAGTAAAAAGTGAAGTTTGAAGATTAAAAGATAAAGGATATGTTAGATCGTTGAATGATCTCAATGTAATGATAGGAATAAATGAATGACCATGAAGTCTTCTTTGAGTACCAAACAATTTTTTAAAATGTTAAGAGCAGACATAACTCTTAATATGTTCAAGAGTCACAAAAACAATCCACTCACCCAACAGCGTATATTGTTTCGATGTTATGGTCAATCCCAATACTTTTTGCATGTTCTAGTAACATTCTATTGGCGTGATGATAAGTGACTTCGCTCGGCTTGCCCACAAGCGCAGTGTAGACCATATTCTTGCCTGTAACTTTTTTATACAGATTTTCAAGGCACAATAGGTACGCGCCATGACCATATCTTGGTATAGGAGCCTCTGCGACCCATAAAAGGTCCATATTACAGGCCAAGACTGGGATATGTGGGTAAGAAATTGCAGGTGTCAAGGCCGAAGGCATTCCATCAGTTAGTAAAAGATCTACCATTAATTGTAACGAGGTTTCCCAAGTCTTTGGCTCTCCAAACATAACGATACCATCTATCTTTGGGAAGTCTGGATCTATTGGACCACACCGTGGATTTCTTTTAGACACATCGACGTAGTCTAAGGAAGGAAAGTTCTTGGCAAGCTCGTCCATTGTTGTTGTATGCTTAAAGCCGAGTTCCTTGGCTATTTCTTTTACTGGCCCTTGGCCTGATATCAGAAATTGCTTGTCGTGGTATTGTTTGAACATTTGTAAAGGCGAGTGAGCCATTACTACTTGCTCCTCGTTCACTTGGTACCCAATCCATTTGGACAACTCTGTGGCCTTTTGACTGCGCAAGGCATTGCCACTGTTTGTCACAAATACTGTTGGCACTCGGAATTTACCATCCGGACCTCGCAGGCGATCAAATGCCTTTGGCACTGGAGGCAATACAGTTTTACCACGAACTATCACCCCGTCTATGTCAAAGAGGAGGCCAAATTTTGGCTTGGTACTTACATGCTGAAATTTACAGAGGTGCTTAATTTGCAGACTGATTTCATGTGTGCAGAGTAATAGAGGAGAAGCTTATACCAAACAAGATAATCAGAATGTAAATCATCAAGCTAAAGTAGTTTTCCTCAATATCCTCCGTGATCATAATGTTTGGGAAAAATACCTTAATAAAATATTCCAACTCTTAATAAGCTGCATCTTTTATATCAAACTTTCTGATAGAACCAACGGTTTGTGAGAAAAATAGAGATGCTACTAAAGACGTGCTCGCTTTTAGAAGGCCTTTTTGCAGAAACAGTTGTTTTCTCAGAAAAATTATCAGAACATAAAAGCTGCGTCTTTTGGAGTTCTACAACTTTTGTTCATACTATTTTTCCGAAAACACTATAGTTGCAGAGATACTCAAGATAAACAATTTTATATTTCATTGAGGGAGAGACTTTCACGTGATACAGAACAATTCGGAATAAGCCTAAACTGAGTACAGAATTGGGTAAGAATTTTCAAGTCAACTTGTGCGTAAAAAAGCGTACGTATATATATATATTTTTGTTTTTCTTCAAATAATTCATTAACGTTCTTACGTGTTTAAATTAGAAGTTAACAGCGTAAGAATACGTCAACCTTGAATCTTATTTTTAACTACTACACTTTGAGGTCGTAATGATTAAGCAATGTAATAACGTAGATAGAGAAAGTAAAAACTATTGGTATATGAGTAGTCTTTATTTTGGTAATTAAAATAACGATACAATTAGCAATAATGACAGACAAAAAATATAACTTACTCTAATCCCGGAGAATCTTTTGACTTCTGCTGGTAGTCGTAGAAATAAATTGACGATTGTCATTTTATTTAGTGGTGAATTTTAGTCTGGGTTTATTACTTTTAATTTATATACCTAATACTATATTCATGTACAACGACGAACGTATAGAGTGTACATGATGTGCCTAAGTTAACGTTCTGTGAATTGTGATTGTTATTAAGCACCGAGGCAGGTTATGATTATAACATGTTTGTTCTTAATTGGTACAATTCCAGCCAGAGGCGCTCCTGTTTGTAAAGCTCGAAGCTCGACCCTTCCTAGATGACGCCACAACAGCCCATTCTGGGTAAAAATTTGTGAGCCGACTAAGTGGGCTTGTAGTAGGCTTGGCGTTGCAAAGGGTATCTGTAATGCCAACTGGAATTTACAGTTAACTCGTGGGGTAAATTCAGATTGATAATCGTAGGGATCTTAGATACTCGCGGCCACATTGTTTTTCAGAAAATAGTATATTACATACCTAGTCAGTAATTGTCGTCCGAGGCGAAGCCGAGGTCGACAGACATGTGATCTGGGACCTTCCTTATTTTACTGCCCTAGGTATGTAACCCTATGGAAAAACTCCAATAGGATCCCATCAAAAGCGACAAAAGCCGCATAGAAACCAATAGACACCAATAAATACTTATTGGTTTCTATGCGGCTTTTGTCGCTTTTGATGGGATCCTATTGGAGTTTTTCAATAGGGAATATACTATTCTAAAGCGATCCAGATTCCTATTCGGGCGAAAAACGAAAAATGTTTTTTTTTTTCAATTTAATATATCTGCCAATATTCTGAGTTTTTACTTCAAATTTCGAGGTAGGTTAACTGAATCTTTTTTTTTTTTTCATCGAAAAATTTCTAATCGAGAACGAACGATTGCCAGGCTTGCAGTCGTGCCTTTTTCGAAAATAAACAATTGCCAGCTGGCAGTCGTTTTTAAAAAAATTCTGTTTCTTTCCATTATTTCGCAAACTAAAAAAGCTATAATATTTCTCAAAAGGGAAAAATTTCTTGTCGTGGTTTGTCCCATGCATTCGTATTCCGAAGATTCCAAAGAATAATAATGAATTGAATTATTCGATCCAAGTCGGAATATGCAGAAACTATATAATATAATTTTCCGTTGTCCTCAAACAAGCAACGGAAAACTTCACAACGTTTTTCATATCTTCAATTCGTTTTGTCAATGAATTAACAATTCTTAGCAAAAATTGACGATTCAAATTTACAATTCCGACAATTAGCTAAGGAACTTAGAATTCGAATTTGATGATCGATCGAGCGCCCGCTCACTGTCAACCATTTCAAAAATGACAATCTCGCAGAGTGTTTCGCGGACGACCAATAGGCTCTGAAACAAAATGTTTCAGTGTGCGTGTTTTTGATTCGAATATTACTGTTTTCAAACTTTGAACGTCTCAGAACGCGGTTTGCCGATTTGTCTCTCTCATCGTGAACGGGATCGATTGACCAGCAACTATTCATTTCAAGTCTTATCATCTTCTTTCAATCTCTTCTCCGTTTCGGTTATAACTTAAAACTTTATACAATCATCTGTGCCACATCCTGTGTATGATACCATTGCAACGTTTATATTGTTCCCGAATTTTGTTTGGCGCCCAAGACGGACGAAGATGTTCGTCCCATGCAGTTGCAGTATGTAATCTGCCAATTTCAATATTCCGAACACGGACGTGCACAATAGCTTAGTTGTTTTTGAATACACTGTGTATATGTGAGCTTTCAATGCTGTCTATGCTACGCTATTCAATTGTTATTCAAGCACGCATTCGACAGTTCTTGGCATATTGGTTACTAGAATTGACGTTTGCTGGCAATTTAACGGATGATCAATATCCAGATGCAATAGACGCATGCTATAAGTATATGGCCTTGACCTTAAATTTTAGCGACGTATCCGTATAAATCATTGCAATATGCTGTGCAACGGAAATCCGCAGGTCTGATTTGTCAAGTGATCAATACCTTCGGTGACAGTAACATGTTGAACAGCAAATGGGTGTTTATGTACACAATATTCTCTGGATTAACGGCACTGTGTGTCTTTCTTTATGGATACGTTCCAGTATCTTCACCACCGCTGAATTCAGCAAGTTATCAAAATATGCCAATTGCCATTGATGGATTTAGGTAAACCAAATTGCAATAGATATTCTCGTGATAGATTTAAACCGTCAAGCCTCATCAATCATCAGTCAAATTGATGAAATTGAATTCCATTGAAACGCCCAAGTCCTGGATAAAATGCAATTGCTAAAATGATTACATCTTGAGTAGTTCTATTTGTACAATTGCAACAAAGATATTATTAGATAACTGAAGAATCGTTGTACCTCGTCCACTGATCTCTAAGAGTCTTTCTAGACATCTTTATCATCGCTTGAAATGGAGCTACGTTTTTTTTTTTTCAGTGTTGCACCTGAAGAGATCTACATTTCGCACATTCAAAAATTGATGATTATTATCGTAGACTCCTTGAGTATAGAATTTTTAACAGATAGAACAATGTTAGAGTACTTGCCATATAGTTTGCGTCTCATCAATACTGGAAATGCGTGTCTCCTTCCATGTAATGTGCCACCACCAACGACAACCATGAAGAAAATCAAGGTCCAAATTATTTGATTCTCTGATCCCTATTATCCATTCCCTGAAATTCTTTAAATAATACTCTAATGGGTATATTCAGAAACATTATCGCAAGCGCTGATCGATGATTGTAATTCTTGTATGATATTGCCGTGATTGGAGAAACTGCAGAATGATTGATAAATATAGTGTTGACAATAATCATAGACTTTGGCTACGGGAACCACATCCTCGTTCATAGAAACAGTTCTGACGTTCAGCGTGGAAGAACTGAAAATGGACAGCATCTTCCGGCAAGCCAAAGAAAACAAGCTTTTGCTCTCCCTGCATGGAGTTGATACATGGACCGAGTTATTTCCAGGATATTTCTACTATGTTGAAACAGTCGATGCTTTGAAAATATTGGACTATCCAGAAGTACAAGCTTGAACACTCATTAAGGGAGAGAGAAGGAAATAAGCATGATCTGAATCAACGCAAAGCAGATAAACTCAGTACTGTTAGAAAATTGTGGAGCCGACAAAACATTGCATCGGTCGGTCACGTGGTCTTGGTGGCTGGCGTTGATTTTTGGAATCAGATTCCTATAGCGCTCTCCTTTTTTCCTTTCCGATGATAAATTCTGGCTTGTTTGGCTCGCGCGGTCTATACCCCTCTCATTTGATTCGAATTTTATTGATAGGTCGACGCTAACATGACTGGATCATTGTTCACGGAGATGAATAAAAATGATTGGGATTGGCTCATATTTCATTACACGGGGCTAAAGCATTTGAGACTTGATCACTATTCAAAGTCCAAACAGCTTGCAATTAAATTGCGAGAACTCGATGATGTCATCAAATCTGCTCACA
The DNA here is from genome assembly GCA_914767705.2 of Tenthredo notha. Taxonomy (NCBI): domain Eukaryota; kingdom Metazoa; phylum Arthropoda; class Insecta; order Hymenoptera; family Tenthredinidae; genus Tenthredo; species Tenthredo notha. The sequence goes on along the minus strand of OU611915.1, from coordinate 8,210,645 downwards.
CAAAATTAGCCGCTCAAGTATACCGAATTTTTTATCACTAATTTCACCATTTTCTACCACTCTAATCTATAGAGTGCGGAGTTATAGAAACAAGGTCCAATAATCTCTTACTCCAAATGTCTGTCGTAGATGAATGACTACATGATACTGGTTATCGGAGATACAGGCATTGGAAATGTCAACAAGCCTTCCACATCTTATAAAAATCCTCAAACAATCGCTCCCTACATCGTAATTGGAAAGCCTTGTCCATACTCTCGGTATGCACGTGTAACTCAATTCATTCATTCCTATGATTAACGTGCCTCATTTGTATACATATACATATTATTTGGACAGTCCTGGTAAACTGGCGGACCAATATGACGTAGCGCCAACTCTCGCAGTATTAACAGGCCTTCCAATACCAGCCTCGAGCTATGGGAGCCTGAATTCTGCCTTGTTGAATTTCCTCTCAGATGATCAGCTGTTATACGCTCTGCACTATAACACTGCAAGATTGATAAACTTGACGTCACAGTTAAACATCACATACCCGGAGGATCGTAAGCAATCGCATTATACCTGTAGTATAGGATATCAGGAACCCAAAAACCCAATCGAGTCATTAAAATATTCATGGTCTGAAAATCTTCCGAATTTCCCAATAGCTGTCCTCTCTATCATTAGAAATATTCTGCTATGGGATTTATTATCGAAACCATTCGAAAGAAGACGGTTTTTGTCATTTTGATTAAATTACTCTGTGAAATTAAAGAAGCAAAAAAAGGGTGGGTCATTAATTTTGTAACTTTTGAGGTAACCATGTATACCTTTGTAAAATAGTGCGCCTATGAACAGACAAGCTTTCAATTACATTACATACAAGGATTGTGTAATATATATGAAAGTATTTAATGAAGAAACATATAACACATGCATCTGAGTCAATTCTTTTTTTATACCGATCAGCTGCCCATCTACTCTTTCGAAGTGCAGTCATTGAGCATCAAAAGTACTTGCAGAGGGCTGGAAACGCATATGATCACTTGCAATTACCAGATACAATAAGCGCAATATACACTAGAGCAACAGAAGGCTTGTCGGAACGCATAAAGGATTTCCTCGACACCTCAGATGTACCCATGCAATACTTGGCCTTCGTGTTAGTATTTGAGGTAGGATACAATAGTAAATACAATCTTGTCATATAAGCAGCACATAACAATTGGTGGATGTGTACTGTGCTTAGAGTGTAAAGATGGTTTTAAGCGCAGACGAAGAGAACAGAGGGGAACTTCTTGCAGTGAGATTGTTTTTGACGAGATTTTACTGCAACAACATTCTATTCAATTGAAAATTCATCACAGCCAAATAAAATACTTCTGATTTTTTATTTTTGCTTTGGAATAGAGATGGCAATTGTGTATTAAAGTCACAGTTTTATAGAAAAAATAATTCAATTGGAAATGTTCCGAAAATAGATATCAACTGTAAATGTATGAAAGCCCTTTGAATTAGGCCGTGTACTTTATGGCTAAATGTAAGCTGCACAGTTATCTTCAAGGGTGCAAGGCATAAATCGGAAATTCTGTCATCCATATAAAATCAGCGAGAAAACCACTTATATCTGTAAGCCCATATGCAGTGATTGCAAGGTGTTATTTGGATGACCAACGAACTTCCATGTAGAAGTCGAAAAAAATTCCAACGAACCATGACACTCATTCAGTAGTACCGCCTGACCTTGCACCTTTGTGGACAACGCTGCAGACTTCATAAATCATGTTGAACATGGGCAATTTTATAACGACAGATTTGCACGCAAGATTACAAGCTTCAAAGTTTGAGTTTCTCTCGTTAACTATTGCGATAACGTTTCAGGCAATGATCATACTTGCAAATCAATCAGATAGAGGGAGTGCTACTAGAAGGCTAAATTTTCTAGTCATATCGTTAGCAAACTTGCTGATATTGACTTGGGTACTAGCAACAGGGATGTCAAAACGCGGAACTTCATTCACCCACATGACTCGTGCAAAAGGATTAGTTGTTGCAAATATCGCAATCCTCATGCTCTGCAACTCTTACATCATGGCCTCCCAAAGGAGCTTTTTGACGCGATTAATTTCGGTGGGTCGTGCTTTCCATCTTTAGCATTGCAAATATAAATAATTTCATTTTTTCGAGGTAATCCAGGCTAGCACAAGAATGCCAGAACAGTCCAAGAGAGATATTAGTACCATATCATCAGGTATTGAGCTATCCAGATCTGAGCATGATAAGATGAGCAACTTGACAGTTCTTCTTGTGTTAGGCACAATGTTCCATGCTTTGAGTTTGCTCGATTTAAGTTACATAAAGTGGGAGAAATCAGTTTGGTCTTTTCTATGGATTTCCATCTGCTTTTTAATCATCCATAACCGAATTGGGAAGCTGTATCGAAGTGGTACACCTTTGGACGATCATGACCTCTTGAGCAAATCACAAAATGCTGATAAAGGGATCATTTCGGTCGTCTTATCCATTTTAATCATGCACCGAACAATCGTGGCATATACCGGAGTCGAGTATTGGCTATCGCATGGCGACAATCATATATGCGCGTCGATTTGCTTACTTTTTGGTTAGTCAACTGTCCACCATAAATTGTAGGCTATTTATTATGAATGCTTAGTTGTTTTTAGTCCCGGAATTCCTCGTCCATTAGACTCTATTTAATGCAGCGTATTGTCAATACAGGGCTTATGCTGTTGGCATGCACCTGCAGCATTTATTACGAGCCATTTGCCTTCACAGCGGACAAAATCATCATACGCATACTACTTGGACTTATATGCTGCTCTATTTACCTGGCGAATGCTGCTCATGGGAATGTCATTCTACCTTACTATCCAAAATCTGAGTTAGTTCAAAATTCTAATTAACGACTGATCGATACTTAATCAAAGTCCCTTTCTTCTGAAGTAATAGGGTCGTTGCACTAATCGACTAAAATAATTTTTCTAACTTAGCCATGTATAGTTCAGGGGATGCAATAATTTCACTCGAATGTGCCACAGATCAATATCCTTCAACACACCATGACATATTTATTCTGTTGCAGTGGCGGTCTGGCAGTGATATTGTTCTGGTTTACGTGGACCATCACTGTGGGATATGGTATTGGATTTTGTACAATAAGAACCTGTTACAAAGGCCTGTCGAGTACCAGGCAACTCATAGCGACAGCGGTAACATGTTGGGCATGTTTCGCAGCCCTACTCACACGCCCTCACAAAATATTGCTGATCCCTATTGAAATGTTATTCGGCCAGGTCATGAGTGACGTTTTTAGAAAGCACAATCAAAGTTTAATTCTTTCGCACGTGTGGCTAGGACATTTGTTCTTTTATCATCAAGTAAGCTGCTTTCCGTCGCTGCTTCCATTTTAACGAGTATTTGGTATAATAGATGTAATAATTATACATTGACACCACTAAAATGAGAGAATTCATAGAAGATTCACCTGATTTAGGTTCAATTATTCATATTCAAGACATCTACGTCGATCTTATTATGCTTTCTTTACCCAGGGATATACATATAGCCTCGATAACGTTGACACAGCTACCGAGCTCTTATTCTCAAGAAATGTATGCGCTCTCATATTCGGAATGCTCCTAGTCGTAAATACTTTCTCCGCGCCCATTTTATCGTACCTTATTTGCATCCATGGTATCCTCGATAACAATCCGAAAAAAAGGTTCGTATGTAGTGAAATGTTGGTGAAGTTTTGTACCGGAAGTTTAGTGGGACAATAAAAGTAGATTGCGAATTATAATAATACCTGTCTTGGAATAAAGAAGGACAGGTTATCTTTATTTTGGTTTCAATAACGAATGCAAGTGGTTTAACTACACAAAACTATTCCAAAAAAACAGAAATGAAATTGTATAATTTTGCAGGGTTTCGCAGGGAATATCAGAGACGAACTTGACCTTTGGATACTGCCGTTTGTTACTAATGTCAGTTTATCTTCTGGCGATGCTGGTTCATCGCCACAACGAGTGGTTCTGGAGTATTCTAAGCCCAAAACTTCTCTACGAAATAGTTTACACCTTTTTGATCGCCACTGTTATGATCACTGTGCAATTTTTCGGGATCTTTCACGACCTCTGTCTCAAATTAGGCATCTCTCCAAGAGGGACCATGTAATAATGTCTCAGCGTTTTTGAAACTACTCAATATTCATTGAAGTTCAACATTGTCGAAATTCTCTGTGATCTATTTTTAACAATAAATACTTATACGCCTTTGTTAAGTATTTGAAATACATAAAATTCTTGATCAATTTTGATCCATAGGGAGAGCAAATCAAGGTTCTACTATAATAATCAGATGTAAATAAATATTCAAAAAGCTGAAGCCTAAGCTTTTCCAGGATCTTTGTTAATACTGATTTATTTTGTCATGCAAAAAAGAAGTCGCATTCATTGTAAACATCGCGAAATACATGACCGCGCAGTACATGGCCTCGTACAAAAGTTTTGGAGAAAATACCGTCCATACAAATAAATGATATCTTTGGATGCTGACGACTATAGTGTACGCCGCCAACGGTAGTAATCGGTACACTGCGTACTTCCTGTTGATCTCAAGTATTACGTCCCGCGATTTTCTACAGCGAAAATAAAAACACATAACTTCATTTATTGTCTGTTATGAATCTCATAAAAATCCTGAAGATTCTTCTGAGGAGCTCATTATTGACATAGTAAACATTTATGAACATACTTACTGGCTTTTATTCTCAGACACTACCGTATACACAAGCGTCAAATATGCTAAAACTGGGGCAGAATACACATTCACGGTCAAAAAGAAACCCGTTATGTACGGATTGTATGATTCCATACCAACGTATCCTGCTGCCACATCAATAGTGGATAAGTTATTCGAGTTACCCTGGAGTGAAACAACAAAGGAATAATTATACTTCCGTCAAAGACCCCAACATTTGGAGTTATATGAGAACATGATCATTACCACAGGATGCCATGAATCTCAAACGATTTTTATTCAGTAACATACCTGATAAAAGTAGAATACGTTTCCCAACCAGTAGTGAATGTGAACAAGAGTTTCACGCTTTTCATAGCCCCTCAGCGTAGCATGAATTACAATACTGAACAAAAGCTGAATTGGTAACAATCCAACGTTATAGGGTCTGTGCAGCATCGCTGAAACCATTACCCAAGACTCCGTGATGAAACGGAGAAGTAAAGGCACAAATTTTCTCTTATTCCAATTTATCGTTTTTTCCAGTCTGAGTACAGCGCAAATTAAGAAGACCAACATCAAGCACCAGAAAACATGCACCTCATAGATACCTCTGTGGAGTAAACAATTTCTTTCGTTTTTTTTTTTTCCCGTCAATGACAATCACTGGCTTGGATGAATCTATACAAAGTTCATTCTCATGTATAGTGTATCTGCTTTACATCAAATCAAAAAATTGAAGAGCTTGTCCGTTGACTTATGGATCGTAACAGTTTCTGTTTGTGTTAGCGAAACTATGTCTAAATTGACGTAATCTTTTGTAATTTGACCCGACTCCCACTGTTTAATGAATAGCTAAATTCCCAGAATAGGTTGACGAAAAAGCAATCATGCAAGAGATATCTGAAGCGATAAATGAAACACCTTCATTAGTATATCAAAGCTGTAAGTTACTCGCGAAATGAACAACGTGTGTGCTTACCTAGAGATAGGATAGAACGGTAGTCTTGTCACTGCGCCGGTTACCATGTGCCTAAGGTATATACAAATGGCCAGAGAAACGTACAACAACAAAGAGTACTGCCTATATTGTATTTCCTCATAAGTGTAACCGATCCAAACAAGAAATATTAAGGCTGGAATCAATTGATGTAGATAATATAATTCGAGTAAGGGAATAGTGTTTCCAGATTCATGCACAGAAAATTTGAAAAAGGTCATCAATAATATTTCGCGGGTATATTCTAGGTATATGTTATTTCGAAGAAGGGAATCCAGTGCTTTAATTTTTACGCAGATTTTGGATTTAGAATAAATTATTCTTACCGGAAACCAGTAGAATGGTCATGCTAATTTTGGTCTCTTCTTGCTGAAGCCAATCGGCAATATCCGGCAAATGCGCGTACATATCTCCGGTGCTATTAAGATGCCTGAGTATTGCGTGAGCCAGTAAACACAGGAATAATTTCACAGAAATGTGTGCGTGAGGAGAATAGTGGTAATATCTGTAGCCGAAACGAAATTTTTCTCCATTAATTAGCTGATTTTTACATCGACGGGCAGAAAACATTACGGATAAATTTCACCAGAACATTATTGTTACCCACGTATGCTTCTAATATGATGCGGGAATCTGAATATTTTCATTGAAATCACAAAGTGCATTTTACAGGTAGTTATAATTCTACAGGGGATAATACTGACCAATAGAGTGAATCCAAGTACTGTTTCAAATCCCGCAGTTCTTTTAACGAGTAGTAACTTACCTTGGTGATTGTGCAGCAAGTGTTCTAACAATGTGGTAGAGCAATAAAATGCAGAAAGTTGTCCAAAAAAAGTACCACGTTCGGTGCTCCTCCTCTACAAAACTACTGCTAAGTAGACTGAGGGCATGGATTAGAGTACCTAATAACAAGAGACACTGCGTAGTTCCATCTTTTGTCAGCTGCTAAAAGATTATTAGATTCCAATCAAATTATTTATTGAATAATCGGCACTAGAAGATCTCAATCATGTAAACAAAGATATCTAACAATCATAAATTGTCGCATGAAATTCTATAATTCAAGGGTATCCCATGATTGGAGTATTGGTACATACACATTACACTACGTGTGAATTTTGCCTCCTAAATTCTCAAGAATAAAGAAATATTTTAAAAATTCGTTGTGTGTGAACGGCTCCTCAGATACAAATGTTGTGAGTCATATAGTGGAGGTTGGCTACAAATGAGTCTGAAGTTGTAATAAAATGTTAATAGAATCTCGTCGTAACAGCTGAAACACTGATATACGCCACATTAGGCGTGTTGGTACTGAGGACTATCCCATGCACAACAATATTACAATAATACTTGGCCGTGCAGGTGTAGTTCGAAAAATCAACATGTACCCCCTTGGATACCCCCAAGCTTTCTAGATCAAATTGCTCAAATTTGGCACAGGGTTGAGCTAAGGGAGCAAAACTAGCCTGATGGGTACAATTTTGATGTCAGAATTGTCTTGAAGAAATTGGCGAAAATTCTCTTACCTTCATAATATGTTCAATAGAGAGCTTGAGCCTTGTGCAGAAATAACAATTTGCAAATAATATGATAGCAATCAGCGCAAGAAGTGAGTTACTATTCATGTTATTGGATAATAACAGGGACTCGCTAGCACCTTCCCACATGTGATCGACCGATAACCAGAGGATTGCATTGATTGCAAGAAAATATACTATCTTTTTAGGCATAAATCTCGTCTCCTCATGCGTATTCGCCATGATGTATAGTGCCTATCAGTCGAATAATAAAACAACATTTTTCAAACAAGAATAGAACTGTGGTTTTAGGTTGAAGTACTCATGCATAACTCTAGAGAACTAAAATCGTAAAAATGAACAAAAGCTATTACTGCAAGAACTTACATGGTGCATAAAAAACATTGCTATTGTCATGATGTGAAGGTCATATTTGGTCATGCCACTAGTAAGCTTATCTCGCATCCCCCTGAGAGCATCGTCATATAAATATACGACTTCATCTACGGCCTCGGTCGTTGGTCCACTGGATTCCAGCCAAGCTGAATGTAACTTCATGGCATTCACATATTTTTCGTAAGCTCCTGTAGTATGCTGTTATTTAGTCAGGTTGTTGAAGGAAACGAGATTATAAGCCAGCCCTGCATAAAATGCCGGATAGGCACGGTACAGATTCATATAGATTCGTATATGATCCGGAATCAAAAGCGGTGTACATATATACGGTTTCTGATTCCGGATCGTATACGAATCTATATGAATCTGTATCGTGTATATCCGGCATTTTATGCAGAGCGGGGCTATGTACTATTATTTCACTAAGACTCTACATCATACCATAACAGTCAGAGTAGAAAAATAATCAACCACTGCAATTAATGAGCCAAATATATTCAGAACTCATTCACGAAGAGTTAATTCTTTTCTTGTCTGCCTGTAATGGGACTCACCAATTATTTAGGCATATTATTGATATTGCTAGAGGAACAACACACGCCAGAATTTGATTTGGTTCCAATGCACGATACAATCTCTTGCTAGTATAAGAATACTACCCTAAATGTTGGTGTATTTTGTTCCAGGCAATACCCTGTTGTTTAGCAATGATAAAAGTCCTTACTTGTGGCCTGGAAACCGATGAGTCTACTAAAATGACTGTAAACTTGTTTGGCATTGTAGTAGAGGCTGAAAAGTTTTCTTGAGTTTGATAGCTCTCTCAGCATATGCAAAGAGATGCTTCCTACGTTTGAAGATGGAATCGGGATGCCAAGTAATATCGCAAGTGTACTGCTTATATCTATTTGAGCTATTTCAATGGGATCATCGTTATTCCTAGGACAGGAGGTACCAATCGCTACAAAAGGTACCAAAGTTTCTTGAGGCGTGTTACCACCATGTCCCCCTGAATCCTTCATCCCATGATCCCCACAAACAACAAACATTGTCCGTTCACCTTGGGATTGCTAAAATATCATCAATCGATTAAAAAGCAACACCAAGTGATTCCAATATATTTTATAATTTTGCACGAAAAATTTTGAATGATTACGGCTATCAACTGTTTTGTTGAAAAATATTGAGAAGAAATATTTTAACAGATTTTATAGCGCAATGTTGCAATGTAGAGACTGCGTACCCAGTGTGCAGCTCTGGCTTGAATTCTGCCTATAATTTCATCCATTTCTCTGAGTTTTGGTTTTATCAATGGACTCTGAGGACCCTCTATGTGTCCTATATGGTCTAAACCAAGGTAGTGTAAGATCATAATGGACCAGTCTTTTTCATTAAGTTCCTTTTCGAGGTGACGGGTCACATTATTGTCAACCTAGTTCAATAAAAAGCGTAAAAGCGTAACTTGATCAGAGCGAAGTGGACAGCACTGAAGAATCGGTCTTCTGCATTTCAAATTAGTCATGTGTTATAATTGATTTTTACTTCTGTGTAGTCTGTGACAAAGAATGAAGTGACTCCTTCAGACCGATCAAATACATCAGGGAATAACTTGAGCCAAGTATCGTCTCCGTAAAATATCAATTTATGCCCATTGTTTTTTGCCTGCAATAGCAAACTGTCCCCTGATATCTTTTTGCTACCGAAGTTCAATACTACATCGATAAATATTGGCGCAGTACCTGTGGTGATTGCCTGTAAGATTTATTAACTAAGACAAGACTAAGTACATTGTGAAAACAGACATTAATACCGGTTGTAGTATTTGGCTAGAATCTAAACAGAGATTCAAAAAAAGTTTGGTCATGGTCTTTATTTATTCTGTTATTTGAAACTAGAATCTTCAATACCTTAATTCTAGGCATGGTTACTGTAGGGGAACCAGCTTTAGCCTGAAGAAGACATGCTGTATTATTTTCTATCAATTTCCGTGTTATAGGCATAGCAGTTTGCCCGATTGACCCAGCGACAAAATCCCATCTAATTCCATCGATGACCATAATGACTAGTTTACTTATTAATGGTTTGTAGAGCAGTTCGTTGTTGACCCTAGAGATTGGGGTTTAAATCTGCATTCTATGTTTATTCAGTAAAAAGACTTCTCCGAAATTTCAAGAAAATGCTACAATCTAAATGTAGACTCAATAGTACCAAAAATTTTGAACATTTACCACAGTAGATAAAATTTAATATGAAAATTTTTGTCGTACAGTTTCTTTCCTCGATAAATCTAGTCTATACTTATACTATTTAAAGTCATCGAAATATAAATTGACCCCCCTCCCCCAAGTAAATGATACAATGATAACAGGCTTGAAATTTGAGTTTATGAAATCATATGAGCAGCAATTTTACGCACCTAATGTGTTCTACATGTTTTGGAACATCTTTCATAGTGGCAATACCTTCATCATGAAGTTTCAAAGGGAAGAAACCATACAGGAATAAAATAGTAGAAAACAATGTGACGCACATTGCGTATAGCAATGTACAGCTACTATTATTATACGATTTGCCATCTGAAAAGAACAAACGTTTTTAGTGTTTGAAATACATTCTTAAATTTTCCCGCCGTTTTAGCACTTTCCCTCGAAGTGAACTTGGAATTAATATTCCTAAAATACGGAGGGATGAAGGTGACGTAAACATCCCGGGTTGAACAATGTTTTACTAAAGATTACTCTGTTTTTTCGTATTTCAAGTTCGAGACGGTAGAAATATGTAACAACGTAGCAATCAGTTGATTTGAGGTTAGGTCAGACAGATCTTAATTCCTTTGTATCTGAATTGCTTAAATGATATATTTCTGAATGAAAATAAACAGAGGCAACTTTTTCAATCGGATAATAGATATTTTTTTTAAATAAAAATGTTGTTTATTATATAGTTGTCATTGATGATAATTGACAGACTTATGATAATGCTAACCTCTTCTACTGCTCGAGGGAACCATTCTGTTGCAGATTTGTCAACCTCAAATGAATCTTTAAAGAACGGCTTGTTTCACCTAGCTGATATTTTTCTTTTTATTACAGATATCATGCCATGTTTGAAATTAATAAACATGACAAAATCTTTAAACTATTGCTGCAATTTTTAAGCGCCGTTGCAGGCGCGGATTACCGACAGAGGAATGATTCTATGAAACCATTCGGAAATTACGGACGGTCATAACAGCTGCAGATAACAGCATGTTGATAATTTAAGGGGAGAGATACATTTTCTCCGATCAAATGATCGATTTTTGGTATTTTGCATGTCCATTAGGGTGCTTTTTTCGAAACGACTATTTTTTTTTTCTCAACTCCCCATCGAAAATCTTGTTGTAGACGTCGAAAAAAGAATCCTGTCCAATTTTTAGCTCTTAATTCCAATTCTAAGTACTCGCACTCTTCTCTTTAGTTTTCCCATGCTAAAAGCATGTAAACATTACTACTTTTTCTTTAGCCGCGCACAACTCAGCCACATTTCAATGGATTGTTCTCATCCAAGACTCATTTGACAGAGAATTTAATGTTCTTCAAAAGTGCTCATGATAGTTTGACTGATTTGAAAATATTGAACTTGACATTTTGTTGGAATTTCATATTTTAAAAAATCAAAGTCATTACATCTTTTGATATACTGGTTTGAGAGACTTTATTTACTGGACTTTTTTGTAGAGAAATAAAATTCCTACAAAATTGTCAAAAAGGTTTTTTCTCCAAGTCCAACTGTTTATTCGCCCACAGTGAGAAAGAAGAATTGTGCATAAAATCGACTTTGAGGGCTCACACAGGTGCAGCAGTTGAAACGACAGTCAAACTACCACAGGCACTTTTAAAGAATACTAAATTCTCTGTAAAATGAGTCTTGGATGAGAACAATCCATTGCAATGCGGCTGAGTTGTGCGTGGCGAAAGAAAAAGTCGTAATGTTTACATGCTTTTAGCATGCGAAAACTTAAAAAGAAGAGTGTGAGTACTTAGAATTGGAATTAGGAGCTAAAAATTGGACAGGATTCCTTTTTCGACAACTACAACAAGATTTTCGATGGGAAGTTGAAAAAAAAAATATTTGTTTCAAAAAAAGCACCCTAATGTCCATATAGCTTAAGTCTTGAAAATATTCCCTTCATATATCATTAAGAAATTCGCAAAATTGGCGGAGTTATGGAGGTTTGAATGGACTGGTGCGCACCAAGTATAATATTATGACCCTAGTGCGGCTCGCCTGGCGATGCTCACCGCTTTTTTCACCGAAGTTCAAGCGATGCAGCATCAATATTGTCTTGAAGGGCCTTCGAGCTGGTGCAAATATTAAAAAGATTCACCTGAAATTACCGGTTATAAAGGGTCATCTGACAAACCATAATATACCTGAATTTTTTGTTCCACATCATTCAAACGGGCGCAATCGTGGGAAACGATGAAATGAATCTTGCGGTCCAGCGCGCCGAGCGAGTACGACGCAATGAAATGTTTTTGTAAAATTTGTATAAGCAGACAAAATATCAATAAATATGTATGCAACAGCATTTTCTAATGGGTCTTACGTTTTTGGCACCAAAAATTCACAACAATTCATTGAAAAAATTCCAGTAAAACGTATCTCCCCCCTTGAACATCAACAGTTCAAAGATTGTTGGAAGATTGAACGAAATGACGTTATGTTTTCGGAAAAGAAAAAAAAACATCATCTTTCATCTCCCTTGTATTCGAAATTGAAATGGCTTGAAAGTCATGCAGGTGTTCGGTGGGGAAAAGTTGAAAGTCAATAAATTTAAATGCAACAATATTATCGTGTTTTGTTTTCACAAAATGATTAATTTATTAATGCTGTATGTCCTCTGAATAAATGCTAGTCCGATCATCAAACATATACTTATGTATGCACTGCAAGGTCCATGAGACAATATTTATGATAAATGTCATTAACTGAGATTGTTCGACATAAATTCACACTGAAATAACTTTTGTCAGTTAATTTTCAAATAATTCACCGCAGGTAGCTTGCAGTGCGTGTATGAGTATATCTAGTGACCTACTCGATCATGTTGTAGACCTGTTCGCGTGAGATCAAGGTCTTCGCAAATACGTTATATTAAAATATAAAACTAAGTTTGATGTACAATGATAAGTAGTGGATTTAAAATTTACCGACAATGAATAACATTTTTTTAAATTGAACGAATTGAGATCACGTCTAGAGTCAACTGTCAATGAAAAACAAAGAGAATTCATATAAAATAAAACAAAAATATAAATAAACAACAAAAAGTCACATATTATCGTACAACTGAATTATTCTATGCATACCCTATACACACAATATGTAATGTTGGTATTAAAAAGCCAAAAAAAAATAAAACTAGAATGAGGAATATCTTTGACGTATTAGTCATTTTTCCTCATAATTTATAATGACAATAAACATATTATGTCACCCTAAAAGCTGTAGACAACAACTTTGAATAGTGCAGTACTATTTCTTATTTACACAGCTTACGCTGATTATTATACCTAGTAATATTGTTTTATTAACACGCAAAATGATATACAGCTAAATTTGGCGTCACTCTCACACTTTTTTTTTTTCATACTTTATAATTTAAGGATTAAGTCCAAACACCTAATTTTTTGTTCCACAGATATAATAAGTATAACGAAATATGTAGCAAAATAGTCACACAACTATTACTATACCGTGAGAATCAGGGGTAACAGCACGGTCGAAGTACGCATGCGCCGAATAATTCATATTTTATAGGAATAGCCACTCGTCGTGCTCGAAAATCCCTAGGATTAGTTGGCGCGTGAACAGCGGTGAGACGCACACCAACGCTAACGAGATTTTCGTATGTTGGCACACCCTGTAAAAACCTAAGTGAGCCGGCGTTGGCGTGAATTGCTCGTGCTGTTTCATCTGATTCTCACTATATGGGGCATTCCATCTGACCCTGACCATCTTGGATTTGATTGATATCTTTTTAAATCATTTTCCCAACTCTAAGAATTGACACTTGTAATTTATTTTTTTTTCCCTAACATTTTGGTCACAAACCGTTATTCATTCTCCAATATATCTTTCAGACTGAAGCAAAAACGCCGATTTTTTAATATTTTTTGGTGAAATCTAAGAATCGTCGTCGCGTAACAGAAAGTTTTTGAGATTTATTTCGGAAAAAAATGAAATCGGTCGATTTTGTTCGACAAAAAAAAAAAAATCTGAAAAGATAAAGGAGTCTCTTGGAGTTGGAACAATGACAGAGAAATTTTTTTTTTTTTTAAATCACATGGATCAAATATTAGACAAGTTTGTATGGATTACCTCATACAGGTGTAATAAACACACCCATAGGTATACACCGTTTTCGCGCGAACAAAAACCGACAATAAATACATAATTACGGTAAATACGGTGTACATATACAGATAAATGTATAATAAATGTTATATACTACACAGTATGCCTGATTATTAGATAAGCTATGTATGAGCGAATCTCGTTCAATGTTTCAGGCATACCGTGTGACATGAATAATAAAAATTGTGCTGAGCTTTGAAATAAATTGTAAAGAGCAATTCACATGGTGCAAAAGACGTTCAATTTTCTTTTTTTTCTTCGTTTTTTTTTTTTTTTTCTATCAGAAATAATTCTGCATTAGGTGTATAATATCAACTAATTGTAAATGATTATAACATTATAATAGTTTTCGAAAAACCACAGAGCTTGCTTAATTTACGTACGGCAGCACAGTCAAACGTTCAAGTGTGATGTGAGATATATAAAAATAGAAGTATATAAGTATCTTCCCTGTTTATGTTATTTACTTTGTATTATATCTATAGATCTATTCGTATTCGTAGAGACGTGCGAAAATAAAGTCGGTACACAATAGTCGCGTGTTTAATATTGCATAAACTGCTTTCGTCAAGAAGCATAATGCTCGATACACATTCTTGAAATTATTCTCCACTGCTTTTCTATCTAGTCTAGATCATTCAAAGAATAGAAATGCAATATATCAACGTTATTGTAAGAAATTTATAAGAACAGAATCAAGCCGTGGTAGACACCAGGTTTCTTTCTCTGTAACTCGACTCCATGACACTACATGGATTGCGATGCCCCTGAAGGAGGTGTCTCCTAAAGTATTATGAACTCGCTTTCTATTTATCTATCTATCTATCTATTCGTCAATCTATGAATTGATTCATCCGATCCATCATATTTCAACAGATTGTATCAAATCTTGGAAATCTTGGAGTGTGAAAAATGATCATGCTGACAAATCTATCATCATTCATGTGGTTTGAATACTAAATCGTTTCTGACTATGACTTGTACCGCTTTTCGACTTCCGCGCACCGACTCGTACATAACACATAATAGAAAATACGTACTATGACTAGAGTTCAGCATTACATTCCATCTAGGTATACGTATAATAAGACACATGAGCCAACAGTTTGTAAAACACATATCATAAAGAGTAGTGCCACATCAGTATAATGATTTCTGACTCAGCCAGAAGGGAAGATCAGGCGATGACTTGGACGATGTTAGGACCTTCAATTTCAGAGTTTTCAAGATATAAGTAAAAATGGTGTAATTGCAGACGGCAGTAATTGGTGGTGAAGTGTTTTATGATAGGAATTTAATCCTGGCTCTAGTCATCATTTTATTTGCACATTAATATTACCTAATTATTTTATACGCATGCCAAAAAATGTAAACTTTCTTTGGATCAGTATATATATAGTTATATATAAATTAAAAGAGAAATAAATCTTCTTTTTTTTTTTCTTATTTATATACCTATATATGTATTATAGATATTATGAAAAAGTTTGAAATCTACGCTTTATTTTATGTACATACATTGATATAATTATTTATAGAACGGCAGTAGTTGGATTGAATATATAAACGCTTTGTAAAATAGTCATCTCAAACCCATATAAGGTATAATTATAGTTTTCTCGGAACAGAATAAAATAATCGAGTTTTCTGAGTAATATACTCAGACGTTTGGATCCCGTATTTACAAATTACAAACAATATTACAAGTTGGCAATATTTGGCATTGTATCTTAACATATTAAACTTAAATCTAATATGACGTGGGTAGTTAATGTTCGTTTAAAATGGTGAATTCATTCCAAGCTTTGTACCAAATTCTAATCTCGCTCTTTTTTGATATCTCACGTTCACTCTGCAGAAAAAAAATGAATAATAATGTTAAACATATCATTTCTACGAAATAATACATACATCTATGTATTCATGATTCGCGAATGCCTCTTCTTGGTGAAATACTTAATTTTATCAAATTTTGCTTTCCAATCAAATAATTCAGTATCTGCTATTATGATTGAGTACAGTCTCAATTTTGGACATGGTAGATGAAAACTTACTTGATTTCTTGCCATTTGACCAGTTCATTAGCTGCGAAAGCGAGTGGGACAGAGAACAGAAAGAACAGCGGCAATTGGAGTGGGAAATTTCCAAATCTTTTCGATTCTTGCTCCCAGAATCCCCAGAAGATTGTCCCAGAAAATGCTGCCTGCGCACAAAGCCTGGGGAAAATTCATATTAGTGTATTATCATTTTAAACAGGGTCTCTCAACTGATATTTTGCCAGTATACAGATCATCTCAAACTCTCAAACTTTATCATTATTTTGTAACTCTAGAAGATAAAATCTGCATGGTTTAAGATCCAAATACATTAAAATGAACAAACTTACACAATAATTGTGGTAAGAACCCACGTCCAATTTTTAATCGGTGCTTTTCTCCAAACCGAATACTCACGATGAACGAAACTTATTGATATCGTAACTGCAAGTATAACAGTAAATCATTGAAAACTTTAACATTGGAAGTAAAGCTCGAAACGACTGAGTTTATTGCAATAGTAATTTCGTGTCTCATATTAGTTATGTTATCATGGCCTCTCACGTATTTAATTACCACAACAGTTTTTAGTTTTCAGTTTCAGCAACTACAGTTGTACAGAGTAGTGAAATTACTCATAAGGAGAGAATCGATACCATATTGAAAAAGAATAAAAGACTTACGTACCCTGAAGGGATAATTATTTGAAAAGTGAGATGGAAATACTTGCGAATATACTGATATTTACCAAAGTGTAAAACTGCAACTAGCAAAGCAAAGTGCTGTGAAACTAGAATAGCATGTGATTCGTTGCCCCAGCCACCCCATGATACAGGGCCATCAGCGTTGGGATAGACGTAGAAACAGGTAGAATTATTATTCAGAAATAACGGGCACATATTAGCAAGTAACATGCCCTGAGACAACACCACTGTGATAATGGTAGGTAGGAACTTGCTGCCGTAACACCACAATACGAATATTGCGACCTGGTTATCAGAAGATTTATATAAACGATTATTTCAATGTGAGATAAAGAAATTCGACCATTTTATTTGCATGGCAGAAAAGTCTGACATTCATCTCCATAGATTATAGATATTATACCTCTCCGGTTATCGAGCACTGGTTTTTTCCTGTAGCTCGTTTCATGATCGTTGGATCTGTGGGTGTTGCCACCAAAGACACTGAAAGCAACGGAATTATCAGGCAGCACAACCACACCACTTGTCCAACTGAGAACAATGGCGGAAGCATCAAAAAACCAGACAACATCTGGGCCAGGGAGAGTGTGGCTACGCAGCATATCCAAAACTGTACACCATTCCATAAACATTGCATGTAGTGGCGAGCCTAGGGGAAAGAAAAATTGATCTGCAATCGGGAATGGACAAAGAGTCTGTTTCATGCGTTTTCTTTTAGAAAATCACATTTTCGAGTGAACGAATGATTATTGGTAATCTTTTCTTGATTTTTTACAATCATTTTACTCCTACCTCCATGACTAGATGGTACAGGGCAACAGGATCTTCACGTCTAATGCTCAATGAACAAGAAATAGAATTTAGAGCTCTGCTCAGATCCACAGGAGACGGTCCTTGATCTTCTTTCGTTAGCTTCATGACGGGCACTTTTTGACAGACTTGCGGATATAGAGGTTCTACAGCAACTCTATAAGTATTGTTGTAACAAAAAAGCCATGGTATAAACTACCATCACTACTTCCTAGATGGTAGCCGAAAGGTTTTTAAAATGTGAAGTTCTTCTACTAAAAAGCGAATAGAGGTATTTTAGACTGGCTTATGTCCGAATAGTTTTTTAATCAACCAGTTTCATTTAATGCAAGGATTCGGATCAACTGGTGCTTTGATTTCAGAAATTTTGGTCTCTAATTGTTCAGAAAACAACACTTTTATAAAAATCAACGCATCAGAAACTTTTCTGTCCATCGGATGGCGTTTTTTATTCAATACACAACATACCCGGCATCAGCTTGCATGAAAATTGGCATGTTGTCTGCATTAGCTGAGGACCCAAGCACACAGACAACTTCTCCGTAATCCTGCATAATGTGGAGCATTTCACGCGTAACTGAGGTATTGCAGTCCGTAAATAGCGATACTAGTAGTGGCACATTGTCGATTAGCTCTATGTGCGGCCTTATCTTGTCTATACCACGCGGGAGTTTGGCCTAATAGAATTTTGTAAGTTATAAAGTTATTACTGAAATTGCTAAACGCATTTCATATCTTATTTGGATCTTTTTTTTTCTCTAAACCTGCTCGATTCTAGGACATTCAAAAAAAGTAGGAAGATATTGTGCACGAGAATTATGATGAAATAAGTAACGCGGCAGACTCCAAGTTTATGGACATATTGTACACATACTGGGGAATGAGAAACAGTCAGGTCGCCAATTATCCAAAAGTAGTCTGAGTATTTCATGTTTTTATGCAATGTGATCATTTTTTGGAGAATAACTCCAGTCAGAGACGATGTAGCGCTAGGATCACAACCCAGACAACACAGAAATAAAAGTTGTCTTCAAGTCGTCATATGGACGTCAAATGCGTCACTTTTTGACGTCCATATGACGACTCTAAGACAACTTTTATTTCTGTGTTATCTGGGAATGTATTTCTATGTTTAAACATCCCTAAAAATAATATAACATGATTCATTTGGTTTGAGAACTTACCCTGTTGGACATATCAAAGTTGACTGGTGCACTTTGTTCTGTGCTGTCCGTGAGGCAACTCAAGGAACGCCAAGCCTCCTGCCCTGAACCTAAATCAACGCTTTGAACCAAGACACTGTCCTCGCTCTGCATAGTGTCTTGCTCTCTGCAATAGATACGAATATATTATACCATTGGTTAAAATGGAAAGAAAACTCATGAAAAGACAGGATTTGGTGGATCCCGCATAGAGTAAAATTGAAACCAATTCAATCATGCTGTTGATTGTTTGAATGCTTCGAAAATCTAGCTAGCTCCAGTCTATGGCAAGAAACAATGTGCATATAGGTACCTATGACTCATCGCGCTCTTTGGCTGGGTTGGCTCTGCGTCATTCCACTCAGTCGCATCGTCGTCAAATTTGACGGTAGTAAATTCTGTGTTTATGGCACTCGGAGCTGACATGCTCATGGCCCGACTATTATCAAGGTTACTGCTGCAATAGGAATATGGTTCATGTCACTTTTTCTATCATGAGGGTTCCCAAGAGTAAGCTGTTTCATGTAGAGTTACAAGGGTACATACCACACCTTGGAGTAATTTGTTTTTCTAAATCTAGGTAATCAGCTGTGAAAAAACTGAGTATATTTATCCAAAGAATGCCAGTGATGCGAAATAAAATTATTTCCAAGGTGTAGTCGTCCCTTATTAAATCTTACTTCCTAAAAGGCATCCAAATAAATGCTTCGCAGTATTGAAATATGGCCAAGAGCAGGACTGTTCAAACCCCTAGAAGCTTACTTTGATTTGAGATATACCTCGGATATTGGATGCATTGATCTTTAATCTTCGTAATGGGGTATGCCAACGTTATAACTTCCAAATTTGGCAATTATCAATTATTGAAATGTTACGATAGACATTTTTTATTAAAAAATAATTCAATCTATAGTAAGCTAGAAGGTTCCCAATGTTAATAAATGCACAGAAGTTCTGTTAGCAAAATCGCAAACGCTTGTTATGACAATAAAAAATAGACATTCTATTACTTCAACTCTCACCACTCTAAACTTTCGTTTCGGCCACAAAATAGATCCTTCGGTAAGATGAGCTATATATTGCATCTCTAAGAAATGGCGTAACCGATTTTTTTTATGCTCATTTAACTTTTTGAAGCCGACAACTCTGCCTGACATCCAATTATTTTAATATGCAATCAGAAGGGGTTTCGTGGGTCAGTGATTCAAGATCTGAAGTCTATTATAGTGTACGGAAATTATATAAAGCGGACTGTTCTGCATAAAAACTGAAGAAAGATGAGTAAATCTCTTAGAGTCGAAAAATAGAGCTCCTTTAGTACGGGGATTTGGTTGGTGCTAGAAACTATCGTTTAGAGTGGTACGTCCGAGTGAGAGAAAATAAACCGTCGATTTTTTTGGACACCCTAGTCAACACGATGGCAAAGAAGTTGAAATTAAGCTGTGGCAGGCCCGGAGAATAGCTTTACTGCGGTCGGTTATCATATCCAAGTATTTAGTATCATGTAACTCTGTTTTTTGCCTCAAAGCATATATCCGGCAAGTAAGATCTTACACATTGAAGGATATCATAGCCAAAAATTTATTACAGCTATTATTATTAGTTTGACACGAATGGTCTCCTCAATAGTCAATAAATGGCGCAGGGAACAATAGCGTGTCCTTAAAACACTGGCCAAAATCTATATAGCGATAAATGCTGGCATACCCCCGTTAGGGTAACAATTTCAACAAAATACAAAAAGACGAATATGTATATTTATTTTTACTTGAAATTGTTTTTTATTAAATAGCATACTGGCGAATATCGAGTCTTTAGCTATATCGATAAATTGGTATGGGATAGAGATGACGTACCGAGGAGATATATGGTTAAGCAAGTGGCTGGCCTCGTCCATGCAGGAATGGTTATGCTGGTGAGATCGGGCAGAGGGTGTGGGTGAGGACATAGCTGCTGCTTGGCTCACCCAGTAACCCACAGGACTCTCCGACCTATCATTCGCGTGTTAGTTACATACATTGAGACACTTATTAAAAACATAGGAAACAATGATTAATCATCTATCTATTCTGTACGTACGCATGTATGCATATGGGTGCCTACAGAGTATGTTTCCAGATTTTCGCTACTATTTGCAACTAAAAAAACATTAAGCTAATAATTCATATTATTGACTGTGAAAGTATAGAATTCCTGAATATTATTCAGCTTGACCTTATGAATTATTATATACAAATTTTGCAAATTGATGAGGATGAAAAAAAAAGTGAAAAGCTGTTTCAAAACATGAAAGCTAAGCATAAAACGCAACAGGGTGCATAGTTATTTCACAATAATATGATAGCAGTTGGTTGCAGTACCTGGCCCTTTCACTCAAAAGTGAAATGTGGCAATTCCAGCCACTTTCGAGACCCATTTTCTCCGAAAACACCCTCGACCTTAGCTCATTTTCTTTGCTAAAGTGGACAAACCTTATACAGGCTCTTTCTAGCTGCTCAATTAATTGCACCTAGAGAAATACGGGTTTAAAGTAAGTAAGATTCTAGGTGCACGATATCGTGCGGTATGGGAAAGAGTTTTACCATGTCTGTTTGGGCCTGGTATTGCATGGTAACCATCCCAATGAAAACTTGGTTACACTGAAGGTCGAAACATCCTTCGACGTCATTCACCTCATCGTCTTTATTCTCGTTGCACAAAAGTGAATCTGTTAATCGGTCAAAGACGTTACTAGAGTCAGTGATATAAACTTCACACGATATCCGCCACCGAAAAACATATTGCGAATGAAATATGACATTCTAAGATCTCATTTACTCTAAAATATCTCCAAAAGTTATTAGAAAAGTTAGATTTCGATGAAATGGAAAGAGGCGTTTAGTAATGTTGAACGATTTCACTGCACAACTTCAGATTGGCTAAAACTTGATAGTTTTCAAATTTCCTCTAGTTGTGGTTTGCGCTATTACCTGTGGAGTGGAATTGCCCAAGTATGCCTTTAACTCTGGGGTCTAGAACGTTTCTAAAGTCCCAAGGTAAAGGAGTTGGGCTACGATGCGGTGTATAAAGATGTTTGCTATCAGCGGGAAGTTCCAAATATATACTCGACAGTTTACTATTCACGCTCCGTGTCAACGGTCTATAGGCAAAGGCTGTGCAATACGAGGTCAGGCTTGTGCGTTGATAAAAATCTTGCACTTTCTTCCTGCAATATTGTTAAGCCATGAATTAGCATAGAATTAAAGACAATTGGAAAACTAGATGTGAAGATCCAACAGTGAGATAAAAATCTTTTTATTACCTATCGCTAGCAGACAAGGGACACAAGTCATGACCGTCCCAGAATTCTATGCAAGAGTCTAGAATTATGTCAGCCGTTCCTTGAGCTAGGAGTTGCAGACCTCCGCCGCTACGCTCTTTTACAACGACGGACACCATGTGTGGAAAGGGGAATTTCAGTTTGGTTGAAAGGCTCAGAGATCGTGCAAACTTTATGTCTCTTCTTACCATTTCTGGCTGCTGCAACAAAACCCCTTATTGATTATTAGAAAATAACATAATAAACTCTGATTTCACATTTCAAAGTGACAACCCTTTTGCTTCGCAGCTTTATCATAATAAAGCTTCAGAGTCAGTTGAAGATCATACCAGTTTTTCCCCCAAAAAATTCGAGTATGTTATAATTAGGATACCCACCACATGCCTGAAAGTCGACAATTGTTCTTCTAGTTTGAATATCTCCTGTGCTTGATCTTGGAAGCCGATTTGCTTCGCCAATTCGCACAGACATCTGTTTAATTCGAATAAAAGAATATTAAAAGAATATAAAAAGACATAAACGACGATCACGAAACAAATTTGCAAATTATTTTGATCCCGTCATTTAGTCAGCAGGTTGTTCTCTTTTGTCGTTCGATACTCACCTCCGATTGGTAACAGGTACGAGATTTTCGTTGTAGATTGCTTCACAGGTAACATGGCAGCAGAATTGAGTGTAATGTTCCTGAGTATCCATGTTGCACGTGTTGAGAAGAATAGCCAACCCCAAGGGTTTGAGAGAATTTAAATGCTGCTTCCAAGCATGGTCGTCAAACTCCAGCCGAAAAGGCAGGGCATGATCGTGCGTCAAATCCAGAACCTCGGCTACCGAGTGAGACATGTCTGAAAACGTCCATATGCAGCGGCACAGAGCCTGAAGTCAATTTTCCTAAATAAATCTACAGTGTAGGACTGTGGGATATAAGAATTTGGTTTACCATGTTGTGCGTAAGATATTCTGTGTGTTTCATGTTTTCCTTGATCGGTCTGTGAGGAAGTAAGATCTGGAGCTTTGTCCATGCTTTCGTTGCTGTCGGAGAAAATTCAAACAATGGAGAACATTGTAAATTAATTCTTATCCAATAGCTGAGGGTCATTCTAAAGAGAACCGAAAGACTTACCTAGACGTTTGAGACATTGTGTTAGCGTTGCGTAAAAAAAAGACTTTTTCTGCTGTCGGATTAGGCCAAGATAGTATACCCTTCTTATCAACGCAGCACAATGCCTAGATATTAGAAAAAATGCCACATTAATCAACGATTGATACACTAGGTTCTCGTCTGTCTTATTGTTTAGATGCCAATTGTACTTCCTATGTTTCCTCAACGATTATATAATTCCCAATTATTCAATCTCATCTTTGACTATGATGAAACCATTTCTAAGTGCCTAATTAATCATCTATGACAAACGTACGGTGACCGAACCCAGAACGTGTAGAATATTAGCAGATCTGGACATCATATGTTCTCTACCGATGAATATACTGATGAAATACTGTCTCACTTCTGACCAATTGTAAACAACTTCGGGGCTGCTTGGTCCAGAAATATCAGCATCCTCGAAAGGTTCTACGAACTGAAGAGGGGCTTGATTAAATTTTCTATAACATTTAGGCGGAGTTTCAGGCTACTGGACGTTCATGGCAGCATTTCTAACAGTTTAAAAAGAAACGAACGTTTTGTCACTATTTTTTACTCTGTATTGTATCCTCTCTACGTCCAATAGCCCTGCTGGATGCTGTGAGATAGTCGACAAACCTGCGTCTTTTTTGAAGACTGGTATAACTTGAAGAGCGCCTTGA
This sequence comes from Tenthredo notha, assembly GCA_914767705.2. Classification (NCBI taxonomy): domain Eukaryota; kingdom Metazoa; phylum Arthropoda; class Insecta; order Hymenoptera; family Tenthredinidae; genus Tenthredo; species Tenthredo notha. The sequence continues at coordinate 8,186,716 of OU611915.1, read as the reverse complement.
ACCTAGCCATTCCGAAACAGTTCAAAGCAAGCCAACAAGCTGGAAAAACTAGTGGTAACAGAGGAAGCGTCACAGCTATTGGTTGTAGTAAAAAGGTTTCTGTCCAGTGACCGACCCCCACATAATCTGATAGATATAAGTGACGGAATAAGTTGACAAGTAATACTATGATCAAAATAATAGGGTAGGCCAGCTGCTCTATGCAACAAATCATAACTAGATGACGTTCGCGATTGTGATATGTGACTGGCCTGTCCAGGGCTTGGTCTAAAGCCATTCTAAGGTTTGATAGATACGGCGTTTCCTGGAGCTTGTAGATCTTGTTTTTCAACGGACTACGAGACTTAGGAGTTGAGAATATCTCATTCGCACTGTGAACTGGCGGACTGTATACCTCCTTTGCATGGAGGACTGGACCGTCATCCTAGAATTATACGATTTCCTAACTTGAGTCTCAGATGAACTTGAGATTATCGATGTTACAAGCACCTCGAATTTGACTATTTTCATTGGAATAAAAATGTTATCTTTGTTCATCTTCAGACCTTGATAAAACTCACATTAAACGGAATACAATAGCCGGGAACTTGCTGGCCTGGTTTAATGATTATCACATCTCCCGCGACTAGCAGAGCCCAAGGCAAGTTCACTACCTCACCGTCTCGATACGTCCATTGTAATGTTAGACAAGGCGAGAGAGGGCTGCATAGATGAGGGTAATTTTCTACATTCCACTGGCAAAGGTATTGCGCATCTGTTGATCAACGGATACTTGAATTACTAACGTTTGAAATGAAAAACTGTTTCCTTTTTCACATCCGTGAATTGAAACTTTTTTTCTCAAACACACGCTTTTCGCCAAGATTCTATCACCACGTTAAGAAGTCTTTGAAAGTTTCCGGTAAGAGATTTTCATAATATTTCAGTTAAAATTTATCTAAAAACTAAAAATTTATCTGAATTCTGTTGAATTCGAAAAATATCATTCACAAGATAAATACATCGTTGATAATAACAATGATATACTTACTCTCTATTTGTTCCAATAAAATTTTAACCCTGTACAATATTTCGTGATGGCGTAATTTGTTGTCGCAAGCTACAAGGAAGAAATTGAAAGTCACGAGACAGCATACTATTATCCCTGATGGTAACAGCGATCTGTACCTAGTAGGAAATCGAAAATATTGTTACTATTGGTCCTCTGTATCTATTCAGGTAGCACACTCATCAAGACGCTGACTGTCATTTGACTTGAGTCGTCATTGTTGGCAAAAAATAAAGAATAAACAAAAATATGGCATTTCTTGAATGACCGTCAATCGTCAAAAACTTAACCAAAAGTTGACTTGTAGTATACTTCATGTACACGACTGTCATCTAAAGTGTAAAATTAAAGGCGAATTAGTGAATTAATAATGATTGTCAAAGGCAACGCATGTATAGTCCACAGAAAGGTGACTATCGGTTATTATAATGTCGAATGTACAATCGAGCTATGGTTGACATGCAGTTGAGATTTCTTTATTCAACGTTGCTAGTCTACTCGCAGATGTTTTTTTTTTATATTAACAGTTTATCGTCATCTGAAAGCCTGTTAGTAGTTGATGTCAAATGTTGCCCGTGACATGACATGACAGACTTAATCAGCGCATGATGAACTGTTAGCTCGTATTATGCCTGTTGCCATTTGGCATAAGTAAAGATTAGGCAATTTACTGCCAAAATTCAAATGACGACAGTGTGCTACTTGGGTAAGGATTGACGATAACTTATAAAATAATGTAAGGTGCTAACCAGGATTCATTAGCAACAGAATACGCAGCTATAAGCGTCACTGCGTTCAGTAACAGAGCCAGAGACGATGTCCAGCAAAGTGTAGTATACTGGCTGCAATGGTGAAGAGAATCCTTCAGCCAGGCTGTGTACCTTCTGTGTATTGAATTTCTTGTCAGCATTAATTATGACGATTATTTTCGGTATTTTTCATTACTACCTGTTTCTCTTGTAGTCCACCTCATACTCTTCGACAATACGCCTGATATCTCTACTCAGTATTTCTAAACCCTCTGTTGTAGTTAGACCTAGTTTTTCCTTTGTGAAACTCCCAGTGTTCTTTTCTGTTTCCATTTCCATCCCGGCATCACTCTCCATATCTTATATAGAACGAAAATGACCATTGATAGAAATAGAGGAAAGAAAAAACAATTACGTGTATTGGAAATTCGGAAACGCAGCTCGTACTCGAAATTCAAATTCAAATTCAAATTCAAATTCGAATTTAGAACGTTGGAGTTTTCGTTAATCAGATATATGATCGAAATACTTCAACGAATCTAATAGTCGGAGTAATAATAGATGAAAATATAATTGATATAAAACCGTCTAGATCTATTCATAATCGAAAAACCGAGAGACGATCAGTTATTTATCCGCATAGTTTGTTTGTGTATAAATTTTTACAGATTAGGGGTAATGAAGTGAGCTTCAGTGCGTATGACGCATGTTTTCTCATATAATATTGTATACCTACAACTGGAAAATGTGTGTGTATGCATTGATAGCGAGACAATGAACGTATAGATACTGCATGCATATGTAGATAAATATTCGAATATTGCAATATTTTCGATTGTTCGAATTATAGAAAAATGATAATAGCGAAGCTGCAACTGACGGTTGTCTCTGTTTCTAAATTTTAAATTTGTCAAAACAAACGAAGCGAGGTTAAGGCACCAATACCGAGCGAGTTACGTAACGTCCGACAGTGTTTTCGCCTACCTTCGTCGTTTCATCAAATCACTGTAAAAATGCGTCCGAGATGCGAAAGTAATCCTGCGTATCAATTGTCGAAAACTTTGACGATTTCGGTTTTAGTAGAGATTATATTCAGCTGGACAATAAACATGGTCAAATTTAACTAAAAAACAAATCGTTTCCGTCAAATAAATCACAAATTTTACCCGTATTTGCGCTCGAGCACCCGAAACCAACGAATACTCTGACATTTGCGCATGCGGCTCGTATCTCTCTATCGCGTCACAGCTGGCGAGGGGGACTTGAAAACACTTGAACGACGTGTTCCAATTCTGTGATTTTCATCGTCTCTATTCTCTAGAATTTTGTATCTCTTAAATACGTCCTTGCGTCGATTTATACAATCTTTATATCCACACAAACAATTTCCAAAATAGAAAATAAACGCAATGAACGACAATTCAGAAAAATATTACTCGAAGAGAGATTCAGGAAATCATTGAATTCGATGGCTTTTCAAAGGAAGAAAAAAATGAATGTGATATGCACTTATTCTAAAAATGCCAGCATTTCTGTTGAATTGCAGTTGAGACATCAATTGTTGAAGAGTTGATTAAATTCCTGCCAAAAATGTCTACGTGCATATAAGACTCTCGCCGATTATAATAGAAATTTTTGGCAAGGTTGTTAATATGAAGTTTCAGATCGAAGAACTCTTATCTAAAAAGTATGTCAAATACCAATCTTTTTACGTAGATTTGTGATCCGAAAACACTATTCGGTATTACCTTTCGGAAAAGATCAAATACCTAATGAAAGGTGAAGATTCGATTAACGGATTGGATCACAGATCCGCGTGAATGAACGGTACAATCGAAATGTGTCCTCTCGCTATTTGCTACCTGACTGAAATCGTTGCATGATCAGAATTTTAGTGTTACGTTTATAAAACGTCTTTGATCTCGTGCTGTCAGAGTATAGTTGGCGTAATCCCGTTGAACTTGGCTTAAATAAAATCAGGTCGATTTAGTCAAACCGAACGAATGCCGGCGCTCGAATGCCAAATTTCGAAAAATGCTATGCAGCGTGGTAACGGTCGAAAGGTGTTTAACAATGAGCCAAATAGATTATATACTGCAGAAGCTGTGTAGACCTCATCGGATCGCGTGCGTCGTAAATATAAAAAAGATCGTCACGTAATGATAGAAATTCTATTTTTACAGTAATTATACGTTCAGTTCATGGGCAGTTTTACTATGATGGGTATGTCATAGTATGTCGGTATTTTGATGCACGAGGATCGTTAATAACAACGATTATTACCTATCGTACTCAGTTCGATCGGCTCCTCCCAACTCTCATATAACGGCATACCCACGATTGGCCTGGTTAAAACATTATCCATATATACGTATATAAACGACAGATTGTTAAGTCGTCGTAGCCCAATGATCGAATATAGTGCCAATTAATTCTTGATAATCTGTACATTATCTAAATCGGTATTATATTCATAGGTCTCACTGAATAAACGTATTTCTGTTCTCAACTAGTTATAACGACTTATATTCTCCACCTTCCTCATTCCCCTTTTTCAAATCCCTAAGTGACACGCTTATAACTTTAAGAAAAAATACAAAAAAAAATCGAAGTCACAGTTATGTGCATAAGAATTGGAGCAATGCCATATGATTGACTTTAAATTTCATAAGCATTATAAAATCTGGTTGATTGCGACCATTGACTATCATCGATGTTATGCAATGATAGAGAACAGAGTTTGGTGGCGATTTTTCGTTATCATTGATTTCTATTCTTCTTTTTATTTGCCATTAAATTTCGATCCTCTTAGCACACGATGCTGACTGCAGTGGGGTTCGAATGTAGATCAGGACATTCGTATGTTTTATATCCATACTTATATATCCTCCTTGAAGAATGCCCCAGGCACTTATAGCTTACTGTGAACTGCTGAGACGAGGTGGGGAACTGGTTGACCAGGAACTTGATGGAAGAATACAGGTCTTTAAGTCCTTAGTTCACTGCCACTGTCACTGCAGGGTGATCCAAGTAGAAACGGATATGTGTGATGATAATAGTAAAAAAAAGATAATATGAAACATGGCATAGTGATGAGGGGAGCAAGTATTTTTCAAAACCATAACATGTTTAAAATTTGAGGAGATATAAATTATTGGAGTAATTTTGTAACTTTTTTAAAACAGTTTAGAGATCAGTTTGTGCATAGTTATTTGATTTATAGTGAATAAAGACACGTTCAGAATGCTCGGATCGTCAATATTATTTTTAATGTTCATCGGTTTGATGACAGAAACGATTACGGGTATTGCACAAATTTCAAGCACTGAATCCAGCGCCGAATATCTTCACAACGTTATGAATCAGCTCCAAGAGCACAATAGACCATCTCCTGTGAGTGTGGACAGGACAACTGGACTTGGAGATGATTTTAGATACTATATTAACAACGGGCATTCAAGCTATAACGTTGAAAAACCACAAAGCCAGATTCTGCAAACTGAGAAACCAGCCATTCATGACCATCAACAGTACCTCGATAGTCGAAAGCCACAATTTTCAACGGATCAGTCAATTGCTCTCCATAACGATCAGCAGTTTGCTGAATCAGTTGCACCTTATTATCAGGTTTGAAACTATGAAATTCAATTTTGACCGATTACTGAAGACAGAAGTAAAAAATATCATCCAAGCAGTGAAGATGGTCAGATTTCTTTCCAAAATCTTCCTGCTCATTTAGTTCGCATTTACTAATTCGTCTTTTTTAATGGGGGAATATTCTTTCATTCAGGTTCCAGCGCCACAAACGATCGTAAAGGCGGTTCAAGTGCTAAAAGAACCGGCGCCGCTCGGTTTGACACGAAATGATCTTGCAATACTTTACAAAAAGGCTTTACAGCAAGGATCGCCAGTTGGTTTATCGACGCTAAAAACTTCACTGACCTCTTCTGGCCATGTTCATCAAATAACTGGAAATCAAGTCAGACTTAATTCTGGCCATCCTGGATATTATTACTACTTTTATCCTCTAAAAACATTCGCGAATGAGCTACAAAATAATCACGAACACGAAGTAGTTGTGAGTTATGAAATTAAATAGCCGATATTCAGAATTAATCGTTAAATTTTGTTTCCGAATTCTCATACGCCTCTATGCCAGTCCTTTAAGAGTACTCCTATTTTAAGTGTGCGTACGTATGCCCATGTAATGAACAGTAAAATAATTTACAGCCGCAGCATATTCAACCGTCACATACAGACCTGGCTGCAGAATCGTCTGAGAAGCAAATGGCAAATCCATTGTTTATGGCTATCAGTGGTTTTATAGGAATGGCATTAATTTTCATGGCCTCTGTGCTGTTTTTACCAAGATTTGAAAGTTTTGGTTCTAGAAATTCTTCGGACGAATTTTTGCAGCTTACCAAAGTAGCTTGGGAAGCTATTGAGGGACGTAATTGTACGGAAAGATTTGCTTGCGAGTTAAACAGAGTTGCGGTCAAATTAGAACTTTCAAAACGTTCTCGTAGGTGAGTAGCTATCACAGACCAGTTACATAAATGTCTTTTTACACAGTGCTGATAAGAAAAATCGCTCATCATTATGAATTACCAAATTTCAGGCTTTTAGAAGACGTTGTGCCCACCAATCTCAGAAGACAAATGATGAGAATGCGAAAATCGACGAAAAAACGTCAAGAATGTAAATTAATAATGTGCAAGTGCGCTTAGATTATCACTTATAATTTCATTCACGAAAAAGAAAACGCAAAAAGGGCATTTAGATTCGATTTTTAGAATTAGTTAGAATATTCGATAAACATTCCTTGTATAAAATTATAAATTACTTATTTATTTATTTATTATTTCAACTAAGTAGAAAAATAAAAGTGTGTGTGTGTGTGTGATTTACTGTCATTTAATTATCTAACAGCTATATTTTAAAAAGTAATAGTAGATATAGTTGAGAACAGAATCGTGAGAGAAGATAATTAAAATAGAATTTATGTGTATATAAATATTATAAATACTAAATTCCGCTTCTCTGAAGTGAAAATTGACCTATGTAAAATATTTTTCAATCTGACCCTCCATAGCCATTACTGCATTACATTTATACAAAGATTCACATTATATAAGGCACATATCAATCGAGAGAGACTTATGCAGAGCTTGCAATATGAATGTCATTAGGGGGGGTATATTAGGGTGTCCCTTATTTTCATCATTTTTCGAAATTTTGGAGCACGCCCCCTAGATCGATTCTTCATTTGAAAAAATGAATTTTGGCGCAAAAAAAAATGTTCTATCTTATCATTAACACGTGCGTGCAAGCACGAGATTTTTTAAATGCAAATAACACGGGATATCGCTGAATTTTCAGTGATAAGTTTTTTCAAACTTACATGTTGAATATTTCCAAGTATAAACTATGGGATGTTGTTGAAGGACGATGCATTTACATGGAAAAATATTTATATCTGACATATGATAGGGTATTTCGGTACAGTAGGGGGCCATGTGAAATAATCCAAGAAAATTCGGGATTTTTATTACAAATTCTTAACATTAAATTATTTTTATTATTATTAATTTTTTTTATTATTATTTTTTTTTTAATTATTTTTATCGATATATACGCATATGTGGAAAACTTAAGAAATTAAAGCGTTTTCGTTAGTAGGTTCATATTGCCCCCTACTGCACCGACATACCCTATCATATGTCAGATATAAATATTTTTCCATGTAAATGCATCGTCCTTCAACAACATCCCATAGTTTATACTCGGAAATATTCAACATGTAAGGTTGAAAAAACTTATAACTGAAAATCCAGCGATATCCCATGTTATTTGCATTTAAAAAATCTCGTACTTGCACGCACGTGTTAATGATAAGATAGAACATTTTTTTTTGCGCCAAAATTCATTTTTTCAAATGAAGAATCGATCTAGGGGGCGTGCTCCAAAATTTCGAAAAATGATGAAAATAAGGGACACCCTAGGGTATATACACCTTTCAACGGGCTTAAATTCTGAATTGTAAGTCAATTTTTGCAGACGACTTAAGGACTCTGATGGTATTCAAAAAAATCATGATGTTCGGGAAGGGTTTGACCCTTATGATACATATTTTACATCATGTGTTACTTTCAGTCCAACAGTAATATGCTGAAGAAAGAAAAATACGAAATCACTCAGTTTTAGCAAAGAATAAAATGTAACGTTGGATCGATTTCGATGTTGGTCTTTACTTGTTCCGAAGATTGCCTCTATCAGATGAGCATAGAACTTTTTAATATCGCAAGAATTACTAGAGTGGTTTCATTTTTTAGAACTTTTTTTTAGAATATGGGAAAAAAATTGGCTTTGTTCCCATTATCTCAATCAAAAATTGGTTCATTGAAAAGTTCTATGCTCATCTGATAGAAGCATCTTTTCTGAACAATTCAAGTCTAAAACTTCCAAGATCGATCCAACGGTTGATTTTATTCTTTGCAGCAAGCAATTGACTTTATATTTTTCTGTCTTCAGCATATCACCGTTGGACTGGAAGTAATACATGTTGTAAAATATGCATGACAAGGGTCAAACCTTCCCCAAACACCAAGTTCTTTTTCAATTCTATCAGGGTCCTCCAGTTCATGGCAAAAATTAATTTCTATTTCAGATTTTCGACCCATCTGAAGGTGTATATACCCCGTTACATCTTGAGGAGGAATTTCGGCTTGCTTGGGTATATACCCAATTTTATGTGATTTAATTATCCTTCAGGCGCTTACTGCTTCTTAGACCATTCAGTCTCAGGATTTCGGTTTCTTGTGAATTTTTTTCTCGTCGTAATTCCAGTCTTCTGGAAAAACCTGTTGGAAAAATACCAGAAGATTGAATATACGTGAATAAAGTTAATAACAATTTTGCAAAGCCCTTTTTAATCAACAAAATCCTTCCTCAAAATAGAATTTTATAGAAAACTATTGACAATAATCTACCGAATTGAAATACTTACGAACAGGTTTCTTCCTTTCATACAAGGAATCTAGTTGATATTCGATTCGTTGAAGAGCCTTAGAATTCTCTAACTGTTCGTCTTTGTACAAGCAAGACGTAAACAGCAAAATTAGAATGCAAAATGTAAGGACAGCCTTTCTGAATATCCAAGTAACGTAAGACAATTCGATCTGTACAATACAAATCGTAATTAGTTAAATGTATTCTGACTTTTCAAGTCTTTTTTGATTCAGAAAATGACCATAAACAGAATAGGTATGAACCGGTACCTTGTTGTCGTCTGAATTCCCTTTGTTATAATATTGAACTAACATTCGTTCTATGACAACGTTCAAGCTCAGCGCAACAAACATTGTGATTCTTGCATCGGCAGTTTTTTTGGAAGAAGTGAATAGCCCGCACAGAATACAGCTAACCGTATAAAACATTATGGATTGAAACCAGGAAACCTCGCCGACGATCCAATTTTGAAATACGTGAACATGGGAGAAAATCTGATTCAGTAATTCTCGTTGTTCACTTGCATTTTCTCTGAAATCATTCAGAAGATAAGAAACTTACTTGCTGATTCAAAGCTTGATTGCTGAGTATCTGTAAACTAGAAAGAAAATCGAGTCAAGTTTAAAAACTCACTTGAAGTCTGCTACCATACTGTTCACAGTTTCAGCCGACGACGTTATCACAGTTTCCAGTTTTTGTCCATTATGTAGGAGTTGATTTTGCAGCTTTAATCCTTGCTTTTGACTTTCTAACATAACATTCTGCATCTCGGAAGCCTCTAGCAGTTGTTCATTCATATGAGACGAGGCTTGGTACAATCTGTAATTCATATACCTTGAATAGAAAACCAATACTCTTCTCAAGAATAATCAAGTGAAAGTTAAGAGTTATGAGTCATTGAATCATAAAATTGAATGCAGTCAAAGTAAACGCATTTAATGCAAGGATTTGGATCAATCACTGCTTTGATCTCAGATATTTGAGTCTCTGATTATCAAGAAAACGATCCAAACCCTTGCAATAAGTGGTTCTACTTGGGTTGCTTCCAACTTTACGACCCGATGACTGAAAACTCCTAATTCTAACTTCATCATGCTTTAACATATTCTCAGGATGGACAATATTGAGTTTGTATAGTTGCAAACTGATGCTGAGTCTGGATACTCACTGCCTGATAGTGTGATCAGTTTCGGACTGCCATATCTCCTGATTTAAAAAGTAACAAATGTTTATTGTTTGAGTAAAGAATGTGTTGTATACACCAAAAGCACGGTCTGACATATTGTGTATGCATATCCTGAAATGAGGAATAAAATTCATTAAGAAGATAGTCAAACACTCAATTTGCATCTGGCATGAGGTGGTGGCTTGATCCCAATAGATTTTACACATCTAAGAGAGCTATAGGTTTGAAGACAACAGCTTTGGGGATCTTGCTAAGAAATATTGACTTTCTCTTAAATATGACAAGTTCAAAGTTCATAACTGTGGAAAGTCCCACAGTATAGACTTGAAGAAATTTTGTGTATTCATCATCGACGGTTTCAGTTTGTTGATCATTTTCAAATCGAAATGTTCAATCATAGCTTTGACCAACTAGAAGTCGATCAGAACTCTGAGTCATTGATTTGGCCCAAACTTGTAGAGGTGTTTACTTGCAGCAAAATATGAAGCACCTGCTATAAGTTTTGGCAAGATTGATGATTCTGAGTTCCTGATCGACTCCTATTGAGTTTCCATCATGTTCAGCAGAATAGAATCTATAAGAATCACCTAGTCTCTCATGCCGGATACAAAACCAGTTAAATATAATCTGAAAAATCTCATGTTTTCATTTTCATCTGGTTCTGCCCTTGATTTGGGTTAATTTAAAATAGTGCAAATGACTAACCGACGATCAGTTTCGTCTTCCCTGAGGAAACAGTCGTAAGTAACGTGTCCAGAATCTTCTAAGAAACAATTGGCCATACGCAAAGCTAGCAGCGAGTGTTCACGGTCGTTTAATTTGTCGCAGCTAGCTTTGATGTGACTGAGAGTTCGGTGCCAGCATTTACCATGTTGTGGTAAAGTAGATTTAGCTTAAACAAAATGTGAATAAATAATATCAAAGAAATGTTGTTCTTTATTGTTTCAATTTTATTGTACAATTATTTCGACTCATTATAATCGACTCTGGATATTCAGGCCCACCTTTTATCAGAAGATATTCTTTTTCGCCACTATCCTTTAGTGTTAAGCCAGCGTCGTACGAATAGCAACGTAAAATCATGTACAACATGACGATCGTCAATGTGATAATCATTCTGCAATGAATATTTGAATCATTTGTGATCAGAAACAAACGATGTTTAAACGACGGTTATTAGCCTGGTTAAATAGGTTATGTTCGACAAACTCCACCAGTATTTGTAATACGGAATTGTTTGCGGCGGAGATATATCGCAGGAATGATATTCCAAATACATGAAACATGGTTTAGAACCTCTGGAGTCTAATTTTAACGGTTAAACTTCAATTGTTATGACAGTTCGACTGACGAGAGCTGTCAATTGTTTCTTCGAAATGAATGATCAGACGAGTTCGTGCTTTTTGTAGCTTCAGAATTAGGATATAAACAAATCACATACATACCTCGTTGACCGGAAGAGATTCGTAGTTTATTAAACGAAATATATTTAACATATTATTATACGATCGATTATATGAAATTAACACTCAATCATAACAGATAAAGTTCGTTATATTTACGTTTTCAAAATCGGGAAATGGACGCCATGTTTATATCCTGATTCGCTCAGACTTATCCAATCGTATTATTCGTTGCTTTTCATGCAAACGCAATGTGAATAAGAAATCATTTTGCTATTCATAAGCAACGATATCATAGAGACAGAGGATGCGTCATGCATTACTATAATAAAGTGCATCATATTCGCGAAAGAACGCAATAGAATCTGGTTTTGTATCTGAAATCACAAAATCCGCAAATGAATTAAGTTTCGAAAAAATTGAGGATTTGTTTGAAGAGTTATGCAGTCTCAACCACAATCCGATTCAGTGATATCAGAACACGTCAAAGATCGTGATAAAAAAGATATCTAATGTAAATGAATCAGTAATTGTTACAGACCATTTTACTGTCGACGTTTTCAAACAGATGTTGAATGATTATACCCTGCGTAAAGTAAAGGCATTATCATTAACTAGTGGGATGAAACGATGCTGTAAATCGAATTTTGAATCATTGGCTCTATCGGATGCAGAAAAATTGTATCGAGAAACGCTGCAATGTCGCGAAGCATGAAAAGACGCTAGAAAATTGCGGATTTCAGAACGAAATGTAAACGTTGTACAATGCTGCGGCTTTATAGTCCATCCAGATTATTACCGATGGATAGGCTATTCCCCTGATGGATTGATACTCCGAAATTGTGTAGCAGAAAAAATATAATGGAAAGAACAAGCCTATTGATGAGTGCTTATTAGGGTGTGCCAAAAAAAAAAAAAAAAAATTCAAACGCGCATCAACATTCTGGTAGAGCATCTCAAACAGAATATCTCAGCCAAATATGAGCTGTTAATATTGATATTTGACTAGTGCTCATTGTCTTGTAAGTTTCTCGACAAAGATGGAGGCTTAAAAAATAAGCACACTTATTATGGCTAGATTCAACTTGTAATGCTACTTTGCAATGTTGAAACATGTGACTTCATTGTGTTTGCATCTTTTGATAAATAAACACATAAAATATCAGTTCTATTTGACGAAAAATTTGCTTTTTACATATTCGTAGATGTTCAACAGGCTTTCGCCAAAGAGATGCTACATTATACAGGATGAATATTTTCCGCGGTCTGATCTGGGAGGAGCTTCTACGTGCCGCAGCTCCGCCGTCTTCTATTCATACTCGTATCGCAGATAAGGAAGCGAATTATTCGGAATTATTCACTATTATTCGAAAGCGAACAAGTATGAATAACAAAAATTTACCGAATTTTTAGGTACCCTAATTTGCCACAGTTTCCTCCTTAACTGACCCCTGACGTTCTGAAATGAAGGTGCATATGCATTACTTAGGTGAATCTTGCGATTCTTTCTTTGACCTTCAAATTACATCTGGCAGGAAAAATTCGTATGAATTACTCCCGGTAGAATTCCGAGAAATGATTTACTGCGGCGTATAGATGAAAAATTTAGTACATCTCTTCAAAACGTTGATTTTTATGAGAAATCTGTCCGAAGCCGAGATGCACTGATCGAAAGTCAGATAACCAGATATAACAGTGACTACTTCATCATCTTTACTCGTCTCTGCTGTTTGTGCAAACAAGACCATAAAGATGAATCTAAATTTGCATATGAAACAGTGGACTGCGTTCTGAAGCTATGTATTTTGGCATACATAGAATATGTCCAAGCTATACACTAATGTAAACATTAAAAAACAGATGAAAAATAATGCGTTATTATGCAGAAGTATTCACATCACATAAAATAGTTGTTTATACAATGGTGAGGGTAAAATGAATTTTTTTGACAGAGGTATATTTCACATCCATGTTTTCCCCCTTGACTTACGAACTTCCTGATGTAATTCAGGCGCTCTTCCTCTTTGAGAAGATTTATTAGCCGAGGATGAGACGATTAATTCAGCAAATTGCGTCACGGCCGTTTCATATGTTTCCGATAAATCTTTTTTCTGTCCAGTATAAGGAAGCAGCCTGATAGATGTGACATGACATCGTGTAATGCTAGCATATTTCATTCAAAAGAATTTGGAGAATGTATCTTACGGATACGGATGCTTCGATCTTTGCGTTCTCGAATGGCAATCATGAGATTCGCTTCGTTCAGAACAAAGACTGACATATTTTTCGTAGGTCAAAGAATGTGAACTTTATTGTCGAAATCTAAGGCTTTTTCTACTGTCTCAATTATTATGTAATCAATGATCTTCGTTTTTCATGGGACTGAAGAAAGTCCAAAGACATGTTAGCTTGATCAGTCATATTTCAATTGCATTACACAACTATTACAAAATTGTATCCAATAAATAAAAGAACTGTTGTATGATTCAACATTGTAGAGAAACGAATGATATAGATGTTCACTAGAAGATGAAGAAAAAAAATAAAAATACACCACTTGACTAAGTCAACATTATTGATGGCGGGTATCAATTTAAGTGTTAAAATACTCGTAATATATTACTTTCTCCTTTTTTTCAGTCCGAATGGCCTACTCATAGGTAGGTGACCAACAGAAAACTCGTGATCAATTTTTTTTTCGCATTCACTTGACTCATCGTACAAAATCTCAGATCAAACGCTGCATGGTCTATCGAGGTACCAGACGTGATTATACAATCATGTCTTACGGCATGATACAGAATGAAAAACCTACCCAGTTTCTTTTATAATACAAAAATGTTTCGCTGCAGGCAAAAAATAATCGCGTTGAAAACATTTGTTTAAAGATAATATATGAAAATGTTATTGTCCGGAGATATTTTTGGATCCTTGAGATCCCGGAATTATGAAGTAACATTTTTGCTGCACATACTTGTTGCACATCAAGTGAGCTTTAATATAGGTATGTTTGTGTCTCAGCACTTTATGGAATTCTTGGAAAATGAAATAGCGAGATCAGGAAAGACTTTGTTAAAAAAAAACATGCAACGAGCCAAAAATGTGGCAAAAGTAGTGCATGAACACGTTTTAAGATATTAAAAAAAAAATCTTCGTCTAGTCCGAGTGGCGCCAGGATAATATTGGTCTTAGATTCTACAGGTATTATTTTGTGCAAAGCATAACTAGAATTGATTTTTGATCGAAAACATTTTCAAAAATCAGCCGCCCGCCAAATTTCATTGATTTGGGTGTCAAGATTTGAATAGAGTACTTTTCCCTCAAATTTCACTAGAAACTAAGAGTCATTCACCGATATGATAAGACATTATCAAAATCAATACATCGCTTAATATCGTTATCTGTGTAATATCGTATTACTCAGAGTATAATTCGCATGACCATGAGAGGAATAATCTACGAAATGCTGTGTCGTAAATGTGCGTTTAATCACAATCAGTTGAATTTCACTTGAAAAAGAGTTTTAAAGAAGATATACCTATACACTATCGTGCGTCGTCGATAGAGTAATAATAAGAATAATTTATTATTATTATCATGCGGTCTATTGAATTGTAACCAAACAGTAATACCTGAGAATTAAACAAAGACATGCGTTCGATGTTATCAGATTGATAAGTCTAATCATGTATGACACAATGCACACAAATAGCACGGAAAAACTGAAAATTGACTTTGTCTTCATTCCTCCATCATTCTTGGCTCAGGCTTTCACCTGAAAAATGAAAAAAAAATAAAACAAAAATTGGCCTAAATCTCAGTAAATGTTGACTCTATGTGGAAAAACCCATGAGTATCCAGATAATTATATCTATACTTCTCGAGCAACCTCGTTAAGTCGTGTGTTGGGTCTTACTCAGTGGTAATTCTAATTGTAAGATAGGATGGAGTTGGTAGTGGCGACGAACTATAGTGGGCGCGAACCTGTTTATCGTCCAATACGTGTCTTGAGTTGCTAATTTAAATAATCTTTGCCCACGTTGATCATAAATATTGTAAGTTTAGCTGCAGGTACGTAAATGCAATGAAATATAATAAATGGAAAAATATATTTTGGTACGATGGTATCGCGAGAGCTGAGAATCAGAAATGCACGTATCTCTGTGTCCTCACACGCCTATACCCAAGCTTGAGTTGGAGTATACATACACGGAAATGCTAATTGCTACCCTAGGTATACAGGGTGAATATTCTCCGGGGTCTGATCTGGGAGGAGCTTCGGCACGTCGAAGCTCCTCCCAGATCAGACCCCGGAGAATATTCACCCTGTATACGCTGCACTATAATAGCATACTTGTATATGACGCAGCTAGTGTATATTCTAAATGTATAAGAATAAGGCCTTCTGATTCTCAACCCTATAAATAATACGTTCCGTTACGTGAGTTTATGATCCAATAATGTTAAATACGGATTGGATCACTTCAAAGTTTAATAGCGATCAGGAAGACAATTAGAGACCACTCACACTTATAAGTTCCCCTAATTAAGGGAATTTCAATTACTGCATATCATAATATATATTTCCCCCCATTCAACAATGGTAAGTGTCGTAACGTTCGTCCAACCCTCTATAATGAAACGATGATACATAAATAAATATACTGAAAACGTGGGACCAGGCCAAGACTCAAATACGTCGTTGAACTCCTCGTGGTCCACGAGGCGACATTATCCGATTATGATCATTATTTTGTACTATTATTATTGCCGATCCGAATTAGCACGTACCAAGAAACAATTAGAGAACAGCTTAAGGGGGGGGGGGGGGGAATTTTGTAGACCCCCCCTTCTTAATTATACTTCATGATATTGTGACCTAATCAATAATTGTTCCGACGTGCTTTTATCTTAAATCATTGCGTTTATGACTATTATGTCGTAGCGTTAATAGCTGGCTCCGTTTCGGGCAAATGCAATGTACTTATTTGTCTTTCGGGAAGGTAGACCGCGTGTTATACCCTTGTAGCCTCTCAAGTTTTGGCACAAGGCCAATTAACTTGCCATTGAATTTGTTCGGCTCGAAATAAATGGTCAGACGTGCAGCTCAGACCAGAGTGAATACTGTCTAACTATAGATGCGTTACCCGCTGACAACTAATCACAAATTATAATTTTAGAACTTTTGTCGAATTACCATTTTGATTTCCGGTACTATTGAAAGAACTGACTCGATGGCAAAGAAATTCGCTGGACTTCCGGTTTGAGTATCCTCGTAATCTGAAATGATTCTGTCAATTCGATTTTCTGAAAATTCGGAACCGAATCGAAGGAGAGAAAAATTTTTAAAAAACGTTGAATGTTCGTTTACTCTGAATGGATAGTTTTTTTTTTTTTTTTGTTTAAGAATCAGAAGTATCCTTCTATAATAAAACGGTCTTATAGCAAACCCTCGAGAAGTTTGTAAAGGATATTTTTTAATTAATCTATTCATGGACATAACTGACAGATTAACGGCTATAATTTGAGATGACACTGTCCACGCCTGGCCTGTTTGACGTCACTCGCGGAAGTGAGTAAAAATAACGCAACCCAGAAAAGCAGTCAATGTCAGAAGCCCGAGTAGCGCTATAATCTAGCCTGATTTTACATCAGAGAAGATTTTGTGTACGTAATTACTCTACGAAATGGAATAAAAAAAACAATAATCTAATATAAACTGTGATCAATGAGTTCAACTATTGAGAATGAATCTACTGTTTCCATATGGCCTGCAATCGATGTCGATGTCATTTATTCGATGTGAAATATTCACACATTTCACAATAGAGATATATGGACGTTTAAAAAATAATTGGGGAAACTGAAACACAGACCATTTTTGGATCTTTTGTTGCTGAGGGGATAGCTCCAGCTGCCAGATACAAATGAAACGAGTTAATTAAACGTTGCCAGTTTCGCAACATTTAACATCTGGTACTAATAGAATACAAGATCACGATCAGTGTATAATAACGTGATTCTGAGGCTTTGAATTCTGGCCAGCACCCAACCGCGTTCTACCTTCTATTAGTTTTAAGCATGTTTTAAGAGAGTCTTGTCTGACTATATACCGAGAATACTCGGTGAGACTACACGATCCCCTTCCTACGGCAAAACCAACACAGGCGCTCACCGTGTGCGTGAGGCTCGTTCGGGAGAGGATGCAATGCTACTGGCACCTGATTCCGTCCTAAACTAGCCTCACGCACGCGGTGCGCTTGTGTTGGTTTTGCCATAGAAAGGGGATCGTGTAGTCTCACTGAATATTCACGGTATGTATACTCATACTATGTGAGTGTGTCGATCGTAAACTACAAATCTGCCAAATCTGTTAAAGACAAGTCTACATGTATATGATCTGCAATAAGTCTTTAATATATTATTATTATTGTCATTTTTTGTTAGTTTGCAGCATATAGAGGGTAAGTTTTCTCTCGTATCGCATGAGGGAAGGGCTTATCACCGCAAACGTCTTTCACCTCTTTCTATTCACTGTGAATCATAATGAGTTGATTGATTCTATAAAACCGAATTGTTTTAGAAAAATTTGCAATAACAATGTGAAGCAATTTCGTTTTTATGGGAAATAAGGAACGAGAAGCCATTTAAAACTGTTTTAAGCAGCGTTTATTCAAGATTCCTTCATCACGTCAGAACAATATATTTTTTTTTTTTTCCTTCTCAAAACTAAAATATGAAATTGACAATAAGATTGGTGTTGAATTCCTAACTCATATACACACACACACATATATATATATACATATATATATATGTATTCATATACGTATGACAATAAGCCAAAAATTGAACAGATTTTTCATGTAGTACTGCAGTTTTCTAGTGACGTAAAATATTTTCTTGTTATTGAGATGAGATTGAAATAGTAATTATAGTTATCGTGTCGAAAGGGTTTAGGAAAGTAAAAATGCATCTGGACGTACTGAAATACGATTCTTTAAATATCTGTAAATATTTATATATTTAATATTGTTATATATGTACGAGTAAAGAGATCAAACTTTTGCATTGTCGCTTAAACAATAATCGTAATTCTAACTTATCACATAAATTACATGCAAAATAGTGTTTAGCAGTGTATACCGTTGTAAAATTATACATATATAATGTAGTATGTAGGTATAGAAAACGCCACCGTGCCCAACGATTTTTATCAAAGCGTTTTTTTTTTTTTTTTTTAATTATTATTCCATTTTTTTTTTTTTCTTTTTTCACCCCACCCAAACGCTCACAGAAATAAAAAATACTTTCAAACAGACGCCCCAATATTGAATGCAAATTTTCGTCAATTTATTCTACCTGCGGTTAGACCATAGTATAGTATTTTGTTTCACTTTTCATTTCATTATCAATTGTCAAGTTATTCGACCATGCTTATCATCTATAAAAAAGATTTGAACATTGAATTGAATTTAAGAAAAAAAAAAAAAGAAAAATCAAGGCCTGCCTAAATGGACAAGAAAATTTGCAATAATCTTGAACGTACACATACCCACACGGTTATACAAATACAGATATTCAAAATTGATATCTTTACTGGATACAATAATAATGATAGTTATAGTAATAATGGTGATGATAGTTGTAGTCGCATTTGCATTATTTGTTTCCTCTAACGGATAATGTAATTATAAAAAGATAAAGATATAAATGAAAAATAAAACCACTTTCGTTGGGTCACAATGGACAGTTTGTGTGAGAGATAACGAATAAAACTTGTAAATGATGATAAGGAAAAAAAGGTATAATTAAAATAGGAAAAATCTTACACAAGTCAATCATATGTAGCCGAAACTGAGATATAGAGTCAATTTTCATATCAATCAATTTTTTTTCACGCTTTATTACAGTCGTATGAAACACACAGATACCACCGACCCGCGGAGGATGAGAGCAATATCAAGCGGTTTCGTTGTCGGGTGGAAATATGTTGAAAACAATTGAATGAATTGCAGCAACAGTCTCGGAGTTATCGTTATATCTATACAAGTTCTCGTGATTCGACTTTTGTCTCCTAACGATTTGAGCGTTAAATGCATTTATACAGGATGAATCTCCCCCGGTATCGCTTGAGGGAGGGGCTTATCATTGCAGACGCTCCGCCCCTCTCGAGTCATACTTGTTAAAATCATCAGTTTTTACGGCACGTAAAAATACAAGTGGGGTTTCCCGATACGGCGATAACAAGTATGAATAGAAAAGGGCGGAGCGTTTGCGATGATAAGCCCGTCCCTTATGCGATACCAGGAGAGATTCACCCTGTATATTGTACAATCCAAAGATTCGTCCGCAAAAAAAAGAAAAAAAAAAGTATTGCGAGAAAAAATTCTAATTTCCCGTATCATATAAAGTCGTTTCTTTATCCCAAGCTACATATAGCGTACTTTATAATTTTTGGTGAATCATAATCACGCTCTATAGAGAAAAGTCAGTTACAGAAAGAAAGAAAGAAAGAAGAAAAAAACAAAAACTATAAAATAAACAAAAATTGAAATAAAAAAAAAAAAAAAAAAAATAATAATCAAGAAGAATGATAGTAATAAATAATAACAATAATAATAATGATAATAATGATGATGGTGATAATAGTAAATGCCAAACGAAGACGATTACATTTAAGGCAGTCTTTTTTTTTAATTGAAAAGATTGTGAAAATTATTATCCTCAAATGTACTGCTTCGTTATTAACATCGGTAAACTGATACTGTTGAATATTATATCCGGTAAAATAGTGTTATTAGCGTAAATCGATTAATGAAATAAATACGTCGAGACATGGTTGTCACTAAACAGCAATACACTATGAACTAGCCAATTTTTTTGTTGTCTATAAATTGTCATTATCATTATTATGTATAACTCGACTAATAATTACTTATCATTTAATTCAATTATTATTATTATTATTATTATCTGGCATTTAATTCTTATATTCATTTGTTTTTATTTATTGTTGTAGTTGTTGTTGTTGTTGTTGTTGTTGTTTGTTTTTTTTTTTGTTTGTTTGTTCGTTTTTTTTTCTTTCATTTTTCAATTTACGACATTGCGACGTAGCTTGACAAGGGTAATCCATTCATATGTGTACAAATTATTAATTACTACACGTATTACTTAATAGTTATATACATATACATTATCGATACACAGGGTGATTCAGATATTTACTCGTCACGTTCACTAATCGATTAGAAAATTTATAATTTAGCCCATTTATTTTCTCTATTCATTCCTCCAGCTTGGAGCGTTTTATTTTTATTATACAAGCAACAACAGCAGCGTGGTGGAACATTGCAGTGAAGCCAGCTGTGATCGTGGATGATTTGAACTAAATTTTCATCATTGAGATTTTACGCTATACTCAGTAATTTTAAAAAGAAAAAACTAATGAATTAAATAAAAAAAGAATCTGCATGTGGTTTTCATTTTTTTTTTTTTTTTTTTTGTTATTATTATTCTCAGCCTTCTTATGGTTGACGAATAAAATATGAAAGTCCCTGTATAGGTACGCAATTTGAATTATTTATGAAATATATCATACAATCACTTATACATATATACGCATATATATATATATATATATATAGAAATGTAATACAGTCTCACTTCAGTTCAATTGTTTCTTGTATAATTATCTATATCAGTTATTACATATTTTTTTTTTTATTTGTTTACTTTAGTAATTGTTTCATATACGAAATTTCTTGTATCCAATTATAACAAACATTTTACAGCTTTATGGTATCTCATTAATTTAATAATCTATTTATTCATTTATTTATTTATCATAACGGTAGAAATGCATATAAAAGTTTCCCAAGAAATTTGCGATTCCATAATATTAATATATATGTATATGTAAGTCATTAAGTTGTTACGCCAATATAATATGTTCATTATGCTTATCAATCTTTTTCGTAAGTAGGTGGATCGAAATTGTATGCGGTTCCAGATTCTAGCTAGCCCCAGCCCCCCCCAAATTCTACTTTTCGGCTAATTCAATACATCTGCATTCCAGCATTTACGACACAATATATGCGAGTGACTTGTGTTTCCTAAATTTTTGTCCACGATTTAACACGCGATCCCTACGGCCTCTACTATAGTAAGCGTGTACATATAATACGTACGAGTGTATCTATAGGTATATATGCAGAGTATTTCGGAATTATACGCAACCTCAATGGCAAGTTGGATCGAAATATTGATGTACCTAAATGAAGAAGAATGAAGGAAAAAAAGAAAAAGAAAAGAAAAAAATTTACGACGGGTTTATATTGAAATTGATCAAAATTCCCGAAAAAAAAAAGCATGAACCATTCCGCTTCGTAAGTACTTTGAGGACGAAAAATATTTCGCTCCTCACCTGACTTGAATTCAAATTACTTCAAATCCGAGCATTAAAAAGGCATGAGAGTAATAATGATCAATAAATTCTCATATACTATGTTTATATCTCTTTGTCTCCACAAAAATGAAAATTTACATTAGGTAAGGGTTAATAGGTTGTAGAGAAAGAAAAAAAATCGTTTGGGTTTGCTATTCTGGGGAAAAAAAAAAAAAAAAAAACGAGATGTAAACAAATAATATGCCGATCGATTTATTCAATTCTTTCTAAGTTTTTTTCTTTTCTTTTTTTTTTCTTTTATTATTATTATCATTATTATTTTTCATACAAATAAATGCGAATATATCGAACCAGAGACTCGAAGCTTGGTTAGGCTGTGTTCCAATTTCATGCTAAAATATACTTAGGAACTTATATCTATAGGTATACAACAAAGTTCTCTGTGATTTACGTAACGTAACATATTGAAGGAAATGGTACCCTTAGCAGTAATGCAAGGAGTAACAGGAAGACAGTGTATCGAGGTGTAAAGATGTGTTATATCTGTTACTATTTGCGTTTCTGCCAAGTGTGCCGAGGGCCTATTAGTCTTGCGATCAGAATACCGCCATATACCGTGAGAATCAGGTGAATCTATAGAGTCGATCCGTCCAGGCACCGAATAATTCGTATTTCGATGGGGATGGCCACTCGTTGCGCTCAAAATCCCTAAATTGCCGAGTTCCATTAACCGCGCGCCGAAGTCACCCTAGGGATTTTTTCAGAGCAACGAGTGGCTATCCACATAAAAATACGAATTATTCGGTGCCTGGGCGGATGGACTGTATAGTTTCATCTGATTCTCACGGAACATTCTTAAAACACTACATAGTGAAGTAAGAAAGACACGATAATTCTACCCCGGAGAATTCAAATTGATTGATTCTACACAGGTGAAATTTTTTCTGAATTCGCTGATATTTGCGACTATCTTTTGTTCGTGGTGCTTAAACAGTCAATTTACAAAATAATGAAATACATCAAATGAATATCACAATACGAATACAAACGATCACGAATAAAACGCACAAGTTATAAAATGGTACATTTTCACCATTCTTTTTCTAAGGCAACTCTATGTAAAGCATTAAAACCGGTATTTTTTTTTTTTTCACCATAAAATTTTTATAAATTGTAATATTTCTTAAAGAATTATATATAGAATTACGACATGCTGTGGTCTGAAATGCATTTTTGAATTGAAAAATGTTTACAAACGAAATTAACATTTTTAAAAATTTTATTTACAGTTGATATAATAAATATCAATGTGCATGTACAGGGTGAATCGTTCCTGGTCTCACATGAGGGAGGGGCTTATCATCGCAAACGCTCCGCCCCTTTTTGTTCATACTTGTTATTGTCGTATCGTCAGACCTCACTTTTATTTTCACGTGCCGTCAAAACCATGAGAAACCCCACTCTGTTGTTACTATCCCAAATAAGAACATGCTTGTTCTGGACTCCGGAAAAGGAGGGTATAAAAGTGCGGTTTCTCGATACAACGATAACAAATATGAATAGAAAGGGGCGGAGCATTCGCGATGATAAGCTCCTCCCTCATGCGATACCAGGGACGATTCACCCTATATATTTATGTAGATATATATAAATAAAGACAAATTTTCACGATTTTCACGAATTTTAATGTATACACTGCTATATTAGAGTATAGAAAATAAAGTTAATGAACAGGCGACTTTTTAGCTTTAAAATTTGAACAATTGGAACACACCCTGCCGTGAAGAGTCTCAGCTCAGTCACGAAAGCGTAAAAAACTTGACCATATCACGCAAATATAATACACCTACAGCTCTATCTACCACTTACACAACACAATACACAACCGGCACCTGGGTACACGTTAAAAAAAAAAAAGCGACAGTCAAATCTCCGCCATTTCGTTTAACTCAGGTTAAAATAAAAAAAAATTTAAAAAAATTAAATTAAAATTAAAAAAGAACAACATTTTTTCGTGGCGATATAAATGACTCAGAAAGTCATATTATTGTGTAATACAATTCGTCGTTTTTTCTTTTTTGTTCCTGCACAATGATTTGAGAGGAGAAAAAACGTGAAAGACTGAAGTACAAATAATTAGTTTATAAAATAGCGACGGGTAACAAATGAAAATCGCTTTTACTCGTGAGTGATAAAATTTAAAAGAGGGAATTATTTTTTGAATCACCTACATTCACATCTTGTTTATACATTTACTGCAGATTCAAAATACTAAAACGCAACGCATATCAATCCTTAATGAATAATTTTCAGCTACCTCATAGCATAGCCTACTATCATATATATATTTTCATCAATATAAACCACCTATATATTTAATATATATGTCTAAGTTCCATATCACAAAACAATTATTCTGTTCCGTATATCACGACTCAACTATTATCATTTATCGTCTATGTATAATTACTCCTTTATTATCGACCCAATTTCATCGTTATTTCTACTTCCTGTTACGCGTCGTTTCACAATCTTCGGAAGTGCTTTGCGCATTGCTTACAATTACCTTTTGCAGTTTAACCACCATTTAGGAATATTTTTTTCCACTATGAAACTGGAACTTTAGACCATAAGTCTTGAGGTCAATTCATTCGGCAATCTGTTATCAAAATTTGTTCGTAGCTATTTTGATTGCTAAATGTAATTGGAAGAAATGCGTTTATCGCGTCGGAACCAACTTGTGTAGTTAACAGCTTGAGTAACGATCGTAATCGACTCAGATCAACAAATCAAAACCGTGTGGCATAATTTTTTTGTTCAAAATTCGAAGCGTGACCGTTACATCTTGGAGACAATGATCTCGTTAAAATTTCATGATTAAATTCAAGGTAAAAGGACCTCAACAAACTTCCTTCAAAGTAAGAAATACTATGAAAGAAGCTGAACGAAAACGAACTTTCTGGAACCCCAAATTATAAAAATGGAAACTGTCATGACAGACTACCGAGTCATCGGTTGTAACCGTTGATCCGTCCAATTGACGTCACCTTAGTTTCTTACATCATGCAAGAACTATCGCATGCAGCTCCACCTACGTCCAGTCCAAACGGATCATTTAAAGTTCTTTTCACTGCTGCTACACTCCTCTGCACTATTTGCACTGTTTAAACTAGTGTCGAATGTTCACTGCGATTCAGTGCAGTAGTTTAAGTCCCTCATGTAACGCCTGAGTCCTTGATAGCAACTTACGCTAATCAAAGGACAAAGGGGAAGAAAAAGATGAAGCGTTAGTCGGCAGTGTATACACTGTTGCAGTGTGTAAGCGCGAGTACCATGAAATTCACTTTTTGATGTAAAGTGATATAGATTTTCTGACATCAACTCGAGAGGCATTGTCTTTTCAATTGGTCACGTTAAAGTACATTGAGTGCATAATTGATTAGTTCAGGGCGATAGAATACACGTACCGGATACGGTTTGTCGACAAACTCCAATATGCCAGATGTTTTTATTGCGAAGTGGATGCGAATCTTTTGCCCTAAGTGCAGAAAGTGTAGAAAGGTCGTGTGACTTTAGTGCGAAGTAGTATCGCTCTATATAAATCTATGATTGGACATTGACGGCCGATCACGGGTATTGGGGAATTTGCATCGTTACAGCACGACCAGAGTACCTTAGAAATCTCTTCATTGCTGCTACACTTTAACCCACTTTTTTCACTGGCATAGGAATGCACCAATCCAATGTTGAATTTTGTACATAACTGCAGAATGCGTATAAAAGTGTAGCAACAACAAAAGTCCTCACAAGTATGCACCCAGTGTAGAGCAGTGTAATCAGTTGATAGTGCTGATAAATTCTTTTAGTGTTATTAAAAATTGCAGTGAGTGTATAACTGTGAATGTTACTTCATCTCCATTGGGCAATGAGCTCGTGCAGTAAGAAGACAAAAGAATACAGAAGAATCAATGGAAAATAGCATAGTGTTTGTTGATCAAACATTGCACGACTTTCCCTACTTGGAGCATTTTTACAGCTGTCAACATCGCTACACTCGTAGTTCGATAGCAGTAATCTGATGATTGTACAGCAGAGGACCAAGAGCTTCTTAAGGGACGATTTTGGTTGAAGATGAACCTTTATCGGTTCTACGAATTTGCAATCCATCTAAAGAGGAACATACGCTTTATCAATCATCCTGGATATAATATGGCACCAGGATGTTGGATCAAAATAGTGCTTCGTTTTTATTTTAAGCAAAAATCGTCCCTTGTGGAACTTCTGCCTTGAACATGACGGACCGTGAAGTGGTCTGAATCACCTAATATTCAAAAGAAAACTTCTTTGTAGCAGCAGTGAAAATAGCTTTTGTCGATCGAGACCATTACATCTGAGAATAACACGCTTATGATCTAGTCGCAACAACACATTGTGGTCTCGTTAGAAGTTGAAAGCTACGAGAGAAATTCACAGGTCGAAGGTAAAACGAACGCGACAAAGTTTCGTCGAAGTTACAAAGGAAAAAAAAAAGTAGTAAAAAAAAATTCAAGAAAAACCTTCGTCAAATTCCCGGTAGTGCTCGATATTTAAATTCGAACTGTCATGGTGGACTGAAATAGTCCTCGGTTTCGACCGGTTTTCTATTCGTACGACAGACGTCGCCGTAGTATTTTAGGTCAGGAACTATCGAACGACGCTCCACCTGTGTACAGACCGAACATTTAATGACTGATGCGGTCATTTACTCATTTCCGACCATAAATAGGGCGGTTTGGCTAGTCACGTGACCAGCTTTAATGAACCGCTAGAATTATAACTAGCCATAACTCTGCAATATCTCGTACTATTTGTAATTCTTCAGCATCGACCGTATCTCCCCTGTGCGCCAGCTGGGCGGCGGGAGCGACGTTGTTTTGCTGGAGTTCCTACTTCCGGAAGCTGGCGTTCTCAGCCCGGAAGTAGGTGCTGGGACTGGAACAGGGGGCTGCGTGTGCTGTGCTTCTGTTTTCTCACCGGGGGGTCTAGGCAATCTTCTCCGAAGCCAGTTGTGCTTCAACGCTTTATTCGGCGTCATCCTAAGTTCGGGATCCCATTCTAGGCACTTGCGTATAAAGTCGAGGAAATATGCATCGTCGCAACCTTTAAGGGCCCTTTTCAGCTCCTTCGAACCCGGAGGACCTCTCCTCTTGCCTCTTCGGGAAAGCCCTCCGCTCAGCATCGTGGTTCCGTCAGTCATCGTCGTCGCTGTACAGTACCTCGGATATCCTTTGGAGCTTATAAAATTCCTAGACCGTTTTGCAGTGTCGAGTAATCTCTGCGGGGGCATTCCCAATAGTTCTATTATACAGGCCAACTGATCGGCCTCATCTTCTCCCGGCAGTAGAGGAAATCCGGTGAACATTTCTGCAAGGATGCATCCCAGGCTCCACATATCTATTGGCATCCCGTATCTCGCTCCTAATATCACTTCTGGCGCTCGATAAAATCTGCTTTGGATGTACGTGTAAACCCGCTGATGTTCGTAGCAACTCGAGCCAAAATCAATCACCTGAAACATAACGGTATATTGACAACTTTAGCTTCGATAAGCAATGCCAGCAATACGGCTCAAATGATAATTATACAGGGTGAATTTCCCCTGGTATCGCATGAGGGAGGGGCTTGTCATTGCAGACGCTCCACCCCTTTCTATTCATGCGATACCAAGGAGAATTCACCCTGTATAGATACTGTCTTCAGCATACATAAACGGCTTAGAGCAAATGATTCAGTGGTTGGGGAGAAGAGAATAAGTGTATGTTACTCTTCATTATTTTTTCAGTCAATAATTTTCTTACATCTACAGGGTGTATCACCTCAAGTGTCGAGAATGGGAGGGACTTAGATGATGCGAAGTCACGCCCGATCAATCAATCAACAAAGAGAAGAATTTCACAGACCGAAATTCTTACGAAAATAGAAAATACAATTTCTTGGTGTAGGAAAAAAAATATCAACAACTTCCCGAATCAGGCTGTTAGGTATTTATTCACTTCGATGCTCACACAAAAGGTTCAAATTTGTTGCCTTCTCTATTAATACAAATTCGGCCTACGAAATTCTTCTCTTTATTGATTGGTTGACGGGGCGTGACTTCGCATCATCTAAGTCTCTCCCATTCTCGACACTTGAGGTGATACACCCTGTATATCTACGGTAATATATCTCAGTCTATTTCATCAAGCCTTGTAATATTAGTTTGGGACAAAATCAATTTTTACACCCTGTACGTATATAGCGTACGAACTTGTCTGCCAAGATTTTGGTGAACAAACGTGATGTCTGGGTCTATGATCTCGTCTTGTCCACGTGCAAGACCAGGACACGAGGAAACTAGTCCACATGATATTTTCGCGTATTAGAATTCATACGATATTGGTGGTCGTGTTTTATTCTTAGTACCTGGTTGGCACGGTAGGTTACCACTCAGTCAAAATAATCCTACACGCCTACAACTTTCCGTATACATTTGTTTTATTTTATTTCATTTTCTTTCATTTTGTTTTTTTATTTTTTTTTATCTTATCTTATTTCATTTTATTTCATTTAATTCTTTTATCTTCTATCAAAGCCTGCGAGTTGCAGACGGTCGATAATAATTACGAATACACGTGCGTACCCATAAATATGCACACATATATGCATATATATTAATAACCACTAGCTTCCGGTTCTGAAGTAGAAAGAAAAAACAAACTAGGAAAGTCGGTCAACCGTAAAAACCAGCGGTAGAAGTTCAATTTCACATATTTAGTTTTAAATAACGTTCGCCACTGTTTTCAAGGTTATACATTTTTCCAGGGCACACCACACCAACCTAGGAGCAGAAATGGGAGTGAAAAAGGGGGGATAAATTTGAAGTGGGATAAATAAACCGTAAACATGTCAACTGTGAAGTAAATTTATACATTTTATACTAGTTTCCAAAACAGAAAAGAACTTCTTGTTAAATTAGGGTATGGTGGTGGTAAAATTTTCGCGCCTCGTATTCCTCGGTGTGGTATACCTCTATCCATACCATTATAGAATGAAATCGATCGAGAAAATTGATTAATGACTTTTTACAACTACGATAAACTATTGAAAGGTTGATGCTCCTTCTGAGTATAACAAGTATTTTGTATAAAACAAAAACCAAAAAAACCAAAAAAAAAAAAACATATGACGCTACTAGGTAAGAGGTTTTGTTTTTTGATCAGGAACAGGTCCTGACCAGACGATTTCGACGCCTCAATAATGAAACACGTTTCTGGTCAGTCCGTTCGAGGTTCTAAATAAAAGATAAATACGATCATGATGATTCAAAACTCGTTTTCATCTACCGATAATTTATTAGTATAAACTTCTCAAATGAAATTCCTTTCTTTCTGAAATTTTATTGGCATGAAAGAGAAAAAGAAAAAAAATTAGCCATCTCGCCCTCTATAGAAAATGATGCATTTTTTATCTACCTTGAATAATATTACAGATCTCTGCACCGCTTTGCTATATGATATTATGCACGTCTGTAACTTATCACTGGTATAAGATATACTGTTACGTCATGAATTACGAGCTCAGTTATTTTCGTTGACCTATTGATTTTATCGATTGCTCCAGGACTTAAATACATAAATATGTCTCTTATGCCGGTCTTATAGCTTATTTCGATGTACCAACTAATTCACTATTTCAACGTTTTCATATGTATCCCGTATTGATTCAGACTTTGTGAAAAATCTCGATAAATTGTGTACTTAGAAAAAAAAAAAAGCTTTTTCTAGCGCAGTTTCGGAGACCAAAATACTTTGGCCATATTGTGACTAGAGACTATTTCCATTGGGTCACCCGGTTCACAGATAATGATTAATAGAAACCATTAACGATTATTAGAATTCGATATAGCGCACGCGTCACGCATATAGATAAATCAATTCTGACTAATTTACCCACTATTTCAGACGATAAAACGATCCTAGAACTCGAGATTATCAATTTAGATAATAGACCTTGTATAAATAGAGATTCATACGATTCATTTCTCTCACGCAGCAGGATAATTTATGCAAAACAAAATCTGTGGCTTAGCTGTTCGAACTGCAGCTTATGCTTATCTTCGTCGGCGATTCACGCGCCAATTACTAAACTGAAACGTTTAAACTCTTTTGTTTTTATTACGGATTATGTAAAAGATCTGAATTACATATAATATACCGTACGTTTTCGTGGAAGCGCGACATGCCGAGATCCGAAGATAGCCGAATGTACGCCCTATTATATGCAACCGTCCATAAATGAGTCGTGTAGAGGTGGCCGAGACTCGGAATCGGCAATCGTTTTAGTGGTTATCAATTCCTTGATCAGATATCTAGTAATAAACAATTTCCGTTTAATAAAAACATCGAGTCTCGATATCGGATGGCTTGCCGCTTATTTTTGACACTTAAGCCTTGACGGTTAGACGTCAGATGCCGAGCCTCGATGTTTTTATTAAACGGCAATTGTTTGTTACTAGACAGCCAATCAAGGACTTGGTAACCACAAAAACAATTGCCGATTCCGACTCTCAACACGAGTTATTTGTGGACGGTTGCATATAATGTGGCGTACGTTCGGCTATCTTCGGATCTAGGCATGTTGCGCTTCCGCGAAACGCACGGTATGATAGAAACTTATTTCTAAACATTATTTTCTGCTCCTGTGTTTATCCAATACTTTATAAAGTGGAAAAAACTGTTTATCAATTCCGTAAACTGTTAAAAAAAATTAATTTAAAAAATATTCGCCTTTGTGTAGGTATGCAGCGTGTCAAGCCGCGGTATCAGGCAATATTTTATCTGCAAGGTCATTAGTCATGACTTATTAGCGTACGATCAAAGAAAATTTATCCATTAAGTATCGTATTTCGCATCGTATTGTCGATGGATTAATACTTTTAGTATAAGTAGGTCGCGAAGGCAATGAGAATTTGGGAAGTAATCGAATATAACTTCACTGTAACCATACCTAGCGGATGATATCATATTTAAATCAAGGTTTGAGAGAAAAAAAATAAATAAAAAATTAACATAGGATATATAATACAATGAAGAAAGGAATCTATAACGGAAGTTTATTTCAATGTCAGGAAGCGAATCAGTTCACATGAATATACCTTTAAATATCATCATCATATCTCTGAACGTCACATACCTAAATTATTGTTCACTACTGTATAAAATAAAGGATGGAACAAAAGAAAATCAGCGTTACGGTGCCCGATCAATGACGGAAACCGACGAGGTCTGACGAGCGGAAAATTGCACCGTTGCGTTGCGTTGGTTGGGTATACCTGTTGCTCGACTGTTACGACAAATGCTAAATCACGGTTTAAGTTCATTTCTTAAAGTCGTATGAACACCTAATCTCTTAATTATTTTTGAACAAACGAGAAACAGTTGAAGACAATTGATCGACACCGCATAGAGAGATACGTCAGTTCATTTACTTTTCGGCCATGATTTTGGGACTAGATCCCATATTATACCGTGAGGTATCGTGGAAAGAGCCCGGTCCAAGCGCGCAGGCGCTGATTTATTCGGATATTACCCGGGCCGCCAATTTCAGACTTGCCACAAATATCCCTAGAGTCCGTCTGCTATTTGATTTTGATTATTGTCAAATACAAATGGCGGGAGACGATGGCAGGAAGAGTTTGGGATTTTACCATCTACAGACAAACAGACAAAAATCGACAAATCAGACACACAGTATTATGATTGGCTGGATTTAACGGAAGGGGCCAATAGTATTGCTGTGGATCTGACTGTGTCGATTTTTGTCTGTAGATGGAAAGCTCCCTTTATGTTTGTTGTGAATTGAAGCGACCGAACCCGACAACAAAACTAGGGATATTACTAAGAAGTTGGTAACAGTTGCAAGCGCGATTCTGCCAACCAATGATATTCCAATAAATTAGCGCCTGTGCGCTTTCACCGGGCTGTTTCCACGAAACCTCACGGTATAATATGCCAAAGAATCAGAAAAAGAAGAAGAAGAAGAAGAAGAGGAAACTGTAGAGGTGTGAGA
Source organism: Tenthredo notha (assembly GCA_914767705.2). NCBI lineage: Eukaryota > Metazoa > Arthropoda > Insecta > Hymenoptera > Tenthredinidae > Tenthredo > Tenthredo notha. The sequence continues at coordinate 8,154,828 of OU611915.1, read as the reverse complement.
AAGATAACATAAGTAGAAGAAAAAAAAAAATAATACGATGGCATGACAAGGAATCAAGAGACTTGGTAAAGTCTGGCGTCAAGTATATTAGCTGAGCTAACCAAAGTCAAAACCAAAAAAAAAATAATAAAGAAACTCATAACGGTGATGAAATGTTTTTATAAATGATACAGTAAATACTGAAGAAGGCTTGGAATGAATTGAATTATGAAATAGAAAATTCGTAGACACCCTGTGTGTGCAGATCAGGTAAGATGGATATATTAGCAATTCTAAATCGACTGGTTAACAACCCTAAAAGATTTATGACCTGAATTTATATAGATAAATTTTTACATGAAACTTCATTATCTTGAAATCTATAATATATGTAGTAATATAAGGCAAGAACTAGACCATTGTGATAATATCACAATGAAAAGTACCCTGGTATTATAATATTATTTGTGAATATGTATATATAGGTGTATGGAATATTTTTTGTCTCCACTATTGGTGGTGACGTCACAAAGTTGTCGGTTAACAAGAGGACTGGCAAAACCAGTTTGCAGTAATCTTGAATTGGATTTAGCAGAGTCATAAGGGCAGATGCGTGCGGCTTGTTACCATGAAACGAAACGAATTGAATCGCAGCGCAAAGCAATTCTTGACAAAACTAAATAATTTCAAAATATACCATAGATGATAGAATCAAACATTATGGTAAAGATGTAACAATTTTATAGGAGTACAATTTGCCTGGGTATAAAATAGACAATATTATTAATTCAACGATGAGAAACTAATGATTTCTGTTATTAATTTCATTACCAATTAAAATTTACTCAGCTCTTTAAAGACGGGTTGGCTATTTCTTGAATCTTATTCTTGACCAGTGAAACATTAATATTACTAGAGAAACAGTTCCGAAAGCCAGAAGCTTCCTTGTGTAATAAATAGAACATTTTATTGCGTTCAGTTGCCAAAAAGAAAAGATCTAGCGACCAATAAATAAATGGAAATTTCAAACAGCGAAGATATGTTGAAATTTCAATATAAAATGACACACCAGTTTATTTTGAAGTAGACATCTTCAAATCTCAAACCCTAAAAAGTTTCAGGTCCATGAAAAGGCGCGAAAAAAGAGAATTGTATTGTTTTTTTTTTTTTTTTCATCATTAAGATAGTTCTGTTCTTGTTGTTGTTTTTTTTTTTTTTTTCCCCAAATGAAATATGATAAATTGATCCTTAGAGGCATGAGTCTAAGAACACAATTTGGAGTACAAACCGGTAGTGTAATGAGTATCATAATGTAGAACCGATGAATTAAACATGGAATCAGATCGGTCAGATTTGAAGAAAGCAAAAAAAAAAAACAATCGAATAGCAGACTTCTTTTCATTTATAGTTGTGATTGTAATGAAATGCTTCCCTACCCTACAATGAAATTGTGCTGTATTAATAGAAAGTTAGAAAAATCTATTTCTGTAATAATCTGAAAGCACAGCTATGATTTGTCTAATTTCAAAATGAAACTGTGCGCATCATTTGCTGCCTCCTCATCTCATGTATCACGTAATAGATTCTGGCAAAAAGAAAAATAATAAAAAAGGAAAATTACCAAATGTAGAAAAGTGCTCTTTTGATTCTAAGTAATTAAATTTTTATCACATTTCATGAGTATAATTGAAGTAGGTGTCTAACCGATATTAAACTTAAAGAAATATTCTTTGAGGATGGATCGATCAGGGAAGAAGAGAGGCTTCGGGAACTGTTTTAAAAGTAACTTTGAAGTAACTTAGGCTTTAAGTAGTGTATTTTTAGAACAGAACACATTTAGCCGAGAAACCCAAAGGGAAAAAAGCGTTTCCCCTAGCCTAGGCCAAAGATTGAAACAGTTTGGCTCTCTATATCTTCTGCTTTTGAGAGAATGACTGGTATTTAGAACTCTTTCAAACAGAAATCTTACAGGGTTCTATCACACTTTTGAATTCACATTCAAATTGTTCACAATCATTTGATTATTTATTTGATAATTTAACCATCGAAGATGAACGCAGCATATCAACATCCGCTAGAATGTTCCAGATCATTGTATGAAATCATAATAAAAAATATTCTGATGAAGAATCAATGAAATCCAAAGCAGAGGAAGTTTTAGACTTTTTGGGCACCGTGTGAATAAAAAATTAGGGCAAAGTTAAAAATAAAAGGATGGAGTAAACTTTCCTCTCAAATATTTTATCTCTAATTCCATACTCCATAGACTAAGTGAAATTATCAACAAGCTAAAAATTTGTTAAACAAACCATTTGAGTTTAAATGGAGTTTCTCGATTCTCTGAAACAAAACTTCAATTTATTCTCCCCAAAAATTTTCTAATAAAAATTTGACTAGAATTAGGAAAAGATATGCATTAAGGATGAACTCACCTTGATCCCGCTCCGCCCCTGTTGTTTAAGCAGAACATTCTCAGGCTTCATGTCGCAGTGAATGATCTTGTTTTTGTAGAGAGCGTCGAGGCACTGCAGTAGCGAGTGTGAAAACTTTCTAACAAGTGCAAGGCTGAACCCTTGGAACTTGTTCTTTTTTATAAGTTCATAAAGATTGATGCTAAGGAGTTCAAAAGTGATGCACATATGATTTCTGAATGAAAACGAGTCGTACATGTGTATAATGTTCATTGTATTGTCCTTATCCTGCTCCCTAAGGTTCCTCAATATTCTGATCTCCTCTTGAGCTTGGCGATAAAATCTCTTCTCGTTTCTAACCATCTTCAAAGCCACATGTTCCTGTGTCTTATGATCATACGCCTTAACAACCTGGCCAAAAGACCCTTTACCAATGACTTTCAAGACCTCATATCTATATGCAACATGATCATGAGTGATGTGTATGTAGGATCCCTGGTCATTATCGTACCCATTATTATTAGCCGCAATGCCGATGATACCTGGTCGTTTTTTAGCATTTGCACCAATGTAGTATATCTGAGGGTAGTTAAATATCTCATGATGTTCGTGCGGCGTAAGATACTTCATATATAATTTCATAACAGTATCAGGAGTTGCTATCGTGGTGGCCGGCTTACCGCCCGTAGAGTTACCATCTGTACGTCCATTCTTTACCATAGGACTACTAGACTGGCTGTTAGGTTGAGAGTGTGAGTTGTGGCAGCTGGAATTGTGGCTAGTATGGCTAGCGTGTGAGCTCAGGCTGATGTTAAGGCTATCAGAATTGCCCGGTAAGTTTTGTAAGCTGTTATTAGCGCTGGACCCTAAACTTGGCAGATGTGTGCTGCCATGAGCTGAGTGACTCTGAGGTGATTCTCCTTGCTTAAGGACTAAGCTGCCCCCTTTTAACGGGGGCAAGTGGTTACTTTCGTTCGTCGAGATGTAGGTCTGCGTTGAAATCGCGTTCGATGGTACAAACGGATTAGGTCTTGATAACGGCATCTCGATCAAACTGCTGGGTAACGCTAAACTAGTCATTTGTGCCCATTTAGGATTAAAAACTATCTTTCTGTGTTTACCTCCTCTTATCTATCAATTTTCTATACCGATTGTCCTTTCTTCTTCAATAGTTGAATCAACTTGTCGAGTCATTACTTTGCTTCATAGTTTTTGTTTTTATTTTAGTTTTTGTTTTTTTCGCGTTTTATTATTATTTTTGTAATTATTCTAGTTTGTTCGTTTAAATAATAGCGATAATATCATTAACGATGATGATGATGATGATGATGATAATGATAAAATAATCGACTCTTACAAATATTGGTGTTCTAAGGGTACAACAACGAAAATCTACACCGATTATTTATTTTTTTTTATATTTTTTTTGTCATTTACTTTTATTTAACATGATTGAGAGATTTGTTGCGATTTCAGTCTCAGTTCTTTTTTTTTTTTTTTTTCTTTTCGATTATATAATATTCGTTAAATAAACGAACGATACTGTTATGGAAAAAAAAAAGAATTGTATTATTATTCTTTTTTTTTTTACCAGCTATAATATCTCGATGTTTTATTTGCGTAACGGTATCTTGAGATCGTCGTATGATAAGGCAATAACGCCGGTTTATCACGATTTTAAAAGCGCTTCTTTCCGTTAATGAGGTAAAGGAAAATAGTAAACAAACAAAACACAACGCGGTAAAATGCGATAGACTAGACGGAGTTTGTTGTATATATTAGGAGAAAAAAACACGTGCGTTGGTTGTGCTGTGTGGTTTTTTAAATGATCAAAGAAGAGTAGTCGAAAATAGAAAATTAAACGAAAGAATCAGGAAGAGTTGTTTATTCGAAATGTCGAGATAATCGATTTCAAATTAACCGCTCAAATGCAGTGAGGAACTATGAGAAACAACGTTGCATGTATTCACTTGGTTTGAACACGTTAAGATCGTCAAATGTTTTATAAAATTTCACCTTCTGTCCATTTGTTTTGTTTATTATTATTATTGTTATTATTATTATTATTATTATTAATATTATTATTACTTTATTTATCGATTATTTAATTGTGTCTATCTCTTTTGTTTTGTCCGTCGTATGTCTTTGACCAATTTCAATCGTCGATTCGAACATCTAATTTTATACTCTATGGTACACGAGGACAAACGCATTATGAGATGTTTAGCCCAGAGGTTGTTGGCACGGGGCCGACAAAGTTTGATGACTTCGCTCCATTCAATTGTTCTTATTAACACGTTTTAACAACGAAATGATTCGATATTTTATACCCCGAATCCACGCTCTCACTAACTATACCAACTTTTTCACGCACACCTGGTCAAACTGTAACTATGTATAACTGTATATTATCTGTCATATGCTACGACGCGAATTATTACAATATCGATAACTTTTTTTGTTCTTCACACGCTAAAAAATTATTCAATTACTATATCCGAAATTTTGCTCATATTTAAACCTTACGCTGGCAGTGTATCGTTTAAGGTAGTTAAAAACTATTTTTTTGTTTTGTTATTATTTTCTTGTTTTTTTTTTTTTTTTACAATAAACAAAAAAAAAATTAATTTATCAATTAAAACACATTAAAATTAGTCACTTTATTTTATATTGATTTATTTATTTATTTATTTATTTATTAACGGTCTTTGTTTTGTCTATATCATAAGAACAATCGAGACTTTCGTACCATTAAATCCGTGCTACGTTTTTTTATTTTTATTGATTTTCAATTGTTTTCTATATGAATTCCTTTGGGCAGTTTTATCACGACGAGTTACATCCACAATATTAATCAATTGTCTTTTGTTGTTACGATTACTATCTCCCGATTTTCCAGACAATTGTCTCTCTTTCTCTTCCCTTCCCTTTCTTCTTTCTTTCTTCACCTTATATCCCACTCCTCAAGGTAAGTAAATATAAATAAATTGCATTGGTATAGGTATAATTAATTTGAATCCATTCGAAAACCGTACGTAATTATAAATATCGCGTATTCTTTTGTTTGTATATTTCACATCGTTGATCCCCGTGGTTTCGGGTTGGTCAGTTTCAAGTGGTCGTCCGTCGATTGTTTTCGGTGTTAAAACACTGGTAAATGACAAAGGACCAAACTCTTGTCAAGAGGTTTCTTTTATTCATTCAATATAACACACAGAATATGAATGACGAATAATAAAAAAATTAGAAGAAAGAAAGGCAACTATCTGATCCAATAACTGAAGAGAATTTTCTCGTCATGCAACGCACGAGACTGCTGCAATTTTGTTAGGGTCGTTTCTAGCTTCCGACTAGCACCACATACACTCCACTGTCTGGTTTCTTGGCCCCTCAAACCAGCAGCAGTCCGCTGACATCACGCACACTATCCACCATATTTATACTTTTTCTAGCCCCCGTTAGGTGTTGGGTAGACAGAGGGACGGGCTGACGAACTTCAGGGTGTATTTCAACCCGCTGGGAGAGCTCTTTACGTCCAACGAGAACATTTATTTAAAAATTACCGTTTTTCTTTTATTTTAACGACTGTCGCTCTGTGATCTCTTTTGTTTTCGTCCTTCCCCTTCTATTCTATCCTGTTTTTTTTTTTTGCTTCTATTTTTTTTCTGTCAAGTCGATGTCGTGGATTGAACAGAGAGAAATCCAGCACGCGTAGACTATAATTCTCTCTCTCCGTCTCTCTCTCTCTCTTTCTCTCTCCCTCTTTTTCTTTCTCTTTCTCTTTCTATTTCTCTTTCTTTTTGAAACGTCAAAATGTGTCCATTAATTGGTGATTTTTATTTTGTTTGGGATAAGAGTTGCGTGTAACTGTACATCCGGCAGAGGTGCACTATCTTTCGGCTCGTTTCACTTATGGCAGGGTTTTAGCTTTATAAAAATTAATGTTTAGTTACGCGAAGCGTACCCTCCTTTACAACCGCTTTTTAACGAACAATATTAATATCGGATTCAATATAGTTGGACAGATTTTCATAGAGGAATATAGGTTCGAATTGATACACTCGAGGCGTGCTCCTCGAGAACAGCTTAAGAAAACGCCAGCTAGTACATACACCCACGCACACACGCACGCGATCAGCGAACCCGAACCAGAGGGAGGTCACGAAACGATAATTCGATTCTAGAACGTCGCACGTATACCCCCGTTCTCAAATCGTTCCTCTACTATCCGCCATCTTGTCTATTTATTTCGACCGTGCTTGACGCTACGTATCAATTCCAATGTCTAACTATTTCATTGTATATACTACCAACTACCGGTCATATCTGCGGATCAGGTTGGTTGTATTACATTCGGGGGCCTTCTATTCAAAGTGATGCCACAGAGAGAAGGCCCCTACTCGCGATTCTTGGATTGATAAAATTCGATCCTCTCGGCCCGCGATACCTGATGGCGAGAATATGAATCAGGAAAATGAGGAATAAAAAAGCTATTTACAATCGATAAAGTCGTTATTATTTTTCTTCAACATTCTAGCAAAGCTAAGATTCTCTATTGGAGAAAAAGTATCGCAAAATTTCATGAAACACCTCGTTTATCCGCTACGCAATTAGTAGTTAGTTCTTCTATTTAATAAAAACGAACATCAGATGTCTCTCTGGTGCACAGAGTGAAGTGACTCGTGCTCAGCTGATTGGTAGATTCTAGTACTGTAAAAATGGAGCGAAATTCAAAGTTTCTTCGACTGTATTAACAGAAACTGTATAAAGTCAATGTTTGAACAAAAAAAAAAGGCGATAAAATATTAAAAAGTCTACTTTCTAGGAATGAGGAAGGGTAGAATGATCTCCTGTCAACGTTTTTATGAATTCAATAACATCATCTTAACAAATCACTGGACTCTAACAAGATGGTCCTTCTTTGATCCAATCGCAACGCTACCACATTGGTTTCGTCCAGTGACTCTCTCATCTGTGTAAATACGAAAGAACATACGTCCGTGGTTGATGGCTGGGCAGCGCACAGCTCCCGTGATCACAACAAAAGAATTGATCATATTTAGTTGACGAAATCAACACTGCAGAAATCGAGGAGCCATCAATCGTCGTTGTAAACACTAAACACTTGCGTAGATACATGCAACAAGAAATTGGGAATTAAACTGTGGTGTTTATCAACCAAAAATCGATTGTTCACACGTTTCGATCAGAAGAAACATACAAGAATCGCTCGTGTATCGTGTAAACACCGATTAGCAGAATTTTGACAAGAAACAAAATAGCGTCGCGTACACATATACTAGAAAAAAATCATTATAAAATTGTATTATTTTCAGAACGGCCCATACTCTGCCGTTTCAAAATAACTCGTAATTAATAAACAGCTTTATTGCGGGGTAAAAATGAGCCTGGGGTCAAAATCATTCAAGGAAAAACGTCCGTTTGGTAAGTTGTCATTATTGTACCATAACATAGGTTAGAAAAGTTAAAGAAATTAATGCGTATTAGATGCGTATCCATTCGTTCTGTTTCTTTCTGGGTATATACGTACTACATACATACATAAAGGCATACATATTAATTATATATCGTATATACATGAGTTATGATACGGTAAAAAGATGATGAATGCTATTTTATTCACGAATCTTGATACAAATACGAATAATTCTAAAAGTGAACAATGCTCTTTATTCTCTCATTCGCCTATTTTCTATATGAATATATATAGCACAACGTGTAGCGGACGTTGAATTAATCAGGGAACAACATCCTAACAAGATACCGATAATAGTTGAGAGATTTTACGGTGAAAAACAACTACCACTGTTGGATAAATTCAAATTTCTTGTTCCCGATCATCTGACTGTTGCTGAACTGATAAAAATCATAAGGTAAGTGTATATTTATTGTTTAAAGAAATCCAGTAATTAATTTTATAAGTCAGGAAACCGACTAGAAAGATTCAACGATCATATTATTATAGTTTTTAATCGCAATGCATGTAAATGTTATCCACTGATCCTGTAAATCCTGTAAATCCTGGAGGTCCTGATAATATCCTGGTATTCATGTCCTAATTGGAATAGTATGGAATTATTAAATAAAGCAATACAACGGTTCTCATAAATCTAAATCTTGTGTAATTATTCATCCATCAAAAAATCACTTGGAAAAAACTGTTCTCAAACGCACAATCATTTAGTCCTGAGACTATCGATAGATAGATTGGGCAGAATAATTCAAACTGCCAAAAAAGTGACGAAATTCGAAAATATAGAAAAAAATATATATTTCAACAGGCGTAGACTGCAACTGCATCCAACTCAGGCATTCTTCCTATTAGTTAATCAAAGAAGTATGGCCAGCGGGAGTTTGACTATGGCACAACTTTATCAGCATGAAAAAGACGCGGACGGTTTTCTTTACATTGTTTTTGCTAGCCAGGAAGTATTCGGACACTAATTAACAGGCTGATGTACATCTAGGTGAGTATTACTATTTATATAATAATTATAAGTCCTGAAAACAGCTGATAATGCATAACATAGATGTAAGTTTTATACAAGTTCCTGAGCAGAAATTAATATCTTTTTAAATATTGCAATAAGTGTGTCTTTCAACTGGATATACGCAGTCTAAATATTCCTTATTATATCAATCTTCTCGTCTTTTTCCCCATCTTTTTTTTTATTGAAGTCCAGATTCAAGAGTCTCTTGTCTCAATTATTTGACGCAATTTGAAGGGGGTAATAAACCTTTCAATGGGTTTAAATTCTCAAATGAAAATTAATCTCTTCTGAACAATTGAAGTCCAAAACTTCTGAAATCGGTCGAACGGTTGATTTTATTCTTTGCAGCAAGCGAGTGATTTTGTATTTTTCTGTCTGTAGCATATCACCGTTGGACTGGAAGTAATACATGGTGTGAAATATGCATGATGAGGGTCAAACCTACCCCAAACACCATGTTTTTGTTTGGATTCTATCAGAGTCCTCAAGTTCATTGCAAAAATTCATTTTTGTTTAAGATTTTCAACTCCTTTGAAAGTGTACATACCCCCTTAAGTTGCTCTGTTATTCGGAAGAATGAAACAATTTAGTTACTCATGTTAGATGAATATCGAAAACTGAAAAGCAACTTGTCGTTTTTTCAGATTTCATTATCTCATACGCAAATATATATATCAACGGCTGATAAATGTTGGGCGTATCAAAAACCGTCGCTAAAACGTTTAGCTATTTAACGATAATTAATCAAAGTTTGATGGTGAATAGTTTGAAAATAATTTTTATCGTCACAGTGAAAAATTATACTGGTCAAATGTGTAGCAACAATTAATTGCTTGACCTAGATAATTCTTTTCATTCATCGGCATGTATTTGTTAAGGCAATGATTCACTGGTGGATCATTAGAGAGGTCAGTTTTATCCGCCATACTTAAAAGCATTGATAAAATTCATTGAAAATTCATCTGAGAAAAGCTCAAAGGCTCATTAAGGAATAAAAATAAAAAATAATAAATAACTAAAGACACAAATTAGACTATGGATTAAAAGAATGAATTAGATATTTTATTATTGTTCGAGCAGGTTTACTGACAATTTTTTCTTTTATTCTCCGTCGTTAATTATAGTTTTATATTAATTACCAATAATTATGTGAAATCATATCGATAGTTTAATATAGCACTGTTTGTTTAGTCTGTATTTATATATATACATAAATATATAGATATAAATACATCTTTAATCGATATAGTTCCTTAAACTTGCCTGTATGGGTTTTCTGATGGAAGAAAAAAAAAATGATTAATTGATAAAGAAGAAATGAAGAATAATTATGGAAGAATTCTTTCATAGCAGAGACTGTTGAAACACTTCTTGATGCTTTATCATCTAATATCTAATTTATACATCGGAATAAATATTTAGATGATATGTATAAAGTAGTAGTTGATAAATTAGATCTAGTAATAAAACATTGTAAAGCTTAGATTTCACAATATATATTTTTAGTAATAAAACTACTATACATACAAATATTAGCATTATTATTATTATTATTGTTCTTATTATTTTTTGCGAGCATTACTTATACCGTTGAATTAAATTTTGATTGAATATCTAAACCGCAGGTGTGATAAGAAATCTGTTTCTTTCCTTTCAATTTTTGTTTTTATTTTTTATTTTGTACAAACTATGATTTTTTATTCCTAGAACAAATAGGTGGATATAAAAAGTTGAAATAGCATTCTGAATTCCTTTTATTCTCCGCTTCATCAGTTTTGAAGAATGATAAATTATAAATTTTGCAAAGAACTGAATTCAGACGACTTTAAAAAATGTGATGCTTGTCGAAAAATAATAAATCTCAATTCTTTGGTCAGCAATAAATGTTTATCACAAACTATTAACTAATTAGGCACGATCGGCTGTGTACTGTTAATCCTAGCGTATGTAATATTTTTTCTTATTCATTTAAAATAAATTATTACTTTATCAAATTCGTTGATTTCTGGTTCGTGTTTTCTCGAACTTATCCTAGTACACTCAACATACATAGGGATAGTGTTCTTTCTCTAATAAACACACACACGACATTTTTTTTTATTATCTGATTATTGTTTATGGAGTAAAATGAGTTTGTTTAAATTTTGAAGTATAGTATTAAAAAATGCATTCGAAGTTTAAAAATGATTATTGAAATGTCTGATACTGATAACTTCGGCACCTTTTTTCATCGTTTTTTGCGACTTATGTGCTTTTCCTTCTGTCCTGTTTATCATTTATGCTTTTTGGACTTTTATCATTTGCAAAAATTGCGATACTTGCAGCTCTGGTCTAAGTACTCTGTATTCTGAGCTGCGTTGAACGTTGAGACTGCTCTTCTAAATTTGTTTCTAAAGGGTTTCAGTATCTTTGTTGGGTAATGGCTTCCGAACAGCTTTCTTGACAATATAGAACGTGAAAAAATTTCTAAAATCTCAAATCATAGAGAACGACCTGAACTTTAATTAAAATAAAAACAACCTTCAGCTCACCTGCGCAGCTTTACTGTTTGTCCACCAATTCTTGGCCGACAATTTTGAAGTCCTCAAGTGTAGGAGGGTGGTTTATAATCGGAGTGTGCAAGTTCTGAAGCAACTGTGTAGTTATCCACAGGATTGGCTGCTCAATATTGAATTTGGTTTTCACACTGATCTCATAGTGCTGAAGAGAAACATGAAATAAGCATACCATGAATAAACCGGACGATTTATAATCACCATAAAAATAGCAGCATTAGCGGTGATTGAAAGAAAAAGATAGAGGTTTTTTAATTGGAGGGGTATATCCTGTTATGTTCCTCGCCATTGGTATACATATATCAATAATAAACATTCCTACATGACATGTTTGAACCTTGAGTTGCTTTTCTTGTGTTCCCCTATCAAGAAACAATAAACATCGTTGCAATCTGGTCATAACATTGAACACTGCTAAAATCCACGGTAGCATCTCTCACCTTTATGCTGCTTGGAAATTTTCTCAGCATTTTTTCGATCTTTATCTTTCGTGCAGGTATATCAATTTTGTTGCCTAAAATAACAACTGGTATGTTAGGGCCACAGGCACGAATAATTTCGCGATACCAAATCACAACATTGTTGAATGTAACCCTAGAGGTAACGTCGAATATAATGATGGCACAGTGTGCATCGTTCAAAATCTCCTTCAACAAAGATCCGCTGCTTGTTTGACCTGATACATCCCATATTTGGAGGTCCAACTTGGTGGCAGAGGCTTCTGAATATACAGATAAATGGTGGACTTCGTACCCAACGGTGGCAGAGTAACGTGTTGAAAATTCACCGGTTGCCAGTCGTTTAACCAGCGAAGTTTTACCTGTTCCTCCATCACCCACTAGCAGACATTTGTGAATAGACATTTCTGAACTTGGATGAAAGAATTCTATGTGTATCGATGAAAAATTAATGAAACTTATCCGTTTGAAGGATTCAAGTAAGCTGACATCCGTTTACACTTGAGCAAGATAGGCTGATGAAAAGTGAACTGCTGATGGTAAGGACAAGTATGTTTATTTACTCTAAGTAGAAATCAGCCTTGTATGTATGTATGTATGTATGTATGTAGTACATACGTCTACAAAGGACATATTGTTACAGCTTGTATCTGTATGTTTATAATCATGAAATTCAAGACTAGGTGAAGAATTGATTACAAGGGTTTGAAGAACAGCAGAAAATATTCAGTGTTTTGTTAGAAATCATTTTATTGTTCATTTCTTGCATACAGATGTGGTAAATGCTATTTTCGTTACATTTTTCATTAATCAAATATAATAAAGCATGATCGATATAGGACATAGTGGCGTCATAATGCTCGAACAAGAAAATCAAATTTCCATAACTTATCTATTTTTCATTATTCGCAACGGAACAGAAATCAAATCAGTCAAGGCTAAGAGTCACGGGTCGCTACCAACAATTGAGGTATTGAAATTAGTGATCAACGTTTTCATACGCTGCTCAATTGAAACTTCCCGCGTAGTTCTAGGCGCCATATATCGAGCATTATCATTGGTTAATGATTGAGTTCGTATTTGAAGTCAATTCCTTGCGCATTGAAGTGAGCAGAATGGAAAATAGAACGGCCATCTTTGTACCGGATCAAATTGTGAAGTGAATTTGCACAAATTCATTCATCAAATAAAGCGAATCACGATTTGCTTTTAATTCGAAGTTCATCATATTCGGAGAGCTTGCAGCTGTGGGAAAACAATCTCTGAGAAAATCTCCTGAATTTTGAATATACGAATCTAATAATCCACGCGATCGTCGAATGTTAAATGACGCTATCTTGTATTGTTATGGGCAAAAGATGGAGTCTAACCCTGAAACCTCGCTCCGTGAATAGCGGGTTAAAAAGAGAAGTTATTTACTATATTGAATCGCTATTGGCTGTTGAAAATCAGGCAAAAGGCAAAAGTTGAGAACAAGTTGAAAGGTGGGGATAGGTTAGAGGTAAATGGGGAGGGGGGAATGGGAAAGGTAAAGTAAAGGTTAGAAGAGGTTATGAACTCTAACCCATGGATGGGTGGTGAAGTCTGGTAGCAGCTGTCAAATATTCAAATGTCGCGTGGTGAAACCAGTCGTATTTATCTCTAACGAAGGTGAGTCTAATAGTCGTTTTAATATACTAACAATCCCGCTTCGTTCAGCCCTAATACCTGCTCGAAAATTGGTCATCTTTGCCGCGGGTTCCGAGGCCAAAGTTCGCCCACATTGTACATACGTACCGTTTTGCACGTATATCGGGAGATGGTGCGTCACACTAACCAAAACTCACGTCTATAGCTCTCTACTAATGTATCCCGATAAATCATATATCGACATCCCGATTTCTAATTACGTTGGCTTTAATCTCGAACTAAAATTACCCGTCGATATTAAAGAACAAGACGTAATCGACCAAACAATACACTTACATGTACAACTATTTGCACTGGTTCAGAAATCGAATGAAATCCTATTCGTTCGTCAGTTTTTTCGTCGAACTGTTACGAATTTCGTATTTTATCATGTGTTAAAAATTGAGATAAAATTGAAGTCTTTTTTTTTTTTTTTTTCTTCTTTTCATTAATTTTACAGTAATTCTATATTATATAGCGTACGACGTGTTATTTTTTTATTTATTTTTTGTTCGTTTATAACAAAAAAACGTCTGTAATCTCCTGTTCCAATAACGGTTTCCTTTTTCCTTCAGAATTTCGTTACTCACAGTTCAGTACAAAGGTCAAAGTAACACGTGCGTAATATCGAGTGTTTTTCTTTTTATACTAGGCTTATTTCATGTCAATTGTTAAATATCATATCAGGAATTCATGCTCGAACAATTGTTCGTAACATTTATAAAAATATATGCCTCATCTAGACACTAGATTTTTATTACTCTCTCAAAACGCATATTATTTGGATTCCAAACACACGGAGGAGATAATATTATCATCTCTTTGCAATACGTGTCAATTGCCGCACCTGCGCTGCAGGTAACACCACAGAGATATACGCCATGTCAGACAGGTAACCTTCGGACCTAAGGCGACCTTTACCTGCTGCGTCCGACCATCGTTTCTACATAGACACAAACACATACACGCGCGCGCACGCGCACCCTACTCTATTATACTATGCACACAAAAATTGCTTATAAAAGTCTTGTCTTTTCCGATCATTTTCTGTCGAAATTCTATTATTTTAATTAAATATTCTTATTTGGTTCGAGAATCTTAGAGAACGCGTTAAGGAAATGTCAAATTTCCATTAAAAGATTTCGAAAAAGTCAAAACTTTTATGGATATACTTTGGGATCCATTACATATCATATCGTATGCACAATCTCTATGGATAATCTGTTTATTTCTTGTTTTTGTTTTTCCATATATATATTTTTCTTAAAACCTAATATCGGCCATGGGTTAAATAATCTTTGGTTGCGAGCTGCTATACTATCTATCTTAAATTAGTTAAGAAGATAATATCTGGCGTCAGGTGAGTTCAGAATGCACCTGGACGTCGTTCGAAAATCGGAGTGTCGGTGTGACCCGCAACCTGCCAACCTGCCAGCACGGAGAGCGGCTCGTGAACGGTTAGGTACCTGTACAAGGTTGCGTTTAGGCGGTTAGCTGTATACATATAGTTAGTTTTACTATCTAGTTACGTATTAAGTTTTCTTTAGAATCGTTGTTCTTTAGTTATTAATACAAGGCTGTTGAGTAGTGCATAGTCTTAGATATACTAGTTTTCGAATTTCGAATAATGCGTGGTTACGAACGTGCGTCGATGTTCAACTGTTCGTTTTTCATATACAACAGTACAATACGTAGTATATATACGCTTGATTATACTAAATACAAGATATAATGACAAGATTCTAATGATTGTTGTTTCATGAACATATTCAAATTCTTAAAACACCCGCTATTCTTTTCAACAGTCATCAGCCGCGCGGTCATGGACGTGTTTCTGATAAGTTATAGATATATTTACGGATAGAATTAGTATGTACACTTTCAACTTGCGGTGACCTTTGGTGGCCATATTGTACAGTCGTCTAAAGAAATATATGTCTAGGTATATATCTTCACCTCGTAGAGTTGTCTACAAAAAAATGAGTCGTTTTATCTTTTATCAACAAAAAATCTCGATGCGAACACGCATATCATTTATAAAAAATAATAAAAATTCTCAGATCAATTTCAGGTCATTCACTGTCATGCTGCAATTGACGTGAAATATCAACGTGTCAGTTGTATGTCAACTTCAAAGCGACGCGTTACACATCGAAGCTTTCATATGTGATATATGATCAGCGCATATCGCGAAGGCCATATTTATCATATAGCGTATAATTCTCGAATGAATAAAACGCATGTATTAATACAAGCACATGTTTGTTTTACCGTAAAAGTTACTCAAGAAACCAAGAAAACTAGAAAAAAAAAAAAAAAAAACCAATCATCATTTTTCTGCGTTTTCTCATGTCTTATGTTGTTAATACATTACATGTCCCACTTTGATAATATGGAACAATTTTCCTGCTCCTTGCTGCAAACACAATATACGTCTGTCTATTGTTTAAAAATACCGACGCAGTTATAATTCCTATATGTAATTTGCCGCTTTTATATAGTATAATTTGGAAAAACTGAAACACGTGCGAGTCCTTCGGTCAGTATGTTATGCATTTATACAATCTTGATAAAATTAGGTCAGTGATATAGAATGTGCTACCAATCAGAACTATGCAATGCACGTATAACGTTAGCTAGATATTTATTCAACATCAACATTACATCCTTTATGGCGTACAAACTTCTGAAACCTATTCATCCGAAGCAATAAAACAAAAGAAGGAAAAGAAATAATAAAATAATACTTACTACGTACTATATTAGATGTATTTTTTTCCTGTGAAAGAAACGGTTCGGAAACATAGAATGATGCAAAATATTTCGCGCAAAGAAATGGATGATTACCAGACTTGCTTCAATTCGGATAAATTCCGTTACATCATATCCTAGTGTATGCAATGTACAAGTAAACGGAGCAATCTTATGACAGGTAGCTTAGGTATGCACTGCAGGAGTCTGCAGACCCAGGGTATACATAGAGTCGTTGAGGTAGAAGTGAGGACCATCTTTCACTTCTTAAAATGGCGTCGGAAGAGGGGGTATAAGGAGACGTATGCACCTTCGTAGTACGAACTGAACAATCTAGTTTACATTCCTGTAGTGCTTTGACCGTGCCGAACTACGGTTTGGAATGTATTAAAAATGTATAAAGTTCGAAGCAGCGATCTTCGTACCCGCCCGTTTCTTACTAATGAACGAACTGCAACCTGCAGTACACGTTATACGCGATCATATATTTTATTTGAATTTTCAAACAATGGAACAACATCATTCATTCGCTTTGACAATTACGAATGAAATGAAACAATTGACAATGACATTAAAGTTTTAGTCTCACTTTTAGCACGTATTTGTCATAAGTCGTATGTTTTTTGATAAATCATTTCCGACCGAAGAGTAGCTGTATGTTCAAAGTACCCTAAAATACAAATGTGTATACTAATATATTGAGGCCTATCCCTAGTCGCCCACCTTCATTTGGTCGAAATGTGTCATATTTCGATTATAATACGAGCCCAGGCGTCGAAAACGCAAAAAACAAAATGCACAACGCAAATTCAAATTCAATTCCGAACACAAAGATCCAAAATAGGTGGGACTTATTTACAGCGAAGGCACGCATTCAGCCAATCAGGTAAACAATTATCTGGGTGGGAATAGGTTGGTAATGCTTAATCACGAATCACGGCGTGCCTTTGCCGCAAGTAAGTCCCACCCATTTTGGATCTTTGAAGAGACTCACCCTGTATTTAAAATGCATACAGTCTGCTTGATAATATCATCAATTCATGAGTTCTACTAATTTTTTTTTTTACAGAGAGACATGGATCGGAATCATATAGATCAGACTGACCATGGAAATAATTTGAACGAAAGTGAAGCAGATGTTAAACTGGGAAGAGATTTTTGCACTCTGGTTCAGCATCCAGGCATGGATCATCTAGGAGATGTCGACGTTGAGGTGAGGATTCCAAATTATAATCACATTCAAAGAATTGTATTATTCACCAACAACAGACATATCTAATGCATGATATCATAAAAACAGCTGGGAAATCCCGTGGTTATTTATTGCCTTATAACACTAACAGATCTACAGCTTATCTTCTTCTGTAAATAGTTTTCTATGTACTAAATATCATCACTATTTGTGAAAAATCGAATTCCCGAAGACATGGAATTGTTCTTATAGCAAATGTTTCATCTTTTTGTACTCTTCTGTCCTCAGACAGAGTGAAAAACATTACACCATTTCTCTTAAAAATAATACAAAATATGATGAAAAATCAAGACTGTATGTCTTTAACTCTTTAAATAGAGGTATGTTTGAGGAACTGGCATATGTCCAAATTTTGTTCAAACAACCAGCTCAATTACAGAAGTTTGCTAGTCTTTCAAAGTATGATCAAGTAAAAGTTAGGAATTGTGAGAGATCTGGTCTCAAAATTAGTCACATATTCAATTCAGAATGTGAACTATTCACTTCAAAAGCAATATTCTGAATTAGTAAGCGTTTTGGCTTAGTTCAGTTTTCATGAGACTAAGTTTTGTTTACTTTTTTATTCACCGCCAAATTCGAAGATCTCATTTCAAAGATGTGATTGTGATATAAGAAATCCATTTCTTTTATACCAGGTAAAATTTAGTAGAGACGCTCGCGCCTCTCTTGGTTTGGGCTTGTCCTTGGAGCTGTGTGTTGTATGCGGAGATCGTGCGAGTGGTCGACACTACGGAGCAATAAGTTGCGAGGGATGTAAAGGGTTCTTTAAACGCAGCATAAGAAAGCAGCTCGGTTATCAGTGCCGAGGTAGTAAGACTTGCGAAGTGACTAAACACCACAGAAATCGTTGCCAATATTGCAGACTACAGAAATGCTTGGCAATGGGAATGCGCAGTGACTGTAAGTCCTATTTTACTGGCCGTGAAGAGTTCTCCTCTTCTATTCCCTTCACTTCTCAATTTTCTTAGTGATATTAGACTCCAGAAATTCCATGCCAATGAAATTCAGCCTGACTTAAGGGTCTCGGTTTACTTCAAACCGCCGTTTGTTCATTAGTCGATAACTTGATGGATGTAATAAACATAAGCAAGCTTGGGGTGTTGCAGCGGTACAGCACGAGAGAAAGCCAGTATTGGGTGACTCTGGTAGTGGCAAGATGGGAAATCGTGGTCCCAGAGTAAAGCCAGAACCGCAACAGTCGACCCCAGAAACACCTTTGACTTGGGAACAACCTGAGAGTCCGAGTATGGAAGATCAAAGCAACGACAGTGACCTCAGCGACGTTTTGACTCTTGCTAGAGAGCGTTCTTTATTATCTCACGCCCTCGACAGCATGGCAAGACTCATTGGCGAAGTAATTATAGATTTTCTCACTCCAACCATCTAGATTAACATTTTTCTAGATCTGAGAAATTATCATAAAAGATCAGAGGAAAGCTGTTCATCATTTTATGGCATCTTTTATAGAGCGTTAACGGAACTAATGAGTCCGAGGAGGAATGGACCGGCCAATTATTGTCCGAAAGACACACACAGTTTGAATTAAGAGCTCCTAGTCCAGCACCAGCTTATCTTTCGGTACATTACATCTGCGAGAGCGCTGCTAGATTGCTATTTCTATCTGTACACTGGGCCAGGGGTATACCCGCCTTCCAAGCACTACCGTAAGCCTTTCTTTTTCCACCAGGTATAATGAGTGAGGAGTTCAATCGGTGGTTTATAAGGATAAATGAGCATATAAATTTCTCCACAGCTCCGAAGTGCAGACAACATTAGTTCGCAGTTCTTGGGGACAGTTATTCACGTTGGGTCTGGCTCAGTGTGCTCACACTTTGTCCTTACCCAGTATTTTAACGTCCATTGTAAATCATCTGCAAGCTAGCATAGCCCAAGAAAAGATAACTGCCAGTAAAGTGAAGCTGGTTACAGAACACATATGCCGACTCCAAGACTGCGTCAGTTCTATTCATAAGCTGCAAGTTGATGCTACGGAATTCGCGTACTTGAAAGCCCTAACGCTTTTTAGCGCCGGTAAGAATTGTGCCTCTTTGTGTCCAGTAGCTTCAAAGATCCGTCGAAAAAATTCAGTTTTGAGATGAACGACTATTTTCAGATAATGTGATATCGGGCGTTTGGCGCAAGAAAGTTGAGGTCCTGCAAGAGGCTGCGTGGAACGAACTCCAGCGATGCGTTGGCTCGGAAAGATTACCTCGTCTACTTATGAGGCTCCCACCTTTACGATCCATCGACCCTCGGGTACTCGAGGATCTATTTTTTGCCGGTCTTATAGGCAGGGTAAGCGTTGCCAGCGTAGTGCCTTACATTCTTACAATGCCAGACTGTAAAACTGAGCCTGAGGGACATATGGGATGACATTTTCCTAGTTTTATATTATATCTGGTAAAAGTCTGCAGGAACATGGCGCCGGATTGTATTATTACTAATAAATTCTCGCTCGGATAAAGTACACAACGAAATCTAGAGGATTTTTTTTTTGTCACGGTTTACATTACAAGATGAACTGCAAGAGCAGTCTTTTTTTTTTTATTTTTATTTTTACTAACGAAAAATTTTCTCCTTGCTCACATGCATACTATGCTGTTTGAACTAGTTTCGATGCTTAGGGTGTTTTCAAAGTTTGTTTATAACATAAACACAAGCGTTGTGTAATTGTATAGAAAGGAAATATTTTTTATAATGAATACTTTGAACAGAAAAGCATATATATATGTATATATATATGAAAAAAAAAAAAAGAATGAATAAATCTACGATCAATTTTTCAAAATTTCGAATAACGTTGAATTGAAATTATGGGATTTAGAAAATCATCGAACCCTCTTGAAACACGATAGAGGCGATAAAAAAAAAAAAAAAGAAAGAATTTTATACATATTATAGCAGTTAGAAGTTATTAATGATTTTGATTTTTATATACTGTATACTTAAACTGCTGCGAATATATAAGGTATTAGAGAAGTATATACAATTGAAAAATAAAGTAAAGGTTGTTTTTCAGAACAGCCGATTATAGAGAGATATAATAAAATGTATTTTTTTTGGCTAGACGCGCGAATACTTAATATAGATTAAGAGTTTTCAGAGGGTTGCGAGACGCGGAGCTCTCGACTAACATGTACATTACATATACCTATAATCATTGATAAAATGTTTATGAATACTAATCAAGAAGAAATGAGGAAGAGGATCGACTAGAATTAGTTATCAATTAGTGAAAATTGATAATCAACAAAATAATCGGTAAATGGTGATACGCGGAAAACGATTTATAACGATCATGTAGTCCCGCGTTTAAAATTAAGAAGAAGAACAAAGGAAGAAAAAAAAACACCAATACATCTCATGCGTAAAAATCAGATCAACATACTATGACCCTATAATTGGAAAAAAAATTCATGTAACGCTCGTGCTTTTTTCTTTTTTTTTTTTCTTAATAAATTGTTTCGGGAAGTAGGTTTTAGCTGATTGTAAGTAAAATGAAAGAAATTACAACGTATGTATTGTATGTATTTCGTATTATTTTTTCGATCCATTTAGATTTATTATTTTTAAATAAACTTGATGATTAATTTTGTTTAACATATTAGGCTAACGTTAAAGCGTTGGATATCCGTTAAAGCGTTAATTGGTGCGGGCTTTCTATTTAACAAAAATTATTATTATCATTTTTTTTGTTTTTTCTAAGTTTTATCTATGACGATTAAATTCAGCAAAAAAAGACTATTTTCAAAATTAACCATTTTATTCATTTAAACGTCGGTCTATATATAGATTATTATTATATAATAAAGTATTTCTATAGCCTAACTATACTTCAACGATTTAATTATTCGAAAATAAGTATATAAGATCGTAAAGAACAACAGATATTGATAATATTATAAATATAAATACATCATTATAAAATATCTAAGTAGGTTTATATGTTAGAGGGAAAACTGCAATGTACATAACAAAATGTGCCTATATGAAACAAATATTTATATTGATAATAATTTTATAATTAGTATATATATATATATATAAACATATACAGGGTGAGTTTTTTCTGGTATCGAATGAAGGAGGGGCTTATTATCGCAAACGCTCCGCCCCTTTCTATTTATATTTATAATCGTCGTATCGAGAAACCCCATTTTTATTATCCCGCGCCGTCAAAAATGATGATTTTAACAAGTATGCATGGAAAGGGGTGGGGCGTTTGCGAGGACAAGCCCCTTCCTCATACGATACCAGAGGAGTTTCACCCTGTATATAAATAAATACATATACATATACACATATATATATATACTAGTAAAGAGATATAAATAAATCAAGTCTGAGTAAATACGTAATATATTTTCCCATCATTCCTTTCCTAAACAAAGAATGAACTTTCTATTCTTTTTTTATCCCCCAGACACTGGAAAACTTATTCCATTTATTTTTTTTTTGTAAAGGAACGACCTCCGTCGGTAAGGTAGAACACAAGAAATAGATCAAATATAATTAAAAAAAAAAAACTGATTCTCCCAAGCTGTACTTCAATTTTATTGCATCTATCGAGGTTCGGTGTTCGAAACGGTCACATGACAAAAAAAAAAAAGAGCTTTGGCTTCCGTCGAGAATTCGCTGCAAGAATTTTGAAAAAAGACAAAAAAAAAAATGATCGCAGTCGACTTGTCATGCGCCACGAGACAAGGACAAAAGACAAATGAGTCATCACATCTGAATGTGTCTATGTATGTGTGTATTATGTTCGGATGAGGCAGCGCGCTGATTGGCAACAGCAGAACACAAGACCTCTACACTGTGGAGGTTGCCTCGCGGAACGTATCTACTACGTCATCATCTGACATGATGATAATGGTAGGTTCCAATACTTCAATTCTCAGGCACAGCGCGACACAAAGCTGTGTTATTAGTCACTTCTTTTGGATCGCACCAATAACATAGCTTTGTGTCGCACTGTGCCTGAGAATTGAAGTAATTGGAAACGCCAAAAGTGAGAGACAAGGAAGCACACGCGGCCAATGTCTGTCTCTTTCTATGGACCGAGCGATTTTCGGCCCGAATGCGCAGTCCATGCTGTATGTCTATGTTTCCACAAGCAAACGCGATGCGATATGATTGGTCTGATCTAACGCAAAGGACGAATGACACAACTTTATGTCTCTATGCGTCTGCGACGGAAAGCGCCCATTGCTGCAACCAGCTTTACGACTACATGCTCGTCAGAGCGATAAGTCTCTAAAGGAAGACAGAGAGAGAGCTACAACCAGCTTTGTTGCACGTGTGTAGTGCGCGCAGAGCTTTGACGTCACGAATTTTTCCTCGTTCCCCGTCACGTGATCAGTACATAAAGGTTGATGAAACGATTCCATGAAGCGACCTCTAATGCTGTAGACTGATATCTCTCAGAATGCGCACATTAAATACAGAGGCCTCTGCTTTACATATGACTCTGCAGACTTGTTCCGTCCTTTTCTTATCTCATATTTTCGTGTCTATTTCGTAGACCCATGAATCGTTAGTCGGAGCGGGGAATCGAGTGGGAATTTTGTCCGAGAGACTTTAGAGTCCATTTAGTCGAAGTCGGGAACTCGTTGCGGCACCTTCGTTGTACCACAGTGAGATGGCCGAACGGAAATAATTTCCTTATTATAAATTCGTTAACGTGGTGTACTGTCACAGGGTAACCGTGCTGCAGCTGTGCGGTGTAATACGCTACAACTGAATGACGATTTATTAGTGGTCAAATCCGTTATTCAAACTCGTGCGCAAATCCTACTGTGTAGTAGATCAGAATTGGTTTGGAAGTAGACGCCGTTGGCAGGCTACTACTGCTACTTATTACTGCAGATTTTGTCATCTGTCGCGTTGTAACATCAGAAATCGTGGCCATAACGAATCGTGCAGTGACACACCTTTAGTAATATATTATCAACGGTAATCGCCGTGTTTCTAAACTCGACTTGTATGTGATATAGCGTTACAACTGTATAAAGCAATAACATAGTACAACCATACCCCAATACTGACAATAATTTTTGATAAACAACAAGTGAGTGTTATTAAAAGTATAAAACAGAGATAAAAGGAAAAAGGAAAAAAAAAAAAAAACAAGATCAAGTTCAATCAAGCATAGACTATATATGGCATTATTATAACATGCTGAAATTTCTCATGCTTCATTGATAAAATCGCGAGTAATAATAAATTTATATAATATTATAGACGGGGAAGAGAAGCAGCTTTTCAAAAAATTCTTTTATTTCGTTTATCAGATTTTTTTTTTTTTCTTCATATAGATTTCTTACTGTTTTATCATTGTGATATATAAAGATTGTAATCTTTATATTTACAAAGTGTATAATCATACAGATGATAAATGAATTGATCAAATATCAAATCTGCGCTGCAGGTATACACTAAGTACACAACATTAACTTCGAATTGATGATTTCGCTGTAACTGCTTGCAAGTTTCTTTCTGAAAATTCGATTGTTCTTCCTATATTAATCGTCACACTATATTTATAACCGTACCATTAATATATTATATATTGTCTTTTGATCTCGAATTCGCGATATATTTTAACCTTTTTTTTTTCTTTCTTTCTTTCATAGCGCGTTTTACTGATTTTTTTTTTTTTTTTTTTCTTCGCGGTCCAGAGGAAAAACAAGAAAAGAGATAAAAGACGAAAAAAAAAAAAGAGAATGAAATAGAAAAACAAACAATTTTTCGACGTTTGCGAAATAAAATAGTTTTCTTCTCACTTTCTCGATATATATACATATATATATATATATATATATATTTTTTTTACATAAATTTTTTATACGAAGTGCTCCAACGAACAATATTTGGGATAAAACTTATCGAGAATTGAGCCACTGCCAACAATGCCAAAATCGTCGTCTAATAAATGGAAATTTTGGAGGTCTCTGGGAGTTTAATTTTCTTATCAAAAATATAATTATTTCAAATCATATTATTGTTATACTTCCTGCTTATTATGTATGGTATATACTGTCGCTTACATTATCGATTCTATGTATGCAATTTACTTTTGTTTTTTTCTTCTTTTTTTTTTTTTGTCGTCCACAATTCGTTGTATATCTACCATCGACATGTTTTTCAACAATTGCCGGTATATGGAGTTAGCCCTACATTCTTCTGTTTTATTTTTTCCTTCATATTCATTTATCAACAAGAAATAATACAGAAAATTGTGCAGCCAACTTCATACTGGTAGTGATTAAACACGTCAGTGTACAAACAAGATACCGGCTTTTGTCGCACCTAAAATCTGCAACCGAGGACACATCTCTCTTTAAGTTGGCAATACGCTGAACAAAAGTTGGCTTGACAGATTAAGCGACACGAGCATCGGCTTTTCCGCATCTATCTATCGCGGGGGCTCCCAAACTAGCTTCTGTCTTGGGTATTGCCAACTTAAAAAGAGATGTACCTTTGGTTGCAGATTTAAGGTGCGACAGCAGCTGATATCCTGTCTGTAGTATAGGTATACCCAAAATTAAGAACGGTTATCGCGAATTATTACGTGTTTTTTATTTAATATTCAAAAAAAAAATTCAAATATTAATCGTTACAATATCTCGCGATCGTATGTATTTTTTTTGTTTCCTCTTTTCTCGAGGCTATTGCTGCTATGCTATACTTGAATTTTCAGGCAACTATCTCGGGCCTTGTTTTATTTTTGATTTGAGTTTTTTTTTTTTTTTTTTTACGAATCCTAATTGTCATAACCACAAAACTAACAATATAGCAACGCGTTATCTCTTGCGTAACGATGATATTCATAATGAAAAAAAAAAAAGTTCACACTAAATGTTTTACAAAATTTGAAACGCTCTACCTATACTGTATAATTATTTTGATTCGTTATGTGTTCAGCACATAACTTATATAAACGGAGATTCGGATAACCGTTGTTCACATAAAACAGTTGACACTCACTCAGACTCAACTGTTTTAACTTTCGAATCTCTTATCTGATAACCATTTATGTTATTGAATTACTTATGTTTTTAAGACTGAACATTTAACGTTCATCTTTTCGCTTTTATGTATGTAATTCATTATGCTTAGTGATATTTTGTATCGTTTTCGATTATTCTCATTGTATCATCATTACACTATACATATATAGGTATATATTACGGAATAGCGGTACTTTTTTTGAACAATACTAACAACACTAATAAATGATAATAATCACAACCCAGCTTTCATATTTGCTTTATTTACTCCATATAACCATGTGATGTTTCTTTCTCGCCTAATTAACAAGTTAGCTGCTAGTTAAATAAGGCTCGATGAACATAATCAGATACCTTACTACTTGGTAGGTATAGTTGATGTACAGGGTTGCCTTGTTGCTAAAAACAACAACAACAACAACAACAACAAAATAGACAGTTACTGAAACAGACGATGTAGAAAGTTTCTCTTTTTGGGAACAATCGAAGGTTGATCATAGTATACATATCGACGGGTCCTAAGGAAACACACGTATCTCGTCGTGCAGGCTAGAACAGACGTATCTCGGAAAACTCTACAAGCCGTATATAGCGCTCTGTATACACTTACTGTAGAGTTTTTTAAGATACGTCGGTTTCCTTAGGACCCGTCGATATATCGATACTTTATTACAAATGAACCGATACGATTATGTTGAGACAAGTAACCCTGTACTTAGAAGAAGAGAAAAAAAAAAAAGGAAAAGAAGAAGTAAATACATTATGTGAGCGTATTTTGGTTCAACCCAGTATCTGTTTTTTTTTCTTTTTTTTTTTTTTCTTCATGTTGTAATGTTGAGCCGAATTTGATATATTAGTATTTAGTTAAATTTCGTCTAAAAGTTGTGTGAAATCACGGCTAATTATAAAAATCGGGGCTTGGATTGTTTCGTAGAAAAACTGACGGAACTCGAACGAAGAAGCTAAAGAAAGTCATATGCAAATCTAGTGTGAGTGAGAGTGAAGCGGACGAAGTTAAAAGGGAGGAAGAAGAAGTTATAGAAAAAAATATATCAGAAGAAAACGAAAAAGATAAAGATAAAGATAAAACTAACGACCTGAGCAAGACTACAAGACGAAAGACCATGGATTATTCTGTGACTAGAGGGGAATCTCGACTTCCAAAAGTAACACCAATCATTGACGATTACGAGATAAGCAACCACGTTCTCGGCCTTGGTATCAACGGAAAAGTCGTACAATGCTTTGATAAAAAGACAAGGGCTAAATTTGCGCTGAAGGTAATGGGAACTTTTAATTTTCAAATCTAAGTTAATGTATAAATATTACAAAATAACGACATCTTCGTCGTGAAACAAGACCACGTCGTGTATAAAAAAAAAAAAAAAAAGAAGCGAAACGGCAAGCCTACTTTCTCTACTTAATTTTCAAAAATTTTCGGAAAACTTGTACGTAGGATGTTTCGTGGTATCGCATAACAGAATTATCGAATCGATTTGTGATACTGGAGTTTATACACATTATTCCTTTACGGTTGGCTATCAATCAATCTGGCTAGTTAATAAAGTCAGCTGTTGTAACCGATAAGAGTGTGTCGTCTGTGATTACGATCGGTATTCCACTTTCGTACTCTAGGTTCTAGTTGGTTCTGCATACTCAGTAAAATCAACAATTTTCAATTCGCAGTGTTGCTATTGTTGCAATAATTTATTGCAACAACTATGATCCATATTGTCAGCAATATTTTATTATATTCCGTATGTCTCCGCAGTGTGGCAACAGAATATTGTGAATTCATTGAAAATGCGACGTTATCACCGTCTTTGTTTTCTGTTCGTATATTAACGTTTTTAAAACACAAGCGATCGTTGAAGCGTTAAGCGATAACCGGAAATACAAAAAAAAAAAAAAAAAAAGTTTCCGTATAAATTGACGGCCATTTTTTTGTTTTTACACCACGTACTCACGTGGCTTATTACGTCATCAAAACAGTTGGACGAATTTTTTTTCCAATTTACAAATTTACGAAGGTATTCTGTATCAAAAAAAAATTGGATTATCACTATGTGCGACCAAAAGGCGATCGAACCTGATCTGCTACATCGTCAAGTTCTTCAAATAGTTTTATTGTTCGAACATATAACCGCAATATATTTATATACGTTGCGACAGTTGCTTCCTATTTTCTATTTATAGCAACAAATTATGCCGTGTAGAAGTCAGCTTTCTTTCCGGAAATGCGTTGAATCTTGTAATTTTCTAATGTGATCACAGCCTCATTTGATAGAGGTCAATAATTCCAAAATTTTTACCATTTAATTACGTTTACACAAACTTTTTTCCTTCTTCCTTTCCCCTCGGTTTTTATCTGATCATTCTTACGCAACTTCCTTATCCATTAAACAACTGCGTGAACTCGTTATGCAAATATGATCCTGTCAAATACTGTCAAGATATGTTCAGCTGTTGAAGAAAAGGATTAGAAATCTTTTTTTTTTTTTTTTTTTTTTTTATCCTCTTACGAATTTATCCTGTAGTGGAAAATTTCTTATCGCAACTCACTTGTTATACACCTATAAATATAATAGTAGTAAGGTATATACACTACCGAGAAGACATCGCCTTCGCTACACCGATACCGGTTTAGTTATCGGAAACGGTTACTAATGTTTGAAAATTTGCATTCCATAGCGAAACTAAAGCTGCATGACATATTTCCGATAAATATTTTCTTAAACAAGTTTATGAGTCATGACGGTTTTAATAAAGCGAAATAAACCGTTCTTTCCCCGCGGTATAATTATTCTTGGAAATACTTTTATTTAATATATTTTTTTTTTGTTCTTACCCTTTTCAGAATCGTTTTTATCATTTTTTTTTTTTCTTTCTCATTCTAAATACTCCATATTCTGTAAACAAGATTTTTTGCTTAAAAATGATATTACGATTCCCTATAGGTAGAAGTAGAATTCTTTAGTATGCGCGAGCTACTGGCTAATTCCTCAGTGCCTAATTATATACTTAGTTTGTAGAAAAGCGACACAGACAAACGGAATGGTCAGACCTCGGGTCAGACAGACAGTTTAACCAGCAGTTTAACGGTCGGTGTTCACATTAGAATGTTAAAAATAAAACTTGACGAATCTTATCGTTTAACATCAACGTAGTTCTTATCAACGTTGCCAAATATTTCTACGTAATGATTTACACTCTTATCTTGAGTACTATTCCCTAAATGGCGCCAGTTTTGGGCACAGTTCTTTTACGGTTCTGTGCCGGAAATACGTTATCACATAATCATGTCTAGTCGGTTACTCTCGACAATAATAAGTCAGGATGTGCAACTATCTTCGAAATTTTGGATCACGTCATTGGTCCGACTTACCGGTTCGGTAAAATTTTTCAAAAATATTTCCGAAATGACGCACCCTGTTTTCAAGGTTTGGATGTGAAGGCTTACGATTTAGAATGTACAACGGATAATTATTTTCTAATGTTTTTAAACATATGAGTCATCGCGTGGATGGAGGTCAGTATAGTATATGTATAATTTGTGAAAAGTTAAAGGAGAATATAAGACACAAAACCTATAATCAAGGGTTAAGGAATTCTGAGAACGTCGTCGTAAGTTTCTTTTTTTTTTCGACCGGCAAAGTCCGATGCACATCGGCACGCGGTCAATGCTTTCATCCGAGTTCATTCAACGCCAGAGATTTTGTACGAGGTCTCTCCATGGTTTATGAGTATATATGTAGATGGCGGTTGTGTTTTGGGAGAAATTATTCATCATATCCAATCCTATAATAGCGGGTAGAATAATAACAACAAAGTAATCCTAAAGGTTGTTATAGCTGGCGTTTTATCTCATTTCGTGAAATATTACATTTTAAGATTCACATCCAGACACTCTGTATACTTGTACAAGTCGTCAGGGTCGGTACAGACATAAAGACAAAACATGTAGTTCGATTTCTTCAACTAATTGCCATGTATGTATCATGTATGCATATAGGTATATATCGTATGTGGTGAGACGTGATCATACGAAGGTTGTCTATACATATATACATACCTCGGTATATGGATTCCTATAAGCAAGAGTATACAAGAGTTATTTTTACAATATCGTTCATTGTGTATCGCGCTGTTTGTTTGAACGCAGACGCTACCTGGCGGGATCTCTCGTACTTAAATGAAACGCTAGCGCTCATCGTCACCGTTGATTGCCCGAGATTTGAATTTCGAATTAAGTATCAAATGAATCACGTAGAATCTAAATCATATCATTGCGCCTTTTCATTACCGGTTGAATAATAAACTTATTATTATTACATTTTTGTTACGTCAGTGTCGTATACATTTATGTACCGATATCTGCGATATCAGAAAATTTAATCATTGAATAACTATTACTAACATTCAGTATAGCATGTCATCACTTAGTTATGAAAAGTACGTGGTGTTAGAACTACAAAACTTTGATTAGCAATTACATTTTTTATAATCACTAATTATATGACTAACTTAATAAACTTTTTTTCAAATGGAAATACGCCTATTTGGCTGTAAGGTCTGACTGATTTCTCAATTCGATTCACACAGCGCAGTTGCATTTACTTTTCGCTGTATGAATATCATTATAAATACTGCGATTCTTAAGATTGAATCATAGAATAGCCCGAGTTTGAATAAATGATATCGAATGATCTCGTAGAATCCAATTTGTCCAGTTGCAAATTTCAGGTTCTGCGCAACTCGAATACAAGAGATTCGATTCATCCTCATTAGATAACGTTAAAAATTTTTTCAAAATATCTAAGACTTGGCGACCCTGACTGTCAAGTCCAACGATTAGACCAATGCTCAAATGGGTTCATAATTAATGATCATGGATTGTTGAAAACCGGAATATAGCCTCGCGCCGAGTTACCTTTCATGCGAGAAGACTTGCTGCTGGGTCACATGCGATGTGTAGTCATGTAGTGGCACATGTCATGCGTCGCGCGGGGAGCTTGAAAATGAAAATGATGCATTTTCTATCGAATACTGAGTAAAATTGCTGACCAGCTATTGATTGAAAAATTGTATGTAACGGTACATCCAATGATCCAATCTTGATGAAAATCTACTGTATCAAAGTTATTCTCAGTATAAAAACGTAACTTTACATTACAGGTTTTACATGACTGCACAAAAGCTAGAAGAGAAGTCGAACTTCACTGGAGAGCCTCCCACTGTCGTCACATAGTTCAAGTCAGGGATGTATACGAGAACACGTACAGCGGCAACAAATGTTTACTCGTTGTCATGGAATGGTAAGCATATACCTATAATTCATATTATTTAAACAGATATGGGGTCGTGACGTCATAGGCGAGAAAATTTCTTTTCCAATTCACGTTTGTGTTCGAAAATCGAAAATAGACTTTTTTTAAAAATCATGCTGGCACTAGATAACCGAGGTCAGCATTCATTTTCACCAATTTAAGGAGTTAATGTGATGTGCCAGCTGAAACTGCTAGGTTAGGTGGACCACGAGTCTTCCCACTATCCATTTTGTTGATCGTTACCATTCGTTGTAGCAAATTCGCGACCAATTATGTCCTATTTCAAGTAATGCGTCCATTCCTTTCGACTCGCGTTCTCACTGATCGCAGAATACGAAACGATTCTGATTTACGAAAAATATTTCCGTTATCAATTCAGGTTAATTCCGACCTTGAAGTACATCGTGAAACATTTCTTATCCGAAGGAACTTGAATAGAAAAGAATTTGAGGAATTATAAAAATCGGGCAATCCAATATCTTGATAAACTGGAATCCGGAGATATAAGGATAAGCGGAGGATTCCTGATTTGTTGTACTTAAATTTCATCCCTATTTACTATTAGTAAAAATTAATTTTCCTCATCCTTTCTTTCATCCCCCGCAAAATTTGTAATAACATTCTTATGAGCGATGCAGTCACAGAGTTTGTCTCAAAAGGACATAATGACCGAGTCGGCTAAGCAATTGCATCTGACTCATTGTCGATGTGAGATAACTTTTTAGGATTTTTATACTTTCGAAAAACTCCATTGTTTCTCATGTTACTTTGACGGGTAATATTAATAAAATAGACGACGCGATTACGGCATTGAGAAAAACTGACAATAAATAATTCTTCACGATCCGGTGCTTCATCTGAACCCAAGATCGCAGTTAAGCTTACTTTTAGAGTCGTAAGCCATTGCTCAGACGTTATATTGGAGTCTTTCACTTTACTCCTTGATGTTCGAATCTATCTCATACGTTTAATATTGCGCAAAAATATGTGAGAAGCAAGCGAAAATAGTAGCATGTGTCCCTGAGCGTACAAAAATAAAATGCGTTTTTTTTTTTTTTCTAACTTTTCTAGAGCTCGGGGTCTTCTGTCATTGTACAGTACTAGACTCCCTTATCATCGAATTTCGAATCATTTTCGTAAATGACAGTCTCTTACCACAATCAAAACTATAAATGAGAGTTTAGGTCGGTAAAGAAGGATTATCGCATCCTCTGAATACGATATACCAACCAAATCACCTCATTTTTCTTATTCGTTACACTAATATACAGGATGAATTCTTCCTGGTATCGCATGAGGGGGAGAGGCTTATCATCGCAAACGCTCCGCCCCTTATTATTCATACTTGTTGAAATCATCAGTTTTGACGGCGTGTGAAAATGAAAGTAGGGTTTCTCGATACGACGATGATAAGTATGAATGGAAATGGGCAGAGCATTTGCGATGATAAGCCTCTCCCTCATGCGATACCTGCAGGGAGAATTCATCCTGTATAAGTAATTAACGAAATTGATTGAAATTTGAACATTAGATATACACATTGCTCGAGTACTGTATAAATGGTGGAAAGTTTCGTACTTTGCGAAAGTTGAGAAGAAAAAATAAAAATAGATGATTTCATTCTGCGGCGGTCAACGACACGTGCTACTACTTTCGCTTCTTACATATTGGCACGCAGGGAAGTATGTGTACCAGTTTTAGAATGACTTTCCATCATTTCGGAAGCATCAAGGAGCGAAATTATGTAGTCCAATGATGCAATGTCAACTACTGGAAAATAAAACTACAATTTCTAATGATTTCTTGAATTTTTAAGCTAAGGAAAAACTGTAATCACGAGTTACCGACTGTCTCATTTAGCATCGCCTTAATAATAACATTTTTATTCCAGCATGGAGGGAGGCGAATTATTCCAGAGGATACAAGACCGACAAGACGGAGCTTTTACTGAAAGAGGTAATAGAAATTCTTCTATACAAATTTTTATACGTATTTAAAAAAAAAAAATTTAATTTTTTTTCAACATCTTTTGTATACCATTTGCAAAGCACATGTATCAGAAATTATTAATGTATATTTCAGAGGCGGCACAAATAATGTACGAAATTTGTGTAGCGGTGAAGCATCTCCATGACATGAACATCGCTCACAGAGATCTGAAACCGGAAAATCTACTCTACTCAAGGCCTGGTAAACAACATATCATCATTATTCATAATGGTTTATGTTAAGGGTTTCAGAATTCAAAGTTTTACCATTCATTAGTATGTAACGATAACTTCACTATTCAGCTTATTACAGTATGCCCCAGCCATATCACTCGCTAACATGTTGTACAAATATTTTCAGATGCGACAGGCATTCTCAAGCTTACAGACTTCGGATTTGCGAAGGAGACGCATCTGAAGGATACATTACAAACTCCATGCTACACTCCATACTATGTTGGTAAGATATAAAGAGTTACAATCTTTAAATAAACAATTCTGTCTTATAATTATTGAAAACATGTAACTATGGTGTTCTAATCTCGTCTTCTATCTGGTATTTTAGCTCCAGAAGTATTGGGACCCGACAAGTATGACAAAAGCTGTGACATTTGGTCACTCGGTGTTATCATGTATATATTGTAAGTATTGCTGATGAGTGGCATAAAAACCGTTAACAATTTACAAAATGTACAATTAGTTATGTTTTCAGTTGATATTATTCTATACAAGCGTGACAGATAATCAACAAGTTTGTCATTGTATTGAAATATTGAAGAAAATTAATAATGGGAAGAAAATTCTGGAGAACAAATCAAGTTCTTTTTTTTAACCCCGTTTTTCTAATTGTCAAAGACATGTACGTCACCTCTTATACTTATGTGACGAAATATCTTGCTAAACTCTTATATGATATACTCATAAGATCATAATTATAAAGCTTCTATTAGTCTCTGACGTCAAGCTTACATGAAATGAGATATCATTGTGTATCAACATCTTATATGATCTAGGATTGCCTAAGATTGCCTAGCTATAAGCCTTATTTTTTCTCTCAGGCTGTGTGGCTTTCCACCATTCTACAGTAATCATGGATTAGCGATTTCGCCTGGTATGAAAAGAAGGATCAGGCTTGGACAATACGATTTTCCTGCGCCAGAATGGTCCAACGTAAGCCAAGATGCCAGGGATCTTATAAAGGAAATGTTGTGCACAGATCCAGCGCTAAGGTTACACATCGATCAAGTGATGCGCAACAAATGGATCGCTGTAAGAATTCGTTATCATGAATTATTAAATGACTACATTGGCTGATTGGATGTCCAATTCTTTGACTATATCTTCAGATCCATTATATCCATAAGAAATGAGTTCAAGATAGGATTTTTGATAATTTTTATTCCATTTTTATAGAAGCATACAGAGGTACCAGCTACTCCTTTGCACACTGGTAGAGTTCTTCGCGAGGGAGAGGAACTTTGGCCCGAAGTACAAGAGGAAATGACACGATCCCTTGCCACAATGCGAGTAGATTACGACACAGCTGGATTGAAGCAATTGGATCACACAAATAACGCCTTGTTAAATAAACGAAGACGCGCTAAACAGTCAACAAATGTAACACCTGCGACCAGCCCAACGCCCGCTTCCTAGAACTACGCCTATAGCGTTGGAAGATATTATGGTAATAGTAACTGGGTCGTTATCTTCCTGCGTTGGTTTATTAGGTACAGTCTTTTTACTCTGAGAATTATCTTCTGACATTTTGATATAAGTAGGAGATAGCAACCCGGCCCAAAGCCAACGAACAAATTAATTATTATACATATTTTCAAGCTTAAACGGTTGTAAATTTATATAAACTGTAATAATTGAAGGCCTATAATATTCCATTCTGTGTTATCTATGCATATTTTTGCTCACTGTTATATAGAATTACAATTTATTTCATTTCACGGTAAAGGATCAACGCATCAAAGAGTTCTCTGCTCATCGGATAGAAATTTGTTTTCCAAACAATCAGGGATCAAAGTATGTAAAATCGATTCTATGGATGATCCAAATCCTTGCATCGAATTATATACTTTGGCTACATCTAATTCTGAGATCTGATGATCCACAACTTATAACTTTTACTTGATTATGCTTCAAAAGATCCGCGAACTACTGTAATAAAACTAAATGATTGAATAACGATTTGGACACATGCCAGTCTCTAAAAAATCGTTTTTATATATTTTTACAAAATATGGAATTGCTTGATCAATTGATTGAAGAATACGAGACGAGAAGTTGAATTCTGTCACGTTTTGAATTGGATAGAGTCTGATGGATAATGGAAAGTGAATTTGCATTTTAAAGTCGTGATTCTAGGAATCGTGTATTAAAGTATAGATATTAGATTAATAGATGAATGAATATGGAATAAATAGGTAAGTGCAATTGGAGCTTGGAGTTTTCGACATTTTTATTATAGTTATAGACGAAATAAATCGCAGTTAAATAATACGTTTTTTTTTATGTTGTGATTTATGCGAATTATTCATTGATATTCGTATTAATTGTTGTGTAAAAGGTATACCTTATACTACACTGAGTATATAAACACACATGAATATATATGCGTATATTGGCTGCTATTCGTCGCCTTGGGTTGGTTGAATGTTTTTAACTAGGAGATGACATAAGCTAGACATTATCTTAACTTGCTTAATAAATTATATTATATTATATTATATTATTAATAGTATTAACACGAACGAGAACAATTATTAAAACACAAAGCCTTATAGCAAAGGCAATAATAAATTAGAACAAATTATCTATCAGATGTATAAATATTTATATACCGTGCGTTTTCGTGGAAACGTGACCTGCCTAGATACGAAGGTAGCCGAGTGTACGCCCTATTACATGCAAACGTCCACAAATGAGTCGTGTTGAGGTGGCCGAGAGTCTGCATCGGCAATTGTTTCAGTGGTTACCAAGTACTTGATTGGCTTCCACGAAAAAGGCACGGTATATATATTATTTTACATAATATTGTTAATTACTGTAATAATTAGCGTATGATCATAGGTGTATATATATATATACCGTGCGATTATGTGCAAATTACAGGTTCCAAGCGCACAGGCGCTGATTTATTCGAACATTAAGAGGGACACCAATTTCAGACTTGCCACGAATATCCCTAGAGGCCGTCTGCTATTTGTTTCCGACTGTTGGCAAATACAAATGGCGGCAGACCGTGGCAGGAATAGGTTATGTTTGTTGTGAATCTAGCAGATGACGGAACTAGGGATATTACTGCAAAGTTGGTGGAGTTGCTAGCGCGATTCTGCGGACCAACGATATTCGAGTAAATCAGCGCCTGCGCGCTTGGAACCTGTAATTTCCACATAATCGCACGGTATAATGAATATAGGTAATCGCGAGAGTTGCCGACCAATATAATTATTAACGGCGCTAGTATTTAAAGACAAATTTGCTATAAAACGTGGGTCAAATTGTTCAAAGTCTGTACGCGAGAGCGGTAGAAGTGCCTAAACTGCATTTTTTTCGTCCTCAAATTGTAAGATCGAAATAAAGACTACGCTTCTCAATAGATAATATACTATATCCATGTGTATAATCGACTGCGTAATTTTATTCAAAATTTTCGCAGGGTTTAATGCGTTTGAAACATCTGCAAGTTCAATTTACCATCCAATATTAACAATATAACATAAATTTAAGGCAAGATATCATTATTACAGTGAATTAAAATCTATACAGGATGAATCTTCCCTAGTATCGCATGAGGGAGGGTCTTATCATCGCGAACGCTCCGCTCCTTTATATTCATATTTGTTAAAATCATCAGTTTTTGGACAATGCGTGAAAATGAAAGTAGGGTTTCCTGATACGACGATGATAAGTATGAATCGACAAGGGGCGAAGCGTTTCTGATGATAACCCCCTCCCTCGTGCGATACCAGGGAAGATTCAACCTGTATAAATCAGGGATGTGTCGTTTCGAGAAAAAATCCTTTCGAACACAATGTCTGGAGAATTTAATTCTCCACAAAAAGACACTTTGCGAATTTCGTTTTCTAAAATTCCAGCCGAGTAAAAAATAAATGAATGAAAAAAAAACAAAAAGGAAAGTAACAGTCGTTGCGTTTGACAATGATCTGCATCATCAATATTTGATTTCGAGTTTATAAACGCTGTACAAATGTAGGTCTGATATTGATCCACAAGACTATAGTGTCGTTTGAAAAATTTCGCGCTGCAGTAACTAGTAAGTAATATACAGAGTTGATGAATTAGTTTAATATCGTACTACCTAATAATTGAAGAAGGTGGGTGCGCTTTATTGTTAGAATGTATATTTTTTAAAGATTGTTCTGACTGAGGCTATTAA
Organism: Tenthredo notha; assembly: GCA_914767705.2. Classification (NCBI taxonomy): domain Eukaryota; kingdom Metazoa; phylum Arthropoda; class Insecta; order Hymenoptera; family Tenthredinidae; genus Tenthredo; species Tenthredo notha. The sequence goes on along the minus strand of OU611915.1, from coordinate 8,117,510 downwards.
ATTACTATTAAGCAACTACATTATAATGTATCTCGTTATACTATGTATATGTAGTCGGATGCTCACACGTCAATTATGAATTAGTTGATTATATAGAAAATATACTATATATTATATCTGTCTTGTTAATGGTTCTAACGTGGTTGAAAATATAGCGAAATTGAATTCAAATAGAATATAAAGAAAAAAAATAAGTAAGAAAACAAATTAGACGAATAATATAAGCATAAGGCTCTAACGGACGTTTTTAATCGCAAAGTTTTTATAAGTCCAAGAGCTTTGAGGGAGGAGTCTAACGTTTGAAGATTGATTTTAATCGATTTTTTGGCTTTGCATTTTCTTAGAATTGAAAGTTTTCCATTTCTGGCCGGAATACTTAATTCGATATAATTATATTAGAAAAAAATAAATAAATAAAAATAGACAATTATATAAGCCTTCAAGTTATGAATAACTAAATAAATGAATAAATAAATAATTAAACACATTCATTTCTACAAATTATTATCATCATTATTGCTTTTTTTTTTCTAATATTAGAAAGAAAAAACTAATCGAACCTTAAAACTCAGTTATTAAAATTCTGGAGTATATAATTCTCATAACATCACTTTAATCTGTGATTATAATCAAATCTCACAACCTATCCAGTTAATATAGGTTAAATAAAGTCATTTACATCAGGTTTACTCTTGAATAAATAATTTGAATATAAATAAAATATTACATTAGATATTTCAATGAATAGAAAGTCATTATAATCTTTGTTTCGTTCAAATACATAGAATACTAACAACAATACATCACTTTATCTATTGATAGGTAATATACAGAGTGAATCGTCCCTGGTATCGCATGAGGGATGGGCTTATAACCGCGAACGCTCCGCCCCTTTATATTCATAATTGTTATTATCGTATCGTGGAACCCCACTTTTATTTTCATGTGCCGTCAAAACCATCAGAATCCCCGCTCTGTTGTTACTATCCCAAATAAAAACATACTTGTTCTAGACTCTGGACAAGGAGGGCATAAAAGTGAGCTTTCTCGATACGATGAAAACAAGTATGAATAGAAAGGGGTGGAGCGTTTGCGATGATAAGTCCCTCCCTCATGCTATACCAGGGACAATTCACCCTGTATATTAAAAAATATTTCCTATCACCGAGTCATTCGATTATCGTATAATTATGCTAATGCTTTATCATTTATAATACTTCTCAATTACTTTACGATCAATTCTTCTTGAGTTCATTGCTAAAATATGGTCTTTCATGATACGTTGGCTACAGGTTTCTGGAATCATGATACAATATAATTCACGATTATTGTCATTATATTATTGTTACTGCTACTGTTACTACTATTACTATTACTATTACTCTGAAAAACGTTACTGAACTATTGATGTTAGTGCAAGTATCAATTTCTCACCATTGAGCCCTAAATACTTGTGAATTTACGTATATTGAAAATATACCGCTATATCTTGTTTATAGTTCATCGTAGATCGTTGGGATGATAATAATAATAACAACAATTATTCAACGAGGGAAACTGGCTAAATGAATAATATTATAAATGAATTGAAAATAAACAAAAATGCCTTTGAAACAAAAATTTATCTATAATATATGAATAGGTGCGTAATTATAATATGGTAATTATTATTTCAAATGTATGTAATGACAATAAAAATATAACTTAGTTCAGAATATTAATTTATTTTACATCTGAACCATATGCTGACTCACTACAGGGTGACCCAGAACCCACGGGCCACATTGGATGGGCATATTCCTTGTCGAATTCTAAGATGAAAGTTCCTTTACGAAAACTCTCTAAGGCTAACCGTTCTCGAGTTATTGGAAATCGCGATTGACCAATCAGAGCGTCTCTCTAGTCAACCGCTGCGTAGTTTCAGCGGTCCAGGTTGTCCGTTCCATAGTTTTTGGCCGTTCACGTCAACCACTCCATAGTTTTAGCGGTCCAGTTCATTCGCTCCATACTTACGGTCACGGAGAGACGCTCTGATTGGTCAATTGCGATTTTTAATAACTCGAGAGAACAGTTGGCCTTAGAGAGTTTTCGTAAAGGAATTTTAGTCTTAGAATTCGACAAGAAATTTGCCCATTCAATGTGGCCTGTGAGTTCTGGGTCACCCTGTATAGGTGAGAATATTGTTAATTGTTATAATGTATTGAAAATAAAAATTATTTACCAAATAACCTCGATCTCGTTCTTTAAACTCATGCAAATTCATTTAGTCATTGAATCACTAACGGAGTAGATCGGTACTGACATATATACAGGGTGAATCGTCCCTGGTATCGCCCTTATTATCGTCCCATCGCGAAACCACACTTTCATTTTCACGCGCCGTCTAAACTGATGATTTTAACAAGTATGAATAGAAAGGGGCAGAGCGTTTGCGATGATAAGCCCCTCCCTCATGCGATACCAACAACGATTCACCCTGTATATACAAATAGACATATGACGGTTGTCATTTCACAAATGAGGAAACTTTTCGTTCAATTACGGTCCTGTAACTGCTTAAACAGATAAGATATCGACGTTTTTCGAACTTGCAGCTCATATAAAAGTAAAAAAAACTTTTTATTACGCTAAAATAAGAGTTCGTTGATAGAACAAGTGAGCTAAAGTTACGAGGTGGAAGGTGAATACAGCAATGGTGACCACAAGCTGTTTACTATTAACGTATATCAGTCTACGAGCAAAATTGAAGCATGCTTGATTGATATTTTGAATTAGTTGAACGACTTGCATGAATTGCAGAATAAGTCGAAATTGAAAGAAAAAAAAAAAAAAAAATCCCACCGATCCTTTTTCCTGTCTAAGTAGTGTTTTCTTTTTTTACCAAAAACGATAGGCAAAAAAATTAATAAAAAAAAATGGATCCTAATGAGTGAAAAAAACGATAGAAAATTATTCATGTTGCGTTGTGCAAACTTTGGTTGCGGTTACGACTCAAGGACAGGCATACGCAGGATGCTGTGTGCAGTCATGCGTGTGCAATTTGAGCCTCGGTTTTTCGCGCCGAATTCATACAACTTATTTTTAAACTCAGTTCAGTCGAAATCAACCATAATCGATTCTGTGCAATTGATGTTTTACCCATGTAATGTAACAAATATTCAGACAAATTTAGTTTATTGAATAATGGAACTTTCCTGCTGTTAATATTGCGGAAAAGTTACTGAAACTTTTTGTATACTTAAAATTGTATCAACAGTTACTTAATTCACAGAACCTCATCCGGAACCGTTTGTTACTTATACGTGCGTTTTTTAATTCGTAGTGTTCTAAAAAAAAAACGTATAAATTATCTACCTTGTCCGTCTATCTAATAACTCTAGAACGATTCAACCGATTTTAACAAAATTTGCCACAAAAATACATTAGATGATAATTAGATCCGGTGTTTGATTCACGTCAAATCGGTTAATAGGCTTGTCAAGCGGAGGAAATACGACAGCCGGTTTTTATTCAGTGCAATCAATCTTTCCAAGGTGAAGATAATAAAAACTGAATTAATAGACACGTCTTCTTTCTACGAAATCTACCGTATCGATTTTTGTTTCTTTCATATTCGAGCGGAAACGCTCTCTACATGTCTGTAAAATTTCTTTAAAAATCACTGATAACACTAATGAAGTCTTTGAATCTTGAGAGAATCTTCTCAGAATAGTTTTTGAGATGATCGGAGTTTATGCGGGACTTTGTATAAAGAATTTCGAAGTTTTACAGTAATTCACGTAAGAAAAACAATCAGAAATTACACCGTTGTATTTTCGTTAGGTAACGCCTGTGGAATAGCAGCCGGCGTTACGCATCATAAATTAATGCGCATGCGCTGACCAACTTCATTGATGTGCGTGGATTCATTCATTCATTGCTGAGCTTACGCGCCGCCTGCGCCGCGCTCCCAGACGGAATGAAGTTGACCTGGCGCCTATGACCCTTTCGCTGACCCCCCCGCCTCAGGCTTGTCTACGGTACTTACCGTATAGACGTCGACCCTTCGGTCATCCGCGGCGTTCACACAGTTTACTTTCGTTTATATCGATTTTTAACCACTTTTTCGATTTCTATCAAATATCGTATCTATCCATAGTTCTATAAAACACAGTTTCCATAGACTGATATACCTTTGTTCAAACAGGCATATTAAATGTTACATATCATCGAACAAAAAAAAACAAAAAAAAATGAAATCTCATTTTATCATTTATCTCCAAGATTCTTAAACTCTGTTTCATTTTCGGATATTTCTAATAAATTCAAGGTTTATTCTTGACATACACGCATAGTGTTAACATTTCCGAATAGGGTATTTGAAAAATCATTGCCTTCTGTAGGCAATATTAATTGTTGGCATGTATTTTTGAGAAAAATTGTTCCCGATTTTTTTTTTAATGTAAAAGAGGCAAGATGATCTCAGATGAATATGATGAATAAAACCAAAAATTATCATCTATCCTTCACATTGTTTCGTTATCGGCTCAGATCTTGGATATGCATTCATTGTTAGTCAAGACGATCGGCTATATAGGTACGGTACGTTGTTGCGGCTAAAAGAGAAGAGAGAGGCGGTCCACTCGAAGTATCGCTAGTGCTTGAAGAGCTATGAGCAGCATGTGATGCGGCGAGTAAGTAAGTAAGCAAGCAAGCAAGCAGCCAGGCAGTCAGGCAACGTCGGGGAGAGCGTGACGAGAGTGAGCAGCGCAGCAGGAATCGGCATTCGGTCTGTGGCTGTTACGGCGAGCGGATGTACAGTCCTCTAACGCGACGAGTTTTAAAAAAAACATTCGAATTTCGAATACTTGTAACCCGCGTATACCTTGTAGTTGTCTAGGGCGGGGGAGGCACGTGATATTTGAAATATAAAAAAATATTGAATACATTTTTTTTTCCTTTTTTTTTTTTTCATTCTTTATATTCTTACCAAAAATCAAAATTGTGAGAAAATGAACATTAAATATAATCACTAATTACTATAATATAACTGGTAAATATTTATTGATCTATGTATGTATGATGGACTGGTTAATTCTCACCACACATTCACATTTTTCGCATTTTTATTTCATCCTTTTCCAACAAAATTATCAATTTTTGATGTTCTTCTTGCATATCATTTCTGCTGTCTATACAGCATTTGAGAAATACAAGATTCAAAATTTCAAACTTTTAGCGACTTTGGATATGCGGAGATTATTAGTTTCTCTTTACGTACGATCATAAAATTTTGCATTTATAATTCAATCGTCCTTCTGTTACAATACGACTTTTCTCTTTTTCAAATCATCGTTAAAATCTTGTGAATAATTACAATTTCAATATCTTTCTATGTATGTAATTATAATTACCAAAAATTTTACAAATTTTAACATCGTTTATTCATCTTGTTTACATGCATCGTAGCAAATACATACAACGATGACTCTACAATTCAATTCTTTTCTTATTTCTCCTTATTCCCCTTAATCATATCTCTTTCTTATTTTTCTCACCCGCTTTGATACATCCATATGTATATTTCACTCTATAAATAGTATTGAAAAGATGAATCTTCAGCAAGATTGTGTACACAGCTAGATTCTTTCCATCTCATTTAACCATTTCAATTTCTAACACGATCTTCTCATTCGACTTCTTTTCTTTTCTTTTTTTTTTGGTTCGATTCAACAATTGTAGTGCGTCAAACGCGTTTAACAGTGTAAACATATGACTATAGATCGAGTTATTATTTCCTGTCGTTGCTGCTGCTGCTGTTGCTGTTTCTTCGTCTTCTCATTTGAAGTTTCACCAACTCGATATGGAGACCAGAGCTTCTTTTCTCATCGTTTATTTACTTGCCAATGGAGTTTGGAGTCAAAGTGAGTACCCGAAATTTTCAATTCTATATTCAAATTTACCGCGCCTCGTCGCGTCATCTTTCATCATTCTTTCGTACTCGCAATTATTCGACTTATGATACAAAGAAGGTAGAATACTTATTATCCAGTATTTCACAAAGTTGTGAAACAATGTAATGAGGAAATAATTCCTTTATGAATATATATATTCAACACTTAGTCATAATATATTACTATACAGTCGTTTTGTTTATTGTAGCTATACATATTTGATTTGACTTTTATTTGCTCACGATTCGATAAGAGAAGAATTTAGATACAGTTACGAGTCAGAATTTAGATAAAGAACCCATTTTGCCGAAAAAAAAAAAACACATATATTTAAATACGATAAGAAGAGACCTTGCAGCCAAATATAGGCACTTTTTTTTTTATTTTCACTAGTGAATTCCGCGACAAAAATTAAGACGAAAATGTTCAGCGAAAAAATGTCGAGGAATCGTCAGTTTTTAAATGCTAGCCGTTTAAAGTTGACCAATACGAGAGCAAAGATATGAGTCTGCGCCAGGGCCGCGACAAGAAGCCTAACGTTCTCGATTGGCGAGTTTACGGTGGTTATAGACCTGCAGCGCGCAGCCCTGATGCGTTCCTTGATTCACATATCGGTAAACTTTGAACCCTTAGAATTCGAAAACTATCATTCCCACGAGATTTTTTGATCGAACATTATCGTCGAAATTTTTGGATAGGTATCCATTGGTGTAAGAAAGGCGTCTCATTCTGATACGCAATGTATATTACCTTAAATTAAATTCGATACTTACACCTGCAGCTCGAATTTCTATTCTCGATTTCCATCTCACACAGTATAAGCAATTACACGCACATGGTAATAGAAAAATAGCTGTAATTACTAGAACTTCTATTTCCGAATGTCGTTAAATTCAAAAGTACTTTCGGAAATTGCGGGTGGCCCATGGTGGGTGATCGTTGATCAAGAACAACCTCGCTTATCATTCTCGGATTGATCAATCAGTCTTTAGGTACACATCATGTATTCAATCGTTATTCGTCAGTTGAACAATTTACAGAGTTATCTGAGGTACAGTTTCAATAGAATATAAATATTTCATAGAAAAAAAAAAAATGTTTCCTTTCAAGTCAAAAACGGAATTGCAAGACCAAACATTTGAGGTTTATGTGAAAGATTAGAAATAAAGAAATAAAGAAAAGAAAAAAAAAGTTGCCAGGAAGGTAAGGGGACTTAGAATGAATGAGAAATTTCAAATCTTAAAATGTGAATGGAATTCCGTAAATCTTTGTCCGTTATTTTTCTTTTTTTTTTTTCTTTTTTCTTTTTGGTTGGAGGGTATCGAGGCTCACCTAAACCATTCATAGTTAGTAAAGGCAGGAAAATAGTTGATCTCTAAACTCCTGCTGGTGGTAAAGTGCTGCTTGGAACTGGATGATATAGAAATACAGGAAGTTTGTCCCTGGGGCGACAACTTGATGGCGGGCATATGGCGGTAGAACCTCGCTCGCGCTCCAGCAGGTCTTTGGATAACTAAAATTAGACGATTTTTGAAAAGAGAATAAATACCTACAAGAAATGGAAGGGTCGTGTTTAGGATTTCGTTTCACTGGGGCAAAAAGAACACCGACCGTCGTCCCCCGTAGTCGGATTCTCAGGTGTATTTTCTACCTGACCCATAGAAATCAATGTCCTCGTAGCAGTAGCCCCCCCTCTCTCCCCCCATACACTTCCCTTTCTTTCTCACTCTCTTTCTCTCTATCGCTTTTAGAAAATCAACCTCTCTTTTCTTTGCAGTAGGAAAAAATTTATTTTAAGTTTCGTTTGTTATGATGATTCTTATGTCTGCAGCAGCAGCAGCCTTCTTCTCGCATTCTGGGATTTTAGGTTTTATATCATAAAATTCTTCCGAAAATTAAATATAGGCCGATCATGTTCAATAAATCGGTTCTTCATTTTCCCACATTCCACTTTATAAAATAATCGGGTACTACATTTATTACGGAATTCGTCTGGTTTCCTTATCCGAAAATAGAACTTTGATAATCCATTAAGCTCGTTGTAGAGGGAGAAGGAGAGAGAGCAAAAAAAAAAAATTGAAGAAAGACAGCATATTATTTTCAAAAAAAAAAACTCTAGCATTGTTTCCGGAACTTATTTTGATATCGAATTCTTCACCTTGATAGAACGAATTCAATGAATGAATGTAACGATTCGGGTATACCTATATTCTTGAATGAATCGTTTTGAAATGCGATCGCTGCAGGTGAGTGTCGAGTCATATATACGATAGGACTGACTCACGGTTAATCCGAGTCACCTGAGTCAAGGAATGATTTCTTGGTAGGGTGACCTTGACCCGTTGGAGAACCTGTTTGTTAAAACATGTCTTTTAAATCTAGTATTTCAGGTGAATTATCGGAATTGAGATTATCTAGAGTCTCGATAATTTCACTGAAAAATTATGTTAACAAAAAATTTGCAGCTCGGATATTCTCGCATTTTTTGTCTGGGTTTGTTTTTCGAAACTTCAAAGTCTGCGAAGATATTCGCGGAATACTACAGTTTTCGCTCAGTTTTTTTTTTCTTAGTCTCTATTCTTTTCAGGTATATTATATTTATATTAAGAAGACACGCAATTTTGAAACAATCCGCTATTATACTTGCTCAAATCGTTTACTTCGCCTGAAATAAGTTTACGAGCTGAAAATCTATTTATACCTACGAGGAGCAGCTTATTGTAGGAGGACTTTGCAGGGTGACTCAATTCAATCAACTCGGTTCATATTGTTTCGTTCTAAAGCTTATATCACCGTTTTAAGAATATTCTATTCACTCAGCTTCTGCAATGCTGATTAATTCTATTTTTTCTTTCTTTTCTTTTTTTACCGTAATTAGAAATTATTCGAAATTTTATTGACTTCGACTTACGATTTAACGAAATACATGTAAAAAAATGGTTTTCGAATGTTATTCCTCCGTGTGGTTCGATTGGTTCTGAATAAATAAAAAAATAAACGTTTTGTCAAAGGATTTTTCTTAATGATTGATAGAATTTCAAAATTCCCAATAGCAGATCTAATATGGCGAATTAAAGTTTGAAAATGGATATCCTCGGGTTTTGGGGGTCGCTGAATCTAAATTCAACTACAAAATTTCGAAATTTATAACGACGGAATCTGAAATCCTAGAATACCCATTCTTACGAATATCTGATCATTTTCAAATTTCTATCCGTCATATTAAGACCACCGTTTTGAATGTTGAAATTCTGTAGTTGAATTCGGATTCAGCGACCCCTAAAACCCAAGGATACCAATTTTCAAGTTTTTATCCGCCATATTGGATCTGCAATTGGAAATTTTGAAATTCTGTCAATCATTAGGAAAAATCATTTGGCAGAACTTGTTTTTCATTTATTTGAAACCAATTGAGTCACACATGGAGAAATGAAATTCAAAAACACCCCTTTGAAAATCGATAGGGTTTTTTTTTTTTATATAGTATATAGTCGATTGAATGATCGTATTTCATAATCGTATCTTATCCTCTGAAATATACGAGTCGTTTCAAATATATATATCGCTCCGTGAACGGATGCTGTAGTAATTCGAGGATCAGGATGATTCATATCTCTATTCCATGCACGTCTTATACATAGGTATATACTGCACCGGAAGGACAGATGTGCCACGGTTTAAAACCTTTTTCTTCTTTTTTTTTTTTTCTCTTTATTTTCTCTCTTTTTTAGCTTCGACAGAAATGAGCTGTTCAATCGATGATCCAATAACGATGTCACATGTGGGTATACAACGGCGTGAAATGTGCAAAAAATTCACCCTCCATTGTTACACCTACAATGCATAATATGTGTGTAGTTGAATGACAGGATATCGAACAAAATTTTTTTATCTATTTTTTTTTTTTCTTTGAAACTTTCAAAGAGTACATTTTCAGGGATTCTGTCGAATGATTTAAATGATATATATAGAGATGAATTTTTCTCCTTGATATTATATTGATGATATGAAATCAATACAAGGCCTGAAGTTTAGGTTTAAGTTTAGATATAATGATGTAGATATTATATTAAAATATTTCGGACGATAATCAAAGGAGAGAATGAACTGAGGGTCTTTTAATCCCATGGGTCTCATCGTAGCGTGTGGTCTGATGGGTATCTGATTACAGGAAGTACTTTTCCTCCTATGCCTACTTGGCATCGCCTCTTATCCTGCCACATTTTTTTTTTTTTACTTCTTTTTCTACTTCTATTCCATCCTTTTTCGTTTTTTTTTTTTTTTTTTTCAAATTAAAAACGAGATTTATTTGTCACCTGACATTCAACGGTGGTCTAATCCTGATTTGAAAGTTTTTTTAAATAAAATTATAAGAAATCGTTTTCATGGTGATTGTTATAGACGTTGCGATGATGAAAAAAAATGAACGATCTTATCATTGCATTATTATCATTATCATTATTCCCGTTATTACTGTTAAGCAATAATTCTAGAATAGCTGAATGGGAAATCTTGGGGAATCCTTTGTTCTTCGTTATTGCAGCGTTTCAGGCTGCTGTTTCCTTCGCAGTAATCTTGATGGTTGAGGAAAAACTAGAACAGCTTTCAACTTCTACAATTCACCATTCAATGTCTTGTTTTTCTCATTAGCTTCTATAGATTCAAATCTGCAAGAAAGAAAAAAAAAAAATTCAAAGGCAATGAAAAACTGACGAAAAATTCTTCAAAAATGAAAAAAAAAACTTCATATTTCTCTCGAATTTTCTGAAAATTAATTAATATATTGGCAGAACGGATAGCAGATGTTCGTGTATATTATTTTTGGTCGTTTCTAAGTTCTGACCATCGTGATTCAACAGTTTTTCGGTATTTCGGTCCTTTTTTTTGTTTTTTTTTTGTCATCATTTTGTACAGAGTGCGAAGAACCGCCCACGAAGAATTATTATCGATGAGATACACGAAATTTGATATTTCGTATTAGGATATCCTCGTTGAACTGTAGTGTGGCAGGAGGATTTTCGAAGGGTTCCTGATCGCTAAACGGGGATCTATAAGTAGGATATTCTCGATTCTAGTCTACACCACACTACAAAGCAAAGGCCATAAGGATCACAAGATCCTTGCCAAGTATAAATTACGAATTGATCCTCGAGATTGAAGAGCTGTAGCAGGCTCTGTCTACTTGGGGGGGCCACGTGCGGAGACACTTTACTTTCCTTTCGAGTGTCTTAAGACCTGCACCTACCGTAATCATGATGGTTTTGATTTCCCCATACGATTAAAGAATCCGTGAAAATGATATTATTTTTTTTTTTTCTGAATTTTTTGAAATAGTATATTATAACAGCGATACAAGTGCGGAAGGTGGGCAATTATACTCGACGAGTACCGTTTGCAGCACGAGCCAAAGACGAGTGCCTCAATGACACGAGATAGATATTGTCTATTCGCATTTGTATCACATGATATTTTTCGCAACTCCCTGTTAAAAAAAGTTTGATTTTAGGGACAGAATAATCAATAAACATAACCTCACATCGCTACTGCCCGCCGCCATGACACAGTGCATAAAATTGAGTTATTTTGAAGTGCGCATGCGCGAAAGAAGTACTAGTGCGTAAAGTAGACTATTTGCGAATTACGCATGCGCTAACTGTTCTTTTTTTCTACTCTTAGGCAATAAGGTACCTTACGCACGCTACACAGGCTTCGAAAATCAAACTTTCAAAGCAGGTGTTGCGAAAAATTCTTTATTTGCAACACATAGGTGGTATGTATGTATTCTATCATTTGTTATGTTACATTGATAATTTGAATTCATTTCCATTAATTGTGAAATTGAATCATTATTTTGTAATTAAATACTGCGGGCTGTTAGACTTTTCGCAAAGTTTATCACTACAGGACTTATACACACAGACAGATAAATAGACAGACAGACAGACAGAGAGAGAGAGAAATAGAACTTAACGAGTAGATAGCAGCTGAAGCGACGAGACTATTGAATGGAAAGTACACATGTATGCAGGGTGTACCAGGCATCCGGGTCATTTTTTCAAACCTCGTATTCTCGCAACTGTTGAGCTGAGATAGAAAAAAAGAAATTCAATTGGACAAAGATTAATGGTGTCGTATTAAGTTTCATGTAATGCAAATAATATTTTTTTTATTTTTTTTTCTAGTAAAAAATTGTCGTACAAAGTTAAACGTAATCTTCGAATATTCGGAATATTCTGCACTGATGTCATTCCGGGATAAACCAATGATATTTGATAAATTTCATTTTTTCTTTTTGATTCCTAAATTTATCCTGCTCACAGATCTTCCAGCTGCTGATAAAATTCTAACAAATTAGCTATTTAGCCGTTGATTTATGATCAGTCAACGATACGTCACGGTGTGGGTAGTCTTTCGTTGATATGCTAATGTCCTTAACATCTTGTTCGTTGATCAGTGATCGTGAATCATATTTCAGTAGTACGACGATAGTGAAACCGTTTTAGATCGTAGTTTGAAAAATTGAGTTTTAACACGCTGATTTAAAACTGTTTGTTCACTTCTTGTTCGGTGATTTCACAAATCAGGAAACTAGCAACACAAACACGTATTTCAAGTTAGTAGTTGAAAATAAATTCTGAAAATTCTTCTCCCAAACTGCAAGATTATTTTTGGGATTTGATAATTTTGAACCGCGCTTTGCCAGTTCATTATTGCTTTATAATCCATTGCTAACAACCATACAGCCGAAGTACTGCACGATGGAATATTAAATGTTCGTTTCAATTTTGAACATAAAAGTTCAAAAATCCGTAGAGATGAAAGCTTGAAAAAAAAAAATGTCGAAACCGATGACGCGAGTTTTTGGAAAATCATAAGCTAGTTGTAGGTAAGGTATAGTTTGAAATTGAGGTTTGAGTAAGCCGCCTGTCGTATCTGCAATCCGTATATAGAAATTAGCGTGATGTCAATTTGACATTATTCAATGTAGCTAGATTAAGAAATTGGCATGAGCAGGCAGGCTATACGTCACTATTATTTATACCTAGTCAGTACCCATCACGAACTACCTAGCATTGATTTATTAAAACAATAGGGTGGAGAGTTCGGGGTTGAAAAACTATGAGCGATTAGACCTTACCCCGCTTCGATAATATCGTCGATTTACTTGCGTAGTAAAATGAGAAAAAAAAAAAAAATCCACGTGGAAGTTGGCATTACCGATTTAACAATAAGTTCAGATACATCAATTATAGGTTTCGTCTTCATTTTTTTACGGCCAATAGCGTAGTATGCAGCAGAAGGTAATTCCGTTGAATGCAATTGAATAATTAATTGCAATGCGGAGGGATGAAAAAGGGCGAAAAGGCGATAGAGCAAGATAAAGCCATAGGGTCGAGGCAAGGGCGAGGAAATGATCCGGGGATCAGAGCGCGGGGAACGAGCCATTCATCTCTGTGCAAACTATGCTGCTGCTGCTGCACTACCCCCAGCAAAGCCTCATCCCTGCATAAACAAGCATAGCTACCAGACTCTAGCGCCAACTTTCACCCAGCTAGATCCATTCAATGTTCGTTCACCCCCTGTAGATTTGTGAGCTGGTGCATCAAACTTTGACGCTGCCCAGGATCGGGCCCCTTGGGTATCGCTAAATCATTCCCCTTAACTTGGAGAACCCCACAGTAAACGGTGTAATCGATAGAAACATGGTATATGTATAGTATACGTGCAGCACGGTACCCGGCGCGCGTTGCATCACGCGAAAGAATTATTTGGGTGAAATCGATGATGGAGGTTTCATTTTATATGCCAGATATTGCGTGCTGAGTTTTGAATGCCAGATTCCAGATGCTAGATGCTAGATATTAGAAGTTGAATGCTAGATTTTAGATGCTGGATGTCATTTGTTAGATTTTGATTGCCAGATCCTGAATCTTGGATGCTAGATGCTAGATATGAGATGCTATATGTTGGATGATAGATGCTAGGTACTAAAATCATGACCTCAACTGCTGGATGCTAAGTGCTGGACTCTAAAGATCAGATGCTAGATCCTGAATTTTCAATGCTGGATCTTAAATAATAGATTTTAGATGCTGAAACCTAGATGCCAAATGTTAGAAGTCAGGTGCTAGACTCCAGAGGCTTGATACTAGATCGTAGGTACTAGATGCTGGATCTTAGATGCAGGATGCTTGCTATTAGATTTTGAATGCCAAATACTAAATCTAGAATGCTAGATTCTAGATAGGAGATGATGAATCTTGGATGATTAATGCTACATGCTAGATCCGAAATGCTAAATGTTGAATGCCAGATAGTATATCTTAAATGCTAGATAATAGATTCTGGATTCTCAATGTTATATGCTAGATAGTGCAATGTAAAATCCCACGTGCTAGATACTAGATTTTAGATACTCGGTGCTGAATTCTAGATCTTGTATCCTAGATGCTGAATTTGAGACTGATATCAATATTCAGAATTTCAACAAACATCTCGTGGTCAATCAATAAACGGTTGGAACTGTCTTAATACTGTCTCAGAATCAAGCACGACAGATTATGAATATCATTCTCATATGAATAATGCTAGACTAAAATCCTTCCCTACGTTTGTGAAAATACTCGTTTATTAATTAATTTATTCGATCACTGATGCGTGTAATAATTGTTTGAAGTAGCTGCAGTCGTTGATGTCGTGCGTATAGTGTTCTTTTATGAAAATTATTATAATAATGGTGAATGGGCTTAGGCTACGGTGTTCATCAAGCACAGCTGTTGTATTTTGAATCTGAATTGAGAAAAGAAGTTTATAACACGTGAGTCGAGACTCAAGGGAGCCAGGTGGACTCCTGCACCAAATTTACGCGTGTTTCTCTCGGCTTATAATTCTTTGGAGAAATATTTGAATCGGAAGTAGGTTGTGCTGCTCGAACGAAACAGATGGCTTCCTCACTGGATGGCATACAATATTATAAAAAGACGTAGGTAATATATTGAATTCATTTTATCATATACATATTATATTCATATAACTCTTAATGCCATCAACAGTTCTCGATTAAACTATATACTGCAGTGATGAAATCTTCTCATCGTCTAAGACTATATCTTCTCAAATAGTATTTTTTCGATACTAGTGCGAAAGTATTGATTCTCGTACGAGGGTGAAGTTTTTCACCCGAGCGAAGCAATATTTCGCACGTGTAGCGGACTTTTTTTTTTGAACATAACGCGCGTTAAGTTGAATATGACGCGAATCGCGCGCGAAATTGAACTTTACGTACAGCGTGTTCAAAAGATTCTTCTTTTGAACGGTGTGCGTAAAGTTCGACTTACCGTTCGCAAAGTGCGGTAACGTCATGTTGAGGACTTTGCGCACTTTATTAAGAAAAATAGTACGTACAACAAGTGCGCATTTGTGATCCCTGCACTTGTGTGACAAATTTCACACTCATGCGGTAATCACCAATTTTGCACACTTGTTGTACAATCTACTATTCCATACCTGGACCTGGAAATTATTCTGTTGTTATCAAGATAATAATGAATAATTTTTGTTTTTTTTTTTCTTATCGATTTATTCAGAATTCTTGTTATTTGTCTGTTCGGCTTCTGGATCGACCGAAAGATATACCTACACCTACACCTATACCTATACCTATACCTATACCTATACCTTACCTACCTACCTACCTACCTACGTTGCGGGGAATGATTATCTTGAAAGGAATTTTAAAATGGGTGGTTACCGTGACCGAAAACACGCACAAATAGTTAGCAGGCAGTTGGTCTTATAGCTCTTGAGAGCCGAAAAGGCCCGGGGGGGAAAAAAATCTTGGCCACCAGATGCATTCTTAACCGATTTAAACGGCCCAGACTCATCGACCTTCGCTTGATTAACTTCTTCAGCAAAAACGAAAAAAAAAAAAACAAAACAAAAAACAAAATTAAAAACATGAAATAAAAAGGAGGAAGAAATTACAATGTTGAGTTTAATGCTTAAAGATTGCATAGTTCCTTCGTTATTATTACTTTTTTTTTGTTACGGTTTTATTTGAAAAAAAAAAAATGTCACCGCTGGTATAAATTTTTTATTTTTTTCATACCAATAAATTTTACTTCAAGTATTCAATAAAAAGTTGATATAATTTCATTGTCTAGCGAGTAAATCAGAAAATAATAATATAATATAATATGTTCTGGTCTTGCGACAATTTTTACGCGTCGTTATACTTCCGCAAAAAAAAAAAAAAAAAAAAACAAAAAAAAACATCACGCACCATGCGTATATATTAAGTTGCAACATGTTTCTTCATCGACTGTATAAAACTTTGTACCCACCTACTCGAGAAATAAGATCTTTTGAAGAGAAATTGAAGACAGCAGACGGCACACGCTCGAAACTCATTCACTTCGTGTTCTACGACAGACTCGAATTAACAGTCTAGCATGCTGTATATTATACTACAACAAATTTCTTTTCTATCTTTTTTCATCTCCGATCCTTCCCTCAAATTTATAAAAGAATATACAGAAAATAAGAAAAAAAAAAAAAAATAGAGAGAGAGAGAGAAAGAAAAGAAACAAAATTTAAATCCCGCTGACGCTGCTTGATTTTCCCGCCAAGATAAGCGACGAACTTTTAGCGATGGAACTGGCATACAAATCTACATTTTATCCCGTGAAAGATTCGGCGGGAAGATTTCCGGAATCAGTTTTCTTCTCTTGTTTCATTTCGGGAGCTAGAATTCCAGTTATTTTTCTGTAGAGTGCTTCCTAGTTTGTTCTATTTTCGTATTTTTAACTTAGATAGCAAAAAGTTTAGGAAAATAAACGAAAATTTAATTTGTATTATAGATTTTGGATCTCAGGTTGATTTTCGTACAAGTCTGACCAGGTGACTCTATACAACATAAAATAGTCTGAATCGTAACGGTATCATTAGAAGAATTGTAGTGTAATATATGAGCAGCTATTACGGTACGTAGTTCCAATGCTTGGATCTCACTTATTCGACTCAGTCTTCCAAGTTTATGAACAAGAATTGCGACAGTAACTGGTAGTTACGTAAAGTCATTAAACTCTGCAATGTACTGAAAGCGTTTTTATTCATTTCCAAATTTTTCACCCCTGGAGGTAAAGGATTGGAATTTTTTTGTTTTTTTGTTCACCCTTTTTTCAAAAAAACTACTGAAATCCAACCAGTATTTTTCTTACTCTTTTTATCGAAGTCTTATTAACAGCTGCATCACCCTGTATAGGTACACTTGAAACTACGCGTTCGATTCCTATGCATATAATTTGTGAAGGGACATACGTTGCCCAAAAAAAATTGATATCCAACTTATTTGTGTAAAATAAACATACGGTAGGGCAATAACCACATGCCAAGGCACTGAAACCTTTCACAAAGGGTATCGAATTTAAGGTCAGAGTCAAAGTATGGGTAACAGTTCCTTAGTTACCAATATCCAAGGGACTGGGTTGAGGATACGAATTTCAAAAATCCCGAAATTGAATATCATCGAATCACAATTCTTTGAAAGTTTATTCTGGAAACTTTGAAACGAAGAACATTCAAAATCCAAAAATTCAATGGCCAAACTTCCGGAACTTCTATTCATTCAGTTTTTAATCGAAACCATTAAGTGGTCAAATCATTCGTCTCGATGTACTTTATGAAAAAACGGTTTCAAAATCCTATCAATCATTTATGACATCGAAGTTATCGATTTATGTAGATACAATGGTCTTCCGTAAAGAGGGTCTTCACATCCTGAAAAATAGACCGAAATTTGCTGTTTTGTTTTTTTTTTGTTTTCGGGATTTTTCAACTGTCTGCATTACCAACTTCCGCAACATTAATTTACCGAACACAATTTTAATGTTTTTCTATTATCAAGATTCGTAGGTGAGATTACATAGAATCAAGCCTATATATGCGGATTATTTACCTTAATCGTTAGGATATTCGAAAATGTTCTAATTTTTACATGTATAGTGATGAATTGAATGTTGTAATGAATCAATCGACGTGAAACAACGAGTGGCTTTTAGAGAAGCCTTCCTATGTTCATTGAACTCTAGGTATGGTTTATATTTAGACATTTTTTTTTGATATTTAGATCTCTGGGCTACCTACTGTGTGCTCTAGTTTATCTAGTACCCTCTACTTTAATTTTTTATTCTATTCCTGTCTGGTGCTATTGGACGAAGAACAAACTTCGAGAAAAAAACTCAAGATTTCTAAGCTAAAGAATATGCTACCAATTTCGTGTTACAGAGTACTCGAACTCGATAACGATACCGATTTACATATGTTGTTGTTGATATTAACAAATTTCGACGAGTATATATTCAATTTTTGATACGTAATCAATAAGCTGTGGGTATCAGGATATTTATGAGAGATTGGTAGAAAAATCGGTAGTTGCTAAACGGTAATTGATTAACCCTTTTTAACTCATAATTTATTTTACCGCATGGTGAATAATAACTATGGAATTTGAGACTCAGATCTGATGGTGCAATTCTATGAGTTTTATACGTAGGCATTACAAAATATAGTACCGATTAAAATACAGATAAAATGATACCGAGAGAAGAAAGACGCTAGTCGGAACACACGCGAGGCCAGCTTACCAATTATCAAACAAACCGACGCACCGCATACTAATTTTAGTCTCTTCTCAGTTTCTAAAATGCGAAGAAATCGTCGTACCGCATCGTCGTTGTCGACCGTTTAAAAAAATAAAATAAATAACGATACAATCTTTTCTTTTTATCAGATTTTTCAAATAACGTGAAATTACAACGTTTCATATGCTATAATTAAAAACGAAACAACAAAATTGAAACTTAATGTGTATATAATTATTTCTAATTACCCTTTCATTCTTGAGGCAAACAAAACAAAAAAAACAAAAAATCGTTAACAAAATCGATGCATTATTTGGTTTTATTTTTTATTTTATTTTTTAATTACAAAAAACGAACAACCATCGGCCACTGTGTACCATGTATATCAAGTATGCTTGGGAGCCGATAGTCGATTTGGTTTTTTCAATTCGAGCCTAATTTTGTGGTGGTAAATTCTGGAGACTGGTGGTCCATTTCTTATTTTGTTCGAGCACCGGATATGGAGCGATGATTATATTTAGAAAAAGCCATACACTTTGGGAGGAAACATAAATTAAAAGAAATCAAATTCAACATTAAGGGGTTCTATTTTTGTAGTATACCGATTTCGGTTAATGAATTTTACATGCGCCACACGTATATGCAGCTGTGCAGGTCAAACAGTTTTTATTATAACACACTTACGATCTGAGAAAGAACATCTGGCTAGCCTTTCGCTTTGTTCATTTTTGAAAATGAAACAGCACTCTAAAAAGTCAATCGATAGCATCATTAGTTTGAATTTTTGTTCATTCTTTTTTTTTTCTTTTTCCTCCAAATATTGTACTACCGATCAAAGGCCGTGTGCAAAAAGTCTATGTTGTGGATATCACCCTAACTTTTGAACTTTTTGCCGATCTCTCGTTAACCTCTGCGAACTAACGAATTATCAACTTTATGCGGTCGGTAGGCTGGCCTCAATGGAACGCCTCATCCGGTTTCCTTTGTGTTTTTCATTCCCATCATCATCGTCTTACGTTACTTGTACTCTTCGATATTTCGCAGTCCGTCCAAGTGCTTCTTTGAATAAATTTTTTTTCTATACCGTTATGCGCTTTTTTCTTTTTTTCGGAATACCAAAAGCGCAGCTTTTATGGCAACAGAAAATCGTTAACCCAATAAAAGGGCCGATTTTTTTTTTTTTTTGCACAAAACTTTATTCAAATCTATGATTTGAGTTTCAGAAATCACGTACATTTGTGTATTAATCAGCTGCAAAAGTTACCAAGGATTTAATCGGCATGGTATTTCGATAACGGTTTACATGTCGCCTCTAACTTTAACTCGCGATATCTCGACTTTCGTTGAAGATAACGAATCCTGCGTGCAACCATTCTGAAGATCAAATCGTCCTCTTTGAAATGAGTCAAGACCAATCTCCGTTCGACGTTGCAATCAAAAGTTATAACGTTTTGAAAATGAAAAAAAAAAATCGGCACAAAACAATGTCGATTAAATAAGAAAATAAAACCGTCATAACTTTCAGTCGTAACGTTGTACAATAATCAGCATTGTCTTATTTCAAAAAGTACGACATTTGATCTTCGAAATAATTATATGCGAAATTCGTTATTTCACCGATACAATTTTTACATAATCTGCGATATAATTACGCGCAAAATCGATATCTTTTTATGCCGATTTCCGGGCTTTCAATATCATGCCAATTTTATATTTCTCACGTTATATATACCAAACGACTTTTGATTTCTTCTCATGCTATGATATGTTAATTAACAAAAATTTCAAACATTTTATAGCGATGGATGTATATTGTATAATGAACGTTGATCAATTATCCATTAGTTAAACTTCCTGGATTTCTTTTAATCGACGACATCCTATAAGTTCTAGTTTCCCGTTGATAATTACTGCAGGTGAATTCATCTAACGTTTGATCAGACTTTCATTATATAATTTTCAAGATTCACTTACCTGTCGACTCTTTCATGGTCGGATTTTATTACTAACTTTTCTCAATAAAATCGGATAGTTATTTTAGTTTTGTGAAAAAATAAACTAAACAGAACAAAAAAGTGGACAGAAAATCGTTTCACCTCTCATGATAAACTTCCGACAGTAATTTTTGTCCCGTAGTTTGTTGGTTTGAGTTAATTGATTTTTTTCTTTTTTTTTTTTTCCAAATTCCTCTACATCCGTCGTAAAAGTAAATATAATTCTGTAAAAGTTTGACCCAAACGTTTGTGCAGAGTTTAGTGTGCGGAGCAGGTAAAGATATGAGAATCTTATCTCGCCAGTTAAAACATGCGTTTCCGTTCTTAGCTGGTTTTGAACTCGTTTCAATAGTATAAGAATTTCATGCCGAGGGTTGAATGGTTTATAAACTTTTATTTACACCTGGGTGATACTTCTTACAATCATAGTTTCCAGAAATAAATTATATTCGCGTTGAAAGAAAGAAAAAAAAAAAAGAAAAAAAGATTAGGATTTTTTTTTTTTTTTACATATACAGTATGAAATAAAGACATCGGTGAATCTGCAATTGAACATTCCTTTCATTAGATAATCTTCAGTGTCTCTTGAGACAAAGTCACGCGTTCGTATAGCACATCGTTTCACGATTCATGAATAAAAGATTTATTTCAGACCGTGAATAAACACCGTGTCAAACGCTTCGTATATTGCAATTTGACTACCTGTAGCGATACAAATTCTGTTCTTTTTTTTCTTTTCTTTTCTTCTTCTTTCTCTTCTTTACCTAATTGTTTTTCATTTTTCGCTTAAAGTAATTAAATCCGGGCTTTTAACGGCAGGAAGTAATTAAATACACTTTACTTGATGATCGATTCTTGACCACATTAACCAGGTCGAAGAATCTCTTAATCTGGTTTGTGGTCGAGTCAAGTTCGCAAAGAGACCGTCCCAGCTGCGTTTGCATTACACATATACGGTCGAGAATTCTTCCTCCTTTCATTAATCGAAAAACCGCAGATATATTCGCATCAAATCTGCTCGAACAAATCGCATCAATTTTCATTCGTTATTTTCTTCGTTGAAAATAACGTGCCACATTGGTATAATCCGAACCTTGCGAAACTCGTCTACTTTTTTCTTTTTTTTTTTCTTTTATTTTGATTTTTTTCCAAAATAGAGTTCAACTTTTTATCGCATCATCACACGACGTTCTTTGAGGTCTTATTTTGAAGGTAAAAAAGTTATCTATGAAACACCGTCTGAAAAGTTTATATACCACAAACAGCGACTGAGATATTCAGCCTCGTATTGGGCGTCTCAAGAGCAAAAGCACTCTGTGAATCATGGTACTCTGTCTCTATCGGTGTTCTTTGATTCCCGCGGAGCCCGGACGTCTTGGCCGTTTGTGTATGTACAACTAGGGTCTCAGGTTCCTGAGAACTAAAGTCTGGATCTTGCTTTACTGAATCCCAGCTATGTCATGCCACACCTTTCACATAGTTACGTGATGCCTATAGGTAGATTGTACGCCTTTAGTCCAACAAGAAGATCTCGAAGAGTTTATTCTCTCTTCAACCATACATATACCTATATAGCATGTCCTGAACATTTTTCAAAAAATTTATAAAATATTGTCCACAACTCCCTTCCTCGATTTTCTAAATCATTTCAATCTCGAGAAAGGTGATTTCGCCTCGGTTTATCACACAGATACCATTCGCTGTGTACAATTACGCACAGACTTAAATTTTCATTTTTCTTTTATTTTTCAATTTTTTCCATTCAGATACTTCGGCATCCGGTACCACAGAACTGCTTCAGGGCTATGACGATCCAGACATGATGAGCGGGTGTTACTTCCCAGCCGAGTATCAGGGCGAATTTGTTATGCAAGTCAGTGGAACTGGTGCTAAAGGTTCCACAAACATGGGAGAACCGGTGCAGTATTCGGCAGTCAATATTACATTTAATTCTATCCCAGTTTGGGGATATTGTCGGCGAAGAGTTGGACAGAATGTGCTTCTAGTCGATAGGTGAGTACTCTTAATTTTCCTTCTTCTTTTTTTTTCTCAACAATGCAAATTAATTGTGATTTCTACCTAAAAAAAAAAACTTCGTATCATTGAGAGATTATCGCCGAAAACAAAGTTTGATAGCTAAAACCCGGTATAGCCAGCCTGCGCTAGCAGACGACAAAACTAGCGCATGCGCAGTCGACTGTAAAATTCGAAGATTTCTTCTCGGTATATGTACCCCCTAAAAGTCGAATTCAGCGGTTGATATCCCGGCTCTCATTATACTCGAATGTAGATATTATGGGGTCATTTCGAAAACCAATTATTCCTCTTTGGAATGAGATCTTTAAGAAGGTTCAGCAATGACTGGGTAAAAAGTTAAGAAATTTTTAATGAAAAACGGTAATTCCATGCGTTTAAATCTCCAGTGTTTTTTAGACGATAGTAATAATCGCCCCGCAGTATATAAGTCGCAAAAATTTTGCCATAATATCTTAGTCATATCTGACAAGCTGTGGCCTGTTAGGATGAAATCATGCACAGCGTTTGAAAGTGGATATAGGGTCCATGCGAGGCCTCGCATAAGAAGCGAGGAGAAACAAAATGAAAAAAAAAAAAACAAGAACTAAAAAATAAAACAAAAAAGGAAAACAGAAAAAGAAAAAATAAAGGGAGCGAATCAGATTGTGCAAACGAAAGCAAAATGCATATGCGCGCATCTTAATGGAAGTTAAATTGCCCGCCCAAGCTATTTATACGTAGATGGATGCAGGTCTCGATTCCATTTTTACCATTTTCTTTCACTTGCGTGTTGCAGCCCGCATGATGCGCATATATATATATATTGTTTTTTTTTTTTTATTATGTTTTTTTTTTCTTTGTCAGAGGAGCAAAAACAACAGCATCGCCTCTTCGAGTAATATTCCGTGACCAGCTGCATGAAGGATTCATGCTAAATCCATACACATGTGAATTATCGCATCGACCATAAATCATATCTTATCTTTTGTTTGAAAATTGAAAACGGGACTCGAATAGTTTCGCAAATTATATTCCAAAGGTCAAATCATTTCTCTTGTCTTTTAATAGTTTTTTCTCATTCCTTTTTTTTCTCCAAAATCTTACGGCGTTTTTTTTTTCTCTTTCTTTCTTTTTTATCGATGGAGTCAAAAAAGGGGATTGGAATATCGCTCTAGGGTATTGTTAGTTTTTTTTTTTTCCTTTGTTGTGGTACTCGATCTGGAATACCATAGATTTTATATCTTAACCGCGAGTTTCTTCGCGTTGTTAACTGCAGGGCTTATGTTTTGTCAGCCGTGACTACTTCTCAAAGTGGTGTGGCGATCATCATCGGACGAAAGAGGAATTCCTCTTCAAACCAAGTCGCGGTTCAGTGATGAGGACCGATTGGATCTTTAAAAAAAAAACAGAAAACGAAAAAAAACAAAAAAAAAAAAAAAAAGAGCTAAACGCTAATCGTAAACCTTGAAAATAACTACCGACTATTCTTCTTTCGCTCAATATTTTACTGCTGCGAATACCGCCATGAGGCTAGAAATCATAAAAGCATCATAACGAGGCTAAAGGAACTATATTTTATATAATAGACCCCTCACGAGGCTAGTACTTCATTTCATGTAGTACATTGTACACATATATTCTTTCACTTTGGTTAAAGATAAGATAACACGATGGGGAAGAAGCAAAATTAAAGAAAAGAAGAAAAAAAAGAAGACTGAATTTTCCTTATTTACGTAAATATTGGGTTTAACCAATTATTCTTATGTTTTTCAGATACGGTGCAGGTGAATGTATTCGATGTTTCCGACTGATGAGGAGGTCGCGAAATGTCATTGAAGTTTTCTCCGAGAATTTGAACAGGTGCTACACTTACGAGGCTGGTGCAATCGCCTCATGTGAAACTCTCTATTCCACTGCTATATTGTACCGTAAGTTGTTTTGTTTTTTTTTTATTTATTTTTTTTTTTATTTTTACCCCACTTTTTGTCTGCCGCCTAAACCTGCTATATACCTATTTATACACAGTTAAAACACGTATGACTCAGTGAAGAATCTACGGTCTCATCACTCAGAAAACCCTTGTTGAATAAGAAATTCAAGATTTGAATTAAAAAGAAAAAACAAAAAAAAAAAAAAAAACTATTTAGGATAGAAATTTCGAAAAATTACAATAGAAGTTGTTTCTCGAATGTGGAATCCAAAAATTGGCCATAAAAAATGTGTTTGAAATAAAAACCGTACGAGACTCTGGGTACATCAGAAATGTTTTTCGAATTTCGGACGTCGTGAAAAAAAAATAAAAATAAAATTTCTGTACCTGTATGTATATAAGTGTCAGCGGATTTTGTGGAACCGGTAATTAATCATGACTAAAAAAAAGAAAAAAAAAAATATGTGTTACATAGTAACGATTTGGTTTAGGGAAATTTCGAACAGTGTAACTGCCTCGCCATCATCCGAGGAATTTAATCACTGATTCATTATATCTTGACCGCAATGACTCACGGGATTCCGATACCTATACATAGGTGTATATATTATATTTGTATGTATGTATATATGAGGTATTCCATACCAACCCGACCAATGATTTTTTCCTCACCATTTTTGATTTGGTTTATAATTTTTTCAACGGTTACTCCAACTCTGACACTCAATCATGAATTTTTTTCAGATTTTGTTTATGAACCGTTATTTATTCATGAATTTTCGAAAATTCAAACAGTGAGACACCTTCGATTTGTTTGAAAAAAATCTCAAAAATTCTGTTTTTCGAAGACGATCATTTTGACCCCTATTCGGAAATGGAAACTCTTTTCCTTACATTTATTTTGCTTATTTAAGAAAAAATTATTTCGTAAACGTGGTGGGTAATGGCTCCCAAAATTTTTTCAATGCAAATAAATTATATTTTCAGGAGAGGTGGTCGTAATAATCAGAAATACAATTTGATTCTACTACCGAAAATTTCATTCTTTCGTACAATTATTTCTGAAAAAAATTCTGGGAGCCATTATCCACCACGTTTACGAAATAATTTTCTCTTAAATGAGCAAAATAAGAATAAGGAAGAGAGTTTCCATTTCCGAATAGGGGTCGAAATAATCGTCTTCAAAAAACGGAATTTTTGAGATTTTTTTCAAACAAATCGAAGGTCTCTCACTGTTTGAATTTTCGAAAATTCATGAATAAATAACGGTTCATGAAAAAAATCTGAAAAAATTCATAAGTGGGCGTTAGAGTTGGAGTAACCCGTAGAAAAAATTATGAACCAAATCAAAAATGGTGAGAGAAAATCATTGGTCGGGTTGGTATGGAATACCTCATATGTATAGCTATAAAGGAATAAGAAATTAAGGCTTCAAATGATCATCCAAGCCGCGCTTACCGTTGATTTTCTAATTAAGAATCCTCGTTATAATTAACGATGTGCAAACTTAATATCTTACTTAATTTCTTCCTTTTTTTTTTTTATTTTATTTTTTCATTGCTTTATATTAAATACCGTTACTATAATTAATCACCTATATATATTACGGTGTATTTTAAATCAGGCCTTTCTCATACCCAACTGAATTTTTCTTTTTCTCATATAACTTTTTCAATCATAATGAAACTCACACACAATTTTCTACACTAACGGCAAGAAGAAAAAAAAAAAAAAACCTATGATTTTCGAGAAATCCGGAAACCCATTTTTTTATTTTTCGACTCTTCAGGGGTTCAAATATATTTTTGCATACCACATGTCTCTTCGGAGTTCAGATGAAACTGAAACCTTTTTTTTTTTTTTTTCGGTTATGATCAATAGTTTTCGCGTTATGCCGATTTTCTAATATATACAGGGTGAATCGTTCCTGGTATCGCATAAGGGTGGGGCTTATCATCGCAAACGCTCCGCTTCTGTCTATTCATACTTATTAAAATCATCAGTTTTTGACGGTGCGTGAAAATAAAAGGGGCGAAGCGTTTGCGACAATGAGCCCCTCGCTCATAAAATATGCCATTGACGATTCACTCTGTATATCATATCAACTGTTAACATCTGAACGAATTCGGCTAAAAATCTAGAAAAAAAAAAAAAAATTCTACATACTCTTATCAACCAACAAAAACATTTTACAAAGTTTTAACCAATTCAGGTGGAGGTCAGGGTTTTTGGTCAGGTCGATTTAACGTGGAATGTCCCATATACATATAGGTAATTAAATTATAGCGGTTTTTTTTTTTTATTTTTATTTTTTCGTACCTGTACTTATAAAATGAGTATTTATTAATTATCGCGTAGTTAAAGCTATTCTTATATAAAGTATATAGCAATTAATTTTCTTTGCTATATAGGCTTATATACCTATATATACGTATAATACGATATCCAAGGTAGGTGTATAGGGTGGAAAGGAAATGCGAAGTAGATGATTGTGTAACAATTATTAAAGAATGCGTTAGACGCCGGATGCTACGAGTTTCTTTCAGCTCATATACACGCGTTTCATTTATCCTTGCAGGTGTGATCCGCACACTCGGTATACACATAAGAAAATTTACTTATGCAGTACATACATATTTACACATTATATCTATATCTAAGACTCGAATAATTATCTCCGTTGTATCTGGCGCCATCAGATTTCTCACGTAGTATATGAATTCATTTGAAAAAAAAATATTTTTTTTCTTTTTACATCGTTTTTACCAATTTTTTCATACATTATTTATACTTTTCTTATTTACCCTGCATTGACAAGCGTTCAACGAAAATTACGAACCACTATTACATCCCTGAAGACGATTTTAATCAGAAACTCGCATCTTGCATTGGAAACCATACAAAAAAAAAAAATTGAAAATATTGAATTTTTTGATACGATCGATTCGATTCGATACTGTTAATTCCTGTTTTTAAAACTATTCCAAGCGCGACTATATAGGCTGCATTCGGTTGTTCCAAAGGTGATAATTAACCATTGGCAACGCTGTAACCGTAACCATAATCATAACCATAACCATAACCATAGTCATGGGTCTACTTATAGTCAGGAAGACTGTACCTGCACCTCACTAACGCAGCAATAGCTGTTAGATTCTTGAAACCTTGATTGTTTAGCTTAAATGCTATGGCCCCATATCACATATACGAGTTAGAATATCATGGCTTTTTCGCGATACTCAATAATGTGTCTGTAATTTTCTAAAATTATATAAAAACGTGAAAAAGATTGTGTTCTTTATTTTTCATTATTTTAATTTTTTTGAGAATACTATTCATCGGCTTAGAAACCGATTTAATTAACGGAAACACCATTAAGTATACTTGAAGAATATAGTTTGTCAGTTTTTTGAGTCTTCATCTCGCAGTTTTCTGAAATCACTTATCTGAAAACCCCGTTTATCGTATGCTGGAGGCCCGAAGACTTTAAAGATTCGTTGAAATTGACCAAAGTCATTTTAGCACCGGAACTAATACTTTGATTCGTAATAATTGTCGTTTAATAGGCAGAAGAAGAAAAAAAAAAAAAAGAAGAAAAAAATTTCAAACAAAATTTCAGTTTCTTCTTTTTTGATTTTTTGCTTTTTCTCAATGAAATTAAATAAAATGGGAAGTAAGGGGATGTTTGGAAGAGATATGGGTCGAAGGTAGAAGCAGCCAGGATGAGTAATAATTGTCTTTTTTTTTTCATTTCTTTTTTGCCACATATAAGAAATCTGAACCGAAGTATTTCTCCTGTATAATGAGACGCGGAGGCTTGGAAAAAATTGCCGCAAGTTGACCTAGCATTCGTTGTGTTTACGGAAGCGTGACAGCGGCCATCTTATTTTAGATTTACTTTGGAATACCTACGTGCCGATCCAGAAAGAGTCGAAGTGATCCACACTGCAGTCGATCGGGGTAGTATAACAGTCGAGCGTGGGACTATTTTCGCCTTGAGTTTCTGATTTGATTTATCTTATAGTTGTTTTCTTTCTTATTTTTTGTTTTTTATTTTTTTTAATTTTTTTTTTGTTTTTTTTTTTTCACACTACGGAAGAGACCCATCGGACCATGATATAGGAAGATATAATAGGTGTGAAAAACACAATTGAAAAACTAGTCCGGGACTATAAACGTAATTTCAAACCTGTTCGCCTGTGACATCGTTCTTTGATTGGCGATAGAGACTATAACATATATAGTTAGAATATTGTGATCTGTATAACAGTCGATAATAAAATTAATTACCTCTCATGGTTTTTGAAATAAATTTTCTAATTAGAAATCAGGCTCAGTCAGTCTTGGAATACATCCGATACTAATGGCGTGGCAACCCTCACGAACGAATTTCGTCCCTCGAAATCTAATACCTAAAGATACTCTGGGACCTTGTGATATTGGCTGGGTGCACGCACATAATATACTACTTTAAAAATAAATGTGTATTGTGTATACGTTAAGCATGAAAAAATGCTGAGGATGATTTTAGATGGCGCTGACAGTATATGCATGAATATGTTACACACTGATAATTAAATAGTATTAGTATTTTCGTGCACCCGGCCAATACGTACCTGTCGCTTCTGCGGGTTCTCCGTGACGAAAATAAATTTCAAATTAGTTACGGAAAGAACTCATCTTACAGGTTCAACCCAGCACCGTCTTTCATATTAACCAAACGCAGGGATGAGATCTCACTAATGATCTTGAATCAAAGTATTTTTTGTTTCAAATTTCGATAATGAATCATCATGCGCATCTTTCAACTCAGTTTCTTTATTATAGCCTCTTTTTAAATTACAGTTCCAAGTCGGCCGCTAGGTAAGCGCTAGTGTCGCCCCCGAAATATGCCACCGAGATTAAATCATGTTTTAAGTTTGTAAGATTCTAGGCAATAGTCCCTTTTTTTTAGCTATTGCCTTAGAGGATTGCCAACTTGAACACTATGTACCCTCGGTTGCATACCCTAAGGAACGATAGTTTCAGCTATTGTTACTGAATAAACAAATCACTTTTGCTTTTACTTTTACTTATCGTTGATATCTTAAGGGATTATGAAGTTCAATATCATTAATTCGATGACACTCGTTCGAAACGCAATAGTGATTTACATTTTGTGTTATTTAAACTCGAAATTCAAAACTTTCATCGATTCGACGCTAGCGCTAACCTATACTAGTCATATTTTCAATTTTATTCAGAAAGGGGTTGATTATGTAAATATGACTATACAATGATAACATTTGAGTACACTGTACAGACATGCGCGTATATTGGGCACACTCACACTTCGTAGATTTAGGTATCTGTTTCAATAAATTAAAGCGAGGGCAACATACTATCTCGAATTTCTAACATGGGGTAGGGGGAGAAAACTGAGTCCCGAAGAATCCTAAAAAAAATATTTACGCATCGCCAATATGTAGTAAATATAGGTATAGTTGGTATATGTGCACAAGAGCGCACGTTTACAAAATGAGAAAAATAAACCCCGAGGGAAAGTGGTATGGAATTACCAGACTTCCGGTGGGGAGAATCGTGCCTCTCTATTGTACTACCTATGCCTGTTTTGTAGTTTATACTATTACAGGCGCCCATAGATATTGGTTGCGATTTCTGAACCTCGACGTATTCCCAGCTCTGACTCCGATTGTCGGGAAGCCCCTTTTCACATGATACTTTATTTACAAATATGTATGCATTCGTACACAGTGATTTTGTTTCCGATTTGGTTCAAGAAAGGAATGAACATGTAATAAATATCAACCCTAGTCAATTACAAATATAGATCTAGCGTTTGTAAACAATTAGAAAAATATAGACGATTGTTAGTTTATTTATTGAGTTAAATCACGTAACGCCTGTTAACACGCAACCCAAAGCACGCTAGTTAACTTTGTGCCAGTTGAATTTAGGAATCTCTTATGTAAATATTTAAAATTGGATTTTTCTTTGTTTCAGGAACTAAAGAGATCGCAGGACTTCCAATAAGGAATGAATATTGTCCGATCGAGGGACGGTATCATTTTAAATATAACATAAACGATGGATCAGAGGAAAAAATCGAATGTAACACCTTCTTATCAGACTTTGACAATTGTCCGGATGGATCAGTCTTCCATTTGAAATTCAAAAGATGTTCATTCGAGAATCATGGTAGGAATCGTTCCGAAAAACAATCAAGCAAGGCGTCTCAGGCAATGAGTGAGCATAAGTGTTGTGTGTTCGTGATTGTCTTCCGTAATGTCTTGTCGTATTTATTCGTTTTTCGCGCTTGTTTTTTTTTTTTTTCTTCAATATTGTATACATCCATTTATGCATAATGAATCAAATGAACAGAAGTAATCAAACAGAAAAAGGAGACTCAACGATAATTCGTACTAACTCACAAGATCACTTATGGCTACCATATCATAAATATTTTTATACGTTACTTTTTGTCTTATTTCTACATTTTCAAACAGATGAAAAAAATAAAAAGTGTTTCTCTAGTCGTTTTATCTTTAGTGTGAATAATTTTTCACTTATTACATCTTGCATAACGTTGATCCTAATGTTCATGTTCCGCAACACATATTTTCATATACTTATTGTCATTCCAATTTCACCTCAGCTATAATTGTTTTGTTTCTAATTTTCATCGTCTTGAGATCTAGAATTTACAGGATTCAACATTCAAATAATGGACACAAGAAATTTTCGTATCTTGTTCAATTCGAACTTTAGTTTCGACTAGAAAGATTTTTCTTTCCATTTTTTTTTTTTTCTTTTTACGGAAAACCAATATTCTTCACATATTCGATAAAGTACTTTCGATAATTACATATGAGTATCAAAGGTGATGAAAAGTACTCAAGTATACCGTGAAAAATAGTGCTTTTCGGCTTCCTATTTTTTACTAACGATTTCATCATCTTTTTTCTCCGCATAATTTGTTAGTCGATCGAATTATTTGAAACGATCATCAATTTAAATAAAAAAAATTCTCTCGCTCTCTACTTTTAACAGATATTACGTTTAATTGTCTCGGGAGTTGGGACGGGCCAAACGGATCCCGATATCTAGCTCTTCTTGACACTCGAGAAGGTGGAGAACGACGACCTCAGTATCGATGCGGTGTAAGTATCAAAATACGATTATTCTTTGTTAAATTTTTATGATTATCAGTGCCCCTCCTCTCTCTCTCTCTCTCTCCCCGAAATATCATTGAATAACATTCACATAAAGTTGAAAAAAAAAAAAAAAACGAAAAGCAACCAATAAAAATATCGAAGAGATTCAGGAATTCGGTTGACGCGTCTTAATTATTTTTTTAGCTTTATCACGTTGACAATAAAAAGGGAAAGACCTATTTGGCGTTCAGCAGCGACTCAAGTTGTACCCAAAATCTCGAGAATTCAACCAGCGGATACGAGACGTTAGTGTTAAGTAAATCAACGAATCAAAAAAAGGTGCCAAACTACGTGAAAGTTCATCTAGCCGTGTGAGTATTGAGTGTTTCGTTATTTTTTTTCCCCTCTGTTTTTTTTTTTCTTTCTTATTCAACAAATTTTGAAAAGATGAATATCATTATGTCTTATGCCGATTTTTTCTTTTGCTTGTTTTCAGTTTTCCTAAATGGTCACATGGCGAATGGGAACAGTCGTTAATCGTCAATGGGACGATGACTTTTACAGATTTCAACGGATACAGAAGTTACACTTTCGTAACGGTCGATTCAAACGACGAAACTGGACGTTATGTCGTATACTCGAAAGATCAATGGTATGTATGTAAATAGACTTTAATGATGATATAACCATTACATAGGTATATGGTCATTTTATTTTTTCAATTTTTGAGTTATTCCCAAAATTCAAAAACAAAGTATAACGCGGTCGGTAAAAACCGAATGTAGTATCCTCTTAAGAATGAAGAAATATAGGCATTACAAATACTGAAAATTATTCATGCTGCAATTAAAATATAAAAAAAAAAACGAAAAATGAAATGGAACGACTTTTTTTTCTTTCAGCGAGCAAGAGGCGTATGTTTGTTTGTTGATGAGGCAACGGAGTGAAAATGTCCTAGAATTTGCCACAGGTAGGTATCCAAATTTTGTGCAATTAGAAAAAAAAAATATATCAACCATTAATCAGTTTTGTTTGTAAAGTTAATTCGAGATAAAATCTTGACGAGTTCGAAGCTTATTCTATATGCAAATAGTACATTGTGTATCAAGGGCGGGAAGAACTATATTGCGAGTGTGCAATATGTGACACGAGCCGAAGGCGAGGTGCTGCATGCACACTCGCCAAAATAGCCTTGCGCCCGTGATGCACACGATATTTTTCTTAACACTTGATCTGCATAAATGCCTCTGTCGAAACCGAGTGAGCGGGCACAAAACGGGACTTTGCGCCCGAGGGCGGACAAGGAGTCTCTTTCGCCCGCTTTTAGCGGGCGGAAAATATTTGTCCGCCCGAGGGCCGCGAAGTCCTGTTTTGCGGCCGCTCAAGAGGTCGCAAAGGGGCATTTTCGGAACAGGTGTGAAGAAAAATTAATTTTCGTTTTTAAATCTGTTATTAGGTACAGCTTCAAGTCCTGTATATAAGGATTTCCTGTGCGATGATCCTCATCTCGACAAGCCTGTGTGGATGACGCAATCCAGTGAGTATAAATGAGAAGAAGAAAAAACTAATAAAATCAAAAATACGAGATAAAACGTTCGGATTATTGATATCGTTCATTTATTTACGTTCTAGGAATAGAACGAGTCGTCGAATCTCCTTGTCCAATTACCGGTGAGTATACTGGAATGATAACGGATCTACCTGGCATGTGCGCAGAACTTAGCAGTAATTGTAATACGCGAGAAATTATGTATTACAAAGTTAGCGATTGTGCTTCGGGTGAACTATACGAAGGTAAGTTGTATTTTCTCTTCACCTCTGTATCTGAAACAACATCGCCGTAAAAGAATAGCGCTGGAAACGTATTTTATGAGATAACTCACCGAATTACAAGTCTTCCCATTCAAGGGGCTTTGACACACGTTCTGATCACCTCGTAAATCCAATTCGTAGTTTCTCCCATACCGTACAACCAATCCGAATGATACTTTGGGGATCACTGCTTCGTTTCAGCAGAAAGTAGCAAAGTATTTCGCTTTTTCGAAATTTTGAATTTTTTTTCACAGATTCAGTTACCATCGGAGATATTTTGGAATCATTCACATATGAACTAAGATTTATTGCACTTATGGAACAATTGAATTTTCTAAAAAAACGTGAATACGGAATTATTTTTATAAAGTTATCATACCTTAGCCTTGAGAAAATAATTTGAAAGTTACCAGCAAACGCTTATCACTTGTATATCGTTGAATTCACAGACTTGGTTCTAGGGATATTTTTTGTAGACTATATAATTTTCTATGAAATCGTACTATGCGAAATTATGTACTGTAAGGCCCGGTGGAGTATTACCAATAGAAAAAAAAGAAATCATATCTTTCGTATATTATTCAAATTCAACGTTTTCAGCGCTGGCTTTTTGCGAGAATTTCTGTTGAGCTTTACTCTAAGCCCTAAGAAATATTCAGGTGCGATAATAAATAGAAAAAAAATATATATATATTTATATATATCGCCCTGAAATGACACACGAATTAAACTAACTGATTAAAAAGGTGATTACCTTCGACCTCGTTGACATCGAAATCTTTATCTTTTTCAGAACGCACTTATCTGTGCTTGGGACAGTGGGAAGAGAACGGCGTAATGTATACGTACACGAAGAGAAATGACACAAATACGAACGAATGTTTCGTCGGATTGATCGTGAATGACGAAGAAATCTACATAAAAGAGGCCGGAGATCATTGCATAAGAAATATCGACCCCAAAGAGCAGGGAATGCGGCTGTACAAAAAAGGTATCAGTCAACAGCTTATAATGACAGATTTTGAGCAAACTTATTAAACTCCTTGGGTAGGCAATTCGGTTCACGATGCGACGTAACGGCTGTTGTCATATCGTCTGTAGGTACGGTAGTACGTCACAGCCTGAGCGTTGCCAGTTACGGAGACAACCGAATTGCCTACCGAAGGAGTTGAAAGTTTACTTAGAATCTCTCTGTAGATCGATCATTCATTATTTAATAAGAAATCTTTTTTTTCTTTCCTCATGCTGCATTTTTTGATTTAATTTTTTTTTCAAATAATATTTGACCAAACTCCTCACGAGATTTTTTTTAATCCTTGTTTTAGGGCAGTGTTATGGCAATTCCCCAAGTCCGGCTCCTACGCCGTTTAAACCAATACCGCACGATCCAATAATGCGCATTACATCCACGCCTCGGTCTAATTCAGGAGGTAAGACATAGCTGATTATTACTTGTAACGATTTTGACTATGTAGTTTAGTGGAGAAACGAGGATGAAGCAGTGAACGACATTTCATTTAATTTTGATGTCTTTGGTACTCATTCATTGAGACTTCATATCTGAAGATTTATGAGAGATAAATTTTGTGAAAAAAAAAAAAATACCTAATTCTTGCATGGAACAAAATTGGCTACAGAAGAGTAATTTTGAAGAGGGTGAGTTCAAACTGTTCTATTGTTTGTTATTTGTTTGTTTTTTTCTTTTCTTTTACAGATAACACGATCAAGGAGACCCCAACGGTTATTACTGCGTCTGGATGCGCGAGGATAAGTGCTATCAGTGGCCATACCACGTTACTCACTGTCTTGGGTGTAATTTTTTTGAAAATTTTTCTCCCTGTAACTGAACGTTGAAAGATTGTTATTTCATATCGGAATATATAAACGTCGGACTTTAGGATTGACAATTTTGTAGAAAGTGTAGAAAATTTTTTAGAATATAATATATTAGATATAGTTTCACCACTATTACGTATTATTATCGATATTTTGTACTGAATGCGGGAGGTATACGTAATTTAAGAATTTCAATAGGAATACATTGAATATAATGACTGAATTTCTAATACGTAAATGTTATATATATATCATGATTTTTGATCTTATAGACTCTGACGGAATCGTTATCTGTATATTGTTCAAACTGTGTGTTTCCATATGGAAAACTCAAGCTCAACAAATTTTGATCAAAAGTTGATAATTTGTACATCATTTTCCCATCAATGTTGATTTTTACTTCATCAAAGGAGAACTTAATCGTCACATTAATCATAAAAACGAAACATATATTTTTTTTTTTTTTTAATTTTGATATTCACCTCTAACTTGATATAATTGATGTTTGCCAACATATCAGAAGAAAACTGGTTTCGAACCGTTTTTATACCGCTAGATGTGACTCGAGCACTGCATTTTGAGTCAAGGAATTGTAGCAAGTCCAAAAGTAAACGATAACGATGATATTTGAAAAGTTATAGCTTTTCAACGTTTGTTATTTGTATTCGATAAAATTGATTCTAATTTGGCTTGAAATGGTGTCGGCATCAGTTTAAACACAAATATACTATAAACACGTGCCTTAAGTATGTACACTAAACGTGTTTGATTCTGACCAGTATGAAGTTGTCCCCAGAGTCTTCTGTCTCTTACCGTCTCTATGTAACCACAAAGGATAGAAGGAGACAGAAGACTGTGGTGCCAACTTCATACCGGTCAGAATCAAACACGTTAAGCTTACGTTCCATAACTATAATGGCAAGTAAAAACGACAGATATTCATTACTCTAAATATGCAGTAATACATATCACAAAGGATCACATGTAACATATTAATATTATAAGAACAATGTACAGTAATTCCCGATAAGTCAGAGCATGTTCTGTCAAATTGAGCGTTGAGTCAATGGGGTTGGCTATGGTCGTTAAATAAATGAAATTTTGGCGCTAGCGAGCCACACACCCGACATGGCCACACACTATTAACGAAAATATCTCTGAAA
Source organism: Tenthredo notha (assembly GCA_914767705.2). Taxonomy (NCBI): domain Eukaryota; kingdom Metazoa; phylum Arthropoda; class Insecta; order Hymenoptera; family Tenthredinidae; genus Tenthredo; species Tenthredo notha. Next base: position 8,081,031 of record OU611915.1, on the reverse strand, counting down.
AGGTCATCATATGTGATTGTTTGACTCGCTGGTGCGACGAAGTATGATTTTGGGTAGCCAACCAATGGAATTGTTTTAGGCAGAATGACAAATTGCTGATGAATACAATCAACAAAATTAATAATATAGCGTTTCTTTTTCACAGTTATGTGCAATAACTCGCGATTGTTATTGCTGACTGGATAGAGAACGTATATTTTGTCAATCATATTCAGCATATTTTTTATTTTTTTTTCTTTCGAAATCTGACCAATTTGACGATTAACTCAAAGCTTACATCAACTACCGTGCTATGAATCAAATGTAAATATATATTTTTAAGATGATTCTATTATTTATTAGTATATAAATGAGGTAATGTAGTACTAAGAAATGGTATTAAAAAAAAAAAAATGTCAAAAGGTCCGTCAATGATTCTGCCAATATCGCAATCTCTCAGATTATTTATTATTCATTGTCTATATCGGCGTTATCTTGGTTTATATAATTTCATATTTCACCATGATTTAACGAAAAATTCTTCATTGATTTGGACTTTTGGACAATCCTCACTACGGATAAGGCATTGACTGTACAATAATCACCCAAACAATCGTGGATTTGACTTTATTTACAATTATGAGTTTGGGCCTCATACAAAAATGATCGTTTTCTCTGATATTATACTGTTTTGTTTTTATTCTTACTAAACATTGACTGAGGGTTGTAGCTTTGAAATAATTTCATTTTATCTCCTAGTTTCATTGATTATGCCTCATATGACACCGCGATTTCTGCGGTAACAGTCATTATCGATGGGTGTAGATTCCTAACTGCAGTATGGACTGAACGTTGTATTATTTTCGTTTACATACACGTTTGGTAACAAGTTACACAATCAATAATGTTTGGTATGAAAACTACGTATGTCCATATTTTTGTACAAAAAAGAAGAAAAAAAAGAAGTAAAATATTTAATTAATCTAAGCAATCGAGTGACTGCGATTTTCTATTACGTACTTATGTAGACTTATAATATTTTCTATATAAATATTATAATTATTTTATAATGAAATAGATTTTCCTAATAATAATAATAATCCAACATGTTTGCCAAATAAATCCTTTTAACATTATCACAGAAAATTATTAATTCAAATTACAATATACACGAACGAGAGCTCTACGGCCTAGACAGCAATTTATGATAATCAATTTCTTTTGCCTCGCTGTTTACAGGGAATTGTAATATTTATCGTAAGATTTAGCTGAGATAAGCTTTCATTTCAGTCCTATTCCGATGAAATCGGTGATATTACTAAATCGATTGCAGATATGAAATTATGTATGGTCACTATATTATTTACAAGCTAGTAGTTCCTCGATGACATCACACATAATCGAATCGTGGCATCAATTTGATCAACGAACAATCTTCAAGATGCCTCTGATGTGTAGCAGACAATACTCTAAATTTCTTCACAGCATAAGAAATTTGAAAACACAGTCTCGCGGAAATCTTACAGCCGAAGCTGTATAGATATTTACGACAGTATTTTCGGTTGTGTAAAAAACGGAATTGCCTATCGTAGGAGCTTTGAGTTTACTCAGAACCTCTCCATGTATTCTTCTCGCTGGTATGTCCCCGTTTTTTAAAATACGATCAAAAAACCAACTGCAGATAAAAATTGAAAAAAACTGAAAGTATTACGCTTGCGTATATATCTTACACAACTCCGCGGGTCGATATATCTTTTTTACTCACTTACAGGAAAGTCGTAAAATTCCCTAATCGTTGGGTTGGTCGGATATTCTACCCGCAGTATCTACAGGGTGATATTCCACGGACATCGCAGTTATGCAAGTCTCGGACCGTCAGGCGGCTGATAAACATGTGCGCGAAATTATCGGGTTCGCCGCTCGTCTATTAGGTATACAGTAATGTTCATCGATGGTGTTTCATAAACTAGTTCGAGACCATGGACCTGCGTTTATCCGGTAGACGCGTTTTTGAGTCAGTCTGTTCTAGTACGGTGATCATACATTTTTTTTTGTCTCCGTAGTACGTGCCCTGGACCCCATGGGCATGTGTTTTTCGCACCCCCAACACCCCTGGTAGTTACGCCACTGGATCATGTTGATCGAATTTCGACTATACTATACCTACCTAATAGTCGAGCGGCGAACCTGATATAATTTCGCGCACATGTTTATCAGCCGCCTGACGGTCCGAGACTTGCATTACTGCGATGTTCCTGGAATATCACCCTGTAGATATACTAGACGTGTGGCTTTTGAATGAGGTGTCTCTACACATTTAACTTCACTTTGAAAATAGATACTGGCTGTAGGTAGGGTACTGGCTTTTGCAATCGATATGAGCTAAATAATCATCGTTGTTGTGTCGTCCTGGAAAGGCGCTGTGGGACGTCACTTCTTACCTCCGACCCGAGGGGCAAAGATTGGTCTATAGTAGCTATTAGTATTATAGTAGCGTTGTGCAAGGAATAAAGATTTTCGAAGTTGAAAATGAAAACTCACGTGAGTTTCACACGGTTTCAAACTCTGGTTTATTATTTCGCGAGCTTTATTGGTCTGGCGCCGTTCAGCGTGAGGAATAACATGCTTCATCCAGCCGGTTTCCCGCGCAAAGCTTATGCCACGATTCTGGGGATACTGAGTTCATTATGGATGTATTTTGTATTCTTAAACAAACGAGCACAAGGAATAGAGGTCTCTTACGTGAATCAATTCGTCTTCGCTATAGTGGTGTTTCTATTCGTGATGAACTTTTGGGTTTCTCTATTGGTTTATGCGTTCAAGAGTAACGAAATAATTGACATATGGAACCGAATAACTGCGATAAAAGATGAACTGAAGACCTCGAGGATCGAGGATGAGAGCAGAAAGAATTGGATAAATTTCTATGCAAAAATTATTGCAATGAACGGCGTTGTTCTTTTACTGAGAAAAATGATTGACAGTGCGAATCATGATTATCATCATGATCGTGGCACAATATTTGTAGCGCAATTCTGGATCGGATATATCATGACAAGCATTCATAGCCACAGTGCGATCTTGATCTTTGTTGAAACCATAAATTGCATCAGGGACCTGTTCGAATCTCTGAACAACAGGCTGCAGGGTAGAGTCAAACCAAAATATAACTCTTTTCCATTCGGTGCACAGCAAAATTCATCAGCCTTGACGGCGGATAGAAATCGACGCATTGCGGATCAAGGAGCACATGGGATCACAACCGAGTCCGAAACTATTCAATTGTCCGTGGAAGACATCCAGAAGATCGGAGAATTGCACAGAGAGCTTTGCGACTTAGTGGACTTTGCTGCTAATATGCACACAGTTCCGATACTCTTCACTATTATCCGACACTTCAGCAATTTACTTTCAAACTGGTACTCGATGTACACGCACGTTTTTGTAACGCACGATATCGTCTTCTCACTGGCTCAGCGGCTGATGGCCCGGACGGCGATGGGGATTTTGGAATTGTTATTGATCGCACATGCGTGTACTTCCATGTCACGAGCGGTAAGAGTTTCTAAAATTGGATTTATTATTTGGTACTTTGTAATCAATTACGGTGGACTTGTGTAGAATGATGAGTGCTGATTGAAAAATCAAGTGACACGACTTGAATAAAATTCATTTCTCTGTTTTGTTGACAGGGCAATGCTACAAAGGCTTTAGTGCACGAAGTCTGGAATAAGTTTCATCCAGAAGAACTGAGGGAGGAAGTAAGTTGCCGAAAAATTTACAGCAGTCAACTTATCCGGGGCAAATCTAACATCAATCTTATACTGACAAGTGATGTCCGTCTCCGGACCAATATCTTAAGTTCCAAAGATTCATGTTCCGTCTCGTAGAGTCAATCAGATCATATGCACCATCACTCCACAGATCGTAATCCTGACGATCAATCAAACTTTGTACTTTGTATGCATAAATTTATTACTCGAAGTATGACGCATCATATAAACTGTTGCAGCTCTCAATGTTGTCTCTTCAACTGCTGCATAAACCCATTACTGTGTTTGCTTTCGGGTTCTTCGATCTAGGTTATTCGTATCTCTACAAGGTAAGAATCAGTCTATCCAATGTATATATCGCAGCATTCAGTAGTTCTTTTGTACCATTAGTATGTATATCTTCCGGTGATTCTGGAACAAGAGTAACAGCGAATGGTGAACGGATTGTAGATTAATGGATTATAAGTGAAGTAGTAAATAGACGATTGAATTACAGAAGCATTGCGATATTGCTAGTATCTGCAAAGAATCACTACGTGTACGTTAGTCATCATTGGCAAAGTTATCTTCTTTGTTATTATATATTATCTAAATTATTCACAGATATTCTACGCCTACATAGCGTACTTCATCATCATGATACAACTTGACGCTTCGCAACAAAGTAGCCGTCCTCAGGACGCGTGAAGAAATGGGATGTTCTGCACAAGGGTGAAATAGCGTGGTCGAAGTTATGAAAATGAGCGATTTCGATCGCCATCCAGGCTTACTTTTTTCCATTGACCAACGTACATACGATTAAGAAAACCCTTTTTATCATTGCAATTTAGTGTGCCGCGAATCCTGAGTGGTGTATTGATTGTTTGTACCGTGTGAGCTAGCTGTGTATTATTTATATTTTGTAAATTATACGAAGGTAACAGCACGGAGTGATAAGACACGGAAGCTTGTGTAATTCGAATGATTTCCACAAATAAGTTTGTCGCCTGCTCGGTACCTACGTGTGTCCATGTACTGAATGTTCAAGATGTGGAAGAAGGTATAAGTAATGATATCGAATTCAGAAATCGAATTCAAACCAATAAGACATAATCAAAAGCCATAGAATATCTACCACATCCCTAATGGCCCCCTGTGAATAAATGGAAACAATGTAAATGCAGTATCTTAGATGAATAAACAATATTTTATTGTGAATAATTAACGCGTACAAGATTTTGTTTTCCTATTCTTTTGCGGAGTGATGAAGTGAACTTTCATGAATGCTGCTAAACGATCATCAGTATTACTCGTACGTCTCGTATTCCTAGATCGTATCGCACATCACTTAGCACCCGTCCAACCAGTACCCATTAGTCATTACAATTGTACCGTAGTATGGTACTGTCAGAATCTTTCCCCGAAAAACGATTGGTCAACAAAGTCTGCTATTGATTAGAAATTTTTATTATACAAAATATACGGAACTCTATGGATCGATATACTTTTCCTTGTTGCTTTCACTTGGGTCGTAAATCTTCCTATTCTAGACATGGGGTAGTCAAGTAACTTAACTTAGGCGTCCACATGCGAAACAGTGTGAATACAGTTATGAAAGATGGATGACATAATATAATCCTAATTCTAATTTATTCCTCTAGTTTGTCTGGGAGAATAGTATATTTTTAAGAATTCAAACTAATTGCTGGATTCTGTATTCTGTATTCAATACCTTTCTGAATTAAAATAATTTTCATCGACTTTTTTTCTTTTTATATTTTCAAATCCAAATAATCTTTTTTCAGCACCCCATTAACGAGTTTTATGAATGTATGGTGCTGTACATGTAGAGTGGTGAAAGAAAACCGATTTTTTTTTTTTAATTAAAACCCGTATAAATCCGAGTTCAAGGAGTTTTCCATTAGTCTGTGAACTAAACTACTGGAACATTGTTGAACCGAAGAATAGTCACGAATAATTGATTTTCGAAGGTAATAATTTGCTGACATTTGCACCAGAAGAGATGTTAAGCTCCGTCAATATACTCAAATGACGGGTATCAGCAGTCATCGAACAAATTCGCATTATAAATTATTTTTTTATATTTGATATTTTTGATATTTTACATAGTATTTTGTGGTTTTATCGGCTGTTTTTTTTTTTTTCTCTCTTCAACCCTACTCAGTTCAATTGGGTCGCGGAAATTCGAACCTACCCCGACTGTACATGGTGATGTCAATATCTTTATTTCAAAAACGAATCCTGCTGCTATTTGGTAGAAATTCTCATTGTACGAAATATGCACAACTGAATGCATAGGTCAATATACTATTTCTGTCCACTTCCAGGACAGTCGTAAAACTTCCTAGTCGAAGGCTGAGTCGAGTGACTTACCTCGAGCGGCTATAAGCGTACGGTTTTTGAATAAGGGGTTCATTTGTGTTTCACATCACCTAGCCAATATATTAGTCGCTGTAGGTAGGTTTACTGCTCTCGCAATCGATTAGGCAGATAGCAAATTACTGCGATCATGATCATCACGATCGTGTCGTCCCGGCAATAAGGCCTTGTGCCACGTCACTTTCAACGTCCGACTCGAAGCGCAAAGGTTTACAGTTCTCTCGTTATAGCAGAGTTGTGCGAAAAATTGAGATTTCCGAAGTTGAAAATGAAAACTTATGTGAATTTCACGCGGTTCCAAATTCTGCTTTATTATTTCGCAAGCTTTATCGGTTTGTCTGCTCTTAGTAACTCAAGCACTTCGACTGAGGTTCCAATTAACGTGGTAGCATGATATTCCATTACCTGAGCATCCATATGTGGGTGCGTGTGTGGGCATGTGCGAAATCCGACGTATGTGAAAGAGTGTCAATATCTAACGAGGGGGCTGCTCGATTAGATTTCTCATAGCCCTTTCATTAACGTCCTTTCATGATAAAAATCCTCATCAGGAGAAACAACATTCTTCACCTCCCATTCTATTTCATTTGATGAGTATCAAGGATATTCCCTATATTTGATCGCATTAGTTTCCACCAATAATTTTTCCTGTTGCATAATGTTGTCTTTAACCTGTTTCCGTTTTCTTGCAGTAGTACGTTCAACGAGCAGATGAGCCTATTTTTCTATATATGACATTTGATATCTCGGGAACAAGCCATTATAAGACCTCGTGCTTATTGATATTTTTGATCGGGGTGATATGAGCTGCATCATACCACAATAACAGCCAATTTAATCGCGAACAATCGCCTATAAGATTTGTGCGGGGTCCTTTCGATCGGTTCATGTGGAATAACCTGTATGAGTGTACTCAATGACCAATCAAGTGATGTGACTGAATAAAATCATTTTCGGTGTCTTTGGGACAGGGCAATGCAACAAAGGCCATACTGCACGAGGTGTGGAACAAGTTCTATCCAGAAGAACTGAGGGGCGAGGTACGTTGGCAATAAACTTACCGTGGTCAATCTATCCGGGGAAAATCCAACATCAATCCGATACTAACAAATCTAATGCCCTCCACGCGACCAATATCTCAAGTTCCAAAGATTCATGTTCCGTTTTGTAGAATCGGTTCGATCGGTTCGAGTCGGTTTGTAAGCGTGTTCGATTCTGACTGGTATGAAGTTGGCCTTCTGTCTATTCTTTCTTTATGTAACCATGAAGAATGAGAGAAGACAAAAGGCTGTGGTGCCAACTCCATACCGGTCTGGATCAAACATGCCAAGCGTACATTCATTCATCACTCGAAGTTTACGAGGTATCATATCAACTGTTGCAGCTCTCCAAGTTTTCTCTCCAAGTGCTGCATAAGCCGGTCGCTGTATCTGCCTTCGGGTTCTTTGATCTTGGTTATTCGTACGTCTTAAAGGTAAGACCTAGTAATCGATGTATCTAACGTGTATGGCACAGCATTCAACGTTTTCCTCCGAAGATTCTGTAGTCGTCCTTCGCTGCACGTAATTCCCTAATCTGTCAGTCATTCGCGACTGAGGTTGACAGCGAATAGCGTAAGGGATATGGATCAATCCAGTATAAGTGGGACAGCACACTAACTATAACTATTAAGATGGAGCGTGTGGGAAAATTACAAGCGACAGACGATCGAGTTGCAGAATCATTGTGTATTTCCTATCTGAAAAGAATCATCACATACCGAGACAATTGCGTGAAACTTGACGATCCCCTCCCTACGGCCAAACCAGGTGCACACTTGTGTTGGTTTGGCCGTAGGGAGGGGGTCGTCAAGTCTCACGCAATTGTCTCGCTATACTTTAGTCATCGTCGGCAAAGTAATCTTCTTTGTAAATTAATATTATTTTACTGATTTACAGATATTCTGCGCTTTGGTGGCGAACTTCATCACCATGATACAATTTGACAAATTGCGATCAAATCCCCGTACTTAGGAGACGTGTGAAAAAACGGGATATTCTCCACAAGGGCGAAATAACGGCTGCGGAGTTACGAAGATGAGCGATTCCAAACGCCATCCAAGCACAGCGTTTTTCATTCACCAACATATACATACGATTGAGAAGAACATTTCAATATTGCAATTGAGTGTGGTGCGAGTCCTGAGTGATGTATTGATTGTTCGCACCGTGTTAGCTAACTATTGATTCTACATATTCATCAAGTCATGGAGTGACAGGATAGAAGGGATTGTTTCATCCGAACGACTCCCGGAATTGAGGTTCGTCTCCTGCGCTGTAATTATGTCAATACATAGTCAGTTTGATACGTATAGATGGGAAAGATACAAGTCCACGTTATATGATCGGTGAATGACTGATCGCAGTTCCACAAAGTTATCGCCGTACAGGTTTGACTTGACATGTAAGTAACAGATGGATTGTGACGAAATTCAATTCAGAAGGGGGGTTCAACGCGATGAGGGAAATCCAACAGCCGTAGTTTGGTGCTGTCGGTATCTTCGTCCGAAAAACGATCACTTCATAAAGTTTGCTATTGAATAGAACAGATTTACATTGTGCGAAATAAAACAAAACTCTAGGAATGGAGTTTTCCTTCTCCCTTTCGGTAGGGTCATAAGACGACTTCCTTACCGGTTCAGTTTTTGTTTTTTTTATTAACCCAGTTCGATTCAATTGGGTTGGAAAAATTAGAACCTACCCTGACTATACATGGTGCTATCAATACCTTTCTACGATTAACGAATACTTTGGAAAGTCTGCTATTAAGACCCATCCCTAGTCGCCCACCTCCTTTTGATACAATGTGACAAATTTCGACCAAAAGGAGGTGGGCGACTAGGGATGGGCCTTAAACGGATCGATATACTTTCTCTATCCACTTTCAGGACGGTCATGAAACTTCCTAATCGTGGGGTAGTTCGAGTGACCTAACTTTAGCGGCTACACTCGTGTGATTATAAGATAGGGCGCACTGTTACATTTCACATTACTTTGAAAATAGATATTGGCTATAGGTTGGATACTGTTGTCGCAATCGATCAGATAATTGACAAATTATCCCGACCACGACGAGGCACTGGGTCACGTCACTTCTCACCTTCAAGCCGAGGCGTTGAGGTCTATAGTACTCTCGTTATTGCAGTGTTGTGCGAGGAATGAAGATTTTCGAAGTTGAGAATGAAAACTTACGTAAATTTCACGCGGTTCGAAATTCTGCTTTATTATTTCGCGAGCTTTATCGGTTTGGCGCCGTTCAGCGTGAGAGACAACATCCTGCGTCCGGTTAGCTTCCTGCGCAAGGCCTATGCAATAAGTCTGGCGATTCTATGTTCATTATGGATATATTTTGTATTCTTCAAACAACGAGCACAAGGAATAGAGGTCTCTTTCGTCAATCAATTCGCCTTTGCTATGGTGCTGATACTATTCGCGGGAAACTTATGGGTTACTCTATTGGGTCTCGCGTTCAAGAGTAACAAAATGATTGACATAATGAACCGAATAACTGCGATCAAAGATGGACTGAAGACCTTGGGGATCGAGGATAATGGCGGAAAAAATTGCCACAATTTCTTCGCAAAAATTATTGCAACGAACATCATAGTTTTTTCACTGAGAAAAATCATTGACTTTGCTCGTCATGATTATGATCATGATCAGGGCACAATATTTGTGACATTATTCTGGATCGGAACTATTATGATGAATATCCATACCCATAGTGCGATCTTGATCTTTGTTGAAACCATGATTTGTATCAGAAAACTGTTTGAATCTCTGAATAACAAGCTGCAGGGTACCGATGGACAACGAAATACATCGGTTTTAAGGATGAATGAAAATCAACGTATTGGCGATCGAGTAGCGCGTAGGATCGTTATTGGGTCGGAAAATATTCAATTGTCTGTCGAAGACATCCAGATGATCGGAAAATTGCACAGGGAGCTGTGCGACTTGGTGGAGTCTACTACGCATTTTCACACATTACCGATACTCTTTGGTATTGTCCGACACTTTGGCAATTTACTGTCAAACTGGTACTCGATGTACATGCACGTCTTCATATCGCAAGATTCCATCTTCCCATGGGCTCAGCCTCTCGTAGCCCGGACCACGATCTCAGCTTTGGAATTATTTTTGATCGCACATGCGTGTAGTTCGTTGTCGAATGTGGTAAGAACTGCTGGCATTGGATTCATTATTTGATTACTTATAATCCATTTCGATGGGTTCGTGTAAAATGAGAAGTGTACTCACTCACAAATCAAGTGACAAAACTGAATAAAATCCGTTTTTTTTATGTATTGGTGACAGGGCAATGCTACCAAGGCCATAGTGCACGAAGTCTGGAACAAGTTCCATCCAGAAGAACTGAGGGACGAGGTAAGTTGCTGACGAGTGTATCGTAGTCAACTCATCCGGGGAAAATCCAACATAAATCTGATACTGACAAATGTTGCCCTCCTCCGGACCAATATCTCCAGTCCTAATGATTCATGTTCCGTATCATAGAGTCAGCCAGCTCATATTACACTATCGTTCGAGAGATTGTAGTACTTTGGTAAATGACGGATACGTCGGTATCGTTTAATGCCTTTTTACGATTCGAGTGCGCTTTCCCCGAGAACGGAAGTTTTCGCTATATGTTCACCGTATGAAACCCTCGTTAAAGATTCACGAGCTCTTCTAAGGCAATGATGTTTCACATCGTACTCATTCAATAAAACTTTTTCCATATAAGAATCTATTGAAGTATGACGCATCATATTGACTGTTACAGCTCTCCAAGTTGTCCCTTCAACTGCTGCACAGACCGGTCGCTGTGTCTGCCTTCGGGTTCCTCGATCTGGGTTATTCGCACCTCTACAAGGTAAGACCCACTGATCAGTGTATCCAAATAGCATATGAAATAGTAATTCATCAGTTGCCCTCTGAGGATTTCATCGCGGTATTGTTGTGCCATTAGTATGCATATCTTTCGGTGATCATGGGATAAGAGTAACAGCGAATGGTAAACGGGATGTAGATCAATGGACTATGAGTGGGGTGGTAAATAGCAACTGTGAGATCAAGCGTGTAGGTAAATTACAGACGATTGAATTGCAGAATCATCGTGTAATTGCTATCCGCAAAGAATCACTACATATACGTGAGAGTCACCATTGGCGAAGTTATCTTCCTTGTTATGCTATATTATTCGACTTATTTACAGATATTTTTCGCCTTGGTGGCGTACTTCATCATTATGATACAATTCGACAAATCACAACCAAATATCGGTACTTAGGAGACACATGAAGAAATGGGATATTCTGCACAAGAGTGAAATAGCGTTTGCCAACTTGAATGTATCTTCACGTCGAATGCTTTAGACTTTAAAGGGTTCTGCCCAAAAATCATTTCCGTTTCGTCATTCAGTAAGAACGGATCGGAAGAGATAATAAAAACATTGTGGCTTTGGTTCGTTTCTTTACACTGTTGCGTCATGCAAGCGCACATATCTTGCTCTGTATAAGAAAGGGAGAAAGGTGACAATGACAATACAAGCGTTTTCACAGAAAATAGGGAAAAAAAAAACAACGCACTAGTGTCCTCCATACAACTATGTCAATTTTTGCAAGTGTGTTACTTATCAGCAGCAGATTTTTCACATAATTATTTAATTAAAACAAAAAAACAATTCGGAAAGAAAAGCAACGTTTCATTCATGAGCGATGGAGGTGTTTTGTCTTTGACCGTTGCTTTATCGGACTCTTCTTCACTACCTTCTCCCGCTTGCGATTCATCGCCGTAGTTCTGGGCTCCTCATTCGGTGATAGATTAAAGTCTCATCAACGCGTTTTTTTGCGATCAGTAATATTAGAGTGCTATCAATATATCTTACTGCGAAAACGGTTAGTTCACAATGTCTGCTATTAGATGGAAATTTACATAATACGAAATATTCAAAGCTCTATGAATCGATATACTTTTACTGCCCGCTTTCAGGACAGTCATAAAACTTCCCAATCATCCAGTCAGTAGAGAAACCTATTTCGAGCGCTTGGAAGCGTGTGTGCGGCTATCGAACAAGGTGTTTCCATGCGTTTTACTTAGTCTTTGAAATCGATACTGGCTTGCAGTAAGAAATTGCGTTCGTCATCGATTTGCAAATTGTTTGTATTTTTTGACAAGGCATCAGTTGTTACCTCCGACCCGAGGCGCGAAGATTGGTCTATATTTCTCTCGTGAGCAACGTTGTCCAAAAAATGAAGACTTACGTGAATCTCACGCGGTCTCAAATCCTGCTTTATTATTTCGCAAGCTTTATCGGTCTAGTGCCGTTCAGCATACAGAACAATGTTCTTTGTCCGGTCGGTTTCTCGCGCAAAGTTTATGGGGTGATTCTGGCTATTTTGAGTTTATTATGGAAGTTTTTTGTATTCCGTAAACGCCGGATACCAGATAGTGAGGTCACTTTCGTAAATCGATTTGCCTCGACGACGGTACAAACTCTTTTCGTAGGGAACTGGTGCGTTACACTGTTGGTCTTCGTATTCAAAAGTATCGAGATGATTGACGTAATGAACCAAATAACTGCGGTAAAATACGAATTGAAGAATTTGGGAATCGAGGACAATCGCAGAATAAACTGCAAGAACTTCTACGCAAAAATTATTGCAACCACTAGCGTCGTTCTCCCACTCAAGATTTTCATCGACTTTGCTAATTACGATCCGAATCAGGAGACCGGCACAGCATTTGCAGCCATATTCTGGATCGGGGATATCATGACAACCGTCCACAGCCACGGTGCGATCTTGATCTTCGTTGAAACCATGATCTGCATCAAGGAAATGTTTGAGTCGCTGAATAACAAGCTGGAGGGTACGGTCCGATCAGACTGCAACGTTCTTTCATCCGATAAAGAGCGGAATGCACCGGTGTCCAATGCAAGTAGGATCATCACCGAGTCCGAAACTATTCAATTGTCTGTGGAAGACATCCGGAAGATTGGAAAATTGCACAGAGAGTTGTGCGACTTGGTGGAGTCTACTATGCATTTTCACACACTTCCGATACTCTTTGCTATTGTCCGACACTTTAGCAATTTACTTTCAAACTGGTACTCGATGTACATGCACGTCTTTATATTGCAAGATTTCATCCTCCAATCGGCTCAGCGGCTCGTAGCCCGGACAACGATCTCAACTTTGGAATTATTTTTGATCGGACATGCGTGTACTTCGATGTCGAATGTGGTAAGAGCTGCTGAAATTGGATTCATTATTTGGTAACTTATAGTCCATTTCGATGGGTTTGTGTAAAATGATAAGTGTACTCATTCATAAATCAAGTGACAAAATTGAATAAAATCCGTTTTTTTTTTGTATTGGTGACAGGGCAATGCTACCAAGGCCATAGTGCACGAAGTCTGGAACAAGTTCTATCCAGAAGAACTGAGGGACGAGGTAAGTTGGCGAAAAATTTACCGAGGTCAACTTATCCGGAACAAATTCAACAACAATCTGATATTGACAAATGATGCTTTTCTCCGGACCAATATCTCAAGTCCTAAAGATTCATGTTCCGTGTTGTAAAGTCAGTCAGATAATATTGTACCATCTCTCTGGAGATCGTAGTACGTCGGTTCATGGCGAATATGTAGGTACCTTTCATTACCTTTTTGCCATTCGAGTGGGTTACCGTATAAAATCATCGTAAAAGAATCACGAGCTCTTCTAGACAATGATTTTCAACATCGTACTTGTTCGATGAAATATTTTTCATACATGAATTACGTGAAGTACAACGCGTCATATAAACTGTTACAGATCTCCAAGTTTTCTCTTCAGCTGCTGCATAAACCGGTCGCTGCGACTGTCTTCGGGTTCCTCGATCTGGGTTATTCGTTCCTATGCAAGGTGAGACCTACTGATCAGTGTATCCAACGTATATGTCGTAGCATTTAAGAGTTGCCCTTTGAGGATTCCATCGTAGTTTTTTCGTGCCATTAGTATGAATATCTTTTGGTGATTCTGGGATAAGAGTAACAGTGAATGCTGAATGGTGAACGGGATGTAGATATCAATGAACTATGAGTGCGGGGGTGAATAGCAACTGTGAGATCAAGCATGTAGGCAAATTAAAAACGACAGACGATTCACAGAAACTTTGTGTGATTGCTGTCTACAAAGTATCACATCAGTTATCATAAACAAAGTTATCGTTTTTGTTATCCTGTATTATTTTACTTATTTACAGATATTCTACGCCTTGGTAGCGTACCTCATCATCATGATGCAATTTGACAAATCGCAACCAGATACCCGTCCTCAGGAGACGCGTGAAGAAATATAAGGTTGAAATAGAACTGTCGAAGTTACGAAGATAAGTGATTTCGATTGCCATCCAAGCTTACCTTTTTCCATCGACCAACGTACATATGATTAAGAAAACCAGGTTCTATTATTGCAATTTTGTGTGACGCGAATCCTGAGTGATGTATTAAGTGTTTGCACCGTGTTAGCTAGCTCTGAATTATACATATTTTGTGAATTACAAAGGTAAAAGCACAGGGTGATAAAATAAAGAAGCTTGTTCAATTCAAATAATTCCCATAAACAAGTTTGTTGCCTGCTCAATATCTATGCTCATTGAGGTGGTCCTTATTTGGGGACGTACTTAGAATTGAGCCAGGAGCCTACGACTTCGGCTCCTTTCTTTTCAATGTGTTTGAAGATAAATAAGCCCATGGGAGCCATAAAATGAAAATTGGACCCTAATAAGAATGTACCCTAATGTCGATGTACTGAATGTATGTTCAATATGTAGGTGAAGATATACGTGATAAAATTGAATTCAGGAATCGATTTCGAAAAATAAGACAGAATTAAAAAAACTTTGTCATTTTAACGATAATCGCATAGGATGGTAACGAGAATTTAGAAAAAAGTAACGCAATGTTGCATCTGGAAATCTCCCGGAAATTAAACTAAATGTCGCGAAATCACAGGCAATAGTTTTCGCAAAAAACAAGGCGATCCTCAAATAACAACATAAAAGTGGTTATAAACAAGAAGTCGTTGATTGGTCAGACGCCATGAAATACCTGCTACATCCGTGTTGACCTGCTGTGAAAATATGCAAACCATGTGCACATAGTATGTTTGATAAATGAAAAATACTTCATTTCAAATCATTTACGCTTACAGAATTTTGTTTCAACATTTTTGCTGTGGGATGACTTGATCATTCATCAACGCTCTTGAACCATTATCAGTATCACCGCGTGTACTTTTTTCATTATTGGATCGTGTTACAAATCAATTAACGCCTGTCCAACCAGTGTTACAAATATACAGTAGTATGGTGCGGTAAGTATTTTCCTCTAGAAAACAAACGATGACTTCATAAAGTTTGGTATGGAGTGGAAATACTCATTGTGCGAAATATGCAAAACTGAATCCGTGAATCGATATACGATACCTTCTCGCTTTCAGTTGGGTCATAAAACTTTCTATTCGTGGCATAGGGTAAGTCGAGTGACCTAACTTGGATGCCAACAAGCGTACAGCTATAGCACAAGTTGTTCCCATGCATTCGATTTCACCTTCAAAATAGATACTGGCTCAAGGTAGGATACTGCTTCGGCAATCGATTTGCAAATTGTTAGTAGTAAAATAGTCGATGTAATAATCAAAAGAACTGCGATACAAGGCAAACCGAAGAACTTAGAAATCGTAGATAATTCTGAGACGAGCTGTTAGAACTATGCAAAAATTATTGTATCGAACGGTGTCATTCTTTCGATGAGAGTACGAATTACTGTTACTCTAAAGCATCATGATTATGGTACAGGATTTGAGATATTATTTTGGATCGGAAGTATCGTGACAATCATCCATTCTCACAATGCGATTCTGATCTTTGTCGAAAACACGATCCGCGTCGTCGGGCGACTTTTTGAATCCCTGAACAACAAGCTGCAGGATACAATTCAATCAAACTGTTACTTTCTATCACCCTCAAGGTGTAAAGGATTCGAAAATACGATGAATTGCCGACGAAGTAACGCATAGAATCATCACACTGCTAGTTGATTTACACACATGTGATTAGATTGCTGTATGCCTTCGAGACTATACGGATACCACGGTCCTATTCGTCCAACAACCGGTAGCCCGGATGACGATAATGATTGTGGAATTATTCTCGGTCGCAAATTCGTGAACTTCCATATGCAAAGTGGTGAGAGTCGCTTAAACTGAATTTATTACATACCGTACTTAACAATCAATTTCAATGGGCACGTGTATAACGATCTTCACGAGTATATTACTTGCTGACAAATCACATCACTTGGTCACATAACTGAGCGTAATCATTTGCTCAGTTCTGGGAACAGGCCAATGCTCCAAAAGTCATGCTGCACAAAGTCTGGAGCATATGTTCTATCCAGAAGAACTAAAAAAAACGAGGTACGTTGACGATAAATTTTTTACCTTGGCTACCCTATCCAGAGTAAGCCCAAATGAATCTGATTCTGCCAGACTAATAGCACCGGCTCAAAAGATGAACTCGATACTACAATTCGACAATGAAAAAGACAAAAAGCGTACTTAATTTTCTCTTTATAAAGAATAGTATAATGACAATTGTTCTGTAACGAACGGAGAATCGATTCTCTAACCGAAGACTATGCACTATGTGCACTGATCTTTCTGGAAAGTGATTATCTTCCGTGATTGTCACCCCAATTAGGCCTCGAATCTATTGGTGGTACTGATGGCCGTATACGTGCACGCTGAACGCACACACACTAGTATCATGCTAGAATGTTACCCCTCACCCAGCAGGCGTATAGAGCTTATGATGAGTTGAGGAAGTGGGCAATCGACATACAAATAGAAAAATTGATTCGAAATTATGTATTGCGTAGTTTATCTTCTTGCCTGTTCTACATCTATATGACCGGATTACAGATTCAACTGCAATCCCCACATATCAATTAGAATGTTCAATCAATAATCTGTCGACGAGTGTCCGTTTTTTTTTTTTTTCTAGCGAAAGAATCGGTATAACCTAAAAATCGTACGACATCTAGTTCACAACAAAGACCTGTTATCCGTAGTAGGTATTTGAGCGCATCTGTGATTCGAATCGATTAACAATCGTCAATACGGCTGTTAATCGACATCACTGACCCGAGAATCCCCTACTAGTGCAACCGAGTATTCTAATATTGTTATACGTGTCAGTAATTCACCCCACAATACTAGAGCTCCTAGCGTCCTCTACCACTTCTGACGGCAGGGGCTTCGATACACGCTCTGATCACCTCGAAAATACAATTTTTAGTTTCTTCGATATTACCGAACCGATCGGAATGAAACTTTGGAGATTATTGTTTCATTCCAGCAAAAAAATAGTTCAATATCTCGTTTGTTCAAAATTTTGAATTCTTTCTACAAATTCAGTTATTCCCAGAGATATCGTGGAATTATTCACAGTTGTACTTGATTTATTGTACTTTTGAAAACTAGTTATCTACGCGGCGATGATGAACCATAAATTTTTAACAGTGTCCTATCTGATTTGATGAAGAAATGACCGAGCAACCTTGATTTTGGGTCTCATAAGAAAAAAAAAAAAAAATACCGATATCTTACGGAAGCGACACTTTGTGCAACATAATCACGCGGTAAAAGCAGCCCGCATCGTAGTTCCCATGCGTCACTATAAAAGCTCCTTAAAACACTCGGTAAAGAGAAATACGACTAACCGACCAATTGGCACATACGAAAAAGCGCTCTATGTACCATCAGAGCTATGTAAAACACCTCAGTACAACCTCGATTATCCGAGCTATTGTGGACCGACCTTACCTCGAATAATAAAGGGTAAAATTTCTGAAGAAATGAAATCGATTGATTATTCAAATCAATTTAATGAAAAATTGCAATGGTATAAACTATAATGATCACGTTTACAGTCATCGAAAATTTTGTACTGAAATGAAAGGATAACTAAGGTAAAGGTAGATAAAAAAATGTGATTGAAGATGATTTGGTACCTTCTACCGTAACATAAAATTTCTCTAATCTCAGCCCAGGTGAAGTGCACTAATGTTGATCAGGGTAAGGATACAGGGTAAAAGCTAAACGGTGTGACTGTAATGCGAAGGGGTCGTAAATCCGATGAATCATGAGACGTTAGGTATAGCTTCAGCGTAATGAGAACAATTAGTTATGCAGTATGCACCAGTTCTAGCTGAGGGCAGTTGAATCTAGGTAATAGTAGTGGGTAGAATCCGGTCTAGCGCAATTCATATCGCGTCTAAGATCACGGCAGGTATGAAGGCGTGATATACTAGTAGATTTAGGAGTTGGATTTCAGCCACCAGGGAATAATAGATTCTATACTTTCGAAAGGTAATTACCCAAAGAGACATTAGGCAGTGCCATAGATCTTGCCAATGCTTGGATATATGTACGAGGTAATCATAATTTGGCAGAACTAAGACTGCAGGGATTTAGCTCTGAATAAAGACCAAGGTCATTTATAACGACAGCTGTATAGATTTGGAGACGAGATTTCTCGATACCCCAATTGCGTTTTTCGTCGTTTTTGGGGTACGAGTTTTGTTGGTACAAGCTAAGACATTAGGTTGACCGAAAAATAAACGTCATAAAGTTCTGGCTTTATGCAATGCCGTAACTAATGTAGAAGAACACTTTTCATGGTTGATGATAACGTTCGATCCGCAATCCTTGGTAGATGATCAATCATACCTAATCGTAAACGAGGTTATCGAAAAAAAGGTCAGCAAAATAAGTTGCATACGCTATATATGATAATAAATTAATACCTAAATAAAACATACAATGACGCGAGACCGCGGACTGTTTAGAGCGCAGGTCTTTTCTAAGGAACGACTGGAGAAAGACTTAGTCACGCGATCTGCTAAGTTACCGTGCACCAGAAACCCGTAGTCGGTCATAGAGTCAGTTGGTGTTTGAACACGATGAAGATCAGCGCGAAAGTTGCTTTTACTGTATCTCTGCTGGCACTTTTGTGCAATAAAATTAGACTTATTAAAGCACAAAGGACACTAGCTAGACAAGGCGTCGGCAGGGAGCCACCAACAATAGAGTTACCCCGTCAGGGAACTCTGACTGGAAAGGAGGTGGGCGGTTAATATTACAGAAAAACCTGCACACTTTTGTTGAAGAGTCAGAGTCCTGAATCTCAATGTTGTGGCAAGACTCATGACCAAGAGCAGACAGTCGATTTTCGGTCTTACTTTGTCAAATTGTATTCCTTACAACGAGAGTCGATTATTCTGCACATTTAGGAGATCTGGCACTCTGGCTCATCAACTTAAAGAGACAGTTAGTGCGAAGTGCATTGCAGATGAGTCATATGTCGGTGGTTTTCACTTTTCATTGATCAGCATAACGTGGCATTCATACCGCTCGTTGAATAGTAACGACGACCAGTGCGTGTGTCCAGAATTTTACTTTGAAAGATTCATGTGTAATAGCTTGCAGACACGTGATCTGTAACTCGAACCCTATTACTGGCGAACTTTCTAAGTTACCCTGAAATTCTAGATTGAAACTTTTCACTTCGGCTCATATTACCATTAAAAGCTTCTCCAAGAACACGTATTCACACGATGGCTAGGCTTCAGTTTCAAGTGTTACACATATGGAAAGTAGACAATCATTACAGTTGGCTAGTGCACGTTCAATGACTCTGTACGACTGCATATTCGAATCCAATAATCACTTTTTTCATGGTCAAGTTATTCTGTTGTTAATACTTGATTACATACAATAGATGTCATTAAGTCGGACGCAGAAGGTGATTGCGTACCTGGGTATACCTTATGCACAACCTCCAATTGGCCAGCTGCGATTTGCAGCTCCAGTTACCGATCCGTTACCATCATGGACTGGTGTCAAAGAAGCCACTACTTACGCTCCATCCTGCCAGCAAGTTGCTGGTGGCCAAAAACTTCATGAAAAAGTTTATCTGCGTCTTCTTCCTACTACCGATCAATCTGACCCAGGAGTCAGCGAGAATTGCCTCTACCTCAATGTCTTCGTACCGGATGGTAAGTTCTGGCTTTAATGATAAACTTGGAATTAGTCTAGCTCGTATAAGCGTTGATAATTTTTTTTCTTCTTCTTAACCATCTAAAAACTAAAACTTTTGATCGTTTTGTAATTTGATGATCGTTTATAAAGTTATTGATAAATCTGAAGTAAACGTATCTGGTAACAATGCGCAATATATTCCTTGCGTGGACGACAGCTGCGGAAACAAATGAACGTCAATAGTCATTGCCTGGGGACTTCTTGGCATTTGAATTGCTAAGGTGACAAATTAGTTCCTGATTTAGCATCGTGAATTAACACACCGCCCCGTCATCTATATTTAGGCGCAACCAGCACGTAGGTATAATTGAATTAAAGCTGTTAGGAGGTCCGCATAAAAACAGGTTTGGGAGGACCTTTGTAAATACAGTAAACGCTTTGGGAATAAAAAAACGCAAATGAAAAGTACAGATGCAAAAATGCGTGTCAGGTATAAAATCAGACATGCAATCATTAAAATCGTGATAAATTAAGCTGAAATATTCTTGAACCGAAAAATAATCCACTTTACAGTTTTTAGCGCACTAACAGCGACACGAAAAATGAATTAGCAAAAAAATATGAAAGAACAAGAGAAACCATGGAATGAATCATATATCAAGGTGCATAGAGCTGTAGCTGGTGCAAAATAGAATCAGTTTCCCGCAGTTGTTTTTTTTTTTTTTTGTTTCTCATTAAGAATTTTACCACCCAACAACACGCGATCTTACTGCAGGAAGTTCTTCTTACTGCGATACGAGACCTAAATTAATCATGACGAAATTCCTTAGCTTCGAAATTAAATTAACAGTATTCGACACTGTCACAGGTTTATTATATTATAGTGAAAACGGCTCTCCAATACTCATAAACAATTATAAAAGCAAGTAAATACCATTGGGTGTAAGTTGGAATAGTAAATCGAATCTGATGCTGGGTTATTGATTCAGAGTGTGAACAATAATTCAGCAATCAGTCTGGCACTTATTAACAATCTCATTCACATAAGTCTACGTTAGTATTGGTATCAAAATGAATAAGGTCATTCTTTCTAGACGATTTTGATTATCCGTAGGATTATTTCCGGTTGAATAGTCATTCTGTTACTTTAGCTCTGACGCACATGCAATCTTAAAACCAAATCGATGCTTTCCTTCTTTACGATTCTGAAATCACGAGCTGACTTTCCAAGGACAAGTCACGTTAGTAATGGGCTTTCAGTTCCCATGAAGATGCCAATAATGATTGGTACGACAACCCTGAAGAACCTACCGCCACGATAGTGGATAAAATTGGAGAAGCTATAATTTACTCAATCTAGAATTGGCGATATAAATATTCGGCCAAACTGAAGAAACATGTTGATATGATTATCTATCAATTGACATGTGTCGTTCATGCAATATTCTTAATGCAGAGACGTTGTTTAGCATATCTCTACAATCCAGCTTCTTGAGCACAACATTGTGAACCACTACGAGGTGAACGGTAACAACGGCCTGAAAAGAATTGCCGTTTGGACAGAAGCTGAACGGTCTAGGATCGATAAGAGAAGAAACCATAGTAGTATGGGTTGGTAAAGCGTGCTTGTGTTGCAGCGTAACGATGCCTTGGACACGCAATCCCTCGGCCCTCACCAGATGCCATGATACGGTGGTAATAGTCACGAAACTTTCCCCCCCTGGAGTATTCCCTCCATTCGTGGCTAGGTATTTCGTTCCCTTTATCAGACAGACCTTGGACTCGGCTTTTACACTCTAGCAAAAACGTGACTGGGCGAACAGACTGCCTTTCTAAAGCTCATGTCTGAAAGAAGCAGATTGCGACTGTCACCATCATGCTTGGATTTTTGGATTAACAGTGCTTCCAAATAAATTATATGCTTTCGAGTCACATAGTATGGGCTTAAAGGCTTGGAAGATGGTAGCCAGGTTGTTGGAGCATTCAAAATAGATCCTGCCAGTATATTTTATGGCATACATAATTATACTAGCAGCAACGTACCCGCTTTCATGGCATACCGATGACGTAGTTTTGAGGAGCTTTGAAACGGGGCTAGAGTATTCTTCTTGGAAAGTTACCGCTCATCCTGATCAGGACTCGTGTTTTGTAACTTTTCGTTAACCAAACGATCGGATCGGCTTGTTTTGTCTTGTTTTCTATTGGGTAGATTTGTCTTTCCTGAAACCTTATTGGTCGCTGATGTTCTATCTGTGCGAAAAGTCATCGAATCGATCGGATAAAAAGTTACAGAATAGGGGTCCAGAGCTATGTAATGATTTGACGGATGTAACAATACTCGCCAACTAACTGATTCGAAGGGTTCTTCTCTTCGGTAATTGAATCATTGAATTCATTGCAGGTACTCCTCCAGTCGAGGGATGGCCAGTGATGGTTTGGTTTCATGGTGGGGACTTCAACACCGGGACTCCAGCGATATGGGATGCTTCTGTCTTTGTAATAAAACAAAAGGTATGAACATTTCGCGTAGGGTAAAACAAAAATTAATGCCGACCTTAAGGACAGTCGACAGACTCCTACTCAAATCGATCCGGAGGTATCGATGACTGCTACCTGTATTGCTAAAAGAAGACATTTGTTGTGCCTCGGAATAACGGTAAAGTTTGAACATTGTACAAATGATAAGTGTAATCCGTACGGAGATCCCTAAGGTTGAGAAAATCTCCCTTAATCTATACAGGAGGAAATAACTGTGCGTGTGCGGGGAAAAACTGGTCAGTAAACCTTTATTTTGAAACAAAATAACAACCTCCTATGTTGTTGATAAATTACATCAACATCGCGTGAAATAACTTGGTCCTGGTTCTTTTATTGCTTGATAAAGACTAGTAATCAACGAAACTTTCGCTGTTGGTTAAACACATGCATGTATAGTTCAAGTCAACGCTAGGAACTTGACCTATCTCCAGATCAGCTGGCTGGAAAAAAGCTAACGGTTTGAAAGTACGCACGATAAGCGTAATTGCGTCATGACCTTACATTGGCTTTTAGTATACATACGTTAAAGGCATCTAAAATCAGAACCTTGACCATGAGATCTTTGTCAAAGTTTGAACAGGGGAAATCCGAAGATGGTACCACTGATATTGTCCGTAAACTTTCATGGATTAAAATTGCCGACTGTAATCTTACCTCCGCGATGGGGTTTGATGATAAGCTTCTTCGGTTCTACGTCGAGATATTCTGTCACATTTGTATAACTTCAAATGAATATTTATTTCCGTATATACGTTACTTGCGGTAGAGAGATATTTTTAGGATGATGTTAAATCAATGAATCGAAACGCGAATGCCAACTGGCTGAGAATTCGCAAGAATGCTTGGGAATTGATGAGAATTACATATAACTTTGAGTTCTATAAATGATCACGTACTTTTCCATATTCGCCAAAATTTATTGATAGTGTCATCCGAAGATCGTAAATTTAGGCTCTAAATATAACTTACGACAAACTAGAAGGAAATGTTCTAAATTTAGCATGTGCAAAAGTCAGCGAAAGTCAGTCGTCAGCTACTTCGGTAAACCTCTTTCCAAAAGTATCTAAATTCTTTCTATTGATCTCAAACATTAAATAATCATAAAACTGCACACTTTCATGTGAT
Source organism: Tenthredo notha (assembly GCA_914767705.2). Lineage (NCBI taxonomy): Eukaryota > Metazoa > Arthropoda > Insecta > Hymenoptera > Tenthredinidae > Tenthredo > Tenthredo notha. Next base: position 8,057,112 of record OU611915.1, on the reverse strand, counting down.
AAAGAATTTGATATACACCGCGGAAATCTCACATAGACCTTTACCAGTAAAAATCTTTCTCTCACATCGCGTTGTGGAGTATCAAATGCACCGATCTCCGCAAGTGAGGATCGAACATCGTGATCCACCTGCAAGCAATGACGTTGTTGGTCTTTTACGTGTTTCAGGTGATGATTGTTACGGTAGCTTATCGACTGAACATTCTTGGATTCTTCACATCTACAGATGCCGAGGCGCCTGGGAACTACGGGATGATGGATCAAATAGCAGCTCTTGACTGGGTCCAGAAAAGCATTCAATACTTCGACGGGCAATCAAATAATGTCGTTATTTACGGTCATAGTTCTGGGGCAATCAGCGTTGGTCTTCACATGCTGAGTCCACTAAGTCGCGGGAAGTTTTCAAAGGCAATTGCGATGAGCGGTGATGCTATAACATCTGTTCGTTCAACTCAAGCAGAGGCATCAGTTGTTGATATCATTGCAGAAACATTCGGTTGCAATCGTAGTCCGACATCAGATCTAATGGTGTGTTTGCGCAGGGTTGATGCCGAGAACCTAGTGCATGAATCTTCGTCCATTGAGACATGGGGGCCGATCGTGGACTTCGAGACAAACACGTCGAATCCTTTCCTCCCTGAATATCCAAAGGACATTTTGATGAGCGATAATTTTAACGCTGTTCCTCTTCTGGTGGGCTATACTAACAACGAACAAGCTTTAGCATATATTGAATCAATTAGTAGCGGGGACGGTGCCCTAAGTGAGAGCAAGTTTGAAGCAATGATCACTAGTGACACTGCTTCGGCGGTGAAGAATTCCGAAGATAATACTACGTGCGAAACGAAGCCACATATGCTGGCAGATGCTGTTCTCTTCTTTTACAAACCTCATCCTCCTACAAAAGACAAAGGACTGTTGAGAGACAGATACTTGGATCTTCAAACAGAAAAAAATTACGCTGCTGGGCTGACTTTTTTGGCGGGAAAAGTTGCGAGGAAAAAGTCTGCCTATGTGTACAGGTTTGATTACCGTCCAAGGACTGCAATGGTAACGGAAGGCGTTCCAGAATGGGCAGGGGTGCCTCACATGTTTGAATTGCAGTTCGTTTGGGGTCTTCCTTACACAGTTTCCGCTCCTATCCAGTGGAACGCCGCTGATAAAAAAATGGCGGACATAATGATGACACTGTTCTCAAACTTTGTCAGAGTCGGAAATCCCTCCCAGCCTAGCCTCAGCGTTAAGTGGGAGCCCTACACTGAAGATAATCCTGGGATTCTACTACTTGACAGAACCATCAATATGAGTGATCCTAGCGCTGTGGATTACAAGGCTCTCGCTTTTTGGAACGATTATTACCCAAGTGTTTTGGAAGAAGCGATGAACAACTGCTGCAATGTTACCTCGGCTGCTCATTCTTTCATCTCAACTTCCTCAACCCTTCAAGTAGGAGTTGTGGCAGTATTTGTACTGTCGCGGGTATAACCAAGTATCCATTGTATCTAGAGCCAACGTATATTAGCGGGTTCGAACTGATTTGAGTGATAAAAAATTTTCTCGCGAGGAAGTATCCTTCGCCGTATTCATATACTGCGTGCAATGGTGCAGAATTGTTTCTGCAACATGCTGCTTTACTGAGTTTTATTTACATTGAATTGCACCGCAACAGCTATGAATCATGGCTTTACAACATTGAAGAAAATGAAATATACTTGTATAATAGTACAACAACTATCATAGATGTCATTGATGACGTTTCTGTCTCCCAATTGGCGATATACCTAAAGCTGCGTTTGTTCAAAGTATAAATTGCTGAGCTACATAACACAGAGGAACCGCCTACTGTGTCCAACATTTGTTTGAGATCATAGGACTTTAAGTTGTTGAAAATAGATTTTCATACATTGTGCTGAAGTTTTTTTTTTAATTCCTTGTTGTCTTTCTCAGATTATGCCTTCTAACTTATCTGAATTTTAGTAGACCATTTGTTTCTTTTTAGTTGCCTTGTTACTTTTTCTTGGCTGTTTTGATTGCCATTGTTTGATCTTCCAGATTTTTTCGTGAAATAGATATATCATTAGGTTTCAGAGTATCAACAATATCTTCATGGAACATATTATAATTCACGTCCGAATCAACCCCCGAATACTGCAGTTACCTACAATAGTTTCGTTATCACGCAATAATTTGTGCAAATGTTGAAATTTTTTTTAATTCCACGTATTTATGTCAATTCGATGAAATCTGTTTGTCGCTTAATTTCAAACGTCGCATTTTTTTCTGAATTTGAACACAATAAAATTGTTATTGATTATCAACGGATCGAAATCTAGGCAGTATATTTAGCGCCTGGATTTTTGGATCGAAAATATCAGTACGAACTGTTGGCAATGTGCGAAAAAAATTCAGGAACATAAATTGGACGGTGATATGCAATAACGTCTCAAATGACGGAAGTGAAGTTAAATTCGGGTCATCAATGTTTATTAGGGGGGTATCCACACATTTGAATGGATCAAAATTCTGAGGAAGAGATTGATATTTTACAGCGAATTTGATAGCTTGATTAAATCCAAAAAAATCATGAAGTTTGAGGAGGGATTGACCCTCATTATCCATATTCAACATTGAATAATACTTTGAGTCTAATAATAGTTACGCCGAATATAGAAAAATACAAAATTTCTCGGTTGTCGTAAAGAATCAGAAGTACCGTTGGATTGATTCTGGAATTTCTGGTCTTCAATTGTTCAGAAAGGATGCCTCTATCAGATGAACATACAACTTTTTGATATCGCAAAAGTTGCCTGATTCATTCAGTTTTTACTGAGATTTTTCTAATTTTTCAGTTTTTTTTCTCTACTTTTGCTATTATCTTAATCAAAAATGGTCATATCAAAGAGTTGTATGTTCATTTGATAGAGGCATCCCTTCTGAACAATTGAAGACCAAAAATTCCAGAATCGATACAACGATGCTCCTGATACTTTACGACAACCGATTAATTTTGTATTTTTCTATATTCAGCGTAACTACTATTAGACTCAAAGTAATATTCAATGTTGAATGTGGATAATGAGGATCAATCCCTCCTCAAACTTCATGATTTTTTTGGATTTGATCAGACTATCAAATTCGTGGTAAAATATAAATATCTTCCTCACAATTTTGATCCATTCAAAGGTGTGGATACCCCCTTAAGCAACCATTGTTCAAATTAATCTTGATGGTAAAATTCTGTATAATTGTCATGAAGTAGACATGGTGGAACAAATATCTTTCAAGATTATTGAAAGATCTTCAATTATATCAATGAAAATACAGTCACAGTACTTCTATGCGATATTCAGTCTGGTTGATTTCTCAGTACATGGCGATAGGTGCTGACTATGTTAGAATTAGTATTCAAAAATGGTTAAGAATTACCCACTGAATAGGGATATACTAGTAACTCGATTTTTTCAAAATGTTGGTCAAGACGTTATTGCTTATCGCCGTTCAACCCCAGTCAATTAAAAAACCATTTACTTCTGGTTTACTCAAGCTCGCAAAAAACATGTTTCTTCTCAGAATGCTATACTGATTTGCCGAGAATAAGTTGCGGGTATATTTACCCTGCATTATGGCAGAAACTGATTTGAAACAAACGTATTCACAGAAACGTACGAATAACTCGTGGAATATTGTGTTCGGAATGAGTAATTGCTTGATTGCTTTCAGAAAGCAACTAGTTATATAGTAAATTACAAGTTTGTGTTACGTTTTATCGATATAGCTACAACAAAAAATGTCAAATGTTTGTTGGACCGTAAGAATAAGGTTCTCAATAGAAATAAGTCGTTATTTTCTCTGTAAGAGTGAATTGTGATAGCGTGTTGGTATTTTCAAATAAATTATCTTCATCTTTAGTTTTAACACTGACCATGGAAAGTTAATAGTAAGTATTTAATGTTAGGTTAAATATTCTCGATCACATTCGTTCGAATTTCAAGATATACTTTCGCAATATAAGTATATTATCATACCAAGACGAAAACTTTCCAAAATATAGCTGAATAGCAGAAAAAAAACTATGTCATCATGATATTATATTCGTTCACGTTAAACATGAATTACGCTAGTTTAGAGGTTTTGATACACGCTCTGATCACCTCGCAAAAGCAATTTGTAGTTTCTCCCATACCAGACAACCGATCGGAATGAAACTTCGGGGATTAGTGCTTGATTCCAGCAGAACCTGGCTAAGTATTTCGTTTTAAAAAAATTTTTATCATTTTTATCGTCCAGCACACCGTTCACGAGATATTGATAAGAACTCGTATTTCAAAATGGTGGCTAACGCTTGCGCCTCCTAGTGACAAAAACTTGGATTTACACTTAGGAGCTACCCGCTACTAACATATTGCAATTGAAAAATTGGGTGGCAGATTTTTTGTTTTACGAGCTCATTTTTTTCTGCTCTGGCGTCTGGACTAACGCTAGGTATTCAGAATTGTAACCAAGGCCCCCTCCACGTAGCTTCTATCTATTCTCGGTAATTGGCAACATTTAAAATGTTACGCAATGAATGCGTCGAAGAATAGAACAACAGTTCCTAAATGTATTTTCCAACATTGCACGGGCCTCCCGCAATACACTCGTTGTATTAAAAATGTTTTCGTTCCACTGTGTGTATAACGCGAGCTGATCAACGTCAAAATCAAATCAGACAGAACTAAACTCTTCCTGTATAGTAATACTACAGATTAGAGATACGCATGTTAAATATATGACCTTAAATTTCTCCAATCAGTCTGAAGCCGGAAGTTTTACGTTTGATAATAATTTTCCTCGTGATTCAAAAATTTTCGGGCTGCTTCTTACGAGAAAATCTATAACGAATAGTATTATATACGGTTTAAATACAAGTCAAACAATGTAAAAAAAAAAAAAAAAAGTAAAAAAATATATATACCATATAATATGTATACGAATATCGAACGATTTAACATTTATTGAATTTTTTATTATTGGCTTTAATACGGAGATATAGAAAAAAAAAAAAACATATATTGTTTTGTTTTATAGAAACAAACGGTTCATAACTTATGAATATTTTGATGCTTTGATAATAATAATAATAATTAATAATTAATAATAATAATAATAATAATAATAATAATAATAGTAATAATAATTAATAATATAATGTATGGTACCGTCTATGTATAATTATTATTATATTATATAAGAGAGGTGTACGTCGAACGTTGGTGCGTTAGGGCATTGAGCCTTGGCCAGCACCGGCGTACACCCAAAACATTTCCTTTCATTTATCAATTTTTCAATTTTTCATTTTTTTTTTTTTTTTTTTTTTCTTTTTCTCCTAAATATATAATATTATTAATTAATAATTTTTATGCAAAACTCCTACAGTGATAACCGATGTCACGGGGTAAGACATCGCCGTTGGGCGCCTACAGTCGCGCCTTTCACACGAGCCACCCCGGACCAACGTATATACAATAATCCCTCTCTCTCTCTCTCTCACTCTCTCTTTTTTTCTTTCTCTCTTTCTCTTTCTCTCTCCTTCTCATACCTCTGGCGCCCTCTGTGTTTGGTACTCAAGAACCACTTAGTTTCTATCGTCCTTTTATTTATTTTTATTTTCTTCCTTTCTTCTTATCATTCGATATTGAAGTCTCAGCCCCGCCGTACTCCTTGCGTCACTTATTATACTCTTTTCTGTTCGTTTATAATCCCTTTCTTTTCTTTTTCGACCCGACTCTCCACCCCGCTTTTCTTCTCTTTATCTATCACCCTATCACCCCCTCGTTTCTCTGACCCCGTAGCTTCAGCCCCCACTGGTATATATTCGTATTTTCGTCTACAAGGATATGAGGGTTTAGGCCCATCTTTTTTCTTACAAAAGTCGGCACAGCCTGTTCTTTTTTTGCTTAATCTTCTTCTCGGGCGATTTCTTGTTGATTTGTCGCACCAGGTCGTAGAAGATCTGAAGATAATAAAAATTGAAGGGTTTTTTTTTTTTTTTTTTTTAACACATTCATCGATATGATGCATACGAACGACTATAAGATTCATTATAATTCGTAAATTAAATTTCATAAAATTTGATTCTCAGAAAACTAATAAGAATCTAATAAGAATTTACAAAATATAAGATTTTATAACGTTAGACAAAAATAATAAAAACATAAATCTTCGACGCCACTTACGTCGTTAACATTAATTTTGGCTTTGGCAGAGGTCTCCATGAACGCGCAATTGAATTGCCGGGCAAGATTGACACCCTGGTCTTTGCCCACCACCCTCTCGTCTTCCAAGTCACATTTGTTGCCGACAAGCACCATGGGAACATCGTCCGTGTCTTTTACTCGGAGAATCTGTTCCCTCAGGTCCTGCAGGTCGTTAAACGTCGATTGCGCCGTTATCGAATAGACCAATACGAATCCCTGACCATTTTTCATGTAAAGGTCCCTCATGGCCGTGAATTGTTCCTGTGAATAAAATTTTTTTTACAAAATAATGATAAATTAACATATTTTGAACGTCATGATATTCAAAACTGATCAAAGATTCATCCCCAGAGGGGGATGGACACATTTCGATTATTTTTTGAGCTCAAGTTTCGAAAAGGCGAAAACAAAATGCACAGTGCGCCAATTCAAATTCAATTCTGAATACATACGTCCAAAAACATGTTCGTTTCATGCGATAAAAGAGAATTTTCGTTTTTTTTTTTACGACATTCGAATGTCAATTTCCTCGACGGCCATGATTATGAGAGTCGTCCGCCGAGTTTGGCAAGCCACCACGTTACTCGATGCGTGATCACTGACAGCTGACTATTTCGATGACTTACGTGTGTCGGAGAGATCACGCATCGTGTAACGCCGGCTAAATTCGGCGATAATCATGGCCACCGAGAAAATTGACAGTCGAATTTTTTAAAAACAATAAGAATTCTATATTTTCGTATGAAACGAACATATTTTTGGACGTATGTGTTCGGAATTGAATTTAAATTGGCGATGTGCATTTTTGTTTTTGCGTTTTCGACACCTGGGTTCAGATAATAATCGAAATGTGTCCCTCCCCACCTTTTTCAACCCAAAGGACGTGGGCGACTAGGATGTGCCTTAATTCTTGTCCAATACAACTAATAACTAATATCATTTTGTAATCAATTTTACCGTGCCAGCCGTGTCTAGAATTTCCAGCATGCATTGCTGCCCGTCAACCTCCACCTGTTTACGGTAGCTGTCCTCGATAGTTGGATCGTACTTCTCGACGAATATTCCTTGGACAAATTGGACAGTGAGGGCAGATTTGCCGACACCTCCGCTACCTAGCACAACTATCTTGTATTCGCGCATCTCTCGGCCTATCTATCTGTGCTCTCTGTCACAGCCGAGGGGTCACCGAATCCGCCACGTCGTGTCCCGCGTCAATTTCAGCGAGATAGATCTGTAAGGACGAAACAGTGATTAATAAATTTAGTCACATTTCAATAATGATAATAATAATAATAATAAAAATAAAAATACGTGTGGATATACAAAATGAGAAAAGTTGTATGTATGTTTCTATATTCCAAAAGAATAAATTAAAATGTGATAATTTTAGGGCCAAATGGTCGAAAACCTTGACAAAAAATGATTTGTTAGACGTCGTGGAGCACGTTAGCTTGTGAACCCTGTCACGCGCATGCGCAAATTACTCTGTGGCATACTGCGCATACGAAATTCAAACCTGCGCAGTTTTTGGGGCGCAGAATTTTTACGGTTATTATTAAATTCGATTCGGCTAATTATTCAAGTATAACTTATACGAAAAATATCGTTATCAAATCTAGTTGAATTTTCGTTAATTTTATATTCGATAAATTTTTATATAAATAAGAAGAAAAATAATGATTGGACATATTTTGTTTTGTCGCAGACATAATCCCATCTAGATGGGTATAATGCTTAAAAAGATATTGTGTTGTCAGCAGAAACACGCTGGCGCATCACTTTATAACACATGATCAATGGTCCGGAAAAGGAGAAAAAAAATATCGGTGATAGAGGTAACTTTATGTGGGTCGACGGTGCAGACTGATGGTAGATTCAAAAAAGAAAAATCCCACATATATAGGGCGTATAAAATGACTAGTTTGATTTCTGTATCACATTTTTTTATATACACGCACAATGATTAAAAACTATATTATATGTTTTAAAAGAGTAGATTTTGCACTCATCTGCGAATAACACGACATTTACAACAATTTTTTTTACCAAGAAGTTAACTTTGCACAGCAAAATATCATAGGTAATTTTGCTAGTTCATGTTACAAATACAAAATGTTTTAGGCAGTAATTTAGGTTGCCTATAGACCTGTTTTACCGACTGCGATTTAGTGGCAATCCGCGGTGCCCATTCACCAGACACACTGATATCAAATGAATGTAAATTTTAAATGGTACAGCTCTAAGTGTCATCGAAGAACAACAGATTTTTCACAATTCACATGTATTTTATATTTACGACAGACTAAAAGTTTTGCGGTATGTGTATATGGATTCTAGTTTATTGCACCGCATTACCGATGTCGGTAAGATAGGATGGTAGGCAACCCAACTTACGTGTCGGTGCAAAACACCCTGTGAATGAAAACTGAGAATTCTGCTATGGCGACTAGCTCTGGTCAAACGTTAGGGCTATGTATCCATGTAATAGAGAGTAGGGGTAAGCTTACAATCAGCCCTCAACGATATCTGCCAACGCCCCACGTTCCTATCCACTTTGAACAGTATGAGTACGTTATCTGCTCTACTGGGCATCGCTGCGCCCGAATGAGCCTGTTCCAGCGTTCCAGAATCTACCATAACCTCATTCACCCCTCTACTATATAAACCCCCTTCCCTTTCCATCCCTCCCACCCCCCATCAACCACCACAACAGTATGATATATGTCTACGAAATCAAAAGTATATAAATGTCCCACGGAACGGATAAGAAACTCGTTTTCAGATTTCAGACGATTTGAGAGACAATGAAGTTTGACGGAGCATCGGGGTGGGATTAAAAAAGTAGCAATTAAGCTCCGCAGAGTATAGTTCTATGATCGTATACACATATGGTGGTGTTCTACTTTACTTCGTGAAATTCTTGTATAGTACACTGAGTTCAGCTTGTATTCAATACCGAGAGAGTAAATGTAGATTATACGAAACGAAAGAGGAGCGCAGACAAAGCATGTCGCTGGTTTCGGAAGATTAAAAAAAAAAAAAAACGCTGATGGTGCAAGTCGATGCTCATTTCTTTCTTCTTTCTTCTCTCGTTTTTCGCATAGCTGGAGATCTTCTTCCCTCATAAATGTTCGGAGTGATAATCATAATGACAATAACAAGAGGCTTGGAGCGTCAAACTTCTCAACAGTCAACCTCAGACGATTGGTATACCTATATCGATCCGATATCGCTGGGGGGAAGGATGGGGATGGAAAGTCCGCAGGGAAAAGCGCCTCCGAAATGTTAACAATGAAATAATCAACGTCCCAAGATTTGATAAACAATATGATCGTAAAGAATTTTGAATTGGGAATTGAGACACATAGTGTGTGTTCCATCGACGACGAACGTCGAGATTTTGTATCATCGACGATTCTATAGATAAAGCATAAATCTGAGCAACCAATTAGCTTTGGGGAAAATGAAAGCCCTCCGAGATTAATAATTAATTCTAAAATCCGCGGCGTTAATCCTGAAGCAGCTAAAAACGATTTAATCGATCGGACCACCACCCCAAACCTGGAACTCGGGCATTGGCTTTATTCCTAAAAATGGGGCAGCGGAATATACGGAGAAGAATAGTGTTTGGTAGAGTCGGTTCGACTTCGCGCTATTGTTGCTAAAGTGTGCCATCATCATGGTCGCACGTACCTCGCGTACTTTATATAACTTCTACAGTTAGTTGTGGTATACGAATCCATACCAGGATCATGTATGAATAATGGGGATACTCAACCAGAATGGGATGAGTCGTGACTGTTTTTGAAGGGGAAGTTTTATGCTACTGTTATATACACTCGCTCCATATTTTCCCCATCAACGTGATCAAGACGGAGGAATAAGCGTGACGTACTTGCTTATTACCATTTTAGAGATATTAGTCCGATTAAAAGGTCCGTGGGCGAATACTGGCAGATCGAATTGATCATCATATCCTTAGGTTAACGTCATTTAAGTAGGAGATGGTTGTGTTAAATGGTAATTTTTATTTTTTCCTACTGATGTAGTGTTCCACGCTCCAGAATCTACGGTTAAGTTCGAGGTCGCGGGGAATGGTGAAGCTAGGAGCGATTGCTAGCTCGCACGCCATCCTTCCCTAAGCTGACAATGGAGGAACTAATTCCCCTGTCGTTTGCACCACGACGTGATGCGTTCTCGTTCGACTTTTAGGGAGAGAATAGCCAGGAATAGAATAGCGAAATCGCGTGTTTAATCGACAAATCGTTGAGTTGATAGGCTGAAAAGTTAACACGTAGGGTAATCGGATGCTTATACATCTTCATGAGATCGATAATCTTATAAGCTGTGGGGAAACAGGTAGAGATTAAAGAAAATACAAAAAAAAAGAACAGTTGATAAACTGTCAGTAGTCTGGGTAACAGTCTAATCAATAACCCTCAATACGGTACTGGCAATTTTATTTCTTATCGCACGTTATCGTAGTGTAACATTCGCTTTCATTCGTCACTTCAGCGGTGAAATCACTGCGATTAACATGACATTGGACAGAAAACAATGATGCCTTTCCCGTCCGAAAGTCAAGCTATCAGTCATAGATTACATTATACCACATATCATCACGCGAATGACGACCAACTGATCATCGGGTTAAACCTATTCGCAAGCTTAAACGTGCGAAATTCTCCTCTATACGTTAAGCTCCGAGTAAAATTTCTGGCTTTTACTCAACAATCAATTTTATTGCAGGCAAAACGAGAAGATTCATTCATTTATAAAATATCAATTCACATTCTTTCTGCGTGGACAAACTATTTGAGTTGCTTAATTTCTACAGATGAACATGAATTATTATATTCATATTATAAACATTCAGGTGAAATTATCACACTATACAAATCGCGAATATATTTTGAACAAATCATTATTATAATTTATACAGATCGGCCAATACGATGATTATTTTCGCTCAATGGCGGCAAAGTTTAGTTTGAATTGGGAAAGTTTGATCATCATCTCGTCTGCGGTTTGTTATACATATGCATGAAGGTCTAGTCCTTTGTGTCAAAGAGTAGAGGATTTGCATTCAAGCCACATGTTATGCAGTTTAATTTGCGCTAAGTTTTTCCTTCGAAATTTGTAATCTTCCAGAAATCGCCTTTGTGTGGTTTTTTTTTTCAATGTTATCGTCTAGATCGTCATTGACTGTTTATACTATTTCGTATCCGTCACGCAATGAAGTCGTACAATATCTTTGCACACGTCTGAATTGTCAAATCAACTTGTATCGTATCTACCCACATTTTGAACGACATAAAGGTCTTGAATCTGTGTAAGCAACAGAAAATGACACCGCATCGAGGTAAACCAACTAAAAATACTCTGCTATATTGCTATACAGTAGTAGGATGCGAGTGAAATGAACTGAACCACAGGAGTGGCAGCTAGTGGGGCACATATTGGACTTTTAGAACTGATTGATTTTCATTTGTTTACTAAAAAATTTGATCTTCGATAGTTTTTGGTATCGCATTTTGCCAAATTTGAGGTAAAAATTGTCAAGTAGAATCAAAAGATTAAGACGATCTAAACTGTTTTGAGGAACCTGATCTCGAAATAGCTGAACTCAAAATGGCATATGCAAGACTCTGCCGGTTCAAACTTTGAAATTTGAGATCAAATTCTCAATCAATGACCCAAAAATCTCAAGTGTCTTCTTGTTACTCCACTGGATTTCGCTTGTCCAAAAGGTCTAATCGCTCGTCTGATCACTTTGATACACATAGACCTCTAAGCTTGAGAGGAGCATGCAAAAAGTCTATATGTAGAATGCTATGTAAATTTTGCAAGCTCAGGTTTAGATGGTGAAGTAAAGTTGCCGTTTTAGCGAGGGATCGTTTATGTCTTTGCAACTTTGATATACAATGCAGGTAGTTCGTAGAGTGCGGGTGTACCACACTACGAGAATATCGATCGTTGGAGAAAACTGAACAATATAATGACGAAACTTTGTTAACTGATGGGAATGGAGTTGCTGTACGTCAAATGCGGAGATAGCGTTTATATAGAAAACGACCATGTACCTTCCGCATGTGAGACATTTAATAAAAGGTGAACTCAAGTGAAAATTTTGACCCCAGTAACAGCGCAGATGGTTATGACATACTACCTCGTTTGTCTAGTTAGAAATTTATCTCTCATTTTTGTTAGCAAGGGCTTCGTGCGTGAACACGCTCTTCATTTTGGAATATTAAAGTACTTACCCGCCATGTTTGATATGGTGCGATACCCAAAAGATTTTATACTTTCATCGCAGCAATTTTCTCAACAATAGTTGTGAAAATGCTGTATCAACACGCTTCGCCACATCCTCAGATTACAATTACCGGACCTCAATAAGGTTGAAGCATTTATCCTCCACGTCATAACGGTCTTTTTCCGATGATAACTCTTCGAAATATATATATATATATACTACGTGGATTTGTTGATCCGTTTCTTCGAAATTGAAACACGATCGCAGCGCTTATATCGCACGGTGTTTTCAAAATCCAACTTTCCGGGTATAATTATAATGTCAAATTCATAATTCAGTGACGTTTAGTAAAGTTCGAATGTAATCAAGCCAAGTAAGTGTAATGTTTAATTCACTGTAGCTTTGGTAAACTCCGTGCTGAATGTAGCGTGCAAAAGGAAAGTTTGGGAATTTAATTAAACCGTGATACCTAACAGTTTTTGTTAGCAACGAGATTAGTTTACTACTTTATAACTAAAATGTCAAACTATACGCCAAACGGAATCAGAACTCGATTTGAAAGAAAAATAAAACAAAGAAACACCTGTATCGTGATCTGTTTTATCTAAATCAGAATTCGAAAGATACGGATGAGAGACATCAAACATCCTAGAAATAATGACAAGGAATTACAACGATCTAGTACCGCAAACGAACAAATTATAACGCATGGGTAATAGATAGTAACGGAAAAAAAAAAAATGTCTAAAATTGAAATTACGTGGGCGTCAGGACTAACGATCGAAACATGACAAGATTCTGCGCACTGAATTATTTACGAAAAGATTGTGCAAAGCAACGAAAAATAAGCTAATTGCAAAGATGCATTGCATATTGCCAGCAAATTATTAATATCTTGACTAATTTGGCAGAAGCAAATAGTGCGAACGAACATGAAAGAGAAAGAAAAAAAGAACACACTAACGCATATCGCGTTCCCACTGCAGACTTTGGGTATATCTATCGATTGGCAAAAACGCCTAGACATTTTTCGTCGGTGATAATGAAGAGCGACTATAACAAGGGAGCGACGAGAGTGATCATTGAACCGACGAATCCTGAAGAACTAAAGTGACATTATTCAAGTGACTCATTAACCGATGATTCAATTTTAATTATACCTTTTTTTTTTCTTTTTTCTTTTTTTTTTTCACGCGCTAAAATTCGTTCACAGTTAATTAATCAGCTGCGGGGGAGCTACCGTTGCCTGCTGTCTGTCACAAAAATTTGAAGCGATGAGTCAAGCTCGTTTGCGGGTAAGGTGACCTTTAAATCACCCCGTCATTGACCGTCACACCAAAATTACTCGCGTGCGGTGAAAAGGTCTTATGGCGAATGCCCCCGTAAAAAATGGTAATCAAAACGTGTATCAACCCCACTTTTTCTAATGTAAAGATTGAAGGAACTTTTGTTTAAGACACTTTCACATGTGTAAAACCGATAAAATATGATATTGTGAAGCCGGACGGTAAGATACGAAAACAATTGTGATACATAAAGTGTCGAGCCTCGAGTGTTCTGCAACTTTTGTACGAAACATTTTTTGATCAAACTCAGAATCGCAGAGATATGCTAAGAAAATGAGATCCATGGTTTGACCAGGCGGCTATATACGTAAAGCCTGCTGATTTCAATCAGTAGCCTGATTTTTAGAAATAAAAGTCAGAAAGAAACATCCGGAATGTCTGTCAGCTAATTGAAGACGTGTCAGTAAGAATTCCGAAGTGACTGAAGTGTCGTAAAAGCTTATAAAGCCAGGATTGCCGACACGAAAAAAACAAATGTGTAGAACCTAAAGTGCTGGAATTCAATTGATGCACAACTTTTGTCTGATGTATTTTTCGGTTCGATCCAGAATTGGAAAGATATGCTGAAATGGAATCTGGAATTCCGCAGTCAGAAATGATACAGAAGATTGTTGATTAAGAATCGAGTCCACTTAACAACGAACAATCTTGTTTCTGTGGTCGTGACATTTGATACCATCGAACCTTATCTGGTTCCTGTTGGTAATTTCCCTGACGGCAAGGTTTCATCGCTATAGTTTGCACGACGCAAAGTAGGTACATGTAAGCCATGCGAAGAATGAGCTCGTGGGAAGCTGCGGATGGATGACGTAATGTCGACGGAGAGTCATAACGTCCGGAACAATGAATGGCCGAGGTACTTATAGGGGAACAGGTGTTCCCTTCATAATGAAATCTAGTGAAGCTACCAGCGTTTTTGAGGTCACTAGCCAATCACAACAAGAGTTCATACAAAATAATGTACCTTTCGTGATACTAAATGGCTCTCAATATGACGGTTGAAGAAATATGATTGATCAAATGACAATTACTATTCATAGACCCATGTGGTGGGTTACTTCAATTCGAACAAGTCAGTGAACCGTCCGAAACTGAACTTACAAACATTTTTCAATTGTGATTGATTTTTCGAAATACGTAAAACACATCTACGGATCTCGTGAAAAGAGAATTGACCGGAAAATGGAAACGGCCGAGGCGCGGTCTGCTATGATGCATCACTTCTTTCAATCCTGTCCGCAGTGTACTTTGGAATCAGGTTCCTATATCCTACCTATGTAAAGTATGATTCCATCTGCAATACCGATGAATATTACTGACTCATTTTTTTCGTCACATCGATATAGAAGTGAGAGAGAAAACGCTGATCTCACCCTTCGTAGAAGTTTGGATCTATTTGCAACGTTTCTTGACAAAGCCCATACCGGATTATAATAATAGAAGCCGATATTATACTCTTCCGCATATTGTAGTGTAATAGAAAATATCTATTTGCGAATCGTGACACGAGCCAGATGATCGATCGACAAAAACACTTTGTGGTTTTCAAGAAATGTTATGGTACTGTGCGTACTTGAATTTGATATTTTCATTAAAAATTTCCAAATTTTTCCGTAGCGTAACATGACCCGCAGGCAGTTGTATAAAAGTTTACTCAAAATGACTTGAAGCCTTTTAAGGCTTTTGAGAAAGTTGCTACAAATCGCGTTCGTGGTATAAGCGAGTATATATACATCGAACGAAGGAAAAACAAATGAAATAGATTGAGAAATTTCAGTTAAACCGTCAGCAACACGCGAGTTTCACAAGTCCTGAACGCAGTAGTTGAACGTGAAAACTAGTATAGCCTGAAGAGAAACCAAACACTAAATAGAAGTGGGTACTAGTGTAGTAAAAACGTGACTTGAAATCACAACAAAACCTTTGGCTTCACTCGACATAAGTGTGCTTATCAATTCATGCTGATAGTCAGGTGGACCAGTTGAGTTTAAACGTCGAATGGTCATATCTTCTAGTTATTCAACTTTTTCTTTTTTTGCAATTCATCATGAAATGTGGGAATGTCGGATGAGTGACAATGTCAAATAGAATTTAGAAACGGTTTTTGCGTTTAGGCGCTATGGGTTCAACAAGATGCAATATATTCGGAGCTGGATGACGACGGTCACTAAAATCTTGATTTAAAAATACAAATCATCTTCATTCTAAAATACTAGCGCGGGAAGCGCGAAAGTAAGGACCCCTACGAAGTTATTTTAAATATAGAACATGCGCAAAGCTGCTTGCCTACCTACTCCTCCTGCAAGTTTAAGAGAAGTCTTTATGCCGTTGACTTCTTTGTGTACTATATAGTTTCACAGACTAGTATCTTCTTACGGATTGAAAAATTGGAAAAAGATTATACCTATTTTTGCTACAAAGGCGAAGAAACTGTGCATCTGTTGCAAAAGAAAAAAGCAACATTTCCGACTTTACTGTATTGTGTATACTAGGGTGCTTTTTTTTTTACGACTATTTTTTTTTTTTCACTCCCATCTCGAAATTTTGTGGGAAATACCTAAAAAAAAATTTCCTCAAAATTTGAGCCCTTAATTTAAATATTAAGCGCTCACCCAAGGCACGCAAAGATTTCCCGCTTAAAATACACGTAAACTTTAATTTTTTTTTTTTCAAAATTCTACAGTTCAGAGGCATTTTATGGTATAGTCTAGGACATTAGTAGGTTTTCTTCAGAATTGAATGCTCTACAAAAAAGCCTATTGCAGTGAAGTCGTAACTCACACCGGCGAGGTCGTACGGGTCACCCAAATCCAATTTTTTCATGAAATTCTTGTTTTTTTGCCCTTATCTCATAAATGACAAAAGCTACAAAAAAAACATACTCGACAAATTTTTTAGGAAATTTAATTTCCTACAAAAAAGTTTGAGAGAGCCAAATTCCTAACATAGATATTTATTGAGATATTCGGCTTTTAAGTTGAGGAAGTATGGAATTTCTATGAATTATTGCGTTAAATTGTCGAATTATTGATTTTTTATTTTTTATTCTTTAGCCGAATATCTCAATAAATATCGATGTTAGGAATTTGGCTCTCTGTAACTTTTTTGTAGGAAATTAAATTTCCTAAAAAATTTGCATTGTATGTTTTTTTTGTAGCTTTTGTCATTTATGAGATAAGGGCAAAAAAACAAGAATTTCATGAAAAAATTGGATTTGGGTGACCCGTACGACCTCGCCGGTGTGAGTTACGACTTCACTGCAATAGGCTTTTTTGTAGAGCATTTAATTCTGAAGAAAACCTACTAATGTCCTAGACTATACCATAAAATGCCTCTGAACTGTAGAATTTTGAAAAAAAAAAATTAAAGTTTACGTGTATTTTAAGCGGGAAATCTTTGCGTGCCTTGGGTGAGCGCTTAATATTTAAATTAAGGGCTCAAATTTTGAGGAAATTTTTTTTTAGGTATTTCCCACAAAATTTCGAGATGGGAGTGAAAAAAAAAAAATAGTCGTCAAAAAAAAAGCACCCTAGTGTATACATATATACCTACGCATATGTATATACTACAATAAATATCGAAAGTATGATACTTAGCGTTGAAGGAAATGCGGTTTTGAAATGATAAAGCATGAATCCGCAAGCATAATTGTCACTGTATGTACAATATAGGTTCAGTTACACATACCTAGATTTATTACAATTCTGTTTTTTGAAAAAGGCATACTTTTATACAGATATATATCCATTCATTATGAACTTTCGCTTAATTAACACAAAAATATTGCATGAGATACCAACAACAACGTATTTGTTTATTGTTTTATTATTTACAAATAAATCATACAATTGAAATACAAGGTTTGTTCATCGAGAGACTGAAAAAGTAATATGATGTACTCGTATTTAAATGCGTTTATTTATAAGTTTAAATAATCTGGTAACAGTATCGGTGCTATCGAATTTCGATGTCGTAATCCGTCCAGTAAACGGAAATAATGGAACATTTGCGGTTTCAAGAATCAACGAAGGAAAAAAGGTTACGATTTTTTTTTATCCCTTTTCCTATACTGGAATAGCTTACTGCAGATACGTATGATTGCTTTCCATCCGGTTTGACAGAATCTCAAACTTATATACGCAAGTCAGCAGCTCCTTAGACGCGCGCATCTCATTCTAACGAGGCGGATTTTCTCCTAACAGAGAGCCTGGTAGACCACTAGTCTCTGGAAGTAGAAACGCTTTTTTCCAGAAGACAAAGAGCCAACTAACTGTGTTATTCCATAATCCATGTTTTGGGACTTGCGTTCACATACGTGCGGAAATATGCTATTAACGACTTGGCAACATCGCTTCTAGTTATCACAAAGCGTATACAAGCTCATAATACCCCGTAGCCGACACTCTCATATGTTTATAGTTACGGCTGGGGACTTGGGACTCTCGGTAGCTAGCAGCGAGTTTGTCTTTCTTTCCTCGCACACGTTCGACCGACTCGCTCGCGCTGGCTTGGTAGGGCGCAGCTCGGGCCCAGCGTGGGTCTCATTCGCACTCATTCGAGTATTTTCGTCAATCTTAGCGTTCTACTGTGTGCATGTTAACAGTAGTAACAAATTTACCGAGAATAATGAGATGATATTTTCTTCGGGTTAGACGAATTTCGAATTATAAAAAGACGAATATTATTATTTGGCGAAAAAATTTACTTCGTTTTCGCCATTTCCGGCTCGGCGTATTACATTACAGTCTGTTATGAACCTGGAGTCTGGTTGTAAACATACTTGAAATGCGAAACAGGATGAAAACAAATACATCAGTTAAATGATTAGGTGAGCTATTTTAGACGAACATATCATTTCCGTTTAAAAACGTGTTAGCGATTTTGTAATCACTAAAGAAAGAGAGAGAGAGAGAGAGAGAGAGAGAGAGAGAAAAGAAAAACAACAAACATATTCAAACCAAATATTTTCCTGTTCTAATTTCTGTTGCGTTTCAGGCTTCTCGGTTCAGTGGCCCCCTTAAAACTATTCGGTGTAGAAAAATTCATGTTAATGAAGAAATTTGATAAGCACATCGTTCGTAAATCGATAAAAAAAACTTGATAGCGAGCACCGTTGATTAGGGTACAAGCTACAGCTATATTGAGTAATATTTTTTTATCTAAGTTCGATATATACGCATCATCCCCCGATAATGTATACCCGTAATTACGAGGAAAATACTGTTCTTTCTCTTTTTCAACTTTTCAACGATTATTAAAAACAATAAATTTCGAATCTTCTTTGTCGATTGTTTATCAATTCAATTGGATAGAGAAAATCTAAAGATTTTCGAATCGTTAAATCTCCCGCCTTTTTTTTTTTTTTTTTTCTTTTATTCCTATTCTGTTATGAAAAAATAGCTTATGGTTATAACGATTTTAATTATTCCTATAATTTCAACCATCTTTTGTCTTATCATTTCTCGGATGAAAATTTGCGGTAACACATTATTCCGCCGAGTTTAACCATATACCAAGAATAATTGGTATCACTTACGCAATGATACTCTCGATTGGTTTAAAGTTGATAATAATTTCACCGCTCGCAGTTCGAACATTTGTCTCTCATGATATGTATGTATATATCATTTCCATATAACATTTATATACCAGTTTCGTAACATTAAATTAATTCAATTCGTATTTATAAATTATTAGTGAATCAAATTTGTGCCCAACAAAGCCTAAAGATAAACCCAAAAGAAATATCCTCTAAAAACTCTAGGGCCACAATTAAAATTCAAATTTGATTAGAAAATTTATGTACAAACACGTGGAAGGTTTTCATATAGTTGCATGATTCGACGAGAGAAATCAATATGGCGGAAGGTATGGGGAAATCCGGTGGAAATAACAACATTTTACAGACTATTTATCATAGCTATAATCAGATTATTCTCCTCGCTTTTTATCTCGGCAAAAAAAAATTAAACAACATCATTTTATATATGGAATTTGAGGAAAAAATAATGCCTATCACAATGGAGTCAGGAATTTATTAAACGAAAATGGAGTTTGGTAGTTTTAGTAATAAAACTTGATGTTATTTATAATAGAGAAAATAGAAACCTTATATAGTGAGTATTATCAACAGAGTTGTGTCTAAGGTAAGTGTATAGTCTGTATTAAATTGTAAAAAATTATGAGTCATCGGCATTAGGTACGAATCTAGGGAATAAGACGACGAATCGAATTGTCATTAATTCCTTGCAGTAGACAATCTCAAGTTAACTACATAGCCCACTCAATTAATCTAAATTAGGTAATATCACTTGCTTAAACTCCTCGACGAATCAACGATCATCTTTAATAACTTACACTCTGAACGAGAGAAAGAAGAAGAAGAAGAGAAAATAAGAATAAAAGTATATAAGAAAATGACGAAAGGTGCGTAAAAAAGCGAACTAAACAGGATCACCCACAGATAGAAAGGAAAAAAAAGAACAGAAAAAAAAGAGCATAGTAGGTAACGTGCATTCAGGAGGGACCGCGTTGTGGGTGGAAACACATAATCTATAGATGGCGAAACGCGTAAGATCAATCCGGGCGCAATGTCATCGTACGTTAATCAGCAGCCCGCCGCTAGAGCGAGCGAGTTGATAATTTTTCATTAATTTCCACGTTCTTTTTTTTTTTATTTTTCTTCTTCTTCTTCTTTTGTTTTTGTTTCTGTTTTGTTATATCGCAGTTAGAGATTTAGTTAGATTTCGATATCGTGTAGATAGAAATTGGAGTAATATTACTTAGTGGGCGTTTTCGGGTGGGTAATGAAATATGAATCGTGGTGTATATTAACGGCGTGTATAATAATTTGACGACTTACCTGACGCCTATCTCGCGGCTTGGCACCTATCTCTGAAGATCCTTATCTCTTACAATAGTATGCGTTTTATAATTGTATTTTTATTTTCGTTTATTTTTATTTTTTGTTTTAATTATGATTATTATTTTTTTTTTTTAAATCTTATTTCAGTTTCTAGTTTTTCAAAAACTCTACAGATTTCACTGCGATTTTATCTCGCTTGTTTTCTGACGTAGTTCGCAGTCTTCTGTCGCTGGTACTACTACACCGCCATGACTTCATGTAGAAATGTTAAGTAAAATACACTGCCTACTTCATGTATGTCGCGCGGCGGGTATACACCCGAGTTATCGAGTGTGACACTGCAGCAGTAGAGTCGGAGGACTGAAAGGTTTTTTTTTTTTGTTTTCTGTACTCTCTTACTTCACGGTATTTGATCGGATTTTAATTCGTCACTAAATGAAAACTTTGACGCGACCCCAAACGCACCTTTAATAATATTAATATAATATTTTATTATTTATTAGATTTCTTTATCAGATATGGATAAATTTTACTCTTACGCAGGTCTTAATTAACACCGCTTTTAGAAGACGCCCGGCGAATCACAATTCTACCGTTATCTAGGGCGATGCCTACTCTGTCCGTCGCTCGCCCTGTCTTCCATTGGTACGTACGAGGTTCTGCGGTTGATAGCTTCTCTCGTTCCCATATTTCCACCAATCAAAAATCTTCTTACTTTTACCGCGGCCAATCAACGACAGGCTTTCATATAGCTACGTCATTTTAACAATGTACCAACATAAACGCATCCGCTTAGTCACACGCAGCCGACATCCGGAACGCCAGTTTTATCATCATACTTTAATCACTTCTTTCTTTGCTTCATTATAATTTATCCATTATTTAAAAACGACTATTTTTCACATTATGAATCGCGAGGTCGGAGTATCTGATATAAACTACGAGGCAATATCAATGATACCGATTAATGGCGAGGGATAGAAGCTGAGTTCAATTTTTTGCAGTTGGTATTACCGAGTGGCGGAAAATTCAAATCGTCTAAATGTGAACTCGAAGTATTTTCTCACTCAATGAATGAATTACATCGCATATTTCTTTTTGTTTTGTTTTGTTTTGTTTTATTTTTCAATAAAATATGTCATTCATTCATTTGATATATATTTTCTATTCGTAAACAGAAATTTACAACAATGGAGAGAGCTGCTCGCCGCGCCGCAAGAACGATGGGCGCGAGTCAGGCTGAAATTTTAAGATCACGTCAAAGGGACGATGTATTCGTTAAAAATTTGCGAGACAATTTATCCGACGTATTGATCAAACTCGGTGGCAACAAATTACTATTGAATATTATGCAGTCTGAAGTACCATCAAAACTCGCTTATTTCATTGTCACTACTGGAATGAACAATCAAACAATTGGCGAAGAGTATACAGGCATTATCCAAGCAGATATCGAAGCTCGTAGAGTTCCTTCTCTCGGCGTGGGTTTACATTTATCATATGTTAAGAAAATGAAACTAAAAGCAAAACGTACACTTCAACAATAAATATAATATAACTGTCTACCTCATTCCCCATGAATTTGAACAAAAAAAAAAACAACAAAAAATTCTTCTTCATCGTTATGATAAATATTTTTTACTTCAGGCAAGAATATTCGCTGTTTTGTTCGAATGTTTCGGCGAAGAAGCGTCGATTAAAATTTTAGACAGGCTATTGACGTTGATCAACGATCCTCACAGCGAATTAAAACCCGAAGCTGTTTCTTTGATGAATTCCGTACTGACAAAACTGAGAACAATTATTCCCGTGATAATCCAAGCTCACAGAGGCCTGTTCTATATATTTGGACGTTATTACAGCCTGGGGAAAAGACTTACTGGAGTTAACTACGTCAAGGTGTTGTAAAATCATCTAACAATATATTTTGGCAAACTTTTTTTTTGTATGTCTAACTAATTAGTTACTACGATTCTTGTGATTATTTACAATTTTTATACCCAGAATTTAGTTTTCTAACGATAACTAGGATCTAAATGTATTAAAAAAAAGAAAAAAAGACTATTTTCTTTTTTTTTTTTAGGTATACGGCCGGCGTCCAGCCGAAGGAATAAATTGGGCATTGAGATTATTGGGGGCAGCTACTCTCGCGCAATGTGTGTTAAAATTGTTGCGTATTAAACAACAGCAGCAGTTATTATCTGATGAAAATAAAATGACAGTTGGTACAGAGGGTGGAGGTAGATGTCAATTATGTCTAGACGTTTTACCAACTACTGCAACACCTTGCGGTCATCTTTTCTGTTGGCAATGTATATCCGATTGGCTTTCTGCTAGACCACAATGCCCTTTTTGTCGAGAGTACGCGCACCCTTCAAGAATAATATACTTATTAAATATATGAACATTAAGTTCGGTACGAATACGTTATTCCATTGACAAAAAAAATAAAACAGGGATCAGGGTTCAAAAATGTATACATATATGTGTTAGGGTGCTTCGTTTTGGAAGAACATTCTTTTTTCGCTCCATTAACGAAATATCGTTGCATGTATTCGAAAAGAAATTACGTCAAAGTTTGAGCACTTAATTCCAATCCTAACACCAATTTAAACAGTTTTTAAATTTTCCCATTAAAAAAGCCTGTAAATTCAAATCCTTTTATCTTCTAAACAATGAGTTCTAGGCGATGAAACAATTCGACCTTTTTTGTAGAGAATTAAATTTCCTGCAAATTTGTCATTCACATATTTCTTCTAGCTTCAGCCGTTTCCCAGATACCAACGAAAATATGTGAGTTATGCTGAAAGAAAAAAAAAAAAAAACCTTTTTAAATTGGTGTTAGAATTGGAATCAAGCTCTCAAACTTTGAGGGAACTTCTTTTCGAGTACAAACAACAATATTTCGTCAATGAAACGAAGAAAAAGAAATGTTCGTCCAAAGCGAAGCACTCTAATATGTATCAATAAAAAAAAAGCATAAATGTTGTCTAATATGGTGTATATAAATATGTTTGTTGTTCATGTTAATGTTTGAAAAAAAAAAATTTTTTTTACATCTTTTGGTACTGGCGTTATGATTTTTCCTTATCACCCAATAGTTGGAAATCACGCGTTACAGTCTCTCACTTAATGTGCGAGTGATGATTAAGAGCGTACATCATTACACCTCAAATAAGAGTATTTCAATCATCAATATCTTGAATCATAATCAAGTAAAGAAGTTTTGAGTAATAAAATACCCCATTGGTATTTTATTTTGCGAACGTAGGTCAGTCAGTCAGTCAGTCAGGCAGGCAGGCAGGTAGGCAGAGAAAAAGGCATCGAGTCTGATTATTAAAATATATAAAAAAAACTTTTAATTTCACTGTACATATGATAATAAGAAATAAATAAAAAAATCTTTAATATTCGATCTAATTCTGAGCTTAATTAAAATCAATTTCTTATTTCGTTTTATCTTTACAATAGTAATCATAGTTACATAGTTAAATTTATATCATAATAATTCTTTTTTTTTTTTTTTCTCATGATATCGAAGAGCAGTATTTGTACATAATTATAGATCGGTGTTTCTACACAGCTTTTCACCCGTGACACATTTCGTCATAAAAAAAAAAAAAACATCTCATTCAATTTTTAATATCAACGGAAGTAACTATCTCCTCGCATATACAAAATCTCAAATCGAATCATTCGTTATACAATCTCTTAGAAATCCCCGTCTAAACTTAAACCAGATTTATATCAAACTCTTTGAACATAGTATAGGTATTATAGTAATCATCAGTTAGGCGTACGTATTATAGTTACTATTATTTATTTATTTGTTTGCTAGTTCATCTAACTGTGAGAACGTTCGTTGAAAGAGAAATCTTGGAATCAACATCGTTAAGAAAAATTTATTCAAAGAAAATGACTAAGAGAAGATTTTCGAGCGTTTGGAATCTCCGGAAAGAAGAATTTGTGGACTCACTTTCTTTATTTATTTATTTCTGCTTCTGTCTCTCAACGAACGTTCTATGTTTAACGATTTCGTTTAAATTCTATAATAAATATAAATTTATGTAATATAATAATGTAGCATAGTATGAATCAGGCGCGTGAATGATTTAAAGACTTTGATTAATATGAAAAAGAAAAACCAACGAGTTTTATATATTATATACAAAAATAACAAGTTCAGTACGATACGATACGATACGTTACGTTATCCCCCATAGTATTTAATAAACACGAGGCGTTCCTAGTGCCGCGATACATTATCTCTGTGTAATATAATTTAACAAGAACAGGGTCAGTGTACCTGCATGTATCGTTGGTCTAAATATCATCATATAATAAATTGTTATAAAATTTTTTTAGTTGAATCATTTCAAGGAATCAATAACGATAAATCCATGATTAGGATGATGGGAAGAAGCGATATTTAATAATTATTAAATGTCTAGGTCACAACGATGTACGCTGTACTGATAGAATACCAACTCTCTCAGCAAAATTACCGAACAAATTACCCAACGCAGAGTCCGATCCGTCTTTAAACTTAAAACCAATCGTTGAACAGTATGCGTTGTAAAATAACGTCCTCACGTTCTCGAGCCTTTCCCTCCGTCTTCTGCAAGTGAAATTAACATCTTTACAAGCATATCGAACTCTAAATTTAATAGATTTAATAATTTATTATTGAGGGGGTATAGCCACCTTCAAATGGATCGAGAATCTCGAATAGAAATTAATTTTTGCAGAGAACTTGAGGACTCTGCAACAGTGATATGCTAAAGACAGAAAAATACAAAATCACTCGCTTGCTGCGAAGAATGAAATCAACTGTTGGACCGATCTTGGAAGTTTTGGACTTCAAGTGTTCAGAAGAGATGCTTTGATCAGATGAGCATAGAACTTTTCAATGAACCGATTTTTGATTGAGATAATGGAAACAAAGCCAATTCTTTCCCCAAATTCTAAAAAAAAAAAGAATTCTACAAAATTAAACCACTCTAGTAATTCTTGCGATATCAAAAAGTCCTATGCTCATCTGATAGAGGCATCTGTTCGGAACAATTGAAGACCAAAAATGCGAAGATCGGTCCAACGTTAGATTTTATTCTTTGCGGAAACTGAGTGACTTCATATTTTTCTGTCTTCAGCATATTACTTTCGGACTTGAAGTAATACACGATGTGAAATATGCATAATAAGGGTCAAACACTTCTCAAACATCATGATATTTTTCGATTTTATCAGAGTCTTCAAGTCGTCAGCACAAATTGATTTACATTTGAGAATTTAAAGCTATTGAAAGGTGTATATACCCCCTTAAGCAATGTGAGAGACATGTAAAACTATTTCAAATCGCATTACGCACTGTGTGAGATGTTCTGACGCAGCCTGAGAAAGGCATTCATCTTCTATAATTGTGGTACTAGATTCTTGAGAAGTTTGTCCTGGACAAGCTTCAAATGTTTGTCTACAAACGGCTGAACAAGTGGCTGAACTTGTTGCCTCTAGAGCAGAAATATTCGCAGTTGTTGATCCACGAAGACTTCCAGTGCCGGATATCATCTGCCAAGAGCCTCCACTGACCGAAGACGAGGATTCGTTCCTCTGGCGAAACCTTCCTGGAACTGGTACGGCAACAGGAGATGTCCGGTTTGCTGGCAACGGCGAACGAGGTCCTAGACCACCTCCTTCCCAATTTTGAGTGGAGTAAAACGTCCAAGGAACCACGTTTCTGGGAGAGTGAAAAGACAATTAATCCCAGAGATTCTTCATTGATTAAAAATGCTTTAAAAAAGGATGAAAAATTTGGGAATGTTCATTTTTCCTGACAAATTTTAGGCAAAGTAACGAAAGGCTAATCAGGGGATTTTTGACGGACCGGCATGCGTCTGAATTGTTCTTCAATCAATCAGTTTTATTATAGTAGGTTACTAGGCTTTCGAACCATAATCAAGTAAAGCTTAGAACTTGTAAGACGTCGGATCTCAGAGTAAGATGCAATCAACGTAAAACTGCTTAATGCAAGAATTCGGGTCAAGCAGTTCCTCGATTTCACATATTTGGGTCTCTAATTGTTCAGAAAACAAATATCTGTCCAACAAACGGATAAATCTTCGATATCGCAAATGTTCAACTTAAACTAGTGAACAACTGTGATATAATTGGTCACTAGCAGAAATACTATTTGTACACACAAGCCAGTCCTTCAGAAATATTCCTTTAAGGAAGGATACCTATTGGCGGTATCGGGTCTGCACGGCATGCTTGAATTCGGTATAACGTTCTGGTACTGGATCTGAATCGGAGGATCAGGGATGATCGTGATAAGAGTAGAAATCAGTTACAGGTCGGGGTAGTGGTCTGAAATTTCTTAGAGATCAAGATTATAACGCAATTTGACTGAATAGGTCAAAGTTTCAAAAAAGAAGAATACTACAAAAAATACAAAAAGAGCTAGTTTTCCTAGATTTAACGAATCGCAGGTCATTTTATTCCTGATAAAAGCTTAAGAGATAATAAAACCAATTCTAATGAAAGCTATACTCATTCATATGTTGAACATACCCATTGCTATGAGACTCGTCATGATTATCATTGGAAGCTCCAGGAAAGACCGCAGGTGGGTTATTGTCTTGGCTATCTCGACTGTTTTGGCTAACAGAACTGCACCAACTGTTAAGGCTTAAATTAGAACTAACTGAGCTGAGTGTGACGACTGATTCGTTATCGAACATAACATTGTCCAATTGTGAATCGCTGTCATTTCTAAGCACCGGATGTCTAGTCCTTGAGCAACGTGGACTTAAAACGCTATATTCGTCGTCTACTATGTGTTTTAAAAAATAAAAACAGAAGAAAAATATTTCCTCTCCTTTACTAAGACGGTCCTCCAAATTATGACCGAATAACATCCAGTCATAGGCTATTGTGAAGTAGAGTATTTGGTGCGCGTTTAGAGACTGGTGGATTACCCCGTCTGCCCATAAACTAAGCCTCAATAAAGAGACGAATAATGGGGTCCGGTCCCATCCTGAAATGTAAAGAAACACACAGACGTTAGGGGGACACAGATAACTTGAATAGGGATATTTTTCAAGGACCGGTGTCTGGCCAAATTCTTCTTCAATCTTTTTAATCATCATCAAGTACGATTTAAGAGTCTTAAAATTAGATGCAATCAAAGTAAAACAACCTGGGATCAACCGTTGCTTTAATTCCACACATTTGGGTTTAGTATGTTCAGAAAACGAATCTCTACCGGATGTAAAGACAACTTTTTAATGCGTGGATTTGTTTTCTAGAAACCAAAATATCTGAAACCTAAGCGTTGGTTGATCCAAATCCTTGCATTGGATGGTTTTACTTTGACTACATCCGGCTCTGAGACTCACTACTTCCCAATTTTTAGTTGATTAGACTCAAGAAAATTGAGGAGCAATTTGAACACATGCCAGTCTTTCAAAAACAGTCCTATCCAAGATTTATGTAGCCCCTCGATTTGTGCTCAATTTTTTAGTTTGAAAGAAGTTCTAATCACTAAAATTCAAACTATCAGAATTCACATAATTTCGTTCGAATTATGAAAAAGAAAAAGATAAAAACTTCGAAATTCCGGCAGAGGTTTATCTCACCAGAAATGCAGTGAATCAATAAGCCTTTTCCACTGTCAGTTAAATAGCGTAAAACGAGCTTCATGTAGTTCTGAGTGAGCTTCACTAGGTCCCAGATTTTGTACTGATCCCAGTTGACCCTGAGTTGAGTAGAAACTGGATCTTCTGGTACTCCGATTGTGGCATCGACGTGTGCCTGGCTCCAGTCGAACACTAATCCTTTAGCGATGTAATCGTTGTCTCTGTACTCTTTGAAGAATTCGCACCCAGGATATGGCAATGAGATTATGGTGAAGTCGGCGTATCTCTTCTCTTTATCCACTTTCTCCGAAGAGGTGACGCTGTTCACCGAACAAAATAACTCTGTTTAATTTACTTAATTTATTCGATTTGCGCAAAATACCATTGGGCAAATAATTGTTAACAGATTTACTGCCTCAACCATCGATGATATAATTATGCTCAGGGCAGCAATGGCTTGAAATTGAACTCTAACAACTTTAAATTTCAAAATTCCCGGACTCTTTCCATATTTCCAGGCTCATTTTGGTTTTAAGTCTTCTTTTCTTTACCATAAATAGCTACTAATATTGAACACATAGTTTTATCTTCAATATGTAGATCTAATGTTGATCTTTAGATCGAATTTTTTTCAATGGGAGAGCAGGGGACCTGCACTATAACGAATTATGTATTGTACTAGAAGTACCACTATAGTACATTCATTAGTCAACTTCTGAATTGTGCATGTTGTGACTATATTCCTAGATTTTTGGGCCTGACTTAGCTTGCATACAATTCATGCCAAATGAAGCAGTTCTTGTTCTTTCATTCGATGCAACTTTCCAACAGCAAAATCGGACTATCAAAACCCAGGATTTTCTCAGGACTAAAAGATTGTGTTTAGAAGATAGTTTTCTCATGCGATTGTTCAGTGGATGAAAAATTGAACAATACTTGGGTTTATGAACCATAAAACGCTTATTAATCCAGAATATCACTTTTGAAGTGGATAGTTTACATTCTGAATGAAATAATAGAGCGCTGAAATTTGTAGTGTCTTATGATTGGAAATTTTCGAAAAATTCCATACTATTCCAAGGAGAACATTATTATCGATATATTTCCAGAATCTCCAGGATTTATTTGAATTATTTCGCTTTCTTTGAATGAAAACGAATGTTTTTTTTCATCAACCAAGTTGTATTTTGTTCCTCTGACGACTAGTCAGAGAGATTAGTAGATTCAAAACCAAATGTGATATTGTCAATACTTACTTCAGTCCAAATTTCACTTTCTTCTTTTCGACCATAAAATCGACGATAGTCCCAACGTTCAGAGTCTTCAAAAGTTTGATATCCTGGCTTCTGACTCTATCGAAAAGTTGCCATTCCCCAGAACCGGGTTCCTCGCTTCCTCCTGTAGCTTCGTCAACTTCATCCTCAGTTGGTAACGCGATGGCTTCGTCATTACTAGAGAAGAAATAGTCCAGGCCTGATCTACCGTATATTTCTGGTCCCCCGGACAGAGTGGCAGATCTGCATATGTGCTTTCCTTTGTACAATATTACAGGAAGAGGAAACCTGGATCTGCACCTAGCAAATCTAGCGTTTTTCATCATATCTCTTAGCCTTGTACCGTCGTACATACTCTCGTATATAGTCTCCGTTGTACGTGGAGGTGGAGGAGTGTCAGACGTCGGACCCCGGCTTTTTTCATATTCAAAAACAATGAGGTGACTTGGATAGTGTGCGCTCAGCTCCCCGACGCTATTGCTTATCACAGAATGGCTGTAATCGATGTCCGAAAGCAGCAGACAACGTTGCATTATACCTTGGCTCTGCGAGGCATTATGACGAGGAAGTGAGGAGAAAGAAAGAGAAAGAGAGAAAGGCGGGGGTAGGAAGAAATAAGAAAAGTATTATAAATTCGTTAACGTATTTTTTTTTTTTGTTTTGTTTTGATTTTTTTCTATTCTATTAGGTTAGAAGAGACAAACATTTTTGTTTCTTTTAAAAAGGTTATTTTCTCGACGAATATCGTTGAATATTCCAAGTTCCAGCATGCTCATAACCTAAAAATATGAAATTTTCATTTTTAAAATATTGTTATTACCGTACTGTCAGCATCCTTGGCGCGATAAGTATTTTTAGCAAAATGTGCAAGCAACTCTTGAAGATCTTGAGGTTTGATTTCTGTCATATCTGATAGACGATTTAATTTTAACACAATTTTTTACGATCCTTCACGCACCTAGACTTTTTGGGGTTGGGTTTGCGGCGCCCATAACCCAACATACATCTATACGTTTAATTTCTACTGTATGTATGTATTAATACTCTGATCGCGATTATCGGAATGAAATATATTTGATTTTAATTTATTTTAATTAACAACAAATAACCAACCCTTAACGACTAACATCACGTTTTAATAAACCGCTTAACATCTATAGCGTTCATAAGTCGTACAGATATATCACATAGGGTATTATAACTATTCGACACAAACGACAAAACTCTATATTACGTTTGCGAATTTACAACTGTTCAACGCGCTCTGATCTCTCGCTACTTAAGTATACCTACACTACTGTCTCCGCACCTTTTATTTATATGGAATACATCGTCACTTGTTTTTATGCGGTAATAGTGGGTAAATAATAAAAGATAGCAATTGTATCGCTTTTCGTTTTGTTTTGTTTTGTTCTTTTTTTTTCTTCTTTTCCTTCAACATAACAATTATTCATAGTTTAGAAAATACATTCACTTATTTTTAGTTTTAATTTTAGTTCAAAAATTTGAAGAACAGAAGAAAAAGAAAAAAGAAAGCTAACGGTCTTTTAGAGAAGAAAAAAAAAAACAAAGCAAATAACACAAATTATTACCAACTGTAGCTGATTGTTATGTTGGATTATGATCGCCATACATACAAAAAAAAAAACAATAAATTTGTTAGTATATTCGAACCTCATATACCTATGGGCATGTAAAAGTGCGCACGATCTCTTCAGTCAACGTTCGCTTTACGCTTATAGCGTTGCATAGGTATAGTAAGGTATACGCTAGGCTCGTACTACTACACTCGTATAAACAAGCTTGTGTTTTCGTATACATGCATGCGATTGTCACCCCAGAGTTGCCTGGCACACAAGTTAGGCGGCGCTGGCGGTCGTATACATGCACAAATTCTACACACACTAGTAGCGTACTGGAATTGTACGAGCCTAGCGTATAATGCCGAAAGACAACGTGCGAGCGACACGCGGTTCGCAATAATATGTCTGACCACGCAAAGTGGTCGTAGCTGTTGAAACTACGTTGATTTAACATAAGATATATTTGAATATCAAAACAGTACTGAATCAGGATGAAAATAGATTAAATTTACCGAGAAACTTTATTCTAACTGTAACTAGATCAGTTTTAATGATTGTTAATTGATTTAATATTACTGTATTTATATCTTTATATACATATATAAGTACTAAACATATTACATGTATTGAAAAAAATATGTAAAATTATTAATGATAAAATGATCCGGTATGTACAGGACATGCAGTACAGAATTTCTTTACTTCATGTCTGTCGATTACTTTCCATGATTTTATACAGCGTGGAAGGAGGAGTAGTTATAGTGTCATGTAGTTAGCGCAATTTGACTTCGCCACGTGTCGTCGATTATGATATTATACAAAGAGGATAGACAATTTTAAGTCATAATTTAATTTGAAAGAAAGAAAGAAAGAAAAAAAAAACATTAGAAATTAGCCGTGAAAAACTATGTACTATTATCGTATGACTTGAAAAAAATAATAAACTATACCTATTTCACGAATAAATTAGTAATCTATCATCAGTTTACTCAATCTGAATGTGGAGAATAGTAATTTGTACAATGATTTATAACTGATGAAAATAAACTTGATATGAAAGAGAAAGAACTACTTAACCGGTTTTAAAAATGAATTGAAACAAGTTACCCGCTCTTTATCAATGGACTTTAATTCTGTACAGTTATGTAGTATGATAAAAAAAAATGAACAAAAAATAAAAAAATGTTATATGTTATATGTATGAGAACTAGACAGTAAAAATTCAATCGTTCTCAATTTCGGATCCAAGGTCTATAATCAGTTATGCTCACTATATCGCGTATCATCGCGTCTATATTATAATCTAGAGTATAGAAAATCCAGATCAACTTGAATTACACGTATGCTATATTTGAATGGTAAAAAAACATCCGAATTTCGAAATAGAGATCGGGTTTGTAAATGAACGTGTATAATATACCACGTCGTTAATATATCTCGCATGTATGCAATATTATTTGCAATCAGTCTGATGAATTGAAGGTCATGAATAGCAATTATTTTTTTCAGAATTACCATACATATATGTAGAAAAGAGTGAAATCGCTTCTACCAATCTAATTACGTTTTTTTAATCAACTGATCATCTGACGGTGAATACGATAGTGTTCGAGACCTAGTGCTCGAAGACATAATAGTTTCAATGAATTCCGTTGGATGGCAGAAGCTGCGAGATTCTCAGGGTTCAAAACGTTATAGGTTCAAACATCGCGTTATGAAGGTATATAGTATATACCTATAATTTATTATTTCCGATAACAACTGTTCGTGGTTTGTCAATATATCGATATCAGTTATCGCATATTCATTTCAAGTGGTTGATAATCGTCGTTTTGTTTCTTCTTCTATTTTTCGCTAAATCTTTACGTCCCCCCCCCCCCCCCCCCCCCCCAACCATTATCAAAGTTCAGTTGACAACTTGTGGTTATTGTGTAACTGATTTTAATCAGAATTTATTATTAAAAGAATAATAATAAAAAAAAAAAAAAAACCACATACAGTTAAGATAGTCGACTGCCAGTTAATGTAAACATACAGTTGATCTACACGTATTTATATATACTATATTATTTTTATATATCTCTTATATATAATATTCTATATTTATGACAGCTGAAATGTATCAAAATTACATAAGTACTATAGATATATATACGTAATTATAAATTATGGATGATTAATTGAATAATTGCACATTATCGTGCCATAAATTAAATATTATTGACACGGTAGAGCATTATTCTGCTGCAGCTGTTTGTATTCGTATTACAACTGTACTATACGTTGAGTAATCATGGGTTCCGGAGTCTTTTTAATCAGGCTATTAGCTGTACGAGTAATTATTAATGATCAATAACTAATTCAATTCAATTATCATTATAGTTGCATGAGGATATATTCGGAATCGACAATAGGTTGACACAGGCTTGATATTTGTGTTACCTTATGAAATAATGAATGTTAAAAAAGTTGTGGGAAGTTGAATGTATTATTGAACAACATTTTTTTATAGAATTTACCATATAATTCCTATAAATACAGGATTCATACTGATTGAAGTTACTAATCTGCTTTCCAAAAAATAGTTCACTTGCAGATTTTTTTTTTTTTACTTGTTTTCATTTCGATAATCAAAGTAGTTATCATTTATTTATTTTTGAATAGCTGTATAAGAGAAAATAAAGAAAAAGGTAATAGATTAATCGCATACTAACGATAAGCAGAGAAATAGGAATATACGTATATGAAAATAATGATTTATACAAGAGGCAATGTTTTTAAACAGAATTTATGTAAATGGGAACTATTTTGAAATCAAACAACGCTTCTGTTTACTAAATTACAAATTTGCATTCGAGTTGAATTCATTGTAATTAGGTAATCCGTTTTATTCTATGAGCTCGACTGAATCGGAACACAAAGTTAAATTCGTTCGGAATAATAATTGTTTATTTTCCTCTAGGTCTAGAAACAGGTCTCTCGTTTCTATAGAACCGCACATTTGTCGTTGTACGTAGCTGGTGACTTTCTTTAGTTTTAATTTAACTACGAAACCTTGCTGCTTGACAAATAATAGAGTTCTACGTTATCGACGGGCAATGAAGTTACTTATCATTTCAGATTTTGTATTCCAAGCATTTTTTCGTTTTTTCGTCACGCATATCAGGGCTGCTTTTGTTTTTTTTACCGATATCGGTAAAACAGTGCTACTCGTCGGTCATAAGTATAAAACACGTGTGAATATCAGTTGGTAAAACAGTTGCGGCGGACGTAAAATGTTTTGAACAGCAGATTATAGGCAGCCCAACTTACTACGACGTATTCTAAAAAATCACCGCGTATAGTTGACCAAAAACTAATATTTGACAACACGGTCGTATACCATTAACGGTTATTTCTATAATAAATTTTCGTAAGCAATCGATTTTCCAAAACACTTTCCCAGAGTAATTAAATCAGGATTGATTTAGACTCGGCTTAGCTTAGGCTGCAGGCCTATAACCAAGGTGATTCAAAAGGTATTGTTTCTGGCGTTGGAACTTACTGCGAATTATGAACAACTTAATTGATATTGTCGTGGACTTAACGCAGGAAAAAAATCAACGAATATTATCAATACCAATATCGGGTTGTCTTCATCATCGTCTTCGTCAACTGAAATACCCTTTTCTTCACCTCTAGGCTGAATTTATTTCTATCAATCCTCATAATTGACAAAAGTCTTTGTTTCAAAACCATTTTTGTACCGGATTTGAAATTTCTTTTTTCTTTTCGCCACATAACGGTAGGCGATTACCAGATTGCGCGATAAATACTGACGAGTGTTACATTGAAGGGTGTAAAAACTGGAGCTACAATGTGATATAATGACGTCAACATGATTAGTATCGGTATTAATTCGCGAGGTACCCGGGTCAATGCAGATAATTTGCATAGATTGCGGGAAACCCGCGCTATTTTAATCCGGCATATCGGAATCTGCGGTGGTTTTCCCCTTCGGCGTGGTACGATAATTAACCTTTGTCTCGATTCAGTGCCGTTTAACGGTATCTACTTACTATCCGCTATTCTGCTGTCTTAGATGAATTTAGGAAAACGAAATTGGAAAATGAAGAAAAGCTCACAGTATTACCGCATCTGATTATATCCGAGTCGATTTATGACGACTACTGACACGATTTATAACTGCAGTTTAAAATTCGCTGTATAAATCGATAGTTGTATACATACGAGTTTTTGGCGCTTTTTTTTTTTTTTTTGTAACGATTTTTATGTGTCAATAAACAGGTTTACGACCTGCTTCGGTCTCGTGTGCAACGACCCATCTGCAAGTTCTCCCACAATGTATCGTACTTTACTTTATTGCGTGATTTTCATGTCACCTATAACACCAGTGAGTGGAAATTGTGATTTTTAAACCAGAAACTAGTAAAATACATCGATGAAAATTTTCACCTCAATAATACGTCGTATAAATGGCTCGAGCATTGTCGTCGATAAAATATTCTCGTAACAAGTTTTCAACGGTATATAAATTAATGCGTTTAAGAAAATTCTTAATAGACGTTCGTACTTCTTATTCTCTAACCATTTGGCGATCACCCAGTAATTTTCAACTCAGCCACGATGCGGATTTCTTTATCTCCGAGGGAGCGCGAGTCCTTCCTATAGCTTCTTTCCGTTTCTCCATTTCTCCCGGTCTCTCTTTCCGGTCGGAACCGCAGCACAGCAATACCTCTTCCTTGTCGGAGAGCGCAGTCCAAATGGGTTTGACTCGACGCGGACGGTGGTTGAACGAACCATTCAAATCGGGGAAATCCCGAACACGCAACTGAGCACTTAACGAAGCTATTTAGCCTGCGATTGGCCCACACACGCACCTCTAATTGGCTTTTGTTCATGATCAAACCGTGTAATTGTTTTTTTATCGACGTCTGTTTTTACGCTTGTTTTTATCACAGATTTAATGAATAATATTCAAAAGTTTCGTGACTCGAATATATCCTTGCGACTTGTCGATTGAGAAAAAGGGAAGTTGAATTCCCGCAAGACCTCTACGTCTTGATGTCCAGAGAATCACTTCTGACCGTTTCCATATCGACGTTCATACGGATGGCTGTGTATGTGTATGGTCAATTTTTTGCCTGAGGATACATCGAAACCGAACGAACGAATTCCATCCTTCGTTGTTTTAATCGATGCAGTGTTTATTTTTCCAATTCATTATTGATGGAAGTTTTATTTAATACATCGAGTAGTTTTCAAATTATTCAAAAATTCGAATCAAATGATATCTCGAGTGTTGCGATCAACGGATTGTTATGATTAATAGCTCAATCGATAGAATTTGCCACAACATAAGTCTGATTGAATTTTGTAATTGAGTGTTGAAGACATGCGAGCTTGAAAAATCCAAGTGGCAAATTTTACGGCTGTCTCATCGAAGTCAGCTGACTTACCTGCTTAATGTTGGCTTCAGTTTTTCTCAATTCGGTCCCCTTTAATAGGTAACACAGATTTTTAACAGAACTACAACGTTGGCCTCTTTTTGCTAGCCTTGATTTTCACCAGGCAGGTAGGGAGGCAGGGAACGTTTCTGTGAACAACAATGGTACACCAAGTACTATACAAACAGAGTGGGTACTACTAGCTTGCCACATCTCCCCAGATTCATCCGATTTGCACCAGGCTGAAGCACACACCCTGGCATATCTCTGTTCTGTTCGTTGAATGGGGCGTTAGTTGACGTCTATTCACTGATTTCACCGAACGCTTCTACATTCAAAGTGCACGAAAGTCGGAGCTTTCCCTCTTTGTAAGCCGTACATCGATGAATGTGGTTCGACACTCGACACGTTGGCTAATGCTTGCTAGTCAAATTCCCGAATACCTACTTGAGTATAGGAATTTCATTTCTCGATTATGGAGTTATGGCGAAGATATGATAACCGCAAATGTTTTGTTCTTCTCCTAATAATTAACCGAGATTGATATTAACGTCTACTATTTTCGTGCTAACATTGAGTTTGTAAGTCATCATGGGCTGCCAATTTACACGGAGTACAATCTCCGGTTGATCTTTGAGACTTCCAAAATTCAATTAAAGTTACGCCTCCTAAATGTCCAGATAAGAATTATTCTGTGGCACACGTTACTCTAGTAAATTCGGTTGGATAAGCCTTGTCATGAATATTGAAATTCAAAAGATAAATCCTGTCTGTATGTAGGCAGTAGTACGAGACACTTAGTAGCTATCTTGCAGCGTCTCGTTACGTCATTTATCACCTTTCATTTTGCAAAGCTTTCATTATGGTATTTCAAAGCCAAAGTCTTCTCCCGTTGATAACACAACAAATATTTCTGCTTTCAAATGGGAAAATAAAGACATAGAACGATCATTAATGTAACCGTTGATTACCTTTAGATCAGTTCATGGTAAATCACCATAAAGTCTACAAGATAAAATAACATTTATTCATGTATTTAGAAGATGTTTTCGAGAAGGGACTGACATCTGAACGTCATAATAGCTGTCATTATGCGTAAGGAAGTTTTTGGAATAGATTAAGGTTTAAGAGAAACAGTAAATTAACTCGTAGGAGGGTTGAAAACTGGAGGAAATTTCGGGGTTTAGTTTTGCCAGTTAAGGTACAACCACGCCTTTCAAAGCACTGCGTAAATGGCTTCATCACACATGGCTTGTTTTTGAACTGTACTTGGCCGCAGGTCCATTTCCTTCGGTTTCCCAGACTCTGAGTCTCTCTTCCTAAGTAATGGTCTGGGTCACCATCGAAGCTGAGCTCTCAAGCTGGCTTTAGTCCAAATGAAACTACATTTTTATTCACAGATTATTCTTAAACCACTTCACCTAGGTACTACGCGCTTAATAATGTATTTCACGTTTTGGTCGGTCGAGTGGCCGTTATATACGAATATCCCGGAACTGAACTATCCAGGAAATTTCAGATTGGCCGAACATTGCAGCCAGGTAAAATCCAAGTACACTCCATCACTCGAAAGAAGGAACAGAGTGCCTTACGCTTACCAAATTTTACACTCGTTAAGACTAGAACGAAAAAAAACAAAAAAATTGATGGGAATATAGCGGGTGCAGCGCAGTAGGTACTGTGAACTCGTTTAATTCAGCTCCATTGGAGGGTGACGTCATCTTGAATATTTTATGCGATTCGCTCAGCGAAAAGCCATGCGTATTGGCTCATTTTCTCTGTTCAGGTCACGAGGTGACTCGTTCAGTAACGGGAAATTTTCAACGTTGAAGTGGATGTAGCGCAGTAGCGTTGAAGAGCGACCGATGTAAGGTGAAAATAATTCCCAATTTTCGGTCTGTCTAAGTTCGCTATTGGATCGTAAAACTCGGTGTCAGTATATGTATCTGCTAAGTTCTCATCAAAGTTTCTTTGATAGTACTGGCGAGGTAATAGAACGCGACAGTATGTGCAAAGCTGAATTAGTCAACCAGCGTGAGACACGACCGACACGAAATTCGCATTACACTTTTAAAACGGACAACTTTTTTACAAACTTTTTGAGCCATCTTGCACCCTCTGCTCCATCAGGAACAAAGATGACCAAACAAGAATTATCCTCGTAGCCTCAAGCTCTTTTTTTATTCGAAATATAATTTCTGGCACCTAATCAAGCTGCACCGAAGCACAAAGCCAGATGCCGAGGGCTAGCTGACGCTAATTGCAAATGCTGTCACCATTCTGTCAAAACTTTATCTTACGTTAAGCTCTGAAAATTAACAATGGCGAGATTGTGTTATATTGAAGTTCTTCCAGTTTCATTTACGGAATTCTTGCCACGTTTTTTTTTTTTCTTTTCTGCTTTACACTTGGAATATGATTAACATCTTCAGAGATCAGGCTATACCTGTACCAATGTCAAATGAATCTGCAGATTCATATGAACAGAGACTAGTGCTTCGTATTCCATAATAACGCCACCCTTTGCTTAGCTAAGAATAGCATTGATCATCAGCGGTGTGTTTCATTAGTTCTTAGTCGATATATCGATGAGAGGTCATCACTCCCGGGGGAAAGTGTAAAAGAAGGTATATTTCGCCACTTCTCTGCAAAGTGCAATGCAGGGTTGAAAATGAATTAACAGAGTTATTGTATTGGTGGGGGAGACCTAGAGACCCTTAAAGGCAATTTCAGTTGGTACTTCTCCAGCTGATGGAGGGCTACGCGCCAAACTCTCCCTACGCTCGATGACGTCCGACCGATCCGTTTAGCCTTGTCGTCGCACCACGAGAACACTCCCCTACTGGTAACGTGGTAACGTGGTCACGTGGTCAGATGGTCACAGCTCGTGGACCCTGCGGTTGACACCCTCCGAAACTCTCGAATTTGCCGAGTAAGCGGATGTTAATTGCAAAAACAAAGCATCCTTGTTTTGTGCCGAAGGAATCAGACCGGAGAAATGCGGCTGTTTGAATATCCACGCTGGGCTGTTTTCCCCTGGCCAACTCTGTTTTATGATACACATCTACACGTGTACAGATACATATAGGCATGCACGTACCGGGTGGGGTAACAGCTTTCAGCCCTAGACGTTTCATCCTCATCCCTGACATTGGAAGACGATATTTATTCATTTAACGGTATCCGAGGGGGTCTCTAGGTCAGTTGGATACAAGTGCTCTGACTGAAATAGTGAAGGTTTTCATTAATGAGCTTGAAGTTGTGATAAAATGTTCATAAAATCCCGTCGCAATATTTGACATACGGGCAAACAAACCGATACAATAAATATGGCGGTCGCGTCAAACGACTCGAATTATATTTTGGCGATATAATAATCTAAGTCACTTCCTGGATACCGAGGACTATTTCACGCACAACAATATTACAGCAGAAATAGTTTAGTCACAATTCCAAGTTGAAAAGCAATCTGAATTCTGAGGGTTCAGGAGGCGAATATCCGTAGTCGATATCGAGCTCCGTGTTGATACCCATAGCTGGCGAAAAGTGTCCGAGGACCCTGTCCATTTCACCCACGAAGTATCACACATTTATATCGAATACCAATCATTTATGGGTAGAGAGGGATAGTCAATATCAGTATTCTGAAATATTACCTGGAGAATTGTTTATTGATAAACAAGAATTTCGATTTTATAACCACAAGCACCACATATTATTATGAATTCAGCCCTGCTGTGTGTGTTTCGAAAAATCAACATGTAGCGGCGCTAGTTTAACACCTCGGACACTCTGTCTTATCTTAGATGTTTTGAAAGTTAAAATTATGCGGGAACGAAGACTTGAAAGATAAAATAATTGCAATTGAAACCGTTGGGAATATACGTTTCTATTCACCCTGTATAATATAAGGCAGTCAAAAACGAGTAAGAATTTTAATAAAAATCTCATAACTTTTGATCGCGTCACTGTACAACACTTGGCGCGTACAGCCTTATTTCACGAGGGAAATTTTAATCATTGAAATAGCTTCCCGCAGATGCCACATATTTTTTTTTTTTTTTTCTTCTTCTTCTTTTTCTTTTATTATTTTTATATTTTCGCCCCACGGTGGGTCGAATAAATGTACGTAGCAGTACGTTTCCATTTTACTGATACGTTTCAAGATTACCTTTTGAATGAATCAAGACAAAAGAAAAAATCCTCAACAACTTTTTTTCACGCTTTTATTATTTTCAGGAAACTTCATTTTTTTCATTTTTTTTTTTTATTTTTTCTTTTCGTCATAAACTATATGCAACGATTTTATTGACTAAATTATGAAACGACTCGTCGACTTTAAACGCGCGATAATCTTTGCCGTGGAAATTCTTTCCCTGCAATACAAGACGTGATATTTTTCGATTGCGTCAATGGAATTAAATGCATATATACGAACGCGTATAGAGTTTTCAATTTATAAGATGAGAAATTTGTAAATTATTTCGCCATTTATATCATTCTGCGGGGACAAAATGTTCGTCTGAAAAAATCTCCACTCCCGTTCAAACGGTGGTCTTTGAAACATTTTTCTACATCTGTAGACCAGATGAAGAGACGATTCTATTCCGCGGTAAATGAAGAAGCAAAAGAGTGAAAAAAAAAAAAAAAAGAAAATGAATCACCCTGTGTAACCTGTTTTCTATGGGAGGTGCGTATTTATCTACATATCTTGTACGCTACCGTGGAAGGTATATATAAGCTTGTACTATATAGTGCGAGAGATTAAGGGGTGGCAGGAGGCCAGGGCATGGGCAGGGTGGTCGCACATATCGCTGTAGCGGATGAATTATGGTTACAGGTAGAATCACGACTCGGAATATTATATAGGGGGTGTTCCATCTCGAAAAGGTTACTTCATCTCTCGCTGGTACATGTATACTGTGGTATATAATTCAATTTAAGGGGTTGGGATGAACTTGCGTCTATATACCTATAGTATGGTGCGTTAGCTGGGGATACACTAACGATCCGGAACCGTATAATTAACATATCGAAAAAGTAGGTACTACAACCTACTTTTTAGCACGTAACGAGCCACATTTTTCATGTTAATATTCAACTCCTTTTTTCTTTTTTTTTTTTTCATTACATTTGCAACTGGCTCAAAGAAAAAGCGAAAATACATTCCTTTCAGACGCATCCTGTAATGGTGCTACTACAGCCACGATCACACATTTCAAGAGGGTCGCCTTACCCAATTAGTAGTTCCAAACTTACCGCTAGAAGCAAAGTCGACGCTAGTATCTCTCATGATTAGAAATACCCGGCACGAGTATTACACACGCACGCTTAATAGATTCTCGTATGACCTTTTAATCTACCAGTGTACGATAGTTCTGAGTCAGATATACACCTTCGTTGGGTTTGCTTGAATTGGGATAATGATTAATGAATAAAATATTGGGAATTAAAGATCAAAAAAGTTATCCTCAGATCTCGCCAATTCAGTTTTATAAACACTGCAGGCGGAATATTTC
Source organism: Tenthredo notha (assembly GCA_914767705.2). Classification (NCBI taxonomy): domain Eukaryota; kingdom Metazoa; phylum Arthropoda; class Insecta; order Hymenoptera; family Tenthredinidae; genus Tenthredo; species Tenthredo notha. Next base: position 8,014,953 of record OU611915.1, on the reverse strand, counting down.
TAAAATTTAACTGAAAAATAAAAATTCGTTTTACGGTTATATTTCCGACATTTATTAAATGTTATAATTTTACAAAAGCGGACATTTTCACATCGTCGATACATTTCTATAATGCAACAGAGTTAACCAGATGTTACGTTTTTGAAATGATAACAATACTTCAGCCCGACGTATTGTGCGGCGTGATCATAGCAGGATTTGTTATGACAATGAAAACAATGTCGTCACAGAATTATTTATGTACAACAGCAGCCTGGTGTCCACGACACAGCATAACGTCTACCTACCTCAGTCTGTCCATAACCTAGAGCAGAAATAGTGTCAATTTGTTTAACGACTAGCGGAAATATGTTTCTCGAACAGCTTGTCTCGAATTAGAAATTCAGTGGTAGTAAACCTCCATCCATGCCGGGTGGATCATGTATACGAGTCTTGAACGAGATAAATCTCGGATAAAATTGTCAAGATAATACTTATATCAGCTTGGATTCTTCATAATCCGACTTTAGCTGATATTTATCTTTTCAAGTTCACATACCTTCGCATTTTCGAACATACATGGTGTGTGTATGTATAACATGAGAAGAGTTTCTAGATTTACACTAGGTTTGATACGATCGAAGCGTCACACAGCGGTGCACTGTGGGTAGGTAGTTCAGAGGCGTGAGTCGGGGAATCCCTGCTGCGTCAATGGATGATATTATCACGTTGTGGTGGTGAGAGAACGCCAACGCTTGCAGGAGGCTCGTGTACCGGAAAGGGGTTTCAAGCCGGGGAATCCCGGCAGCCAGAACCGAGCGTCCCGCAGCGAGATGGATACCCGATATTAAATAGTGTTTAATTTATGAACGACGGTTATATCGACAGGATACACTTTACGGGCTTGGTTGTACATTGTAGTTATACAGGGTATTGTCACCTTATTGTCAGCCACACCAACGAGTAATTTTATCGAAATATGTCAAGAAGATGGGGTAAAGTTATACACATGAAAATTATCACTGTTCTTCTTAAGGCCCATCCATAGTCGCCCACCTCCTTTTGATACAATGTGATACATTTCGATTATTATCTGAGCCCAGGCGTCAAAAACGCAAAAAAGGCCAACGCTACGCGAATTCAAATTCAATACCGAACACATACGTCCAAAAAAATGTTCATTTCGTGCGAAAATAGAGACTAGAGATGGTTTTTACATTGTTACGAAAAACAATACATTACGAAAAATGTAAAAACCATCTGTAGACTCTATTTTCGCATGAAACGAACATTTTTTTGGACGTATGTGTTCGGTATTGAATTTGAATTCGCGCAGCGTTGGCCTTTTTTGCGTTTTTGACGCTTGGGCTCGGATAATAATCGAAATGTGTCACATTGTATCAAAAGGAGGTGGGCGACTACGGATGGGCCTTAACATCGTTGTTTTTTTACTCGTTGTGCGTCGTCGCCTAAAGCTTTCGCATATACCTATATAGGGAGTATTCGTGGAAACGCTCCACAAGGCGCCTCCATACAGGTAACTCAAACATTAAGCGATTAGGTTTCGTTTTCCAGGTAGCCAATCAGCACGCGATATGCGAAATAAAACCTAATCAATTGAATTCCGAGTAGCCTGTATGCAGGCGTTATCACTTTCCTATGGAGTGTTTCCAGGAATTCTATACCTTTAATCGCGAGACCTTTACGTTTAGAAGAATTGTCTCCATCGAGTCTGGGTTTATTGGCGCGTGGAAACGATTCTAGGAAAAGACTGAATTTAATAAGTACGACAGGTTTATGCCCTCTTAAACCTGAGGATTTAGACGCTTCCTCTCCCAAAATCTTGAGATTCGCCCGAGCGTTTTGCCATCGACATTTTCACAACTCTGTCTTATAGAAAATTTTCATCGTTCTTTGATACGTCAAAAGATGTCCTGTCCATTTTTTTCCTACCTCCATCTTCATTTTTTTGTTTTGTTTTGCTGTTTTTTTTTTTTCTTCGTTTTATTCGATTGCGAAGAATCCTATCACCACCTCCCCCCCGCGCTTTGCCAGTTTCAATTTTTTAATTTTATTTTTTTCTCAAGCCGAAGCATTATACGACAAAGTTTCCCGTTTTATAGAATATTTAATTACAGTTAATAATTGAATAACCTCGGAAATCACGCGCTTCCTACCAGCTTAGAATTTTCGTCGTGCCGCATAATAATCGAGTTTTGTCGTATTATATTACCAGTGAAAACTTAAACTTCTTGCAAAGGTAGTTTCTGTACCACATACAAGAATAGATAATATACATTACATATACGTATATATTTCGACATTGGGCAAAAAATAATATCGAAAAGCTTTTCAGTGTTGAGTATTATTCACATGATACATATTTTCACTACTACTCTAGATAGTGTACGCAATATTGTTAAAAATGTAGAATCGAGCTTATTTACGGTAGTTGCTATAAAATGAAAACGTTAGTTTTCGTGTATATAAAAGATAAATAAAGCGTCTGCACATGCGCTGTACAATATTGCACACGTGACGGATAGTCTTGAATAATTTATCAACAGGGACCCACGGTGTGGGACAATATTAGAATCTTTATAGTCTGCTGCGTTGCCGATTATATCAAAACTTAGATTAAACATGAATGTCTAATGTCAGAAATTTATTACTATAGTCATATCATTCGCAGCTTTATATATCTGCAGGGATCGACCGCATTGGTATCTCATATATGTTTGATGTTCTGTCCCTTAAGTCTGGGTATAAAGGTCGAGAGATTCTGATGAAAAGTCGATTATGAAATGTTTAAAAATATTTTTTTTTAAATTTTTACGTGTCTGTTGGCTCACCGTTAGGTTAAAAAAAAAAAACAAAAAAAAAAACCTCTTTCAACGTTCAACGTGTGTGGTTCCACCGCCACTGGTGTGCCACGGTGTGCCAAGGTCTTCTTGATTTCCCTGTAGGGCAATAGAAGGATCTGTAACCTCCATCCCAGGTTTACCTTGCTCTGTTCTACCCCGGCGCACCCTCAAATTCTCATTCTCAACGTTGAGACACCATTGGCGAGGCGACGAATTCTCAAAAACTATATCAAAAGCTACCTTTCAATTGGACTCTGCCCCCAGGCACTATATGACTTTTTATATAGAAAATTTCTTATACTCTTTCCTTGATCGATCAGACACCCTGATGTGACTCGATTGGAAGCAACCTGGTAATGCCGATTGATACGAAACCTTGACACGACCTTCCACCAAGCGATTGACTGACTCAAGGGAGTTTACGACCTCTTTCAACTCACCCTTTGACTCTCAAGTATACAGCAGAGAATCGCAATCAAGGAAAGAGATCGTTCACAAATTGAATACACTTGTTTTGCATATTTTGTTATTAAATCTTAGATTTTATGTTGTTACATATTGCAATTGCAAGTCAGCTGGATAAAGTGCAATGAAAATTAATAAAGGGGTTGAAGAGGGTAGTGGCTCATATAAAGCGATTGGTATTTGGCATCAAACGGTTATTCAGTTCAACTACTATGCAGAGATTAAGGGTCTTCATAAATGCTCCTGTCTGTATCTCTTACCGTTTGCTTGGCTGTTGTGAGTTGCTCATTAATTTAGTTAATTGGAGAGAAACTCTATGGGTAATTTAGACACGTCTCATTGCTGTAGCGTGAATTTTCCCGGTTCCTGGTACTCATGAATATATTTCGTAGAAATGTGTTTGCAAACTCGAAAGGAGTTTATGGGAGAACAAATTTCATCCCACAGTGAAAGTGGGACTTTGCAGGAGTAAGACATCCAGCGATTAGCTGCTTGACTCTGCAGGCAGCAGGAAACAAAACTTTCTTTCGCTCTGCAGTAACGGCAACAACTTTTTACTGCTATTACTTCAGAATTGCTTAGTGAGACAGAAGAAGATGAAGATCGTTACAGTTGATAAACAATTGAGATACGACTATATGATGTTCATGTCGTCAGAATGCAAGATTATTAAAAAAAAAAAAAAAATGAATTTTCTTTTTGAACGAAAGCTGTGATGATAGTTTTTTGATTAAATATTGTTACAATATTCTGTTTGAGCGGAACAGTTTTGATTGAATATTTTGAAAATAGATTGAACAAACACTAGGTAGATTGATCGCTGTATTTTCAAATAAAAATCAACAAGTTTGTTGACACATTATTCGCGCTACTTATCTTGATGTTTCATATTCTCCCATAAATTGTCAATTTTGATCACACTATTGGTATACTAACTAATTTAGGATTATCAAGACCGCGGTTTAAACTCTTTTATAAATCAACTACTTGGTAGTTTCAAAGTCAGCTTAAACTCTATGTAATTGTACTTCGATATCTTACCTAAAATCCCCTAAGCCAATAATTAACTTTTGGTAAACTACACCTTAGTTAAAATCAACGAAGTGACGCGTGTGGGGAGGGGGTGGGTTTATTTCGTCCGGGTGATCGTATGCAAAGAAATCTAATCTTCATACTTGAGAAAATGAAAGAAAGAAAGAAAAAAAGAATTATCTGAAGAGTTTAAGATGTATCTACTATACCTACCTACATAGTCTTACATTTTAGTCGGAAGTAAGGACTCTCGAGCATCCGTATATTTATCTTTCGAGGATGGCTTGTTTTCCTGACTGAACCGCGAGACAAAATGTAATTAAACGCAAGCCTCAACTCATGGAAATGAGCAGAGAGTATTCTCTGAATGGTATAGCTTGTACACTTCCATGGGCTTTCTCAAATTCACGTGTAGGCCCTAATTAGGTGTACGTCTTGCCTACGCAAGCCAGCTGACTGGCTCGAGGAGTCCCGCAGTTTATTCCCCCCAATTGCCATGGTACCAAGAGGTTGCTTGCGAAACGGTCTATGTAAATAGCAATCTAGTTAGCTCAGGGATCAGCAGCCCCTATTCCAGTAAAGGATAGCTTGTCACTTTAAGCCTTAGTCTGATTGATTTTTTCATTCAATTGTTCGTGACTGATCCTTATATCCAAAGATCAAAAACGGTAGCCATTCGGGGGGTGAGAGTAGGTATCGCATGAAAGGCTTGATTTCCTTATGCATAAAAGGCTGATTGTGACTGATACGAGTCAATTGGAATTGCATAGGTACACCAATGTGTTAGAGTTTTGCGCAAGGTGTTCATTTATTTTTATTTATACACTTAAAAATCTCCGTCAGTCATCACTGGCTCGTTTAATTTTCAGTAACTAGTAAAAAGTGAAACGCTCCGAGGCGAACTACTACTCTTGAGGTTCGCTGCTACAAGAGAAAACCCGGGAGCCGTGGTCGTGGCTACAGGAATTGCAGTGAAATAAATAAAAAAGACCCTCGTAAAAACATCAACTAATTGCTCGGTGACTGAATACCGCTTGGCTCTGGAATGAAAATAAAAGAGTATACACGTTCGTTGGAGGACTCCGCCTTACCAGAGTGTATATACCTGTATTACACTAATCCTCAGGCAACCAGCCTGCAACTACAGCTTAACCACCCAGTGGAAGTAAATGAGTTGACCTCTAAAATCCACTTTGCTGTTTGGATCATCGTGTTCCTAGTCGCTTGTTATATCATGCGTGATTTTAAATCCGCACTTTCGTGGAGATAGTTTAACGAACAATTCATAAATTTTCAACCCTCCACTTTTCCTGATCTCTTGGCGCCCATTTTCATTTGCATTATAAAAAAAGAAAAACAAAAAAAAAAAAACAGAAAACAAAAAGTTTCGCCATTACATGCCCACACTCGGCTCAAAAGCAAAGAGTTTGTTGTGTGGACTTTGGATGAAAGTATTCTACGGTTGGGCTAGGGCTGAAAACTTGATAACCATAAAATTGTTGGGGCCACTCGGTCCATTAGTCGCGTCCATCCGTCTGGGGCTCTGGCATAGCATAAAGGATACGACAGAACGAAGGTGAAGTTAAGGTGTTTCAGGACCACTCCTCAGAGGTTTACGGCTCAAAGGGGTGCTTTTCTGGGAACAACGCATCCACTCAGCTTCGGAGCTTCTTGCCGAGAGCATACGTGACTCCAACAGCGAGTCTCTGAAACTCTCTTTTTCTCTCTCTCTCTCTCTCTCTTTATTTTACTACCGGTACGACGACCACTGATGTAATTTTCGTTTCGACTACGATATGTTGTGTTTTTTCAACCTAATTTTTTATCTCAACGGAATCTCGATTCTTTTATTCCTATATTGGGATGATCAAGAATAAATTGAGAATACCTCATGGAGTTTCTTCCTATCCGGTTAAGAATTTGATGATTTTTTTCTTCTGGAAGCTAGGATGCCTTTAGATAATTGGTACAAAGTCTAAGTGAATTGCATACTTGTCTTTAGGCTACTAACAAAAAAGATCCAAATAACAGGTCGAATAATTAATAGATGAATGATCAGAGAATGAAGGGATGTGTAATGATGTTCAAATTCGATCTAAAATCCGGAGCCAATTTCTATATTCCAAGAATTCTGTCGAACATGACGTCGTATAATCGTCAATGATGAAGACAGCTTTGTACGGTGTGCTGAGGAATAGGGTAAAAAGCAATTAGTGACTAATTGATATGAAAGTCTTTGGTAGATGCAGGAGACTGCTTCGTTGGTCATTAAACCGTCGTTCTGTAGCATCCTGCGCAACCGTTATTAACGACGTAAAATTTTATAATCGAATACATCTTCAGAAAGGCTATGCTCTTCATCGGTTGTAGTCTCTACATTATTTTAACAAGTTAAATATAGGATAAACAAATGCTTAGAACTCATCGTACCGATAATCAGAGACTGTAATCATATAATTTCTCCCATAATTCCAGAACGCCGCGCTTGACGATAATTTGTACGTTCTGATGTTATTCGTGGGTAAAGTAATCATCCGCTAAATCGTGTTTCACTGCCGACAAGATTTTGATTGCCAAGGCAAAGGAAGGATCTCTGTCGAGTCATTTGGAGAATTTCCATCGTACCGACATCACATACAAAGATATATATTTATATGGATTATATATATATACGAAATTCTTCAAAGAAAACGAGACTGTTTACATTCGTGAACGAAACATGCAGAAGGGAGTCTAGAATCTTGTGGCAAATTAACCACACGGTTTAAGGATTTGGAAAAGCATCTCAGTAAATGCAACTGGCAGACGGTGACCCAGTTTATCTCGTTTCTAGCCTGGGTCCAGAACCAACGGCTGACTTGGGACACCGTAGCTAAGGTTTTCTCGGAAAATATATTGGCCTAGCTCTTAAAGACCGTTAGGATGGAAGGATCTGGATATACCGCACTCAGATTGCGATCGATAGAATGGTTCTTGTAGTTTGTCGAGTTGCTGAGTTGAGACACGATATTTTGATGGGTCTGCAAGAATCATGGGTCACTTTTACCCTCTTTGATCAATAGTTATACGGAAGAAGTTAGCTGTAAGTGGTTCACCCTTAACTTATTTCATTCAAATTTGATAAAGATGATACTCGAAATGCTTCCGACACTCTGGGGTCTTTTTAAGGACTCTATAGAAACAAAGGGTAAACGTTTGACTATCCAGAGAATACGGACAAAGCATCTGGCCCGTATTTCCGAAGGGAAAAGTGAATCAAAGACCGTTGAAACCTTCAAGTATCGATCATCTACTACCCTGGTATACCATTATGTGTGAAATGTTGTGTATTTTCGAACCGGTGGTTTGTATCAAAGGTTTCAGTGGTTCGGTTTGTGAACAATTAGAGACCCAACATATCCAAGTTTCAAGCAATGGTTCATCCAAGTCGTTGCATTAAGTGCTTCCACTTTGACTGCATCTAACTCTGAGATCCGAAGTCTCACAACTTCTAACTATCGTTCGATCATGTTTTAAAAGACCAGCAAACTTTTGTTATAAAACTGGCTCTTCGAAGATGAAAACTCGCACGCATTCCAGTTTCTCTAAATTACCTTGATTTACGATGTACTTATGCATAGGTCAATGTTGTTCTGCTAGATCCTTAGGCGTCACGAATCCTTTACTTTCCTTGACCAGTTATATAAGAAGTCTTAATGATAACTGGTTCATCGTTTTCACTGATTTCATTCAAATTGTATAGAGATGGTGTTCGAAATGCTTCTGGTTCTTTTTCGTCTGTCCTTAGAATCCAGACAAAGCATATGGGTAGTGTTTGGTCAGAGAAAAGTGGATTAAAGAGCGTTGAAACCTTCGGGTATCGATCAGCCCCTGGTGTGGTATACGGGATAGGGCTTTTGAAATGTGGTAAATTTCCGAACTTATGAGATGTTTCAAGACGTTTTTAGTCCGCAGTTTCACGACGGTCGACTTTAACCCCTGACCTGTCCGACTGACACATTCCATTGAGTCAAGTGTTACGGATCATTGGCTCTTTCGCGCGAACGATTCCTACTAGTCATTGACTCTTCTTTGTCTGGCCCTGTACTCATCTCGTCCGTTCCTTTGCACCCGAGTCTTTTATCTCTCTCACTCACTTTATCCTTACTCTTTCACGGCATCAGCCTTTCCCGTGGGCTTGGGACAGGATAGGCTATAACCTTTTTCGGCTACACGATTCGGCCTTACCTCTGATTCCGGATATTGACGCAATCCGGACGATTTACAAAATCGGTTTACCGATACTATCACGTGACCGTAATGCCAAATGGTTATCAGTTTTAATTACTTCGATATTTCGATAAGGAATTTTCGATTTATCAACAAAGATTTTTTATTCTGGTTAAAAAACATCAGATAAATTAAGGCGTACATCTTGTAGACATGTTTCGAATGTCATGTTACGAAGCCGGACATTTTCACCTATCCGATACATTTGTGAAATGCAACATTAAGTAATTGCAATTATTTTTCTGAAATAGTAACAAATATTTCAGTGCAACATTTGAGAAACCTATTTGAAGCATGACCGCATGTTATTATAGGAAATAGTAATTGAAAAAAACGTGTGCGATCATCAAGGAGCAGTTAGAATGAGTGATTGTTTGTGTACCTGGGTCTATGAGGGGGATGAAGAAACATGTTATATTGCTCAGAAAACAATCAAGGTAATCGTAGGAATGATCGTGTCTCTCGAATCGGAGTAAAGCAAAGAAAGTATAAGAAACTGTGTGTGGTGCAGAGGGGTAAGATGAAATTCGGGAAGAGAGGTTGATCGATCTGTGCTACGCACGGTGTATCCAGGATGAAGTGGTAACTGTTGGTAGCGCCTATGGGCGTAAACGAGGATAATGGTGGGAATGGGAATGGGAATGGGAATGGAAAAGGAAAAGGAAGGGTCGAGTAAGATAGACTAGCGCTGGGAACAGTCTAGGTAACTGAGGATGTCGGATGAGGTGTAGTGTGGTCTGGTCTGGTGCTTTTTACCTACGACAGCGCAGTCATCCAATAGCACACTGACATACAAAAGCTTTTAACTTATCTTTTGATCTCGTCAGTTCTTCTACCCGTTTTTAGTGCATCTGGTAGTATGTATACCGAGTGAAACAAAATCTTGTTATTCGTAATCTTGCATTCGTTTTTCTTGAAGCAGTAGCGGGCTGAAAAATAGATCCTTCCGTCTTGTTACATTATGGATGATTAATGTGATGAATACCAAACTTTTTTTTTTCATTCAAATCACTTTTGTCGGAATAATGATCGTCTTATGACGATTCATTGATTAGCGCAAAACCGCGAACGTTATAACTCATTGGCGTTATTCCTGAGGGAAAGAGGATCACATCACGCAACAACAAAGACGTACCTTGTAATTATCGATTCCAAGCTTCATTTCTGTCCGATGATTTGTAAGACACGGTGGAACGAGGATAACCTGAACTTAGTATCTCGTTCGCACCATACGATCAAAGAGATTTTCGATTATGCTTAAATTGAATTTCGCTCTATTGCCCGCAAGACGATTCTGCGTGAATGAAACTCGATTGCTTTGACGACTGACGGGAACGACAGCCAGTCGCGAAGGCGTATCTTCAGAGAATCACAGACTGAATGAACCAAGGTGATATCGAATTCTATTTACATATTACGCTGAAAATGCGCATTTATCCTAGAGTCGTGATCCATGATCATACCACTTCCTTATTTGTCGAAGGAAATAACCTCACGTCAAATCAAAGTCAAATTGCTCAGAAGAACTAAAGATGGTCTAACATAACGATGGTAGAGTTGTTTTGCATGTTCCTACGAACAAAGTAAAAAATGAATAAGAAGGTAAGGACGGTTATTTTTTTTTTGAAATACAAGAAGTACTGGATCTATTACTTACGGAATTCAACCAGATTCAAGTTGGACGAAATTCTATCGATTAAAACCAAAAATCATCAAAATCCGTTGATCATTCGAAGACTACTACTAAGGACCGTTGAAATCCAAAATCTATTCAGTTCCAAATTGGAAAAAACCACATCGATTGTCACAACTAATGAGGACGAAATCCGAAGATATCATTCTCTAGATAACGTCGATGAAAAAATTGATCACACACACACACACCCAGAATTCCATCTGAAAATTGTCGAATCTGATTCTCTGGTGCTCAAAATGTGGAGATCTGGTGAAAACTCAACTTTCAATTCTCTGGGTGATTAAAATAATTTCTCCTTTTTGAAAGGGGAAGTTAAGAACTTTTCTGTACTGAAGAGACTTGGCGAAACACAGGAATGGATTATTTAATGGTAACAATAATGATCCTTAGCTTCAGCCGAGAGACAAACAATGGCCGTTTGGTGTACCGCTTTGATGAAGGGTTAAAGTTGAATGGAATTACAGATAAATGTATTTTGACGAGTTGGAGAAAATATGGGCTTCACCTAGTCGTTAAGACACGTTTGTTATTATTCTTAATTACGACTTAAATTACGATGATGAAGATGCTCAGTGTTCATGAATAACTAATGAATAAATTCAGCTGGAAAAAGGGTTGTACGAGGGCTTTTGGAATACGCTGGGTATACATTTAATTCCATAATAATCACGATGATGTTTCTTACGCAGGGGTCCCGTGCGATATTCCCGGTGGTACTACTGCCTCTAGAGACTATAAGAATAACACCAGATACAACGACGATGGCTCTTGCAATTTTTACGATTCGATGCACGCCTTTCACGGGCCACTTAGGGCCTTGGGCTTGTTGAGAGGGAAAAAAACCTGAAGATACTGCACAGCTTAAGAGTCAAAGCAACCCCTGCGGCACCAACCACTAAGCAGAAGAGGGACCGGCTTGAATATATGTATTTATCGACATGGATACACCTCGTACAAAGCCATGCTCATAAATGCTGGCGGAAATTCAAGTAACTCGTCTCAGTTTCTTATCCCTCTTTATAATCTCCATCTGTTTTTGAATATTCGACATGGTTGGCGTGGATTGGTTGTCGTTAAAAACGAAGAAGAGTGGTACTCAGAGAGTTGTTCAATATTATATTATCTGATTTCCGGTGCCGAATTTTTATTCTTTTTTTGTTTCCTTTTCCATTTTTAGTTTTTACTGTGAATTATCAATTCTCTTACGCGTATACATATGCGGATAGATTTTCGACCACACAAGTACCCCGGGGGATGGTGCGTCTTCAGCAAATGCGTCAGGGGTTTTCCTCGCCCGAGCACGTCGTCCGGTCCGTCGGTTCCATTAGCATCAGTAGGAACATTCGAGAAGTCCCAATAGCGAATTGGAAATCTAAATTTTAAACTCGGCCCTCTCTGTTTACGCCGAACCAAGGAATTTTCTTAAAAGTACTTGACGTCAATCGGGACCGTCATTGACCCGCTTGTTTCACTTTCAAACGAATATAAACTCTGATCGATCAATGGGTTATATCGTCGCTGGAATTTTCGCCACTTTTACTGAACTCAAGACAAAGGTGAACTCAGAATTTATTCTGAAAAGGTACGAGCGGCTCTTACCATAAAGCACAAAAAAATAAAATAAAAAAAAAAAAAATTCAGTTAGATATCAGAAACGTTACCAAATTTTCTTTTCACGAAAGTTTTTTTCAAAAGCACAGAACGTCGTAGACAGTTGTCTTTCGTAAATTCGACAGGAAGCTTCTGAAGTTATACAGGGTGAATTCTTGCTGGGGTCCGGGGGAGAGGGTGTGGCTTAAATCGGCTTAGATAAAACATGACCAAAATATATCTGGAATGTAACATTGTAACCGAAATGTGTGAGAATTGACAGTTTCAAATGCCATATCACGAAGGCGGACACTTTTTTGAAATGCAACATTTCAGAAATCTAACTGTGAAACGTTCTTTGATGTGTAAATTATGTCTACAAATTCTCTCACACATATTTCAATGAAAGTATAAAAAGCTGGAAGGCCTCCGGGTGTAATCAAAATTCTAAATGTGAGTTTTGAAGTTTCGTTCTATAATGGCACAAACGTTCAACGAGAAATTAACGGGGTGCTTTTAACATGGGCGTGACCCTCGCCACGTATTTCGAATTGTATTATCACCCAGTGCATGGATTATTTGACAACTCTTTGAGAGTATCCTGAATTATTTTCAGAATTTTCATGGCAGTCCATATGTCATGTGCAGCCGTTTGAAAATTTGTGTTTCCGTCAATTTTACACGCACAACTTGACCTTCAATCGCTCATATCTCGTAAACCATACGATCAAAATATGATTTGTAGCATATCAATGGAAAGCTGTCGAACCCAGCTACACGGTTTTATCGCTTTCCGTGCTTTTTTGTTCGATTTTGTTCGTTTATTCAAAACTTATTTTTGATGTTAGAAAGATTTTCCTCTTTTGTTTTTTTCTTAACTCTTTCTATTCGACCATCAAAATATGGTCGGAAAGTGAAAATGTGAATTTGATTTTCCAACCATGATTTGAGTAAAGGAGAAGTTTAGGGGCAAATAATGAAAAACAAATTTCTGGAACTTTGAAGGTATATGTTTTGGGATCAACGATGAATAATGAAAACAGAGTCGCAAAGATAAAAAAAATGATGAATACGTAGACATGATTTCAAGAGCTTTTCATTGGTATGCTATAAGTCATATTTTCATCGTGTGGTTCGGTAGATATGAGTGATTGAAGATCACATTGCGCGAGCGAAATTGACGAAGACCCGAATTTTCAAACCGGTGGACCCGAACGTGACAAACGACTTCAATTAAAATTCTAAAAATAATTCAGGACACTCTTTACAGTTGTAGGACAACGTACAATGAGTGGCTATAAAATCTGAAATTGTGAGGGTTGAAAGCTCATGGTATTAAGCCCCTATAATACTTATTTAAACAAGAATATATCTGTTTGCAATTCGAAAACCCCTTGACCGCAGAGTTCACTCGAATTCGATACCGAATTTACAGTTATTCACGGTATATTTGTACGAAATTTCATTAAAACTAGGGGACTCGTTCAAAAGTTATGAGACATACGGAAAACGTAAAGAGCTTAAAACAAGTGTACCCGTTTCTAGAGGCTGTGAAACTGACCGTGTTTCTTTGATCCAGATACGTCAAGAGCCGAGTGAGTGTAAATTAAATAAAACCGTAAAGAAACTTGTTTAAGGAGGCATGTAGGTGTGAGGAACATAAACCAAGCATTAAGTACGAATAGAGGTGTAACGGCATAGTTAATGGAAGACCCTAAGCTGATTTTTAGCAAAATCGTTGAAAAAAACGATTTTGTATTTTTGTAGGGAATGTATTTCAGTAGCCTGTGCCCTGTTGAAGACAGCCATTACCGCCATACTAAGCTAAAGAATTGTCAGTCGTCAGATGAAAAGTCCGCAATGATCGAGAAGCTAATGCCTTTCAGGCGAGTTTTTTGCAAGCACCTATCATTTACAATTAGACCTTTAGTATTGAATTGTAATTGTATACAACAGATCCTCAATATATAAACCGATGAATCGAATCGAAGCAAGCAATCAGTTGTTCGGAATAAATTTCGACAGTTCTCTAAGAAGATCAAGTTTTAATCTCGACTATAAAAGCTCTCCCATACTTTCCAGATCACGTACCGCAATTAGTTGAGATTTTAATACCAAAAATTGGTATCAATTACATCACCGCCAAAAACAAAGTTTGACAGTAAAAACTCGAGATGGCCAGCCTGCTTCAGCAGACGACGAAATCCGCGCATGCTAAGTACACTCTACAGTCTTAAGATTTCCTCTCGGTATATGATCTATGAATAACGTTAATTATTTAAAAAATGGCAACATTATAGTAGTCTCTGTATATGGTTTTTGTTTAATGACTTCGAAACATCTTATAACCAGTATTTTATTTAAGAGTATCCAAAACATTATTGGGAAATAATTGTAACTCCAATTTTTGCGAAGCCTTTATAACTCTCGTTAAATGAGTAGTCATGTTAAGGGGGGTGCCAACCTACGAGAAGGATAAAACGGTCATCGTATTCAATGTTTTATTGCGGTGAGAATAAAGGGCGGAAAATAATTGTGAGAAGAGCATTTGAAAGCTACAAATTTTCGCTTCAAACTGAAACAAAGAAAAATCAAATATCACAAAAATCAGGTCCGCTGCGTCCATTTAAGTAGAGCTCTGCGAAAAACTATTTGCGAAACGGTGACCACGTTTATAGGCAAACGGAATATCGGAAACACAAAAACCATTACTTTTTGGAATTGTTAATGTACCCTCCAAGCTTTTATGGAACGAATTTCTCATTTGACCTTTCGTTTTTGAAAAATTCATGAAAACTTTCGCGGAAATCCCAAAAAAACGCGATTAAATGCAAAAAAAAATGTAACTTGACCACGTTTGAGTGGATCAAAAATCCGTTCCATAGAAGCTTAGAGGGTACATTGACGATTCCAAAAAGTATTGGTTTTTGTGTTTCCGATATTCCGTTTACCTATAAACGTGGTCACCGTTTCGCAAATAGTTTTTCGCAGAGCTCTACTCAAATGGACGCAGCGGACCTGATTCTTGTGATATTTGATTTTTCTTTTTTTCAGTTTGAAGCGGAAATTCGTAGCTCTCAAATTCTCTTTTCACAATTATTTTCCGCCCTTTATTCTCACCGCAATAAAACATTGAATACGATGACCGTTTTACCCTTCTCGTAGGTTGGCACCACCCTTAAAGGAGATGCGACCTGACATACCTTGTTATACAAACTAGTCAATCGACCTGTTAGCAAAGTACATGTGTGTTGAAGTAGTGTCAATAGTATATACCTATATACACCTATACTCGGTCGAAAGTTTTCCCAGGCTTACACTCGGGTATAGGCACCTATATGACCCATACATACATGTATAGGTATATGTACATATAGTATGTATGCAATATCCACTCTTGGGTGTAATTATGAAGTCCTGACCGTTGTGGCGTTGTATGGTTTTAAAATTATTATTATTATTATTATTATATATATATATATTTTTTTTTTTCTGGAGCTTTCTCCTTTCTCAAGTCAGATATATTAATTGCTCATTTAGGTTAGCATTCGAGGGTTAATTAAAAACAGGATAGGGATAATAACAACCTTTATTTAATTCAGACTCACGAAAAAGTTCAGGTCAAAAATTTATATACTATGTACTACAAGGGAGTCCTAATTACGAGAGGTGAAAATTATTAGACTTGTTGCTCATTTATTAACGGCGTGTAACACGTATTGATCAAATTAATCTCGACTGTCCATGGCGGGGGGTAAAATGAAAATGATTTTTTTTTTTCTTTTTCTTACATCACTGTTACGCTGTGAAATAATATTACATTTATTTAGTTTTTTTTACAGTTTATTACTAGTGCTTTAACCCTTCGTGGTCACACCTCCGATTTCAATTAAGCAGGTCACACCGGGTCAAATTGACCCGAGCCATTTTTGAACGGTTGCCTCGTGGAAACCATCGGTCCGATTCGCACTGAAAAAATACTGAAAAATACTTTGAACATTCTAAAAGATGTAGCAAAAGTCGGCATATCAAAATTCACATGGCAACATGTTTAAAAAAAATCGTAAAAAGCTCAATGCAATTCGGATTTTTTATTTTTTTAAATTTTCTATTTTTTATTTTTTTTGCGTTCTTCGGTCGCGAAATTACTGGGATTTACCTTCAAAATTGATGCTCGGGTCATTTTGACTCGTGGTGACCAGGAAGGGACATTAAGACATATTTCAGGATTATTTCAGATCTTATAGACCTTGCTTTGTATTGATTGATCGCATCTAAGACAAAGAGATTGTCAAAGGGTGTACAAGTCGCATCGTAGGTACAGACAGGATACCGGTTTATGTCGCATCTAAAATCTGCAACCGAGGATACGCCTGTTTTTAAGTTTGCAATACCCAAGACGAAAGCTGGCTTGAGAGCTACCGCGCGACAGAGACATGCGGAATAGGCGATGCTCGTATAAACATGTTTTATTCAGTCTATATGTAAGACACGGTAATTAAATCTAATTACGTCTCGAAATACATATAAACATGACTTTGCTTTTGATATAAAGAAAAGAAAAAAAAAAAACTTCTAAGAAGAATAATGGCCTGTTGACAAGATCCTTTCACGCGATTTTGATACAGTAAAAGCATCTTAGCCCTTAAGTATACTAGAGATTATCAGCACATTGGCGTGTAAACATCTGAGCTGAATAAGTCGATATCATATTCACCATCAAATTTCACTTAGGCAGTGGTTTCCAAACTTAAAAGCTCAAATACAGCACCAAGCTAAAATTCCAACGTTCGCTCTCTGAGAATGAATTTATTTATTTATTTATTTTTTTTTCATTCTTAACAGAACTTGCCCGGAGCAACTAAAATCCGAAGAAACCCGCAGACCCCTCTTGGAAATAAAAAAAAGCTCAGTGTATCACAAAGCGGGTATCGCGATTTTTGTTACTTTGGTGTATTTCAATTTTACAACAGTCCAGATCAAAGTTCATGTTGAATCTGAATTTCAGGATATATATTTCTTCAACCTTGGAAGTTTTTGGTCCTTAAATATCGGGTCACTGGACCAGTGAATTACCAATTTGAAAATTTCTTTAAAAATGAGTATTTTTTTCATCATACCAATGCATGCGGAATTATAAGATCTTCGAGACTTTAGAAACCCGAATTTTTACAAGACCCTTGCCTTTCCATTCCATGATTCAGTTTTTCGGACTTATTTTTTCGGATTTTTTTATCGTTCATAACAAAAAAAAAAAATTAATGCGTTAGATCGAAGCAGTTTGATGTTTTCTATACTGACATTTTCAGTTGTTCATTTGACAATGATCTTGTTTTTTTGGGTGATCAATCAGATCCAAATTTGGAATACCAATTTTATAATTGATAAAATTTGCTACGATATAAGGCTTGCGAATATGATTAAAGTTGATAGCTGGTGTTGGCTGAAGGGATGAAATATATTCGCAATAAATTTGGAATCATTAGTCTAATATTATAATTACCAGGTATAGAATAGAATCGTTTATTTAATATTTTTTCATTGATATTAATGTGTTAATATTGTAACTACGACGTTGAATAATCTCCTGAGTAAACCGTCTCACATTTTTCATAATCATTGAAAGTTTAAGGAATATTAATGAAGAAAGTTCATTAAGTCCCAGAGCTACAACTCTTCCCTTTGTGCAGTGTGACTAACTTCGAACTTAATTTATAAACTAGAAAATTTACCCCGTCAACCACGTGCAGGTTCAAAAGTTATAACTAGAAATTCTCGTATTTTAGAATCCGGAAATTTCGATCGCAAGGAAGGTGCCTGTTACCTATCACACCCCTGACTCGCATGCAAAGTTTTCTACCTTGATCGATTCGGTATCCATCTTCCCGACAATGATTAATCTCAGACAGAACGTCCCAAACATTTCTAGTTCCAAAAAGACACAAATATCCTCACCTTATACAGAGTCCACATTTCACGACTAGCATACCAAATGTACCTTCTGAATGCTTCACGTCTTTCTGCACCTGTAGTGATTGTTTTTTTTTTTTTTTTTTTTTCTACAACCCTTGAATATCTTTACCTTACCACCCCGCATACCCAATATGACAGAGGAAAGCAATTCAACTGATTCATTCCTTGTCAGTTTTGTTTTTTTTTTTCTTTGTTTCATTTTACTTCATTCAATTTAAACATCACTCTGAATTTTATTTCTAATAGAAATCGCTGATGTACCTTTAAACCAGCTGTTTAAATTCAATTTCAACTTTGAAGATCAAGCTAATACTTCGAGTGTGATGTTGTACCATGTGGAAACACTTTTAACAAAAGATTTCCATTGTGTCACTCGGCGAGGGCATATGACAAGGAAGAGCACACTTGGAATGTAAAAGATTCATTGTTTTTTCTTTCTTTTTATTCTTACACATTTCACACGACATTTTGCCATTGCGATCTTCAATAAGACGAAAGTATTTCGAATCTATCACAACGTAACACCTTTCAGGTCTGGGATACATATCTCAATCCTGTCGTCAGACGGGACAATCAATGTTCAGGCATTGTCCATATATATGCCAGTCAATCCGTAATTTGACCGTGAAATTTGAGTAGGCAGCGATTTTCTTTTTTTGGATTTCGTAGGGGGGTTGGCGGTGAGTGTGAAACTCAGTTTCCGAGACGGGGTTGTTGCTATTCGACCGCAATCTTGAAATTAAGGGTGTGATTAGTTTTTTTGGTTTATCTCCGTAACCGTGAAGCTGACAAAAATTTTGTACAAATCATTTTTGTAGCTTATGCAATTACCTATAACTTTTATTTATGACTCTTTCGACTAAGATCAATAATGAAAAAGTTATGAGCAAAAAAAGACGACAAATAAGGTGATGAAATACTTTGAACACTCGAAATTTCAAAGTTATCTCGCCTCGAGGTATTTTACCACCTTATTTGTCGTGTAGATCACGAGTTTCATAATTCTCCGTTCTGGTTTAATGTTCAGATTCTATTTTTCGAAGCTGCTTGATATAGACGGTTGAGAATATGGAAAAGGCAATTTCTAAAACGTCCTTTGAACTCCCGACCAATAATAATTGGAGATTTGATATGAAATTTTCGTCTATAATTGTTGCCAAATATTCGTTTGAATAGTCGATTAATAATTAACGAACACAAGCCGATAATTGGCTTTTAAATTGACTGATGATAATTTGAACTCCGGATTCCGTCAGGTGGATTTCAAAGTTTTTATCTGAATAAAACTTTTATCATTACTTTGACAATTGTGAAATAATGAGCTTTCACAAAAATCCGATCATTCGTTCCTGAATAACGAAATATTATCTGATTTTTAATTTTTTATTTTTTTTTCTCCCCGCAATATGTTGACGTGGCAATTATAAATTCATATTTTTCAGTTTTAAACTACATCCAATGACCTAGTTTTTATGATAAAACTGCGACTACTCCAACTCCAATTCCAATTCCAACTTCAATTTTTCTTTGTTTCATTTATTTTTCAAATCTGTTCACCGTAAGGCTTTTAATACCCTTATACTAATCCTGGGAGTACGCAAAGTGAAAAACCAGCCCCGAGGCCAGTACAGTAAGGAAAATGAACGACTCAACCCTTTTCAATCATTCGTATGACTCGAGAGGATCAAGTGCTCCATGTAATATTTAAATTATTTTTACTTCTGTAATTTAGACAAAGGGGGTTCTCAGTTTTTCAATAGCTTTGCTTGATAGGCGCAGTTTGATCTTCATTAATTTTCTGTTTTTCGTTATATCTCCATCGTTTTATTCCTTACTGATATCAATTACGCACTGAGTAGGACTGCAATGGGGTTGTATAGTTAAGGGGTTCGTTAGCGATCCGCGAGTAAATTATTTATCCGTTTTTTCGTACGAATTATAAGCCCACAGAAATCTTTTCAGAAAATTCGTTTATGCAGTTAGAGAAATTCAGTGGAAAGAAAAAAGCCTAGCGACGTCCACGTCAAAGTCGCGGGATCGGAAAATATAACTGAACCTTTTGGAATGGGGTATAAGAAGTTTGCGACAACTAAAGTTTCAGCGATTTTTCAAGGTAATCGCGGAGGGTCTAGAGATGGAAAATTGTCGGATGAGTGAATGACACCCCGAGTTTGGGGCTATATTCAATACCCTAACTACCTTATGCGTGAAAAGATGTAGGGTACGGTGTTATTTTTGTCTCTCCAAGGTATACGCGTCGGTTGTATAAGTATAGAAAGGTATGAATTATTCCTTGGGATTTAACTTTGAAAAAACCTGTCCTACACCTTTTCGATTCAGACCGTTGCATTGTTTTTTTTTTTTTTATCAAACCAGAAGAAGAAAAAAAGAGCCCCGAAACGCTGCCCTATAATCATCATTGTTCGCGAGTGTCTAACTTCAAAGAAGAAAGGATACGGTCATTTCCAAAATAAATACTGAAATTTTTTTTAACGGTAAGAAAATTCTGTTACAGATCGTTATTTTAGGTACGAAATTCCCAAGACTTATATACTATTAAACTTTTTAAAATGGGTCATGGCGGTCGGCAACTGGAACATCGGAACGAAATTAGTTATCCACCCCAAAAGCAGACAGCAAATTGAAAAAACCTCCAGAGTTTTATCCGACAAGATCCTTGTTACAGGATTTAAAGATCAACTCGTAGATCTTCAGGAAAAAATAATATATTAAGAGAAAATGAAACACGCTTTTTGCACTTGGGATTTTCTAAACCTAGTTTCTCAGCGAAAACACATCCGATTATTGCGAAATTGATATCAGTGATGAAGGAAAAGTGAACGAAGGGTATATGACGCTCTTCGATTCAAAAAAAACTAAAATAAAATTTACAGAATCTTATCAAGAGTGCTTTGTAACGAATAATCGTTGTTGCTGACGTTGTGCTTGATAAATATAAAAACACCCGAAACATTTTCGCTTTTTGGAAATCGAATGCCCTTTGTTCACTTCTTCTCTATCACTCATACTAATTTCGCAATAATCGGGTGTGTTTTCGCTGAGAAACTAGGGTTGGAAAATTCGAAGTGCAAAAATCGTGTTTCATTTCCCCTTAGAGGCAATTAGTTTTGATTGCGCATTATTGTCTTCTAGCATCCTTTCAAAAGCCAGTCAGACATCTTTGTGATTCTACACTTCGTCCCGAAACCAGTCCTGTAACCATGTTGTTTTCTAATCGCTAAAAATGATGGAAACGAAGGACGAACACTCAGGCAGCTGCTCGAAGGAGTCTATCCCCTTTACGAATAAAAAAACAAACCCTCATCGGCTGAGGGTTTGACGTGGAATTTCATGGTTGACCTGAAAAATTTGAAGATAACCGTTGAAGGTTCACGCTCATCATTAGCACCTTCCTTGACAGTCAGTATTAATTATTCAATCATGGTGTTTGCTAATGGCTAATCTCAATCATCAAAGACCATCTCATATATATATGCTCTGATAGATGCCATTATATTGACTTCATTATCAGTTTTGACCGTTCAGTCTCCTCCACAGAACACAGAATCTTTCAAAAAGGTTCCGAAAACGTTAGACAGTAATCTTGCTATTTTAAAAACATAAAATTTATTTGTTATTGCATTTCAAAAATGTAAAAATATAACGTCTCTTGGAATGAAATTTCGAGAAAGGAAATCTGGGGAAAATTAAATCTGGGATGAAACACGATTAACACGACCTATACATCATATTATTAGTAATAATACGTTGAGGTTATCGTATATTGATTGACGATAAATTTTTGAGGTTTTTTGTTTTTTTTTTGTTGCATTTTTCGTTCATTTTTTTCGCAAGTGTCATAATATTCGAACGTAACAGAATTACGGAATAGAAAAAATGAAAAATGATCAGTTTATTGGTCGGATCGTATATAAGGGAATCTTCTGCACCCGTATTTGTGCTGAACTTTTCTTTTTATCTTGGCATGACTGGCCGAATTTTTTGATAACTGTTTCCGGTTGATATCAGCTGGGCAACAACCGAACGAAGATTAATTGTCCATCAGTGAACGTTCAACTTTTTTTTCCATCTTTAATTGGAGATATTTCGTCGTGTCCTGTTGGCTGTCCGCCTACCAACCCTCCCCCGAATAAACTTAATTATACTTGCTCAAATTTGTACATTTGTCAATAATTATTAATTGCTTACCTTTCTTATCGGGTTGTTTTCTATTCCCTCCATTTCTTAACCATTAAATTTTTTATTCATTCTCATACCGCCTGTCGAGCAATCAGAATTCATTCAAACGAAATCATGGTATAACATATGTATAAAATTAACAAAACCGTTGGATTCCTCGTTAAAAAGGACCTCATGCATCTAATATACAATTTTGTTATGATTTATTTTTTTTTTTTTTTCTATTTTTTTTTTTTACATGAGGAATCGAATGACGTGGTCCGTTAGTGAAAATTTGCAAATACATTGTATACACAGCTTCGCCCGTTAAGGAAATAGAATTTGATTAACGTTCGTGGAATTCGCGAGGTGAGGAAAATCGCGGATAAATATTTGCAAGTTTAATTTAACTCGAGTGAAATTGGAAATGTATTTTCACCTTTCGTTGGTGGATTATCATTCACAATATCGGAGAAGCGTGTAAAGTTATGATTTCACGAGTATATGGGGGATGATATGCAGTTTTTCACTACTTTTACTTTTTTTTTTTAAAACTGTTTTAATATTCAGTGGACGAATGACGCAGCTGCGGTTATATAGAAGAAAGAAAAAAAGAAAAATAAAATATCATCAATACCAGTCGATTTTGATCCTCAATCCTAATAATTGAGAAACTAAAGACCGTAAGGACTATAAGGCCTGCGACCCAAATACGACTTATGAACCGTCGAGTAAAGATGGTACGTGACGGTCTGGGAATAGAGGGTGAGGTTACCTAGGAGAGTACATCAATCCTTCGCCAGGACGACGGCATCACGTAGTTGGAGTTATTCACTCTCTGTTCTGTTCCTTCTTCATCCTCATCCTCCTATTCGTACTCCTCAAGTCTCCCCCCGGGTTTAACACCAGTATATCCCCGAATATCCTTCACCATCTTACGTTGGCCATCGTACACCAGCCCTTACACACACACACACACACACACGTGGATATACACTTACACCATCATACAAAGACAAGCGTTAACGCCTGCTTGCGAAAAATTTCATCCCATCGGAGATCCTTTGACCTCTTAGCTAGCGACTCTCCCAGACCTGGATGCTGGAGGATGGAGTCTGGAGGCTGGAGGCTGGAGGTCTGTCCTCGTCGAAAAATGCCATGCCCATGATAGATGGCATCTTCGAGACGAAGGCTCCTAGGATCCCAGGTACAAAATAAAAACCTGCTCCGAGTATAAAACCTCTCAAATATCAGAACGAATAAATTGGCTCCTGGCATGAGTCCTGAATCTTATTTTTTTATTTTTTTTTCTCCTCTAATCCTACAATCTTAAACCAATTTCAACGTCCCTCGACGTTTTTCTTTTCTTTTCTTTTCTTTTCTTTTTTTTCTCATATTCTTCTCAATTTTAATCGAAAAGAAATGACGTACACAAGAAGATAATCCTTTGTGGATAAAGCTTCGTTTTTATTGAACCAAAAAAAAATTTGGTATCTTTCACTTGGTTGATTCCATAATGTCTTTAAAATGTTGTTTCTCTTGCACTTTCAACTACGAACCTTTTGCTTACTTCTAGGTATACACTGCAACTTCAAGATAATTAATTACTTTGCAAGTTGGAATCATGTATGAAGAATAAGATTCCACCTTCATCCCCTGCCTTCCTTCACGTTTTCACCAAGCTCTACCTGACCTAACAAAATTCTAATTCACCCTCAGAAAAGTTTTAATGGGCTATTCATGTTCCTCGTTTTGGAAAACCACGGCATGGTTAGATAAGGTTTATTACTTTGATATTAGCTAAATTATTTCTTCATCTTTCGACGTCATTTATATAGTATATTATATATCGAGGGCTAAAGACCAGAAGAAGCGCGTGAACCACATTTTCTTCTACTTTGTTGATTTTGCTGGCATAAGGGCGTATATATTTGAAAATTTAACACGTGAGCGTTTCTGGTAGCATCCGCAATTTTTTTGTGGATTACGCCCTTCAGATCCTTAGCCCTCGTTATGACATATATATGGGTATATTATATATTACGTAAATATGTATATCACATCGATGTTTGACGCGATAGTAAAATTAACTTGCTAGAAAATTAGGAGTGAGTCAGCTACGAACGAAGAAGTTAGATTTATGCCGAGGATGTGACTTGAATATGACAACGACGATGTTAATAAAGCAGTCACTTCCGTGATGAAGTTTCGAGTGGCTTTGTTCTTGAGGAATGAAATTAAAACGCTTTGAAATTAACCAGACTTTGGTATTGGTACGTTATTATCTTAGTGAATGGGAAGATTGCAAAAACACTTTTACGAATCGTATACAACACTTCGAAATTTCATTCGGAATTCTAAATTTCAGAATTTTGTTCTTCTTTCCCTTTTCTATACGTCTGAAATTCTGGAATCGGCGTTATGTCAATAGATATCATAAATGTGTAGCTGAGAGTTACACAGAGTCTTAGGCTTAGATCTACGACTCCCTTTCGGCCAATTCTTTCGAGTTCCCTACCGCTGTAATAGGTTAATAATAACTCTCCCTTGGAACCGTTCGGTCACGGAGGTTTCGGAAGGGCTAAAGTGTACTTTGGTGGTAGCCACTTGCGTGAATTGACCGCAAAAGCACCTTCATCCGCTTCAACATCCGTGTAGGAAGCTGTCTAGCCCTCTGCTACTGATACATCCCACACCTACTCCCTCGGCAATTAATACAAACCCAATACTAATATATCACATCAGAGCAAAGTGCTCGAGGCAATTTAGTCCGGAAATAAAACGGACAAAACCTGTAGCTGTTTACTGTACTGCAGTTTGAAGCGGAGGTATGATTAAATAAATTATTATTCACCGTCAGTACCTACGGATCGTTTCAATAACAGCTTTAAAGGAAGTATGTAGTGTAAGGCACATAAAATGAGCATCAAGTATACAAAGAGAGCTTAAAACTGCTTAATAATTTTCAAACATCTTATAAACAGTGTTTTTCTTGAAGGGTACTTCAAACAATATTAACAAATAACTATAACTTCAATCCTTGTAAATCATATCTTGAGTTATAAGGGTGGAAGTTAAACTCTGCATTTTCACTGCACATGACTTCCACAGCAAGTTCCTTCGTCAGAACCATAAACACAAAGCACCAAAATATTTTTCATGGATATACTTTTCGAACCATCCATTGGTCGATTTGACCGACCAATTTACACAAAGAATGTGAGTTTTTCAAAATTCATTGAAATTACGGACGTCATTATTTTTGAACTATTGATCCGTAGGTCGGATATTAACTTGCTTGTGAATGACTCGATAGGCAATAGTGGCGAGAAGAATCCCTGTCGATTTTGAGATCGTAGGTCAAGTGTTTCTGGAAAAATTGTTTGGGCAAGGTTTTGAAAAATGGTTCCGAAAAAAATGGCCAAGATGTTTTTATTGGCTTTCGAAAACGTGCTTCCAAGATCATGTATTATTTTATACCTATATGCATCTTTTTCATCCCTCACTGTCTTCGATTCATCCTTTTTTCGATTTTGGGCCACGTGATCACTCACTTAGGTTTCACATAATATACTCTTTACGTGTCATTTCGAAAAAAAATGTTCAGCTTACGATTACTTAGGAATATTGCGAAAGACAAAGCTTTAAGAAGAAAATGTATCGGACCAAAAAATCGCAGAATAGTTTGTACTGTATGAAATCTAACGTTTTTGGTGTATGTATCTCGAAATTCCCATCTGCTTCACAGCTGTACGAAAATCCAGAAATTAAAACTTTTTCTGGCTTATGTTCAGCGTAATTCGAAGCTGTTCACGTCGCTCTTCTCACAAATTAGATCACTTTTTCTTACGGTAGAAATTATTTTGCGATCTTGGCCAAATCACCTGTATAGACACCTTGAGGAAGCATCAACCTCCGCTTCGATATTGGATTTTTTGCTCTCTAATTGTTTGGCGAACGAATCGCTATCCGACAAACGGACTACCATTTTGATATTGGGAAAATTTCTTTTCCATAAAATTTTGAAAAAAAAAAGAGCCTCCTCCTAAAATAAATAATATCACAAACCCTGACATTTATCTGATTACAACTTCAGATATTTGTCTAATAAAATTAGGCTACAGTGAGAAAATTCTTTTTCAACACAATTTTGGTTACAGAGAAAAATATTCTTATTTCGAGTTCATCATTAGTGCCTCTTGACAGAAATGCATTGTCGTTCGAGTATAAGTGAGTTTGATATTCTGGCTCATACAGGATCTCATGAAAAACATGAGGGCGTTGCTTCGTGAATATGTTTTTTTTTTTCTTTCTTTTTTTCTTTTTGTTCACGTGAAACGAAACCCCTTTTTCATTTTCCTTTTTCTCTCTCTCTCTCTCTCTGACTAATTGCACGAAATTGGGTTAGCATGGTAATGTCGTTGCGGGTTTAGCACTGTAAAGTAGTGTGTGCTCATCATTCTCTATGAATATTATGCCCATGAAATGAAATAGTTTCCATTCAACTCTCTGCAAATGTCCATACCTTGCAGTAGTATGCTATCTTCAGAGTGGTCAACAAATCTGTGAGTTTGTTATACTCATATACCTAGTAGTTCATGTTGGCAATTAATAATTGACCCGTTGTTGTCAAGGGAATTTGTTCGAACGTTCAATAACTTGGCCGCAGATTAAGTAACGTTGGCAAACCCGGGTGTAGTTTCATGCCACACAACTGATTGGAAGCGTGCCAACCTGCACCCAGAACGGCCTTTCGTATTACGTATTAGGTGTTATCAAGATGTGCTTGCGTGAAAACCAAACAAAACCAACACGGATTAAAGCTGTTGCTTGATGCTTTTCTCTTTTTTCTAGACTTCCACATTGGGATTTGTAGATTTTTTTATTTTTTTTATGAGTACCCCGATCCATACTTTCAATAAAGAAAAAAAAAGACCAAAAACTAACTCGAAATTACCTTATTTCACATAGTCAGATCTCCTACCTGAAATGGATCACATTAGGACAAACAATGGCAAGAATGGGACTGAAATGTTTTACCATAAATGATCAATGTGAAATATTGTTGAGTATTTGACTCGGCATGAAATTTTTTTTTTTTTTTTTCGAAAACTCGACTTTCAAGGTAAAAGTCGAATCGTTTCGTCGCAAGTTTGATCCCGAGGGTGACAGGGATAAGTGAGCTCACCGGTCGTAGGCCGTGACATGAACCATCGTTATATTTTACGATTTTTCAATCCTTTTTACGTGCAAGAGGCACTTCGGACGAACGATATTCCCCTGGAAACAGCAAACATTTCTCTTGAATAGTTAATATCGCAGTTATAGCTACGTAGGTGTATATAACCCCTCGAGTGTACTGCAGGCGATGGGCTGCACATGCGCACCGCATACCACGTCGCTATATTAGTTATTATGCATCCTTGTTGTCTGCGGGAAAAAAAGGATCATATAGTTCAACAGCTTAACTTGAAGTATCGCAACGGATTGCCACCATCAATATCAAATACAGTTACAGAATTTTTTGCCAGTTGCTTAGTAGAGATTTGGTAATAATACTTTTTGGAATTGTAGTTACATTGATTGATAAAGATGGTGAATATAACCCAGGATTTGTATTTGTTTATCTTCTTTGGATCTTATTCACGAAAATGCAGTTTACTTTCTGGCAAAGAAGGTGGTAACTCTATTTCATGCAGCCAGCATTCTATTGGGCTTGTGTCCACAATTTATAGAATGGTGGATTTGGTCCCCTAACCTTTTTATTTATTTAGGAGGCGGGTGCCCACTGCGGTCGTCTTTTCTGTACCAAAAATTACACACGCCATGGCCGGTAGAAAATGCCTTCGTGTTCCTCAATGATGGGTTGATTTTCTCTCCTTTTCTTCTCCTTCTATTTCTTCTCCTTGACCGTTACCCTTTCTCTTCCCTTAGGACTGAATTGGTCGCCTCTAGCGAATTGACGACCCCAACGCAAGGGATGGCGGGTAAGCGGGGATGGGGGATGGGGGATCCCAGGGAATGGCGGAAAAAGCGTAAAAATAGTAGAAAGGAAAAAGGAAATGGGTGGCCGGAAACGAAAGACTCGGTGCGAGAATAAACATAACAAGAAATCTGAAATACCTATCATTTTATTTCTCGAGATCGAAGATACACGTCCGGATTCGACATATCTGTGTGTTACTGTATCGGTCGGAATATATACGGGTGTAGATTCTTACGTAATATTCATACATCTGTGCGTGTGTGTCTTCATATTTGGATAGATTATATATCTAAAGATGTCCCGTTCAGACCACCAAAAGGATTCTTCTGATAATAAATCGAAAAAAATGCAACTTCAAGTTTTTTTCATAGCTCGAGGTCGCAGAAAATGTTTGGGCGTTTCCAACGACACCCCACATCGTAGAACTCCGGCATGTCGTTGCCGTGATATCGCATCTCAAAGTTTATTAGCGAAGACAGTAGCGCTGCGCTACTGATAATGAATCATGCGATACCTCGAGAACGAATCAATGGAATGGTACGTTGTTGCATATCAATTTTCTTGGTTTTCTCTGCTCTACAACTAGAGTCGAGAAACAATCTTATATCTTGCGAAAAATCACGATGTTTCGAATTATTTCACGAAATTTGATATTTAAAACTTTGGTTTGATAAGCAATCGCGTGCACTAATCAAACTGTAACATCCTGAATATATCGGGTATCCATATGATACACACACGCGCACGTATCATGAGACTTAGCATAGAGTATACTGATATCTAACAACGGGTTATGTGCGCCAGACCATATCTGGGGCGAATTCATCCGTGTATCGCTTAATCTTTGGTAAATATCATGCATGACATATGTTTATGAGGGTAAAGTCACTACGTCTGCCAACCAAGATGTCGCCAAGACTAGACGGAGTCTGAGATACGGTTATTACCTTGCAGCAATATAGAAAGGTTATTAAAATAAAACAATGAACTTTTCTTTAGTGAGAAAACTATTGCTATGAATTTCGTATAAATACATGGTTGAAACAAAGCGTAGAATAGCATTACTACCGATCATTTTTCATAAACAATTGCCAAGCCAAATCACTGTATACCTACGTGCAACGCCATATTATTACCTCATTGGCGGTAATAAAAGTTTTCAGACTCCCATGCGGTCGTTGACTAAAATTGGTAACAGAGTCACGCGTACTCTTGCGGATTTGAAGAGCTAGTTTTCCAGAAGATACTCTGCAGCTTCGTTTTATTACTTTATTCACGATGAACAATACCGTATCTTCCTTCGTACTGGCGCACACATCAATGATACTCTTACAATAATAATAATAATGATAATAATAATAATAATCATAAAAGTAATGATAATAATAATATAATTTACCTATAAAACGTATCCTAGCCTATAAAATATATCGTATAATAATAATTTATTTATTATTAAACTTTAATAATTATACCTTGCATGGTGGCACTATTGCAATATATATTATATAATGTATACATATGTATATATACATGTACGTAGATACACATAGATATGTCATATGCATGTGTGTATACATATGGGGCATTCCATGCCACCGCGATCAAGATCTGGCGGTGACATTTTAGATTTGCTTAATAATTTATTATTTCAAACTATTTTTCAAAAAATGCATACACAATTTATTACAGATTTTTCCAAGCGTCGGTACCTGAGATACGATTTTCGAAGTGAAAAAAAAAACACCCATATTCTAAAATCTGAAAAAAATCAGGAAAATCTGAAAAAATATTACAAAATTTTCGAGCGCTATTAGAAGATGGAGGTTTGATTACGGGGAAAGGTGAAGTCGAAAAATGCCGAAAAAAAATATTTAAAAAATCGGAATGTATTTTCGACATATAAACGGACAAAAAGTACGCTATAATATGGGTCTAAAAAAGTATATTTTCAGAGTTAGGTACAGGAATCGAACATATTGTAGTTATATACATATAACTACAATATTGTAATATAGATTCCGATTTTTTAAATATTTTTTTTCGGCATTTTTCGACTCACCTTTCCCCGTAATCAAACCTCCATCTTCTAATAGCGCTCGAAAATTTTGTAATATTTTTTCAGATTTTCCTGATTTTTTTCAGATTTTAGAATATGGGTGTTTTTTTTTTCACTTCGAAAATCGTATCTCAGGTACCGACGCTTGGAAAAATCTGTAATAAATTGTGTATGCATTTTTTGAAAAATAGTTTGAAATAATAAATTATTAAGCAAATCTAAAATGTCACCGCCAGATCTTGATCGCGGTGGCATGGAATGCCCCATATATATATATCGATTTATGGATCAATTTTTGTCACTTTAACTATTTTTATGGGTACCAAATATTTTTCCTCGAACACTACGATTTTAGCTCTAATTCACGCTGTCTGTAAGATGTATTGCGGTAGTTTATAGCCTCGACCCAGGCCCTAAGTCGGTTGGACAAAAAAAACAAAAAATGATTTTTAGCCGAGTTATTGAGACTTACAAATTTTTGCCGTTTTAGTCAAAGATCGCACATTAATTTTTGGGATTTTTTTTCTTTTTTTTTCATAATTTTGGCTTCTGGTTTACAAACTGGATCGACTACAATTATTAATCGTCATGAATTTATGATCGAAAACTCATATCGATTATATTTTGCTTCTCATAAAGACGCGTCAGTGTCTTAGAAAAAAAAATCTTTGAATGAATCCATTTTTTTCGTTTACAAATTTCTCAAGCATGACGTGCTCTTTCACGTTTTAAATATTGGTAGTCCTCGAAAATTTGAAAAAAAAAAAAAAATATATATATTGATACGAGTAAAACGAGTTTTGAAAAGGTTTAATTTTGAGATAGGTGGTAATTACCATCCACAAACTGAAGATAGAAATAAATCGGAGAAGTCGAGGTAAATACGGTTGTTTAACTGACAAATAATTACCCATATTATTTAAATATTTATTCAATATATACAGAGCGAATTTCTAATAGGTGGACAGATGAATTGAGCTGAATTTACAATGCGCATGCGCAAGCTTTGAGCGCAGGCAAATTTCCAGTACGGCCAACTTTCGGAAACCTGAAATTCATACACGACAGACCGCCGCGATGCGTAAGACCCCCGAATTATTTTGACAGTTCGGCTGGGTAGAAAGTTGGCTACAGTGAAATCTTTCCTACGCTCAGAGCTTGCGCATGCGCAATGGAAATTCAGCTGAATTCACCTGTCCACCCGTTACGAATTCACTCTGTATATATTTATATATTTATATATATGAGATATTGGATGCCAACTCGACCAATGATTTTTCCTCACCATTTTTGATTTGATTCATAATATTTCATACGATAAACCCAACTCTAACACCCACTCATGAATTTTTTCTAATCTTTTTTTCCGAACCGTTATTTATTCATAAATTTTCGAAACTTTGAACAGAAAGACAATTTTGATTTTTTCGAAAAAAATCTTAAAAATTCTGTGTCCGAAGACGATCACGTTGACCCCTATTCGAAAGTGGAAACTATTTTCCTTATATTTATTTTGCTGATTTAAGAAAAAATTATTCTGTAAACGTGGTGGATAATGGCTCCCAGAATTTTTTCAGGAAATATCATTGGTTAAGTTAGCATGAAATACCTCATATATATATTTATTTATATTTTATAATATAGATATATCATCTGAATTATATCGTTATGTTACATATACAAGTAATAATAATAATACGTTGTATTCCTTTTTTCATAATCAGTGTTGTAAGAATTGTGTGTATTTGGGGTGTTTTTTTGTTTTTCAACTTTTTTTCTTTTTTATTCTTTTTCAGGTGTGGTCGATAGATTAAATTCATATTCAATTCTATTATTAAAGAGAGATATAATTATAGTTTTCAAATTTGAAAATGAAACTCGTTTTTTTTTTTTTTATGCCTACTTACAGAATATATATATATTATATATTATATATTTAGTTCATCTTTATAGGTATATCTCGTTACAGATATAAATATGTAATATATTATTTATTAATATCAATATCCATATTATATTATACATTCATATGCTTTTAAGTCTTATATTTATTATATTTAAATGCTTCAATTCTTTTAATACTTTATATTCATTTATCTTTATATTTTATTACATCGTTTAGTTTTTATTTTCATTTAGTTTTTAATTTTATATTTAATTTTTATTTTTTTTTTTTAATATTTTTTTTTCTTTCTTTTTTTTCGTTTTTTGTTTCTATTTTTTATCTTTTCGTTTCCAGTATAGCATATGTATATTATATATATATATATATGCGCTTGGCTCTCTGTAAGTTTTTTTTTTCATTATATCATATTATATTGGTATCGACATTATCTTATCATAATTGGTAACGTATTCGTTAAGGTTTTTAAAGTAGTTTTTTTTTTTCTTTTTTTCTTATTTACTTTTCTTTTCAACTTTCATCAATTTTTGAACGCAGTATAAATCACATTTTATCCAGTATCTATAGGTATATATTATGTGCACGCCGTTATTCACAAATCCAAAAACTAGCATGGTATAGCACGATTTAGAAGGAAAAGAATTAAAAAATAAAAAAATCTACAAGGTATTCAAATTTTTAACAAATAAATTATTGCTTATCGAAGTATAGTTTTTCAACTGGAACACAAACGGATTGTTTTTTGTTTATTTTGAATTTTTTTTTTCTACCCCCAAAGTAGGTACAGCAGTGGTGAAAATGTTTTTTTTCCCGATTTGAAAATTTATATTTTATTTCACGCGTTTTAGAACGTTTGATAGAGCTGTTGGGCTATCAGTGAGAAATAAAGTTTTCCAAACGGCGCAATATATGTATAGAGAGAAAGAGAGAGGGAGTGAGAAAATATAACACCTTCATCCTTGTATCTGGGAATTTTTATTCCTACTGAAATAAAAATGACAAAAAATATGTGGTCAAATGTCACGGCACGGTACCGCGACGGGTTATCGACTTATTGATCGTCCCATGCAAACTGAACAGTTTTCCGGACCATCAGGAGGACATTTTTCAACAGACACGCTTTCGCATTGGCCCTCGTCTATTCGATGGTTTTTCGCAATAAAATATACCTATCGCGTGGTATCTTCGTGGCGAGAAACCCGCGCGATTGACCCTCCGAAAATAGTAGCGGCCAGACCTGTGCTCGTCCTATCAAACCAACTGTTTTCACCTTTTCTCTTTTACTCCCAATTCTCTGACTTTTACAGTTTCATTTGAATAACTACTTGCCGGTAAAATTATACTTTTTTATACTACAGGACGTTCGTTTTTTTTTTCATATTTTTTCTCATTCGCATGGTCAGAAATTATTTGATTAACTATATCTATAGTTTTAACCGGAACTACGGCTTGTCAGATTTCCGGACTCGCGTTGACACGCTTGGTCAATTTTATTACAAATGAGATGCTCGTGAAATACAAAACTCCATTAGTTATTTCGTTTTATTAACACCTCGATGCGAACAATTGTCAATAACTTCAAGAACAATAAATATTACTATATATCGATTCGATCTTCGACCGTTTTTATTGAGGCCGTTATTTTTTTTTATGCTATAACGCTGATCAAAATGAGAAGATGTAATCCCTTTTTGAAATTTTTCGATGAATATGCAATGCCCCCCCTTGTGTTAACAAGAAAAAAAAAATACTGTCTAAATAGTGATCGCTTTAAATCGTGCTATAAAAAAACCATGCTAACCACCTTGGTTCGAAAGTGCAACGGCACACTTTGCTCGCTTTAGACCGAGCGTCTTTATCCCAACTCGCTCGCGCGCAGCCCTCGGCCACTGCGAGCGTGTTTCGCTTCTGCGCGCGCATGCCTTGACTATCGCGATTGCGTTTCGCTTGTGCGCGCGCGGGTGCGTGTGATTTTGTGTGTATGCGTGTATTTAGTATGATGGCGTGACGGTGTGATATGTTCAGCGAGGCCAGTCTCACATTCTTTCATTCATAAATTTTTTTGCATAAATGTTTGTAGAGCTTCAAGTTGTTTACTGAATTTTCCGCGGCTCTAAGTAGATAACAGTGAAAATTTTTTACAGCCGAAACTGTACGGGCTGTATTGTTCGCTGCTCGTTTTGTCTCATGTTCTCGCGTATTTGTAGCTGTGACGTGTGGCCAAGGCTTTACTATTATGACTATGGAGGGACGCACCCAATTCCAACGAAGGATAAAATAGAGTTTGCCGAAACATATGACCGAATTCTTTCGCCAAAGAAAATTGGCAAAATCAAACCCTTCGATTTCGCCCCGAATTTCATTGGGAAAAAAATCCGTTTTTTTTTTTTTTATATTTTTTTTTTTTTTTCTTTCGGAGGATATAAACCGTTCATCTTCAAGTACTATAGTCATGTTACATAATCGACTTACAGATATTATCGATATTTGTTGAATACTCAATTACTTACAAAAATGTAAAAATCCAACGATTCAGGGAATTATATATACATATACATACATCTCTACAGTGGGTTTAATTCTCTGCCGTAAAATAGCCAGAGTTAGAAAGAGGATAGAAAAAGATTTGATATTCATCACTTCCAAAAATAAGTTATACCTTTTCCAATAACACTGCGACAAAATCGATTTTACATGAACAGCAGAAAATTTTATTTACATAGCCCGAGTCCAGCCGTCAGTTATTAAAACCAAACCAAAGGGAATCACATCGAATTCGAAACCACGTTTGTAAATAATTTGAAAAAACGTTATTCAATGAATAGTGGATAATGTCCAATGGTTTTAAACAATGAATAAACTGTGAATTTAGTATTACATAGTAAAGCTTTGGCGCGCCACATTGGTGACCCGTAGACGTAGAATAGTAATTAGCTAAGGATAATCAGTAGTTTAATTAATATATTTATATGTATAAGATAATAAAAGCGTGATCACGTCTTTCAAAATGTTGGACGACTGATATTGAAACGACTGCATCACGCGTGCTATTAATTAACAAATTAATCTGTTATACTTTCGCAGCACCCCGTCGAAGATGGTCACGTTACAAGTAGACTGGCTTGATGCAAGATGGTCATTGCCAGACCAAGAATGACAATGATGAAGTTCAGGACCCCATGAAGGTCGGTTGCACCCCCTCTAAGTATATCACTAGCGCTGAGACGCTGGTTGTCGACGTGTCCGACTTCGATCCGACTCTCAGTTACATATTTGTGTGTACCAACGTCAGCTCTGCACCCTAATCTCGCTGAGCCCCCATCGCCTTCAAAGTATCGTGCATCAGCTTCGAGTCGAAGACCCAAAGTGGAGGGAATACCTTCAGCCAACGTTGCCGATGGATGATGGTAAACGATTGTATTTTCGGGCGGAATCTGTGAACAAATAATCATTCAGATGTCATAAGAAGATCGTGAAAACAGATCAACTTTTGTGGGATGAGGAAATATTCATTCAGTCATCTTTGTCATCATAAGGCCCATCCCTAGTCGCCCACCTCCTTTTGACACAATGTAACACATTTCGATTATTATCCGAGCCCAGGCGTCAAAAACGCAAAAAAGGCCGACGCTGCGCGAATTCAAATTCAATACCGAACACATACGTCCAAAAAAATGTTCGTTTCGTGCGAAAATAGAGTCTACAGATGGTTTTTACATTTGTCGTAATGTAATGTTTTTCGTAACAATGTAAAAACCATCTCTAGTCTCTATTTTCGCATGAAACGAATATTTTTTTGGACGTATGTGTTCGGTATTGAATTTGAATTCGCGCAGCGTTGGCCTCTTTTGTGTTTTTGACGCCTGGGCTCAGATAATAATCGAAATGTATCAATTACATTGTATCAAAAGGAGGTGGGCGACTAGGAATGGGTCTTAAGTCATATTCTGATATAAAAAAATGCATCTTCGATTTCGTCTTTGATGGTTCATTACTTCGGAGTGGAATAGTACTTTTTGAGACCGACTCAGTGGATAGTTGGAAATGTTTGCACACCAAACCATTTCTATGAGGACAATTGTCAATTGGGAAGATTGAATACGTGAAATGGAGTTAGGAAGTGAAAAGCAGGAGTTCTGTTCAATGGGCTGCTTTGCTAATTGGACATCATTCCACTGTTACACATAGGTACTACAGTAATGCAATGGTTGAGATCAAGCAATATTATATACCAGTGTTTTATTAGGGTATGGGCTGAAGCGGCAGACCTTGAACCGGTAATATATCAAGCCCTATACCACATGTTGCTTCCGGCAATACAGGCCATTAATAATGATACTAATAATAATAATAATAATGATAATTTACTTTCTGCTTATCCCACACAAGATGAGATATTCGGAGGTTTATATCATTTATTGAGAAAATATGATATGAAGGCCTGGGGAGTTCGCTTAGAATTTTTGTTTTTTGTTTTTTCACATCATTTTTTCTTACATGTATTCGTAGATTAGATTGACTCGAATAAAATCGTTGACCACTTCCATTAGCGAAGGTTGAGATTTTGGTTTTTTTTTTTTTCGTGGTTTATGGCTTGCGGTAGATTTCTTTAGTTTTTACGACTTGTTGAATCGTACATTATTTTTATCTTTACTTTTCTTTCCTTTATGTCAATTTGTATCTTTATCTCGTGGAGACCTTGGGTTGGTTGGACACGGATACTTAACTCTCCAAGATCGTAGCCAGACTTGGCTCATTTCCGCAGAATAGAAAGATGAAATACGTTATATTGTCATCCAATAAGAATAAGTGGTTTCATTCATTCTGGCTAATCGACTGGGAGAATAAGAGCTAGTCTTTACGTAATAAATAAGTTTCGTAGAAAAGAATAGCCATTATACCAACGAAATTGATATCACCATTTCGAGACCTGATAACTAATTGTTTCCAAAATTTGTTGAAACGGTTTTTAGATTTTTAAAATTGCATAAAGGCAAGCGCCGGTCAGGGTAGGTGTATATCGGTAGAAATGGCCTATTTAATTTTCATGTTCTTGAATATTTGAGAAGGCGCACTGCGGCTTGACTTCCAACTATACTATCGTATATTCCGTGCCTGGGTCTGTGGCCTTTTTGAAGTACACAACGAGATGGACGACAGAGTTCCTTTTCCAATTCTTTTTTCATTTGGATCGACTTCGAATTCCTCTCAACGATTATATGCCCTTTCAAGTTACCGCGGCGATTTTTTTTTTTCTTTATTTTTTTTCTTCGCTCTCTCTCTTATTCTTCTGAAACCTTCAGGCTAAAAAGGAACCTCAACAGAGCAGAGCTTTGTGAAGCTCATGCATCGATAATCAAGTATCCCGTCAGTAACGGTAGGCACTTTGGGGTAATACTCTTGCCATAGAACCGCGGACTACTGTAGGCGAATTAAAATCGGAAAACCGCTGAATAGAAGTGAATTTATACGTCGTCTTACACTTCGTTTATTACACTTTCATCTCTTTTTGCGCACACATTTCTTTTTTTCAACGTTTGAAAACACGGACGAAACTTCTCATCGTTAATCAACATTGATTTGATACACGTGGAGAAACTTTCTGTTAAATTTACCATCTCAGCAGTGAATATATGGACAGCACTTTTTTTTTGCAGTATTAATTACCTTTTTGCAGTATAAATTACCAAAATTATAGTATTTGGCACATTGGAGGCTACTTGCTCCAAATCTATCAAACATGTCCATATGAAGATCCCTCAATAGTGTTCAAGACGGAAATGAAGTTGCCATTAATTTTTGCACGTAATTTAAACCATATGTTCTAAGGATGAAGGAATTGCATTGATACATTGCATCCAGTGCATTTCTAATGACTGGCTCGTTTGGAGGCTTGATGATAATGAACGTAATTCTACTCTTAATTAGCGTAAATCTGACGGTGCTACCTATAATGATTGAATTACCTTGTCAATCTCTTGTTAGCATTATTACTGCACACAACTACCACCGTCATCCACCCTCAATTCAGCAACCCTACTCCTGCCACCCGACTCGTCAAGCTACTCGAAAAGCTAATGTACGCATCTATGAATATTTGATGAGTCATGTATCATAACGCGGTGGATAATTCGGTGGGAATGCAATAATTGCTGGTGCCAGACAATTGTTTGAAATTCGAAGCACCGTCAAACCTATCGTTACCTTAATTAATCGTCATATATACCCATACATATTGGTATTTGTATTATGTAGTTTGAAAGGGCGAAAAGCTCTTGCTACAATTCATCATTCAGATCCAACCGCATGTTGGATACCATGGATATTGATGTTTGCTGTCATTCTGGATTTGATCAATTTTCACTTCTTATATAGCTCTAAAAAAAAAAATCAAAAAAACACCAGCATTCGTATCAATTCACACCTTCCTCATTACTCTCGCGCTGCTTGATATCATAGTCAAATGTTATACAAAACGATTAATTCACTGACCATTCGTCCTAGAATAATGTGGATAATAATTTAAGCGATTCATCACCTGGTTTAGTCGATTTATCTTGAACCGGGAATAGTTTTGTCTTCTCTGATATCCTCAACGTAGCTTTACCCGACCCTCCCTGAAGTTTGGGCATGAATTTCACTTTATCGCATACAGATTCTGATCGCCAGCAGTAAAGATTACCTCCAGTGCAGAGTGAAAGTGGAAAAAGATTTGTTGGAAGAATTGATGGAATTCAACGAGTTACTTCCTTCGACGTCTCTTTCCATGGATATGATGCTCACTTTCGTAAAAAAATTTCATTCAGAAATAACATTTTTACAAATTGCATAATTTTACGGCCGAGTCTGATCGTGAGATCAGTCGACTGGTTCCTTTTATTTTGACAACGTAATAATTGAACCCTCAATTGGTAATTCAGCTTTGATATCGATTATTTTCCCCAAGTAATCATCCCATCATCGATACTCGAGATGTATTTATACAATATTCCAAGTAGCATCGAGCCGGGTTAAAAGTTGTAAAAGTTTGGACAGGGGTTTCAGAATGATTGGAAAGTGAAATACAAGCGTTATCCATGAAGTGCGATAGGCGAAGCCTGACAGAAGATAAAAATAAAGAAAGTTTGAGATATGGTAACGTGACATCGTTGAAGTGACGTAGAGCGACGGAACTTCCGAAAATGTTTTAGGGGTGGCTGTGGTGCAGATGCGCGAAAAAACAAGTGAAGATGAGAAAATGGGAAAATAACTGGGCAATAGATCATTATATGTAGAGCCATAAAAAACAAAAGTCAACAAAATATTGCAACAGCACACCCTTGAGGAACACTTTATGTTGGTTACGCACCAAGGCGAGACCCATTTGGCCCTTGGGAAACGCGTATGGTCAGATCTCAGAGGACACAAGAGATGATTCCATTTCTGGTCCTTCCTATTTGGGAGTGGTTCTCCTAACATCACTATCGACGTAACATTGTCCGAGACCTTTCATCCTGACCAGCGTAGAGTTTTTGGTGAATAACGTCCCATAGTCTTGCATGCAGTGGGGTGCACACCATCCCTTCATATTGGATCTCTATTTCCTCATTATATTTGCGAACTATGTATCGTTATTAGAATCTGTTTGATACCGGGTGGAACCTTTATTTGACGTGAAATGAATTCACATTTCCTATATAGCAGGAAAGTTCAACTGGAAAGTCCGATATTTATGATTACTAGTACGACGAATTGACGCAGCGCTCAACGTTGAAGAAACTCGTTCGAAAATGTATGACTCTTTTGTCATTACTGCAGCGTGGGAATAAGTCAGGTCATTTTTAATCAAATTTGACCTTTTAACGCCACCTGTATAATTACAAGAGTAATTTTTGTCACACCTTTTTATCTTTACTACGTTGGTTCGTATAAGTCCAGTGAATTTCTTCGTTATTTTACCTCCGTAGAAAATTTTCCGGGTTTAATGTAGGTACTTGTTTTTATTTGTTAAAAAATGTTCGTTCATGGTACAAAACCGTTCTCAAAGGCCTGTCAGTACCATTATTAAGTTACCTGAGTTATTAAATTAATTACGTTACGCTACGTTCATTCATTTGCTATCTCGTGACTAGCAAATAGCAGTGAAATTTTCTGCGTTTTTTTTTTTTTTTTTTCTTTTTTCTTTTGCACAGCCATGAGGTTAATTGATGTTCCTTGATTAATGGTGAGTAATCACATTCGTAAATGGGCAAATCAAAAACTAAACTCTTTCAAAGGCGAGAGTGGCTACTCGGAGAGTTGGGACACTAAAATGCACGTTTTACAATATCTTCCGGTATTAACGGCCCTTGAGTTGTTTTGAATTAAACTGATTCTGTTAATGTAATTCATTCTTCTCTTGAGTGAAATTCCTAAAAGTGGGGCCTGAAAATGAATCTTACGTGTTTAATGGCACTCAATTAGAAGTGCTCGGGTGGTTATGAAATAAACTGATAAATTATTTTAATTTATGATGATTTTATCGAATTTTCTCTCCGGAATGTGACAGGAGCTACAGGTTGGTGGAATAAATATTAAGTATTAGTTACGCGTCAGAGTATTCTGAAACTTTGATGTCACATAAAATTATAGTGAAACAAGTAAAAAAAAAAAAACAAAAAAAAAAAAATGAGAAAATTAACACAATTGAAGATTTTTTGGTCGAGTTAATGCAATCGGCTCCATTCGATACTCGACTATTTCCTTTTTTCAAACTAAAAAAGCTTTTTCGCCATTGGAAAAAGCTCGTATGTCATACGAAAAAAAAAAAATATATATCAAATTACATTCCCTGTATTGAGTGAACTCTGAAAGTCCTCCGGTTGACCCGGATCTTTCGAGGATGAGGTGAACACAGGCAGAGAGAGAGAGAGAAAAAAAAAAAAAAAAATTGAAAAACTGAAAAACATACGATTCTGCTGGGAGAAACCCTGAAGAATGCAGCTCTACGTTTGCCCTTAGATGTTTAGACGCTAGGAAGTACTCAGCAGACATTCAGAATTCTCCAGAGCACCGGTAAGTGCGCTTAGCAAATCGACCGCTGGTAGTAAAAAGCCCATCTCACAAAATGTATATCTCTCAGTCGGTTTTAGTTGAGCTCCATACGTTGTGTTTGTATTTGTGGGTGGAATTGTGGTTTGTGAAAGAAGTAAATTCAATGGAAACCTCTACGAGAATCATGCGCGTCTAATAAAGCTGTAGTGCAGCGTGCAATTCAATTTCCTTATACTCTGAGGATACCTTCTCTCTTTCTTGCTCTTCTAATTATACCATTACACGTATATCTCAGAAAGATCAAAGCTTATATCTGATCCTGGTGTTGTCTCATGTCTATTCTCTTCTGACCATAGCATGTCACTTCGTATTACTTGCCAGCCTTTACGACGACCTCTCAAACGAACTTGGAACATTCACTGTTCAAATGATGCAGCAGTCAAAGTGCTAATTGTTACGATTTGCCCATTAGCGTTTTCGAATAAACGCTTTATCCTTCTAAAGGACATTTTCGCAGTAACCAGAGTTTCAGATTTCAGATTCTTGACATTAAGTTATGGAGTGCTCGTTCCGCACTATAGTTTTTTTCTTTCTTTTGATGCATCGGTGATATTTAATATACGACGGTTTTTGCGTTGAAGTTATGGTACCTCAGTCTCGTTGGTTTCCGATTAGCAATCTAGTTGTTTTATTCAAACCGTTTCGTAGCTACTTGTAGTTATTTATCCCGTTTATTTCATCCCTGTAGTACGAAGTTGGGGGATCGAGGATTCGGAACACGTAGGCAGTTGTTCTTACCGAAATTAAATCCCTAGAGCAACGATTTTTACTTTTCAAGTGTAGAATTCGTTAGACCAGAAAACTGGTATTTCTTGTATTTTTCTCACGAATTGAAGAACAATGAATCTCGTAGAGAGCAACCAGCCTTTAAACTCGATCTTTACAATCAACAAATATTCAAAGCGGTTATTTGGTACGACAAACAACTAAGAGGCTGAGCTTCACACTGATCAGTGACCTGTATGGGTACCAGCTCACTAATTGGCGTCGCTAATTCCCCGTAGGACTTTGTCACAAAGGATTTTAAGGACGAAGTTTAACGAGGGTACAAACCTGTGATAACCATAATAATCAATGCCGTTTTCGATCTCTTGGATTTATACGAAATATACAGGTAAACACACGAACAAGCAACAAGCTGGTTTTATGGAACATTACATTTACATCTATGGGGAGTTTCTTGAAGGGTTGATTTATTGGATTTGCTTCTAACTTTGTTCGTGCGATAGTATCGTAAAAATAGACGAACACTTATTTTATAATTTTCAAAGATGTGAATTTTCGAAACCAACTATCTCACAAATCGGTTATTATATCGCAAAATTGATGGGTGCAAAATGCTTGGAGAAAAGTACGAAGTTTGCAAGAAATGAATAAAAACTAAGTAATGTGGAAAATCAGTTATTCCTGAAGTGCGTCAGCTTGGATAGGCTTTAATTCTCACCTCACATTCTACTAAAAATTCGATGATTTTTCAGTAGGGGTGCCAACCTACGAGAAGGATAAAACGGTCATCGTATTCAATGTTTTATTGCGGTGAGAATAAAGGGCGGAAAATAATTGTGAAAAGAGCATTTGAAAGCTACGAATTTCCGCTTCAAACTGAAAAAAAGAAAAATCAAATATCACAAGAATCAGGTCCGCTGTGTCCATTTGAGTAGAGCTTTGCGAAAAACTATTTGCGAAACGGTGACCACGTTTATAGGCAAACGGAATATCGGAAACACAAAAACCAATACTTTTTGGAATCGTCAATGTACCCTCTAAGCTTTTATGGATCGGATTCTTGATCCACGCAAACGTGGTCAAGTTATATTTTTTTTTTGCATTTAATCACGTTTTTCGGGATTTTCGCAAACGTTTTCATCAATTTTTCAGAAAACGAAAGGTCAAATGAGAAATTCGTGCCATAGAAGCTTGGAGGGTACATTGACGATTCCAAAAAGTATTGGTTTTTGTGTTTTCGATATTCCGTTTGCCTATACCCGTGTAGAAATTTGACCAGTTTGCCTGACTTCTGGCCAGAGCCAGATCAGGATTTACTACCCAGCGCGACCTAGGCAGAGCCTGACTTGGCACTGGCCAGATTTCTTGAACTAGGGAAAGCCTGACTTGGTACTGGCCAGGTTTCTCTTGGATTTACTAGTCAGGGTGAACTAGGGAAAGCCTGACTTGGTACTGGCCAGGTTTCTCTTGGATTTACTAGCCAGGGTGAACTAGGGAAAGCCTGACTTGGTACTGGTCAGATTTCTCCTGGATCTACTTGCCAAGACGAACTAGGGAAAGTCTGACTTGGTACTGGCCAGCATTCTCTTGGATTTACTGGTCAGAGCCAACTCTCCAAAGCCTG
The DNA here is from genome assembly GCA_914767705.2 of Tenthredo notha. NCBI lineage: Eukaryota > Metazoa > Arthropoda > Insecta > Hymenoptera > Tenthredinidae > Tenthredo > Tenthredo notha. The sequence goes on along the minus strand of OU611915.1, from coordinate 7,971,536 downwards.
ACTTGGTACTGGCCGGGTTTCTTTTGGATCTATTGGCCAGAGCGAACTTACCAAAGTCCGACTTGATACTGGTCAGATTCTTTCTGGATTTACTGGTCGGAGCGAACTCGCCTAAGCTTGACTTGGTACTGGCCAGATTTCTCTTGGATTTACTAGTAAGAGCGACCTCGGCACAGCCTGACTCAAGCCTGATATCATCATAATTTCGAATCTTACTTCAGCTGGATTAATCTGATTCTACTAGAATCGATCGCTTTTTGGCCAGCCATTTCTGAGTTTTTTTATAAAAGAGGTTCTTTGGAGCATGCCTCTTAGATGTGACGCCAGTAAACACGCCGTATAATATTATGGAACCCGTATCATAAAATAATGATCTCGCAAATATCATAAAATAATTGATCTCGCCTTGACACTGGTCAATCATAATACTGATCGGTGAGAATAAAATGTCTATTAGCTCTTAATTCGACAGCTCGATCATAAGTTTCGACAAATAGGAAAATATGCGAGACCAACTACCATAGGGTAGTTTGGCGTAGTAGGTAGAGCGTGCTACTAGTAATACAGCGAATGCGAGCGGACTTGGGTTCAAATCCCGGTTAGGTCGAAAAATCGGACAGCGTTTTTCTTAGCGAACTGGCAATGCTCGTTGATCAACGTGGAGAGTTATATAATGTGAAATGAAAATACTCACACGTACGTAAGTTTTTTGATTTTCTTTTTCTTACTAGGAACAGGGTTTCCCGACTAGAAGCTCGCGAATTTACTGGTCAGAAACTAGCGAGCTTACTGGCCAGAAACTTGTCAGTTTGCCAGGTCAGGCACTGAACAACTTTGCGTTACATGCCTAGTTCGGAACTCAGCAGTTGTCCAGCTTATCTACTGGCCAGAAACAAGGAAAACTGGGCAGGATCTGCCGAGCGCCATTTTTCAATTTCTGCACGGGTAAACGTGGTCACCGTTTCGCAAATAGTTTTTCGCAGAGCTCTACTCAAATGGACGCAGCGGACCTGATTCTTGTGATATTCGATTTTTCTTTTTTTCAGTTTGAAGCGGAAATTTGTAGCTTTCAAATGCTCTTCTCACAATTATTTTCCGCCCTTTATTCTCACCGCAATAAAACATTGAATACAATGACCGTTTTATCCTTCTCGTAGGTTGGCACCCCCCTTAGACGGTAAGAAGAATTGCTTCCGAAATTTCAATGCAATCTAGTGATTTGATTGTTTGAAAATTATCCACGACTGTTTTATATCAACAAATAAACAGCAGGCAACCAATATTCATTCAATAGATTTCGCCCATTTTATACTCACCGGTTCACCGTTGATAGTCCAGAAGATGGTGGCGCGAGGCAGTGACGGCGAAGCTGTACAATTGGCAGTTACATTTTCGCTCACAGCATACGGAGAAGACAGTCCAGTAATATCCGGGGGTCTTTGAGGCAGAGCTTCATGAAAAAACAATCAAAAATACCAATATGATTCACAAATTGGGAGAAAGGGGCAAAGGGATAACAACAGCCTAACCAAAAGCACGTATACGTGCGTACGTGTTTCGAAAAACATACAAACTGCACAGTTATTTGGTTCAGTTATAAACTGAACTCGAACACAGTACAGTAGCATATCTGCATTATTTTTCGTAGTGATATTGCAGATTTTTCAGAATCTGCACTCCACGTAAAAAATTCCCTATAGAGTAGTTCGCACGCTTGCCGCTAGGGGAAATAGAGCGCGACGCTCTCCCGCAAAAGAGAATGTACAGTTTCGGTATAAGGACGTAGGCACAGTTCACATTTGAACTGTCTATGAGTGATAGAATTCATATGGACTGGTTCCGAAACTCGTTTGATGATATACCGTGCGATTACGTGGAAATTACAAGTTCTAAGCGCGCAGGCGCTGATTTATTCGAATATCACAAGGAATGCCAATTTCAGACTTGCCACGAATATCCCTAGAGAGTCTGTCTGCTATTTGTTTCCGATTGTTGTCAAATACAAATGGCGGCAGACCGTAGCAGGAAAAGGTTATGTTTGTTGTGAATCTAGCAGACGACAGAATATAGGGATATTACTGAAAAGTTGGTGGAGTTGCTAGCCTGATTCTGCCGGCCAATGATATTTGAATAAATCAGCGCCTGCGCGCTTGGAATTTGTAATTTCCACATAATCGCACGGTATGAATTTTGAAATTTGTATTTAAAAAATTGGAGTCATGAACAGGATAATATTGCGAAAAGTCAACCCAGAAGAGAGAAGGTATTCACTCTGAGGTTCATATTTGCAATTTAATTCTTAGCACCAATTCATGGTCAAGGATATAGCAATTCTGACAGACGAGGGTCGGTGGAGAACTAAAGTTCCAGTGAAATTTAGAAAGACTCGATGCTCCCTGTGGTGGTATAATATCATTACGCGTGGTGCTGGCATTATTCGGGCTATTAACGGTTATCAGGTTTAATTAGGTTTATCAGGTGGCCTGGTGGCCTAATGGCGTTAATTGGTACACCGGATTATGGGAGATACCCACGTTTAGTCCTGCACTACCCGCTGTTTCAAGAACAGGTAATTAAATTTCTGTCAATTCCCTGCGATAATCCTCTTTCAACAAACGAGATTTTTATCCTCGTCTCATTACCTAGCGGAGTTATATTCCCCATAAATCTGTAAACTTTACTGCATATTTCCTCCGCTGCTGATTATTAATAATGAGATAAAACAAAAAAATCTTTAATGCTCAACGAAATATTGAAGACTTACTATTCTGACATTCTACTCATTTTTTTCTTAAATCATGTAATTTCACTAATCCCATACGACTGGCTATAACACGACGTATGAAGGAATGAATAACAGGCTGTGGATTTACTCTCGAGTTGTTGTCGTATTTACAAAGTGGATTCGGGCTTCATAATCCACTGAGCAAAAGGAAGCCATTTACCCTTTCTTTAACCCTCATTGACGAAGGCTAAATCCAATCCAAGCACGTAGTAGGACCTCTTTTAATTCCACGCCCAAAGTGCCGCCACGTGGGTTAAATATAAAGTTAATTTTCCGGAGAGGAATTTCCCACGTAAATCCCTTGTTTTCTACTCTTACAAGAATTAGCTATTTGCAATAGCGTTTCACGTGATAGTATATTTTTTCAACATTTTATTACCCTATTCCGACATTTTCATTCCAAACGAACCACGATCCTTTTTTTTTTTTTTTCTTTTTCAACCGAAAATTCGTCTTTTTAATCAAACCTCAGGCTTCCATATCATATGCCTCGAGTTCTCAAAGTGTTTTTTGACCTCCTGTTAAAATAACGTTGTCTGAAAATTAGCAAAGTCCTTGTCGGTCTATAAATCAATTTAAGCCCCGGGTCATCAGAGATAATCGATTATCCAACTAGATTTAATTAATTCCTTCGTGATCCGTGTCAGGCTGGCTTCACACCTACGTACGTACACTTCAGCTGGTCGTATACGTTCAATTTATAGATCAAATTATAAAAAAATTGACGCATCCTATAAACGTGCTATCATCAATAATAATTGTGGATCAAGGGATTTTCAAATAACCGAGACACTTCGTTGTGGTAAACTAGCGCTACGACGTGTTGATTTTTCGAACTATACTTGCAGGACCGAGTTTATAAAAATATGTGGTGCTCTTGATCATTAAATATGAATTCTTGTTCATCGATCAACGATTCTTCATGTCGTACTTCAGAATACTGAAATTGCTTGTCTCTCTTCATCCATACATGGTTTTTATTCGATAAAACTGCGTGAGACCATGCGGGTGAAATTAACGGGGGCCCTTGGACATTTTCCGCCAGCTGTGTATATCGACTTCGAATTTTCGCAACTGTATTTTCGTAATTGATATTACTTTTCAACATTAAATTGCGTTTAAACTATTCCTGCTGCAATATTGTTGTGCCTGAAAAAGTCCTCGGTACCCGGTGAGTGCGAGAAATCATTATATCGCAAAAATGTCATTCGAGTTGTCTGACACGACGGCCATGTTTATTTTGTCCTTGTATCAGCTGTTACGACGAGATTTCATTTACCTTTCATTACAACTTCAGGCTTATTGTGGCTAAGCTCAACTATTTTAAGCACGATATTTGTATCCAAGGAAACGTTGGCAGACAACAGATTCTGGGAATATCTTTTCAGTCTCGTGGATTTACGGTACAACATTTACTCTTGAGTTTCTACATGTGCATGTGCCGATACCTCCATCATGGGATACCATCGGACACCGCTCAAAAAATGAATGTGTCATCTGTCGAGATGAAATCTTGAAACCATACAGTCGACTAGGCATGCGCGATTCAAGCAATTTTTACGGAGACGGTGAAAATCCATATAAATTAACATAATAATTTTAGCACCTGAAAATCCTAAGATATAATAATAAATATGTTATAAATTTATAAGATCTTGAAGAATATTATTTATTCCCACCATATAGGTATATATATGTGCTCATTTATTTTTCCGGTAAAGTGAGTCACGGTTATTTTATTTTCTTTTTTTGCCCACTCTATATGTGCACGTTGAGCACACCCGGCTGAATAAGATAAGTCCGTTTCAGGATCCCTGAGCGTACATAAGGGATTCTCTGGGCCTCCAGCGGGACGCGTTATCATAGAAATCGCAACATTACGGAGCATATGGCTTCATTGATATTAGGCAAACTCTGCGGAATCTGTCCCGCACTCAATTTCGCGACGACAGAATTTATTAACTTCCGCCCTCTTCTTGCATCCCGTATAACCACTGCCCCCCCCCCCCCCCCCCCCCCCCCCAGATCTGCACTGTACGATGAATGTTAGGTAGTATCTTTTGTCTTCGTTTAATTACCGTTTTATTCCCTCGCCGCTGAATACAATTGTTTAATCTCTTGGGTACAGATTCTTTTTCTTCCTCTAACCCTGCCATAGGTATTATACCTTCTATACCCATACTATCTCTAACCTGAATCAGAATTTATTTCCTGTATAATTTTTAACGCTAATCCTTTGTTTGCTAACGATTTTACTGCTACGTTAAAAGCCAGATTTCTGGCCACCCTTTCTCATTACGCATTACAGAACCATTAATTATCGGATATTATCCAAGTGGCATATGGAAGGATTTTTCCTCTGGCTAATTCATTCATTCATTTATCCATTTCTTCATTCGTTCTTTCATTCATTCCTTCACTCTTTCATTCATTCCTTCTCTTTTTCATTCATTCATTCTTTTATTCATTCCTTAATTCATTCCTTCATTCATTCCTTCATTCCTTCATTCCTTCATTCCGTTATTCTCTTTATGCCTTCATTCTTTCATTCCTTTATCCCTTTATTCTTTCATTCATTCATTCCTTTATTCTTTCATTCATTCCTTCATTCATTCCTCCATTCTTTCATTCATTCCTTTACTCTTTCATTCATTCCTTCATTCATTCCTTTACTCTTTCATTCATTCCTTCACTCATTCATTCCTTCATTCCTTCATTCCTTCATTCCTCCATTCCTGCATTCATTCATTCCTTCATTCATGCATGCCTTCATTCATTCCTTCCTTCATCCCTTCATTTCGTTATTCTCTCATTCATTCTTCCATTCATTCATTTATTCCTTCATTCCTCCATTCCTGCATTCATTCAGTCCTCCATTCATGCATGCCTTCATTCATTCCTTCCGTCATTCCCTCATTCATGCATGCCTTCATTCATTCCTTCCTTCATTCCCTCATTCATGCATGGCTTCATTCATTCCTTCCTTCATTCCTTCATTTCGTTATTATCTCATTCATTCTTCCATTCATTCATTTATGCCTTCATTCCTTCATTCATTTATTCCTTCATTCATTCATTCCTACATTTATTCCGTCATTCCTTCATGCATTCCTTTATTCATTTGTTTATTCATGCATTTTTATTTCAAACTTCGACTCAAGTAAGCACAGCTGATAATTGATACGATATGTGACTAGTTCCATTAGATCGTAGCGAAACTCTCTATAACCACTTGCAACAGCCGTGCCGTACTGGACTGTAATTAGTTAATTACGTAGTTTGCTACGGTATGGATAGCGGAAGAGGTCAGAGAGTTGTAAACTGTCGGGTAAACGCGATCTGCTTATGGCTGAGTAATTTCACATCCGGACACTATTCATCTAGTTAATCAAACATAAACTCAACGAGAACATTAATTTATAATAGAAGCGATTTACTTACAATACGAACAATCCAACTCATTTCTTTTCCATTATTTACCTTCCATCATTTTCGCGATATAAGAAAAGTACTGGGAATGATTTCTGCTAATTTCAGCGATACCTTATGCTTTTGGTCGTTCAGCATTCGAAAAATAGTTGAAACAAAAAAATCATTTGCGATTTTTTTTTTGTTCTGAATCTTCTGATCGAGTGCTGATTGTTTGTATAAAGGGCAATACACATTTACGACTTGTGTAAACGGTCGGTATATAGTATAGGTATCGCAGAAAACATCGTTAAGTCTAGTAGCTGGCAGCCTGCATTAGGAAGCTTCCTGAAGGCTTTTTCTTAGCTACTATAAGCCGCAATAGTTTTTATGCTAGCTAGGCAGGACGAATCCTTAGGTTATCTACTGCTGATTGACTGATGCTGGCTCTCTGCCAACCTGGCAATAGCATCCGCCAACCCGGTTGGAACCCATACCTTCCTCTTCCGCAAGCCATCTCTACAGGATCTCTCATATAACCCCTTCTTCCTTCTTCTCCTTCCCTTCCGAGGAAGGAGCAAGGAAGTCACTTGTTTTTTCTACTCATCGCTCAAAGACGCTTCAGCCTTGCTGACATGGTCAGCCCAGACGAGATATGACCCACTACGACCATCAGGATCACCAAAGCCATATTTTTTTTTTCCCTATATTTCTCTTTTTCTAAGATTTTTTTCGTTTGCTTTCTCTGTTGTTCTTTTCGTATCGTTATATCATAATTATTTTTTTTTTTTTTGGGTCATTTAGTACCTATCCTCGATGTATAATATATCTATTATACTATATAAGGAGTTTCATCTCAACTTGATCATTTTTCAATCGTCGAATTTTTGGATTTGTTTGAAACTATATTTTGTACGATAGTATCGTAAAAATAGGCGGACACCATATTCGGGATAGTTGAACTCTACTTGGGCGGACGAAGATATGAATTTTTCAATTATTTTTCAATCTCGAGATAAATTGTCATTTTCGAAATCAATTATCCTAAAAATCGGTCATTTTTATCGCAAAATGGTGATTCAGTAAAAAATGAACGAATAAGACGATTTTTTTTATCATGGTGCCCAGTAATCCTGGAATTTTATGTCCTTCTCGAAATGGTATAGAATTATCCTGAAATTTTACTCGTGTGCTGGAAATTTTTCAAAAGTTTCAAATCGCAAGAACCGCACGAACTTCAGCGCTAACTTGTCGAATTCAGAACGTGAACTATTACCTTCAAAAACAACATTCTGAATTAGTAAGCGTTTCAACTTTGTTTAAAGTAATTGAAAATGAAGTAATTATAACGGCTTTCGCGAGACTAAATTTTGCTCAATTTTTTCATCCACCGAAAAAATTACATGAGAAAATTTGCCTTTGAAGACGATATTTTAGTCCTGAAAAAAAAATCCTGGAAGAATTCTGGATTTTCATATTCCAAATGATTTTACGCTTTTGCTGGACTCCATGTTTACCTACGTGTTAAAAAAAAAATAATAATGATAATTTCAATGCATATAGTAAAAGTCAGAAAACGAGTTTTTAAAAGAATAGTTGGCAGATTTTTTACCCTCTTCGTGATAGTTCGAGGACATGCTATTGGAAACCAGTATAGAATTCCAATAACTATAGCTGGTATATATAGAGAACCGTCAGCATCTGCTCCCGCGAGTGTCGATTGCGGTAAAGTTTAGAAAGAAGTGTGAAAAGTTTTTTGGCATAAGATTTTTCCTTTTTTGAATCTAAAGATCCCTTTACCGACTAAAAGCTGGTGATGTAGCCACTCCATTTTATCAGGGGAAGATTTCTGCTGAAGTTCTTTAGCAAACTCGATTCTACTATGGATTTTGAAAAACGGTAGAAACGATCCGGAGAATTAACTCCAAGCAAGTGCGCAGGCTTCATGTTTAAGTATATATGGGTTGAAACTGCCTAGATCTGTATTTAAACTATTTTCAGATTTGACCTAGTTGGTAATGTAATAGCTGTGGGGATCTCGATGTTTGTATTTGTATTCGGAATCCTACATTCCTATGACATATAAATCAGGCTGATTATCGTTTCTCGCATTCTCGGAGATAATCCAAATCGCTCGATTCATCTGCAAATTAATAATTGCCAAACTTAGGGTGGCATAGATCCTCAATTCACATCTATATCATGGTGTCCCTTAAAAGCGGTGTTTCCGAATTTCATTCCTCCAGGTGAATCAATTGGTTCGAAATAAATAAAAAATAAATGCTACCAAAGGATTTTCCTTAATTTTGATTCCATGTCGTGACACCCTAATTCGTACATAGAAAAAAGGCCAAAAATTTCTGAACTTTTTTGCCATGCAAATAGAAGATTTTCTATCGTTAAATTTACAACCATTTTTGATCAATCACTATAATTTGTTATTTCAGGCTATATTCCATCCGTTATGCAAAAACTGAAATAGAATAGTTATAGCTATGTGCAGGATGCGTTGCGTTGCAGAACGGTTAATTGATTGCCCAGCTGGCTACAGACACTTGTTAAATCTGGCAACGGAATGGTACAACGTATTGGCCATAAAAAATTTCAACAAAATTTGAGTTATTTTAAGAATTTGGACAACAACATAAAAAATCTTTAAACGAATCCGAAAGGTCGATAGAATATCTATTGAAAATTTCAAGGTGTAAATTTAATGAATAATTTGAAAAATGTTCATACCTTCAGCCTAGTTTCAATTTTCAACAAAACCCACATTTCATGTGGTTCGTTGAATAGCTGATATTCCTGAAACAATTTGACCGGCAAACAAATGAATGCTAATAATTCACGATAGATATTTTCATTCATGATGTCTTTGTTTCCAATTTTGTAACTAGGATGTAGAATGAATTCACCTGAATAAACATTGCTCTTATTATAAATTTAATTTAATATCATGAAATCTGTAGTTAGTACGTGTTCGAAAGTTCTTCATATTACAAGATCAATCACTTGATACCAATAATTGTTGGTATACCCTAAAACCGAAATCGCACAATGGCGAGTCTTCCTACCCCAATTCAGCTGCGATATTGGATAAAAGTCGATATTTTGAATGATTAAAGAAATTCTGCACGTCAGCTAAGAATGATCTAAAGGTTCTCCCCTCGATGAAACTAAGGGTCCTCAATACCGCCAGGATTCAAGCAGCACCCAAACAGTGAAAGGCTCCAGGATATTGCGATTGGAAAAAAAAAAGAAAAAGAATTTCGAGACTTGTTAATTTCTTGCAGCTTTCCGACTTGGCTGTAGTTCACCAAAAATCACGAAACATCAATGAAATACTCGAATTATTCCCAATTTGGAAATTCGAACGTTTTGTAAAAAGAAGTCAAAGCCTTTCGATAAAATTATTCTATTCAAAATTCATTTCGGTCTTTTCAATAATATTCATTTTTATATACAAAATCAGCGAATTTTCTTTTTCTTTTATTTCTAGATACGAAAACATATTTTTTTTTTTGATAAAATTTTACCACCCCTCATAAACTCGCGAGAAAGTCGGATACAGATGTCACTTTGAAGAACAAACAAAAGTTTAAAGCCGACTTTGTCTCAAGGTATACTATAGGTTGTAGGGCTTTAAAAATTTGCATCTTGTCGATGGGAACAACATATATGTATATATATATTAGGATGGTCCGTATTTAGGGCTCAGACGAATTTTTTAACAGTCGTACCCCGAAATCGGCTTCAAATAATTCAAAAACCATTCCCTAATTCTTTCAGATATTTATCTTAACTCTAACCGCTACCACCAAGAGGGTGGATTTCCCCATTTAAAATACGCGTTTATATTTCATTGTAAGAGTAATAATTTTCGAAGAAATCTTTAACTGCGAGATTTTAGTCGGCATTGGTGCTACTAGTTTTTTTATCAGAATTTTTATTACATAGTACATGTGTATTTTGAATGAGGAAACTCACCCTCTTGTTTGGAAGAGTTAGAGTTGAGATAAAAATTTGAAAAAATTAGGGAATTGTTTTTAAATTATTTGAAGCCGATCTCTGAGGCGCCTATTAAAAAAATTCGCCCGAGCCCTAAATTAGGACTACTCTAATATATTTACAAAAATTCAGGGCATGCCATGATGTGATAATTTTTTTTTTTGCAAATTAAAGAATAAAATCATAATAAAATCGTTTGGGTTGAAAGATATAATGTTTTTTTATTACATCTAGACTTACCTATTATGGTGAGGTTGGCGGATCGAAAATCGGTATCGAAAGATGGTGCTTCAGTCGATACTTCGCATTTGTATTGTCCGGATGTTTCGAGTGTTAGTTTTGTCAGCCGTATCGAGTTCTGTGTGTTGGCCTGTTTCTGCGAACAAACAAAATGTTTGCTCAAGTAATGGCGCTTCTTTTTTTCATTTTTCTTTTGTATTATTCCTATACGAGATATCCGTTCGCGGCTGACTTTCAAATATCTAGATACGAAATCCCACCGGCTTTCATCGCCTGATTTTTTTTCATTTTTTTTTTCTTTCCTTTTTTTTTTTCCCATCAACTTTTTATACACCGACGACAATTTAATTGCCCGGGAAATCTCCGTAACTGATGACGAAAGCGCGGGGAAACATTTTTTTCAATTTCATTAGGTATTCAATCTCTTTTTAATTTTCAACTTTTAATGCTTACATAAAATCGTCGAATCTTCATCCACCCGAATATCTGAATAGCTTATAAAATTAATGTCAGTATTCCTCCTCATCACAAAGTGTACAACTATATACTCGAAGTCTTATGGAATAAACGAAAAACACTCAAAATGCCTTACGAATAACAGTATTCACATTAGGGTGTGCTAAAACAAATAGACATTTTTTTTTCACCCTCTCACCCCAAGAATATATAGAATGACAATAAAAAACGAATCTCCCAAAAGGGAAACGCTGTCATTAAAGTTTAAGTGGTGCCTCAATCGACAATTAGGTTTTTTATTTGATTAACACGTTAAATACCACATCATGTTGATACTAATGTTCATATAACTTGGTTCGAACGAGTTGTACAAGAGTCTGTCTTGGTGCTCGGTATTTTTTTTCGATTCGCTGATTCCGAATCTAAGATCAAGAATCCCGAATTCATGACATTCATACAACAAATATCTCGAACATTTGAATAATTCGAATATTTAACTGGATCCGACGTTCTGGATTTTGGATTTCGGATCTCAGATTCGAAATCAGAATCCAAGACCTTATTCCCAACGCTGCCTTCTTCGGAGATTCATTGTTCAATGTGATTTTAGAAAATTCGTGAGGTGGGGGTCGGAAAAAAGAAGTATACGTCAATTTGTTTTGTACCACTCAAAACGAAATGGTTTTTTCCAACACGCTGTGCATAAAATTCAACTTTACCCGCGTTGTGTCAAAAAAAAACAAAGTCCGATACACGCGCGACTCGTGTGATTGTCACCCTTTCTCCTAGAAAGATGAAAGATGAAAAATAAAAAATTCAAAATAAAAAAATACTAATAAAAACAAAGTTTGCAAGGTTGAAAATTTGTCACTAAGAAAATTGATCACCCGAGTCACGTTCCTAGTATAAAATAGCTAGGTATAATATTACATCACGTGTTGTGAAAAATGAAAATATTTTATAGCTGAAATAATTCTTCAGTTGCGGCTGATATAGTTGGTTATAAAAAAAAAAGAAAAAAAAGAAAAATGAAGTAAATCATCAACTCGAGGGTGTTTGTATTTCAACTACTGGTATATCGCAGTGCTCTGAGAATAACCGTGTGACTGTTAGCCGACCGCTACGTATCTCGAATTCTCTGACTCATTCTATTCCCAGTTGACACTGAAACACCCGTGAGAGCGAAGAGACAAATTGTTGAGGTCAGAAACGCGCGACTGAGACTCTGAAGTCCCGAAACCCTGAAATGCTTCGTCGTTTGTCTTTAAAGGCTTACTTTGATAAGAGATTTTACTGCGAGGGGTTGAAAAGAGCCGTGAAAAATAGACATAAAGCAGTACAAATTGGTACCCCGCTTTTCTCAGAATTTTACCAACCGCACATTTTTATCTCCTACTCTAACGTTAGTCAAACTCAAAAGTTGGACTGCTGAAACATTTACATCCTTCTCACTGCCTACTTTATTTAAACCACGATTTATACCTTTTTTTTTTTCTTCTTTTTTACCTTTTTTTTTTCACTTTCTCATTACCCAACACCATAACCTCGTATACGATTTCAATTTATAATTTATGGAATAGAGTATAAAAAAGAAAAGAAAAAGAAAAAAAAAAGAAAAAAGAAAAGTTACAGTCAATATACCGGCGAGAAACTTTTTTTTATGGAAGTAATAAGATATAGTTTGAGTATCATAAAACCTGGCAAACTCCTGTGTAATATTGCATATATCAAAAAATAACTATAATGGCAATCATGAAACAACGATGAATAGCAGATAACTGATGGAGTTATGAGATGGTTCATCAGTTCAATACGGCTCGTAGAATGTTGAGTAGGTAATAATAACAATGAAGAACTTGATAATGAAGGTACTCTACTTTCACAATGCTACATTCAATATCAATCGATGATATGATATCTTCATAATCATTCAATCGTAATGAAAGAAGTTAATTAGATTTCTATAACGTTGCGCTAAAAATATTTTGTCATCATTTCAGAAACTTAACGGATAGTTACTGACGGATTTCCAAAATATATCATGACAGGAATATACAAACGTTCTACATTACTCAGCAATCGACGTACACGAGTAATCTATAGCAGGCATTTGTTACAGGCCCAGTCTAGAACGTCTTGTACTCAGGCGGTACATTTTTACTTATGAGAGACCTACGCGACGGATTTTCACCTAGCGGGAAGTTAGGTGCAACTATTCCGTGGATAAGGCGATGGGTTTGAAATATTTCTGTTGTGTCTATAAGAATATCATTTTAAAAGCTTGATGATAGTTACAAGCTCGATATGAGTGAAACGCAGTATTTCGAAAATTCAAAGACGTAGCAAAAATGAAAATCTGGTTACATGTCTGATACTTGACTGAAACGTTTTGTCCTCATGTTTGGGTGATAACGAATCAGTTACGGATATTAAAACGTGAAATGAAATTTTTAATCGATCAGACGTGTCATAGCTCAACGAACTGTCAATCAAGTGGATGTCATCTGTCAAAATTGAATGCGGTAATTTGATACAGATTTTCGCTTTACTAAATGATACGACGATGGTGAAAAAGGAAACAAAAGAACGAGAGAGAGTAAAAAATAAATAAAAAAAAAAAAAAAAACGTCGACTACTTTTTAATCAAATTGATTTACGACCGAGAAAAAAAACTTACTTTCGGGTTTATATTAACTTTTAATGGATCTTAAGTAGCATCAATATTCAGTACCCTAGGAAAAGAGAGAGAGAGAAGAGAAAAAAAAAAGAAAAGAAAAAAGAATGGCCAAGAGTTTCACGGACATGGTATCGCTGATCGATCCTCCCGTTTTCCTGAACCAATTATCTGATCTGATTATCAAAGGATCCGGATCCTTTCTCCGGTAAAGCTGTGGCGAAATTTAGGCTCAGAAAAAACATTTTTTCTATGTCACATCTCTGGAGGATCCTTAAAGGGGCACATAGACGTATTGAATGTTGAACACCATCAAGTTTTCATAATAAATATAATGTATGACTTGATTTTGACAAAATGCAAACGTTATCGTATCAACGTGTTGAAAAAACTATTCCCAAGTTGTTGGTCAGACTGGACTGTGACGATATGTTAATTATCAATCAGCTTCATTACCTAAGTTGAAATTTGCTTTAAGTTCCCTCGATTACTCTTGCCTTAATGGGTATACATATAGTATCAAACTAATTACAAGCATTATAGCTACGTTTCCGAAGGTAGCATTAATATATAGCTATATGCTATAAATAGGTACGTGTATTTGGTCAGTGATGAAGTAACGCCATACTATTACGTAGTTCGTCTCGATGAATGCATCACCCATCTGGCTGTTGTATCGTGGACTTGATGAAGTCGAAATTCTGTAGTCTAGACAAAGCGGATATCCCCGAGCCTGACGATCTTCCGAAATTCCCGCCATAATAATTCAAAGAGCTGTCTGCAGTGCCTCGCGGCGGTAATGTGCATCATCCTGGTATACATACATCGCGGATGAGATTGCCACCGAATTTCACCGAATTCCCGGGTACGCATCGGTTGACGGGTATTGTTTGTTTCTCGGGTTAAACCCGATCCCCCATATGTAATACGCAGGGCGATGCCAATGGTTTGTCGATAATATTCGTATGTATGGTTTGTAACGTCGAGACCTCTAAGCATTCGGTATTGGCTCCGGGGGTTGCGTTGGGCAACGGTTCGATTAGGCACATCCAAGGTTCAATTAGTACTCGTGAAACGTAAATCTGTTACACCAGCCCAATCCCACTTTCCGTACCTCCTACTGGTAGCAGCTAGGAAATTGGATGATTGATTGATAGGAACTCGATTAGATTACTACCCGTTGACCGATGCCTATGTACAGTACGGCTTGCCATTCAAGAAATGATTTGGCTAACTGCGTTACCACCGCAATTTATGGAAAACGATAAAGGAATTTCTCTCTATTCAATATAGGTATAAAAATGAAAATATCGAGGGAAAGAATGAAACTTTTTTTCTTTCCTACACCAAGCCAGAAGCCTTTCCTTCATCATCAAAGTGGAGAGTCTGGATATACGGTTGATTGTTAAAGGTTTAATACTCCCAACTGTGGCTACCCCACCAATTTGGCAATTGCTCATGGCAAACTTTCCGACGAATCATCTATCTCGGTCCTGGAGATAGGGCCGATTACATTACTCTCAGTTGGATGATATACCTACATTGAGCTTCCAGAGACTCAGATCTGGCATGTGTATACCCGTTACGAGTATCGAATAGAAAAGTATTCTTTCAGAAGACTATTTTACTTTTCAACATTTTGGCGACTCAAGGAAAAGTATTACAGTTTACGTCGAAACTGACTTTTGCCAATTGCAACTAATATTTAGGCCTTTTCGACAAACTGGCAAAACAATATCAGAAATGATTGACGGTCATGAAAATATGCCATATCTCGTTAAATTTTCATTCGTGAATTGAAAACCGCAAAACAAAATGGGATGCATTGAAGACAAATGGATTACCACTGCACTGAGCCAGTTAGGTGTTAATCCTGCGAACAAACGAATAGGGTGGTAGCTACTTCCATCAAGCTTTCGAAGATCTGTCCGTGTACAAAATTGATTAGATCATTTTCTGCCGAGTGATATTTAGGTCTGAGTCTTCCATTATGGTAGGGTATATTCCCGAAATGTATTTAAAAATAAAAGTACCGTATAATGGGCACTCTATTTAATGGGGTTAGAAAATAAAGAAAGAAAGATCTCCTGATAAACAAAAAATTTATGAAATAATACCGAATCTCTTTTTTCGCAATTTTTCAACAATGTAATAGTTCAACTATTGCCAAAACCGTGCCAATAGATGAACCTCGAATTCTCTGGTCGAAAGGAGAAATAGCAATCTATAAGTTTTACATGTCAATATTTATGTTCGTTTAATTGAAAAGCCAATATATACGTGAGCTAATCTTGTCCGGGCATTATAGTCGAATTGAAGTAAATCAAACATCCGAACACGAGGATGTTGGCATAGAATTGTAATTGAATTTGAATAATCAAGAAAGACTGGACGGCTTCGTGAACTAGTAATTAACCTTCGGTTAGATTCTGCGATCAGACACGGTGATATATTTGCAACCTCTCGAGTTTACGTATCGGTAATAATTATACATTGTGATATTCCATGTATGTTAGTAGAACTGCACAATAATTCTGAGATCAAAAAGTTCAAAGAAAAAACATTTGTCAAATGTGTGATGGATAAACACGAGTTTGTATGGCATAATGAAAACGTTGATTCAAGGTGTTTTTATCTCCAAAATTATTCAATGTCAAACTGAGACTATTCGACTTTTGAGTCGCATGAAAATTTCTACCCAGGGTATCCATAAATATAAATTTGGATCCGAAATTAGCGGCCCAAGAAGCCATCGATTACTAATTCTGATGCGAAACTGTTTCTTTACAAAACTCTTAACAATTTCGGTTCGCCATAATGGATATAGGGCTAATTTTCTCAGCCGATCTAATTTTTGTCAAAAAAGTAACATTTGGAGTGATGGAAGTAGAAAAAAAAAAAAAAATGAAATGTCAATCCTATGGTTTATACAATCTGTACGATAATATTGTTGCTTGATATCATTGCCAATGCACAAACTTAAATTCAAAATCTGGATTTTTAGTAATTGCCAAACCGCATTACACGCGTTACATTTGTTTTTATTTCATCAACTGCAGGATTGGGTTTTATTCTGTTGAATATAGCACAGTTTACTGTAACAAATCAAAGATATTTTACTTGGCGGAGGTTCGGTTGATGACTGTTGCACGCCCGGCAAAGTTTCTTGGTCTTTGATGCGCCGGTGGTTTTGTTTGTTTGTTACCGAAAGGAAATTCGTGTTTTGGCAAAGTACCGCTATCCGTTAGGTACTACGAACGCGGAGGGCTGTGAAACTGTGGAAAGTGTTGCCCAACTTAGGACATATATACCACAAATTAGCGAATTTAACTACGCCCTCTGCAGCAACAACAATAAATTGCGGTGACAAAAGTATGAAATTAAATTATGGCCCTACAGACCCGCGTGTGACCCAACGGTACCAACATTTGTTTTAATCTCATTCCATTCGCTTATATTATTTACGTCCCCCGTTTTCAATCCATTATAAAACCATAATCCTTGGTTATATGACATTTCCCAGTTATATATACCAGATAACATCGAGTCATCAATACAGGATATGAAATATACGGAAAATAACTGAATCAATTTTATGAAGATATTTAGATAATTTAAGGGTTGATTTATCTAAGGATTAATGTACCCAGGTTGGCAATAAAACTAACAGTGGGTTGCTGAAATACCTGGTAGTATGCGGGAATTTCGAAGTGGAAGAAAAAAATAAAATAAAAAATAGTCAGGGAAATAATGTTGAGTACAGGAATTTTGGTAAGAGAGTAACAGATTTTTTGGCCGAACAAACAAGTTTATATTTTATTGTGAGAGTGATAATTTTTAAAAGAAATCTGTAACTGTAAGATTTTAGTGGGCATTGGTGCTGCTACTGAGGGGAGAAAAAATTATGAAACATTGATCATCTTCATATTTAGATACTATATTTTGTTGAATATTTTGTTCTAATCTGATTTGATTCTTGCGCGATATATAAAAGAAAGAAAGAAAAAAAAATAGACAAATCCAAAAGCTGAAAGTTGAATAAATAGTCTAGATGATGAACTTACGTCAAGGAATACTCCTGGCTGTGGGAAAGTCTGTATCCGTGGATCATTTTTTGGTACAAATCGAAAGAATTCGTGTTCATCTTTGTACCACTTAACGGAGTACAACTTGTTGGCACCACTCAGACTCCATTCGCATTTCAGGTCGACTGTTTTCCCAATTTCCGCTTCCGTTGGAACCCTAACTTGAACTTTTATGTCACCTGAAACACAAAGGAGCGAAAAATCCGGTCATTGTCTTAAGTTTGTCATTAAGCTGTTCGCTTTCAGTGAATTATTACAATTGTAGGTATAATTTAGGTATGTACTACCTACGATCTGGAGAAACGAGACCGACTTGAAATCCTACTTAAAAGTAACCAAACCTGACTTAACTTTTAAAGTTTATTTGATAAAAAGGCTTGAGACCCACCTAGCTGAACCCAAAGAAATTCTACCCCGCTCTTTTTATCCAAGATAATTTTTTTTAAAATTATATCATAATAATTATAAAGCTTTCAAGTATTAAAAGTACTTTAACCCAATCTAACCAATTAGCAAGGCACTCTTATTTCAAGCCATGCAAACAGATGTCTTACTTAGGATCTTAGAAACGTAATACTAAGTTCAGAGAGAGAGAGAGGAGCTCCGTTTTATAACTGTGCAGAGAGAAAAAAAGAAAAAAAGAAACTTGTTCCAGACAAAAATAAAATGAAGTATGAAACGATAAAAATTGCTGGGATCGAGCGAGCGCAAAGAATGAATTTTACATCGTCTGGTGCTCAGGGACTGAATCACTGATAATACAATAAAAATATAAGTATATCGTTCCCTTTTTAACGAATTAAAATGATAATGTGTTTATCAGGGGGTGAACTTTAATTCGAGTAGGTATTATATCGAACCGA
Source organism: Tenthredo notha (assembly GCA_914767705.2). Classification (NCBI taxonomy): domain Eukaryota; kingdom Metazoa; phylum Arthropoda; class Insecta; order Hymenoptera; family Tenthredinidae; genus Tenthredo; species Tenthredo notha. The sequence goes on along the minus strand of OU611915.1, from coordinate 7,953,017 downwards.
CGCGATAGGAACAATGAGCAAACCGATAAAATTTACCTCTACTATAACGAAGTTGGTATTGCTGCATTGTCTGATAATAAAAATTATATTAAATACCATTAACAGTTCGTAATTACAGCAGCTGTATTGTTTTTTTTTTTTTTCTTTTCTGTGCGACAGCAAGAACTTCGGCAGAATCACTCTCGAGAACTGAAATCATGCGTCGTCTGCTTTACCTGGATTCAAAAATTTGATTTTTTATTTTTTTTTTGCGGTGTTAGAACTTAGGCTCTTTGATATCTAATGGTAGATTACAGTAATTTCCATGTTATCGAAGAAAATGATTCACCAAAGATAACCTGGGGCACGTCCTACAATTTATCTTGGTCGCTTGATGCTCAACAAGCAGTTTTCAAGCGGCTGCAGACTTGCCCGAGTGGAAAAGGGGCTCTTTTATTGTCGTCACTTTCTTACTTGAACCAAGTCTGTCCGACCGTCAACTCGAGAAATCTTTGCCGTATGAAAACGCTCGTCTTTTATGGCATATGTGCGAAACGGATGAAAATTTGAGACGAAGGAGCTTTTATAATTATTGAAAATTGTATATATCACCTTATTCCTCCGATTTGTCGTGTCAGGAAAAAAAAGAGGAATTCCCTACGTCTCTGCGTTTGTTTGTGTAATCAATTTTTTGCCCCGAATATACGGATTTCATCCATTATTGTATCAATGGACGCGGTTCTTTCCAACTTAGAACTGACCAGATTTTGGATTTGCTCGATACAGTAATTTTCGATTTATTCAAATAACAATATTTCAATAAATGATCTGTCGGTAACTGACCAACGGATTTTTATCGTTCTATTTACTCATAGAATACTTTTTTTTCTGAACTTGAAAATTCTAGGGCTGGTTCATCGAGGTCAGTCGAGTTACCTACTCGTATAGATTTACGAATCAATGTTTTCTTTTTTTTTTTTTAAATTATGTTCTTTCAGCACAGCGTTCAGGGCGGAACCCTTAAACCCGGGGTGTCAGATTCGTGAAAATAAACCGCGAAGAATCCACCGCACATTTGTCGTACTGGCGTTGGGTGCTACTTATCATTCCTTGCGATCTCGGCTCTCCAAACTTTTGCCCCGATATCTGAATTTAGTGGTTTTATCTCGATAAAGAATGTCGTCGTCACCACGGCTACCATACCACACTGTGCGTCCAGGTTTTCCGGGACGTTCGAAAAGCTATTTATCCGACATAGAACCTTCAACGGTTCAGAGGAATGTCCCCCACCGGAATATCTCCAGGCATATAGTTTTAATTAATTCACCCGATATTAGATATTTGCGGTATTAATTGTTTTTGTTTTTTAACCAGTTAAAAGAATATTTGCTTGCGTTTAAACATCACGCCGCTCATTTACTTTTGAATAATTCATTAACAACCGACCAGGCTCACCATCCCACTATAGAATTTCATAATTTACTGACTTGTTAGCGTGGCCCTGTATTCGTCGTATTCGACCAAGTTTAATAATATATTTTTATGAGTTGCCAAAATCGCAAAGAGAGATAGAGAAAAAGATTTTTTTCGTTTTTTTTCGTTTCGTTTTTTTTTTTTTGGTTTCTTCAAAGAAATAATAAATTAACGATACCTACCATTTACCCCGGAAACTTCACCCCGTTACTCTCTTCGCTTCTTGGGGTAATTAGCAATTTAAAAACTTGGCCACCCCCAATTATCCCTCAATTTTTCTAGACCCAGCTCGCATTAATTATCTCTAGAAGACTTAAATTATACCCAGGACCGTTGCTGCTGACTCGAGAAAATTCTCGAGTCACATTAACTGTTTGCTCAAAAATGAGCTGGTATATAAGTGTATATAATATATATATGTATATATATATATATAAATGTTACCTAACCTCATACCTACAGGTATATGGTACTTCGCCAAGAGTATTAAGATGGCGGTTGAGTAAACATCCACGTCTTGTAACTTGTACGGTAGAGATCAATTTCGTCAAAGATCAACTAAAACGGGTACCTATATAGGTAGCTAAACAGAAATTTATACCCTTCATCCCTTCATCTGAACTGATATCAAGCTGTTTGCAAGCCTAGTATCGATAAATATATATATGGAGTTGAAAATTTCATGTGAAAAGTAACCCTCGAGTGGGTGGTAATAAACGATGAAAAAAAAATTCAGGATATGGCAGTATGGTGTTTTTTGATACAAGAGCCCAAAGCAGCAATTCGTGTACGAGTGTGAAGGCGAGCCGAAGATAGCGAGTGAGGCGCCTTCACACAAGTAAGGAATCGCTAACGGTGCACGGAAATCTTTTTCCCGCACGGGTGCGCAAAAGAAGACTTTCGGTGCATGTTTCAAGAAATAATCTTTTTTGCAACACCTTCATTGAAAATCCTGTTTTATTCACCGTCTATAGGCACAGGAAATCTCTTTTAAACACTAGTGCGAGAAAACTTTCTCACACCGTATTTAAATTCACAGCAGTGTTTGAAAGACTCTTTAGGTGCCTATAGACGGTGGATAAAACAGGACTTTCGATGTAGGTGTTGTAAAAAAATAGTTTTCGACACACGTACGAAACGCGACAATGCCACTTGTGTGAAGGCGCAGCACAAGCCGTGAGCTCCACACTCGCTGTGCGGCAATGCCGCTTTTGTGCACTTGTATCGAAATAGTATATTACATACCTAGGGCAGTAAAATAAGGAAGGTCCCAGATCACATGTAATTGTCGTCCGAGGCGAAGCCGAGGTCGACAGACATGTGATCTGAGGCTTTCTTATTTACTGCCCGAGGAGTGTATACGATTTTTCTCATCGACGGAGCCAAAAAGCGGCAACTTCGTTCCGCGTAGCGGGACGAAAGTTGTCGCTTTCGGCTCGGAGACGAGAAAAAGATTTTTTGAACTCTGGCTGGTTTGCTTCATGGTACCATGTCACTCATCGGGAATCAAATTTACGATAGCTTACATTTGAAAAGGTCAAAGTGCAGGCTTGCTTGCCCACGGAAATGAAAGGTTACTGAAGTCAGGCAAGGGGAACCATTAGGAAGAGAGCTCGGCTTTAGCGGAGTCGGAATTAGTATATTACATACCTAGGGCAGTAAAATAAGGAAGGTCCCAGATCACATGTAATTGTCGTCCGAGGCGAAGCCGAGGTCGACAGACATGTGATCTGAGGCTTTCTTATTTACTTCCCGAGGAGTGTATACGATTTTTCTCATCGACGGAGCCGAAAAGCGGCAACTTCGTTCCGCGCAGCGGGACGAAAGTTGTCGCTTTCGGCTCGGAGACGAGAAAAATATATTTCGTTTGACGTTTAGAACTGTAAACTGCTTTGCTTTTCTCTTTACTCTTTGGGTTCATGACTCGCCTGCCATTTCACCTTCCATTTCCACTCCCTGAACGGAAGATATTAAATCGACTGAAACACTTGCTTATATACTCTCGCGTTAGCTAGATCAAGGAACCAAGTGAAACAGCCGGACGCGAAGAGAAAAGAAAGGCGTTACTTCCTTTTGAAATTTATATCCAGATGATTCCTTCAATCTTGTAATACTCAATCATACAACATCGTCCCAATCTACAAGGCCGAACAGTTGGGTGTAACAAAAATTGTAAGCGTGTGCTTGAAACCTTTTTATACTTATTATTTATCAAAATTGTGATTTGAAATGATTTATTTTGCTCATAGTGCGAGAAACCGGTTTTTGTCACGAATTTTGTTGGAATACCTGTAGTATAGGTAGTACAACATTTACCGAGCTTCAGCAGGATTATATTTCAACCCGATGCCCCTTACTCAATTTCCAAATTGTACCATGTTTGGTGAAAACGTTCGTTGCCTCAACCCTTTGGGGATCAGTGGTGCCTTTTGTTATTTCCGAAAGTATTTGATCGATTTGGATGAAATTTCATGCCTCAGGGTTTTTTTTTCTTTCTTTATTTTTACAGTCCCTGGATACGAGTTCAAAATCAGAGTTTATAAATTCAAAATTACAAGGAATTGGGAGTTTGTTTGAATTTCGTGAAAATTGATAGCTGGAGATCTGATTACGAAGTCAGATTCGTAATCAGTCATCGCAGAAGCTTTCAGGAAGATCAATTGTCGTCAACACTGCACTAATCAAAAAATATATCCTCGAATTGGATATATGATGATAATTCTGACCCTATTCTGCAAAGACGTTACTGTGTCGAACACACCGCGTGAATTTGAATGACTAAAGGACAATTATTTGCAGTGACATCTCGTCAACGTAGTGTATAATTGAATTCTAGCGAAATAAAATGGCGCACAATAAAGTGACAGACGTCACTCGGGTACAACGTGTGATTTTGAATACCGTTCCCTGTAGTTTCGTGTGCCCGGGTTTCTGCTTCCCTTTTCATCTCTATAGAAGTCTTTTTTTTTTTTTTTTTTTGTTTTCGAAATTTTCTCAAAAGTAGTGACGAGTGTTAACGGTTTGTTCCACTTTGATGCGTGGCTAGCAATCTTACGGTTTGGGTTCAATCAGAGTCCTTTGAAACTGCCGTGAAACTCCCATGAAACTCATTTCCTCGGATCCTGTTTCTCGCCGCGTTCTGTCGAGAGAAACTTTGGTTGAACTAACTAAAACCAACGGGAACTAACGAAATCTCTTTTCCTGGGGTGTGGCTCGAGGCATTGGGCCAAAGTGATTCGTCATACCCGCGCATATTCACATGGGGAGAGACAATTGGCTTTCGCCAATCCATGCGGCTGATCATACCATGGTGTAAAATCAATATGTCATTTTACCTCCGTTAAAATACACGTTCTTCCAAGCTACGTCGTTCACCATCGTATCAAACAAAGGCCGTCCCTTCCTTTATCGAACACGCATAAATATCCCCGTCGACGTACCTAGCAAATCTCACTGACCCACCAGACTGCTTATTCATAGGAGCACCTTAATCCACCAAAACGAACTAGAAGCCCGAGAACATTACCAGTTCCGTCACAAAGAGATGAACGGTCCTCGTCCAGAATGTGCAGTAGTAACCTCATTGTCTTGGATTACCTCTTACTTCATGGTCTGCATTCTGGATCAGCTGCAGTTTGAACATTAATGTCCTCTGCAAAGACGATTCCAACTTTCAGTGTCCACTGATTGTGCAGAGCTATCAATTTCTGGAGAACAGTTCATTTCATGTACCTATAAGTACTAGGTACCTATACCTAGATGTATCCATCCTCCAACTTTGATTGCTATACCTCGGGAATAGTTCGTTGTTGAACTTTACTTCCAGCGAAAGGTGACACGACAATTCGATAAAGTTATTGGACTTAAAGGAAAAAGTAGACAATCTTTGCGTCACAATTCTCAATAACAATCCTCAACAATTTCAGAACAATGCAGTTCGATTACTACTTTGAATATCTTTCAAACAGATCATATTATTGAGTGTAAACTCTGACTGGACCAAAACGGATTGCCTATCTCGTTTTTCTTGGGGATTTGGATTAGCCGGATATTTGGAGTTCTTGAAATTCTCACCTGTTAGGATTTACTCGGATTGTAAACATTGTAGAATCACGGTAATCATTGAGCTACAGGCATCTTATTTCGGAAAAAGTTACTCCACATGAAAATCTATCATTTGAAGTATCAGCAGCGAAAAAAAACAAAATAGTTCATTCTCGATACACCCCAGAAATAATACCATTAATGATGATTTGCATGAACACGAGGTACTCTCTTCTCTTATCTTCGATTCCAAATCAGGAATCAAAACGAGTTGAAAAATCCGTCGAACTAGAGAATCATTGATCGATAATTCGCTAAAAAGGGTTATGATACACGCTTTGGTCACCTCGAAAACGCGATTTGTAGTTTTTCCCATACCACATAAGTGATCGGGACGAAACTTTGGGGATTAGTACTTGGTCTCAGCAGAAACTGGCTAAATATTACGTTTTTTCAAAATATCAAATTTTTTGTTACAGATTCAGTTACCATAAGAGAAATCATGGAATATTTCACATATATGCACTAGATTTATTGCACTTTTGAGATGCTAAGCCACTCAGCGGTGGCGAATCACACAATTTTATCACTATCTCATTTGATCTGATAAAGAAATGACCGTGAAACTATTAGATTTCGCATCTTATAAAAACAAAATTCCGACATCTTACGGATGCGACATTTAGTAGCAACATAATCACGCGGTAAAAGTTCCCTACACGCGACTACTAAAACCCCATATAAGAATCGAACGATAATAAAATAAATGGCGGAATAATGAGGATTAAAATTATGACAATTTTTAATACTAACGAATATGAAATCGAATTATATTCTCACTGATATTTATAAAGCATATAATATCTCGACGTTGAATTTTGCAGTTTAACTCACGGTGTTTGTATAATGATATAAACACGGAGGTACGAATATAAACACGTGCAGGAAATTGACGAGTCTGTAGATTCTGGGAAGTTTGCGTCAGTCGAGTTACCTTTAGGTTAGGTTCGATTAAATTGAGCTTACCCAGGCTAGATCAGCTTGGGTTAGGTTAGGTTAGGTTAGGTTAGGTCAGGTTAGGTTAGGTTAGGTTAGTTCGATCTACCTTACGACTTACTTCACCAGCTTCTATACATATATATAGAGTTCGGTTAGCTAAGGTTAGGTCGTGTATACGAGTGTGTTTGCAGGCTGCATCTACGGTGTTTCGCTAGCCTTTAGAGTTTAGATAATTCAGGGTAATACCGGGTATAGACCAAAAGTTTACCGCATGTAGTTACGGGCGGTGAAGTAAGATTTCTCTTTAAACAGCTCCAACCCCTGCACTGCAAGCTCAGTTAATGATGAATTTCTGAATCAGAATTTCGCAAGCTAACGAACGAAGAGGATATGGTAATTCTTGAAGTAGTTTTCATCACGATTTCTCCACCGTCTCATGGTGTTGACTATGAAGTTGGGCACCAAATTTTGGGTTTTTTTTGTGAAAAACTAGAGACGTAAAATATCTAGAATCGAAGTACTGGCTGATCTTCTTCTTCTTCTTCTTCCTTAGACTTATCGCCCAAAGTACTGGCTGATCCAAGTATTTGCATCAAGTGTTTCTACTTGGACTGCATGATCTAACTCTGCGAGATCCGATCACTCACTAAAGTTCTGACTTTTAAATGATTATGCTTCAAAAGATTAGTAAAACTTTTGTAATAAAACTAGTTGTTTAGAAAAACAGATTTGAAATCATCCCCTCTGATAAATTGCGAGATGTGTATCAGGTTGTCAAACTGCGTCTCCGCATCGGTTAGAAAAACTTTTCAAAGGCAAGAAGTATTTCTTTCATTTATTCGAGTTTAATGTCTGCAATACGAGATCTGAGGATTTCGTAAATAGCAATGTATCTTTTGGTGTTTTTTTTTTTTTCAATTGCCATTTTGAGATGAACGAAGAAGTTATACTATGGACGTTGCAGACATAACTTGGCAATAAAAATTGTCACACTGTTATATTCTGAAGATGAGGATCACGATTTAAGAAAAAACAAGAAAAGAAAATCTGTTTCAAGTAACAGCACTCTCCCCTATACGCCCTTTAATTTTGAGTTTAGCGAGATGCTGAGCTGTATACAAGAAAATGAAAAAGATTTCCGTAACAAATTGAGCTCCGCAAAAATTATTACTCTTTGAAGAGATAGGAAGGAGGAAACTAAACGAAACGAAACGACAGTGAAGGAAAGGGCGGCGAGGGGGGTGGAGGAGGTGGAGGTGGAGATGGAGGGGTGAAAGAAAAAAAGGAAACGAGTCGTAAAGTTGGGGTACCCGAAAAGTTTGTTTAAACAAATAAAATTAAACCGCTCGAGCATGATATGCTACTCGATTGGTAAATCTCATCCTAATCTGAAATCGTGAAGGAAAAAAGCCGGATAAAAGACCCGGATCGTTATCGAAATAGATAAATGTCCTCCTTTTCCTCCCCTTGCCCCTGCCCCGGCCCCTGCCCCTGGGTAAGGTCGACGGCGAATCACTCCACCATAATTTCCTACCTCTGAGAGAGAAGAACTTTTCCGAAAACCTGAGCCTCTCAACTACAGCTGATACTATAATATCCTTATTTCCGGCTAGAATAAGATAGCGGAATTTTATTCTACCCTGAAATTCAATCCGCATATATGAAAATTTAAAAAAAAAAAACACATTTCACACGTCCAAAAAATTAGCTATAAAACATAGAACTGACTTCCGACTCTTTGAAAGTCGTGTATAACCAAAAAAAGAAGAGGAAAACAAAAAAAAAAGAAAAATTATCGGATGCTTGGTTTTCTGTCTGTATAAGTCTTCTATTTACAAATTGGCAAATACGAGCGCAGGGCCAACCCCCTTTATGGTATATTATCAACCCTATGAATAATGGCAGTATAACAAATGAATGTGGGATTTATCGAGCGAATAAGAACCAACGGAGCATCTGATCCAGCCTTAAATAAAATTCTGTAATACTGTACAACCATTCATTTCCAGTGTGGCTTGTCATTTTTCTCATTTTTTCTTTTTTTTTTCTTTCTTTTATCTTCTCCTTTTCTTTTTTTTCGAATGACGTGGAATAAAGAATTGTGACGATTTATACGCGGATCAGTGGTCTTATAGATAGTACCTTACTCATTTAACTGTACCTATAATGTTCACCCGCTTAAGCTTAGAAAAATTGCAAAAAGTAATTTGGAAAAAAACCTCATTTCGAGTTATTATATTAGGTACTCGTGTCAAATTTTCTGGACATATCAATTTTTCAGACAGTTTTTTTTCTTTTTTTTTTTCCTCCTTCGGCTTCTTCTTCTTCTTTCTTTTATCACTCAGCAGAGTCGTTCATTTCTCACTAAAAATAAGAGTTTATGTTCCTAAAGTTAAAATAAAGAGCTTTAGGTCGTTTCGACATTTTTTGTGGCACATCTATTCAAATCTGACGGAAGAGAGAAAAAGAGATGTGTGGTTATATGGCGCGCGAGGCCGAGCAGGGGGTTCCCCGATTTTTATGAAATGTCATTTTCATTGGAATGGAAATGGCCATAAGGCGTCTCTAGGTTCGTTCGTTCGTTCGTTCGTACGTTTAGAAGCTACGGTTGTTACCCGGACGAGGCCTGCAGGCATTTTGGTAGAAAGAGGAAAATGCTCCATTTATTTCGGTATACCCTACCGGGACGCCATGAAAGTTTATGCCGCCATCAACGACAGCGCAGAAACAGCTGAATACAGAGGGAACAATTGGCTGGGCATCGTGCGCCTAATAGTTAAGATTTTTTCTTTTTTTTTTTTTTCTACCACCCAGTCGCGGAAGCGATTTTTCTTTTTATTTATTATACTTTCAGTCTTTATATTATTTCCTTTTACTTTTTATTCCACCCTAATATTTTCACTCATCATCCAACTCTTGTATGGTGTATATTTTTTCGAACTGTGATCTTCTCCGGATAAATGTGAATCGCTTCTCTCTTTTCCGACTAATTTTCGTGTTGGAAAAAAAAAAATAAAATACAAATAAAATAAATAATCAACTCGGATCTCTCACGGATATTAAGAGGAAGTGAAACATTTGCCACTCATTGCCACAATTGAACTCATAACTTAAAAACCGACATTTAGTTGAGGTGATAGTTTGTACTGACATTGCACCCAGTATACTTGTAAAGTACCGTGTGGTGGCGCTAGTGCAGAATTCTTCTGTATCACTTTACGTAAGATGTATATGCTGCTCCTGTTTGACAAAAAATACAGATAATCAATATCGACTCGCACACGGCTGAAGGTAACCTCACCCATTAACAGATAGCCTAGAATACGAACGATGGACAAATAGAATCGTGTTTGGAATGGCTGGTTAGAAGACGCATGCTGCGCCGTCTGGCGGTAGGGCAGAAGTACCAAACGGTGGGTACACCTCTGCTTTACTTCGGTGAAGGGGATCCAGCCGTGGTCTTGAAACGTTTCACTTCACTTCAATGCTCAAAACGGCGTTAAATATTATTATACCGTTTGTTATTGATCATTATTTAATTTTCCATTCAACACCGCGCGCCTGGGGGATGTATTTAAATTCATATTGTAATCCGCGCGCTTCAGCGCATCGCCGTTTGTTCCCTTATCACAAATTCTCGTCTCAAATTTTCATCGCTTGTTAGAGTTAAATTAGCTCCTTTACCTGTTACGGTATTTATATTCTTCATTGTTTATAGAAATTTACAAATCGCTTTGCTATCTCTATTATACAATATGAAATTTTTTTTACTATCTATAATCCCACTGCACTGTTACAAAAAATGAATGAATAAATCCATATTAATCTTCTTATGCTGTACAGCATCGCATCTTTGATGTATTAAATGCTGAATTATTAAGCGCGTCAGTATCTCGGTCATTAATTTCAATCTATATTCTACGAACATCACATCTTGGCGATTTTCCGATACGGTATAGACTTGGTAGTCTCTTAAGGTTTTTGAATACGTAATTTGGTTTTGAAATTTTTTTTACCAAACTTCTTCGGCCGGTTATATTTTTTTTTTCAAATTTACTCAGTGCCGTACGTAGGTATCTTATTCGTCTGATGCAGAATTGGAAATCTTGCAGTGTGAAAATACTATATTGATTCCTCATAGATATCTGTACCTGCGGATAGGTTGATATACCTATATATAGACGTACAATATTTCTCGAAGGATTTTCTGCTCATGATATTCTCGGGTAGGTAGGTATACCGTTCCCCTGACACAAGGAAAGGAAAGGCAAGAAAAGGAGAAGGAAAGGAAAGGAAAGGAAAGGAAAGGAAAGGCAAGGCATCCGGCCAATCGAAAAGACAATAAATTACGACATTAGGTTCTACCGTAGGTACAGTTTCCAATATAAACCGAATAGGGAAGACAATTTCTGATGGCGAAGTGCTCAAAACCAGATGGGAACGCTTTGTGCAGGTGAACTACATTTTCCGTATAGATAAGACCAGTTCGAGGATGAATGTGAAGGATTCAGGTCTTACCGTGTCCCGTGTCCCGGGTCCCCAGGATCATCCATATCCGCGTACATACATGTATACATATATATGTACACAATCTGGATAAAGCGGAGCTCTTGTCCTGTTAAATAGTTAGTATCCTTCTACTATCTTACCGCGGGTTCTACCTTGTCCCTAATAATTTCAAACCGTATGGGATTTACCAAAAACTATTGCTTATAGGATTATACCTAAAGTTTCGCGGCTGAAAAGGTCCAACCGATGAAAAGCGTAATAAGTTTCACGAAGTGTTTTCTGAATAGATTTTCTCGTAGAGGTAACTATTCAATTTGAACATCCTTTTCGAACATGCCCATCATCTGAATTTGGAGTATGCTATACAAATGTTCGGGAATATGAAAAGAAGAAAAAAAAAAACCTGTGTAAAATATAGCAAATTACGTTTTCATTAGGTTTAATTTTATCGAAAGATTATTGTGCTTGTAAATTATACTATAGATTTTTGGTTTTCACAACTGAGCTGCGGATATTACTTGTCGTCGATTTCACAAGGCTCGTCTGTGTAACGTCGGATATTGCAATCCTTTCTGTCATTCACCGTCAGACGGCAAAAATATGCTTGTTATTATCGCCTCAGTTCCAGGTTTCAAGGATTCACTGAAATCCGAAGATTCATGAAATCAGGTTCAATCTTCACGCGTTCACGACCACTGAGATGGTTTAAGTGAAAATTGGTGGGAAATGGAAGGTGATATCAGTTACGCTCAAATATCATTGTAAAATTTGTTAATTCGTAAAGAAATTCGAAAAAATAAAAATAAAAATAAAAAATCTTATAGTAGCTTTTCTTTCATTTTTCTTTTATTTTTTATTCTTTTTTCTTTCTCTGCTTACCAAGTTGGACAGGAAAAAAGTTCGGATTGTTTTTGGCAGACGTAGGAAGTCAAAGTCTGTATTATCTTGTTTCTTTACTCTTCACTTGCTCCGTTATATTACAGTAGTAGCAGAACGACTTGATTCTATCTTTTCTGAGACTCGTAAAAATATTAGCGTTCATCCTCTCACGAGTTTTTTTCTTTTTCTTTTCTTTTCTATTTATTTCTTCTTCTCTTTTTATTATTTGGTCACTTTTCCGAGCTATGAATCATCGTGCCCGAGCCGTGGACCCATATTTCGGTTCTTTTGATCGTAAAATTCCTTTGTTCTCCTCTAACCTATGATCATATGTGCAGAGATCAAAATTTTCGCTTTTTTTTTTTTTTTTTTTTACCACATTTTTTTACGAGGATATCTCATAACTCTTGGTCCACTCATATATATATATGTATATTCTCTTTCTCTTTCTCTTTACAATAACAAAGCTTATTTTTTTCATCGCTCATTCCCCACGTACAGAATTTTTCACACGGTAATTCAATGCCGGATTGTTCTCTTGATCAAACAATTTTGTACCTGGTTACCGTTACTGTATAACGTTCCCACATCGCTGTGACTGTATATAGTATGTACCAGTTATACCTTTGTTTTTTATTCGCTCAATACGATGTTTCGATTCAAAAGCTTGTAAAAACAAGCATTTGTTATTATACTCTCAGCTAATCGTTCGAGGCATGGAGTTATCAAAATAGTTCCACACAGTTGGACGTATATCATCTGATTTTGTCCTTTTTTTTTTTTTTTTTCCCAAAATAGTGAAACTCTAAATGGAATCGGGCCCAAAGATGACTGTACGAAAATAAATGAAATTGAATTTAAACCATTCGAGCCAACCGTTTGTATACGTAGTTCAGGCGCGGATTAAGCATTCTTAGAAATATTTGTTAGTTTTGGCTGAAATAATTCATCGTTCAATCAATTGCGAGGCTAGATTTCGCCTTTCAAAAATGAGTTTGCGATCTATTGAATAACTCTTGTCATAGATATCCGCCATTTTGTCATCGTCTAAAAGCTGGATGAATCATTAAGCTCTTTATTATACTAAAGTATCTACAATGCAGGTAAAAAGTTTGTGGTAAAATCGTGGGTTAGACTTTAAAGTTGAAACGTATTTACGGACTAAAGCCATCCTGTCATCACCTTGTACACGTAATCCATCACGTTGATTCAAAGTAGGAATCGAATCAACCAAATTATTCTGCTCGTACGTCCTATTGCCCGAAGCTAACTAGTAACCCAATCTACAAACCCCTTTTCTTTGATGTAACCTGGGCACGCTGGTATATAGCTGGTGGGTTAGTTAGGTTTGAGGTAAGGTTCTTACAATTTCATTTCAACCTTTCCATCGCAGAATTCAGAGGGTACCGACGAAGTTGAGGAGTTTCGATTTTGTAGATGGATATTTCATTCCGGTCTGAGCATAACTCATATCGTAATCAGCACCGTGGCTCATGCTCCGATGTCAGGTCTTGTTCCCGTGAGCCACCTAACAGGCTTCTTGATATCCCGGCTTCCTAGTCTCCTGGTTAAGTCGTGAGAGCTATTCTGTGACCCCCAAAGGTCTAGAAGCAGATATATGGACACATTCTCGACTGAGAGATACACACCTCCAGAGGTAGTTAGTGCGTTAATCACTGTTGATGAGCGGGGCGAACAGCCATGTTGTACCAGAGAGTGTCACACCATAATGATGAAAATTTTTCATTCGTATCCAGGGCGTCATAAACCTTATTCAGTTCAGGTAATTCTCTACGAAGATTCAAACGCTTTGAATTTTACAACGCGGATATTGAGTGGGGAGCTATTGGAAAACCTGTAGAGATCTTAGAATAAACTCAATCCTTTTTATATACCTTCATCGTAAACCGATCGACCTAGTAACAGAATTTTTCCGAGGAAATATCAACCTTAACGTTTGTATCAGTGAAAACCTACTTCACCGAGGCAGCGTTATCATCACACTTTGTGATGAACATTTTGGCTCAACGAAAACTGAGACTGTTGGGATACAAGATGGTATTCGTTGACCAGGAATGTCCGGAGGTGAGGCCTACCCCTCGACTATTTGCACGACCCTGGAGCGGTCCCGGGGGTGTCGTAGACTCCCATCCCGTTATCTGGTGCCGGGAGTGATCCCAACCTAAGCACAGTAGCGAATATAACACCGGGCTGTTCCGCCATTTCGGTATACAGCATATGCCATGACCGGAAAATCTAAAGTACGGTGGTACGTGGGTACATTTCACCAAAAGGAAAACGAATTGCTTCTACCACTGGCCACAACAACTCAACGCTTAGGAAGTGATCCATGTACTAGGGAACGTTTACTGAAAACTATTTCCCTTGGCAGGGAGTAAGGTACGAGAATGAATTGGCCTAGTTTCCCTTATCCTGTGTGGAGAATACTAGCTGGTGGAACTGCAGAGGATGAATGAGTTAGCATTCGCGTTCGCGTTATACGTGGAAGCATTGTTTGCTGTAATTACAAGATGAGCAGTAATGCTTTCGCTAAACTTTTCAATTCGCTCATAACATCTAGAGAAGTTTACTTCTTTGTTATAACAAATACTTGAAGCTTTTGTACAAATAATTTCTGTTACAAGTGTACGTGAAGAAGGAAACGGTATTATCTGCGGTTTTTTGCAACCCGTATTTAACAACATCCATTGATAAGGTGCACACACACACATTTCCAAATACTGTGCTGCTCTCCTGCACTCCGATTCACTGACTATATTACCACACAAAGTTGTGCAAATCTTTCTTTCAATTCCATAACTCTTGACAATGTATGATACGGAGCTGAGAATGAAGATCAATAATAACGTAGCTGTAATTACCGATTCAAGTCAGATAATATCACATATTGTTCATTAAAATGTGCAAAAGTGGTCCAACTCAATTGTATCAATATTTTTATAGCTAAATATTCATGCACCATTGAGGCAGAATGTTGTGGAACAAGTAACAACTGTAAAAGGTTAATACCCATCGTATATTTAATTAATACCGTTTACATTGTACTCCATACAATTTTTAGTGCGAATTAAATGGTACAGTTTACCGGATGTTCCCAGCTAATGAAATTGTGTTGACGATGAAATTGGAAAAATTTGAAATTTGTTTGCAAAATTCCCAGAACACGATTAAAATTTCAGGATAATTCAATACGATTTAAAGGTGGACAATAATGTTAGGATATTTCTAGAACCTCCAGGACTTCCAGGATCGCTGGACATCATGATTACGAAAGCGTAAAATTTATTGGGTATGTCGGTTTTATTGTTCATTCTTGAAGCGATTATTTGAAATCGAGAGGTAGAAATATTTTCAGAAGAGGACATCGGGAGTGTATTATATGAAAGGGTGAGTATGTAGACTGAGTGATCACGTGGCTAAAAATCTAATCAAATGTGATTAATACACGCCGTTGGAAACCAATGTACTACATCTAAGCAGGTTTTTACGAATCAATTTTTTGAACCTTGTCCAAACTATATCTTCGCAACCACTTGACCTAGGATCCTGAAATTTTCAGAGTTTCGTCTTATCATGTTTGACTATCGAGCATTCCACGGACAAGGTAATCTGACCTACTAAACTTTGATGAATTTTGTTAAAGCTCGACTTTTTTTTTAGAGTTAATAAGCTCGCTCGAATTTCTCGATGGATAGCTGCAAAGGCACATATTCACGGACAACATTCAGTCGTTTGGTTTTTATGGCCCTGACGAATCGTTTGTTGTGGAAATCCCATAGCGTCAAAGGGTGCAGCGTTTCACTTGCACTTTTATAAGCCCAAAGACGACTCATGAAAATTAATTTCCAATCATTTTTTAATAATGTTTCGAAATTATTGAGGTGGTTCTTTCGATGAGAAGTGAAATCGAGTGGTCGCCAAGCATGGGACGTAGGTAAAATTTAGAATTCATGCCTAATTATAGCCATAAGTCATCTGGTTAAAGAAAGCACCACCCTGGTGGTAATCTCTTTTTGTAATTGCTGTTCATTTTATGTGCCCATAATACTGACATGTCCTGTTCAGCTGTTGTAATTATCATTGAGTACCGGCATCAGTTTTAAGTTGTTTTGTGTGAATTCATAAGAGAAAAGTGTGAAAAGAAAACTTTCCAACTATTTCCCAGACCGTGATTTCCACATCGGTTGATACTGTGTCAAGAAATCTGGGCGGTGTTCTGGAAATCAATAGTTGTAAAAATTTTCTATGAAATGATATCTGCAGGATGGATAATTCGCTCTTCATATTTCCAATGGGACCGAAACTTACGATTATAATATTCCTCTTATTTTTGAAAAAAGAAAAGGTAATTAAAAATTGCAAGTACAGGGAGATAGCTAAATAACAATAGCTACTACACTACATGAATATATTATACGAGAATGAAAATGAAAAATGATACTCCATACCTAAAAGCCTCTCTACTCTGTGTGTGTACATAATTCATAACCTAGTGGAATTCCAGTGTCGCTAACAGTCCTAAAAACAGGTTGATAAAAAAAAAAAAAAAAAAAGAAGAAGAAAAACCCAGGAATTGGTTGGAGCAACGCGCGTTCATCGAGGGGAAGATTTGTGTTGCGGTATTAACCCGTGGTACGCAAATAATATTTTGCCCCGGGTATAATAAATTAGTGAGCGCTACTGCGTGTGACCCTTTATCATCCCTGTTCATCCCTGCACAGCAGATACCGTTCAAGAAATGGTCCGCTTGGTGTACCGCAGATTTAGCTAACAGCAAGAAGGAACCTCCTCTTATACAATTCGAGGCGAAGATCCTGTATCGTTAAATCTATTCTACCCCACTTTTGTCCCAACCTTATCTTCGCTCACCTCTCAAATCCCATCCCAGAAAACAGAGCGGCGATGTCTGTAGGCACTAAAGATAAACGGATACCCTGACTTGTTGTGAAAGATCGGGTGATTTTCAGCGGATTCATATTATATACACACTATAAACTTGACTTGATATATATGTATCCATCATCACGAGGAATGATGTCTGCAGTTTGAAAAAAATAAAATAAAATCAAATATAAAGATATAAAAATGATTACCAGTAGGCCATACGAAAGTCTCGATAGAACGTGACTAATTGGAAGTAGTATACATAGTATAACTATATACACTCTCTTGGGGTAATAACTTATACTTCTTATTACTTTATTTCTTATTTTCTTAGGGCGGACTGCAAGTTTCGTTCGAAGTTAACTCTAGTCTTTGCATAACCTGGCTTATGTCTTTATTCATAAGCAAAGTAGCTACGAGTAAAATGTTAACCTCTGAACTTCGAAGAGAGTAGGTGGGTAGTACCCCGGTGCAACTGAACAAAGACAATTTCAACCTCTACACATGTATTTGTATTCGTACATATATACATAAAATATCAGGGAAGTTTGCCAAAACTTCATGACGTGCACAGAGAGCACAATTCCCAAGGCGTTCTCACAGTATGTCACACAGCTGTGATGGGATCAATAATTGATCTCACAATCATAAAATTTCTACTTTTTACCTAAAGGTTAAGAATAAACCAATTTTACAATACGTTGCAAGGAATGTGAACAATCTCATGGGGTTTTGATTAAACGTTGATAAAATCATGTCGTGACAGCTGGCATACGGATAAACACACTGGTACAATAAACATGGCCGCCACGTCAGACGACTCGAATCGCATTTTGGCGATATGATGATTTCTCGCACTCGTCAGATATTCACGACTCTCTCACGCACAACAATATCATGGCAGAAATAGTTCAACAACAATCCCGAGTTAATAGGCAATCTGAATTCTGAGAATTTAGGGGGCGAAAATTCGTAGCTGATAACGAGCTTTGTGTTACGACCCATTGTTAGCAAAAAATATCCCAGGGCTCCGTCCATTTCTCCGACACCATCCCCACACATTCATATCTAATCTAGTAGGATTATGAATGACTTGAAGATTTCTTTAAAAATCGAAGAAACCACATCTTGCCATGAACTCGGACCTGCTGGTTTAGTTCGAAAAATCGACATGTAATGGCGCTAGTTTACCCCTTTCGGACATCCTCAAGTCCTAAATTGACTGACCACGATGGATGAATTTTTGCGTGGCGTAGTATTGAGCTAAGGGTGGGATATTGAAGTTGTACACTTTAAATGAGGAGTTCTATATCGATTTGAGAATACGGTGGTCTTTTGTTTCTTCTCTTTTGAAACGTATGTGTAACTCTAGGCTCTTTCAGCCCAAGTGTTGCACTTCATCCCACGTCAGCAGGTCTTCATCGTTAGGTGGGAGGTACACACGCTAAGTATTCCAGGCGGCGTCTTTTGTAGAGTGTGCACCTTTGTCGCAGAATGAAATGCGGGGGATGAAGGAGGTTAGTCGCAGCAGTGCCTCAGGGGATGCGAGGGAGCCTTAATAAACAGTGGCTCCATTTCTCTGCCAAGATCTTCGCCTCCGGTGATCTTTGGAGATGTTGGTTGTGCTAGGTGTTTGATTACGTTATGTTTGCCACGTCAAAACGGTTTTTTTTTTCTTTCCATCTCTTTTTTAGCTTTCTCAAAACGTACATCAACACCTTAGGGAGGATAAAGGCTGCGAAGTGAACCGAATCTTTGATGGATGGCTACGAAATTTCAAGGTCATGTTCCGAGAATGAAAAGCCTTCTTTCGATGGTAGGTATACTTACTTCACCGATAAAAATCTATGGAATGAAACGCAGCCTAGAGGCAACGCCTTTTTTTGGTTTATACTCTCGTATAAATGTTTCAGCGCCCTCTGGATTTCAGGTTTCATTTTTATGAGATGGATTCAGAGCGATAAGCGAATTCCTCTCTGTTCAGTCACCAGCCGAACCCATGTTTGAACAATATTTTATCATACAGGGAACTCGCGCTTTGAAGAACCAACACAATAGTGAATAATTTATCATACTCCTTTCGCGCTCGCTGGATGAAAATGTTGCTGCGATTAGCCTGAAACTTTCGTGAGGGGCTGATTCGACAAAGTTTGTTTAACCAATCAACGCTCTGCACTCGCTAACATATCTAACATCAAACTGAAGTTCAACTTCTGACACGTAAACCGACATAGTGACTGAGTTTAATTTTTACACACGATATTCCACAGAAAAAAAAAACAAAAAAAAAACAAAATAACTTTGAAAAGTCGATTTCAGGCACTTTTAAGTTCCAAACAAAAAAGGGGAGACTAAAAATTTCACTCACGGAATAACGACACAACCGATAAGCGAATGGTGATAAATATTTCCACCAGTAATCAGGGTTTGTGTACTGGCAAATTTTATACAGAATAGCAGTCAAAGCAAATTATAAAGTGATAATAACCGGATTAGAGAAAAAAATAAAAATAAATTATTAATTACTTTGTAAATACATCGTGTGTGTTACTCGTCAAAATTTTTCAACAAATGTAACCGGTAGATTATCCACTTTATTTTTTTATTTTTTATTTTTTTTTATTACTGTGAAGTACATGATTGACAAATTGATGGTTAAACTGGGATGAAATTTTGACAGAGTATACTGCACACATAAATGTAACGCTTCGATTTTCCATCAACTACCGGCTTCTGGTACCTCTGTTAAGCTGGCATCACCAAGATTGGCAGACGGTAACGTTTTGATGAGGCTTGACAATCTGGTACACATATGTAGAATGAAGATACATGGAGATTTGCGGAGACTTTGTTGGTTGGATATTAGGGTGTTAATACAGGGTGACCCAAAACTCCCGCACCATCCTGAACAGGCAGGTTCCTTATCGAATTCCGAGACGAAAGTTCCTTGACGAAAATTCTCTAAGGCCAACGGTTCTCGAATTATTAAAGATTCGGCCGTCTAGGTCAACCCCTCCATAGTTTCAACGGTCCAGGTCATTCGCTCCATAGTTATGGTCATAGAGAGATGCTCTGATTGGTCAATTGCGATTTTGAATAACTCAAGAACAGTTGGCCTTAGAGAGTTTTCGTAAAGGAACTTGCGTCTCAGAATTCGATAAGGAACCTGTCTGTTCCGGGTGGTGCTGGAGTTCTAGGTCACCCTGTATACTGTACAAGATTTTAGATTTTTTCAATATTTTGCTGATAAAATTATCGCAACGTTAACCACACGACTGAGAACACATAAAATTTCACATAGGTTCGTGAAATCTTGCACTGAAATCTCAGTATGATTTCAGAAATACGGGAATAGCATTTTTCAGAAATGTATCATAACATTAAATTTCGTTAGTGTTAGTTTGAGCCCAGCCGAGCGCGTCTTGTACTAAGGCGGCAGCTATTCCCACTTATGAGAGACTCGCGTGCCAAACTTGCACGTAGCGACGATCGCATAAAGATGAACATTTGGAAATATTTTTCCAATGTACGTTTTTGTTACATCTCTTAAAATATACTTTCCCAAAGTTTCTTGTTAAATTACCGAAAGGTAAACTATTTGCAACGTTTCACTATATAGTACCAAGCTCAATGTAACTGGTAACGTAACTTTTCATAGATTGATAAACGAAGCGGAAATGAAAGCTGGCAAAAATTCTGATATTCAACTTCCAACGTTCTGTGCTGTGTGGGTAAAGCAAACTGTGAGTATAAACCAAAAAATCGTACGTTATAATATCCCGATGATCTAGTTTCTGCGGTAGTTCTCCGAAGCGAAAGTTTACGATTTCTCGTGTTCCGTCAAAATTGTATTAGATGTACGATGTTATTAGAAATATCGAAGCTGTCGAAGAAGAAGGTGGTAAAGAGATTGCCGTCGACGCATAGGGTGGTTTTATAGTGTGAGTAGATGTGTCGCACCCTCACATTCTTACTAGGTCTGTTCACTCGTGGGTTTCTTGGCCGATACTCAACTCACGTCCACAAACTCGCTTCGCCTCGCCCAACCACAATTATTTTCGGCTTAGAAGACCTCGGCTGCAAGATCTCAGATCCAAGAAATCTTCCCGGTATACCTTTCGACCATACCGAGGTGCGGCGTCCTTGGTTAGGGGGGTTGGGGGGGATTTGGTAAGGTGGGATTACTGCTTCGCCATCCTTTCTTACCCCTATCCACCATCTTTATCTCGTGCAACTCCCGCGTCGATGCCAGGCCACACCAAGATTAGCTTCACAGGTTGGGATAGTTTTTACCTCCTCCGAATCTCTCCCGCCTTTTTTACGATCGTTCGAACAAAAAAACTTTCCACTGCCACCTAGAACCGTTGCAGTACGTCTGAATTTTTAGCCACTGCAATCACTAGGTCTTTGACATCGAATTTTTGAACATTTTGACTATGTTTTATTATTCTCGAAATTTTGGTATTTGTTTAAATCGTAGATAGATCATGGTATCCGATTATCAAAGTGTATCTTGTTCCTAGTTCTCGTCAAGTTCACCGTTTCGGAATTCTCTCCTTTTATAAGGTATATGTCGCCTGAAGGGTGGCTCAAGCGAATTCTCCATCTGTAAATCGCCGGAGGGTAGAGGCCGCTGCGGATAAGTTGGTTTCAAAAACGAACAAAGCCTTTATCTTCTTGATAGAAGTTCAATTTTAAATCTGGTTTTTGAAGACACGGTGAATTTGTGGAGAATCGAAATAGATTAAAATATAAAATTAATAAAAGAGAAGTTTTTTGTCTTCAAAGGATATATATCAATCGTCAGTATTACAACCGTTACCAACACCCGAATCGCTCGGGGGAATCGGATACTATATTTCAAATCAATCTCTCTCACTTTTCAGTTCCTCAATATCAATATCACATATCGTCTTCCTGATTCTCTTCGCATCTTTTCACCGCGACCTCTGTTTTACAGACCGAGTTATCTCAATCTTTCGTATTTATCGAAGCGTGATAAAACTCCATGATCGTATATATATAGTATAGACAAAGAATAGGGAGGAATGAAAAGGAAACGAAAGTAAAAGGAAAGAAAACTTTGCATCAACTCCTTTAACCGAAGATATTTCGAAATTTGAGAAAATTTTCTTGGGATAAAATAAATAGTTAAAGTAAGATAATACTAGGTATACGTATATAGCTGGAACTATTACACAGAACCCTTTTCTTGACAGTGAGTTTGTGTGTCTCCAGCTATTTCTTCCGGGCGGTAGCGGAATCAACGAAGCATCAACGAGAACGGGAGTGGCCGGGGATTGGAGTTGGGAGTTGGAAGTTGGAGTTAGAGTTTGGCAGCCCCAGGGAGGATGAGGTAGTATCGTGCGAAGAGAGCAAGACAAGGATTTCAGCGTTAATCATTTGTGGCACGTACGTGGCGGGATTTAGCAAATAAATGAAATTATTACACTGCCAGCATCACCACCGGAGTCTCGACGCTTCTAGAAAGAGAGCCCTAAGGCTTGAGCAGAGTTGTGATGAGGCTGACTGAGCCATACACGAAAACCATACATAGATGATACGATTCCTTAGTAACAGTAGTAGTGAAAGTATGGTGCCTCTGAACACAATCCAAAACCACGACATTCTCCTGCGATTTCTCCACTGATTTCAGTCGAGTGAATTTTCTACTATACACAAGAGGAAAATACCTATATCAAAGAATAATATCATTCTAGAGTTTCGTACTCATAATCCTAATGTTTGATGATCTTTTTCACATTCATTACCTCATAATATCGAACATGATGCAGTATACAGTGATTTATTCATTGGGATTTAGTGTCTGAATCATCAATTTTTAGGGAAATTATTTCCAATGATGTCTGATTGGAGTAAGCGGACGCGTAGAGAAACGTGAAGAGGCGCGTAATGTCCGTTAGGAAAGAACAAAGATGAAAAAGAAATACGAAGAGGATGATAGGGAAGGAGGGAGTATAATTCCCGGCTACGGACGATTAAATTTTTCCTCTGAATTGGTTATATTTCTTAGCGAATTAAGGACCGAAGAGGGAAAAGCAAGTAAGAGTGGTTCTTTCCTACCCCATTGTTCTTTGGTCTGACACAGCGTTGTACCGACGTCTACTTCAACACCTCACAAAGAAAAGAGGAAAATAAAAACCTTGATGATTGTGATACATGATGATATAAGCTCGCAACCTTTTCAGAGATTAATTTTTCGCTCGTTTGAGGAAAAAAAATAAAAATAATAATAATAAATGATAATAATAATAATCCCTGCAGTTTCATTTATCCCCGTCTATTTATATTTCGTGTATGGTATCGAATAAAAAATGCTGGCGCACTGTTTTCCAACAAGTGGAAAACGGAGGGATAGAAAAAAAAAAAAAAAAAAAACAACAACTAACAAGTTTGGCCTGCAATCAGAATCGAATGGAAAAACTTTCGAACGAATGAAATATAGCGCAGTCGGTGAATTCCCCAGAATTTCTTAACGGTAGGATGTAAAAACCCCCTTTTCAAGTTGCGGCAACTGCAGTTGGATATAAATATAGTAGAATAGCGGAGAAAAAGGACTTATCTCAATTGTCTATGACGTCACTGCAGGGGTTAACGACTTTTAACGATGCGGCGGGATTCTGGCTCCTCGGCTATTCCGCTTCCTCAGCGACCCGAATTTAATTTGCACTTAGATGAAACGCACACAGATAGACATACACATAGGTATGCTTACATACAGGGTAAACGGATTCATGGATGAGGATCTACAACATATAGGTATATACATTTACGCAGACAAACCTCGTTAAGAATTGCTCGGTTGTTTCAGCATCGTGTAGTTGATAAGCCAGTATATAACAAGACAGTTCTGTTTTTTTTTTTTTGTAAATCCCGAGTTATATGAAGAATTAGTGACTTTGGTTTTTTTTTTTTTTTTTTTTTCTCAAATTAAATATGAAAACATTCAGAAGAAGAATGGGAAAACTCGGAGCTGTTGTCACGAATGTTGAAAGTTTACATTGAAACTGACCACCGAGGGGTCGTAAAAGCGTCCAATTAAGTAGAAAAATATGCCTGATCCATTTGTATGCATATGTTGTATAATTTTTTCCCGTCAAATTTCATTCATTAAAGTAAATTGGTGGATCAGCTGGCGGACTGGGCGAGTGAATTTTCATAGACAGGATTTTGAGTGTGAAATTATCCTCGAGAATTGAAAAGGTTTTTTTTTTTTTTTTTTTTTTTGTTGAAAACAAAAAAAAAAAAAAAAGAAAATCCCTTTGTTACCAGGCTGGATGATGATGTGATAATATTGTCGAAACCTAAAAACCTACCTTTGTTCTTTACGTTTCATTCGGTTTGGTTTGATTCGGTCTGGTTTGGTTTGGTTTGGTTTGGTTTAGTTTGTTTCGGGCCAAAGCTGGGACAAATAATAATGACATGAGAAAAAGAAAAATGTTCATACATAATTACCTCTGAGGCATTAGAATATATTTCGAGGAAAAATTTACCCAGTAACCCCCCCCCCCCCCCCCCCCCCCCCCCCACACACACACACACACACACACACACACACACACCCACACACACACCCACGCCCGCCGCAGCACACCATACCGCAGTGATGTAGAACCAAGTTATTTTATGATGTTAATACCAAAAGCCTCGTTGTACCAGGCCCTGAGTAATTGAAATGAATCACGAGTTTCTATTTTTCAATCTTACCTGGAGCTAACTGTAATGGAACCTTTTTATTACCACCATTTCTTGTACGTGATCAAATATCGTAGGTTTACCTACTACAAATTTCAGCATAGATCAATACAAGCTGGGACGAACCTCATTTCAATCTAGGAATTGATTTTCCATTCATTCGTACATTTCCATTATTTACTCCTTTTTCACTTTCTTTCTTTCTTTCTTTCTTTCTTTCCTTCTTCTTTTTCTACTTCTTCTCTATTCCCTTTCCCATATTTTGTATCGTTACGAATATAACATATACAGCTGTTACAAAGGGGAACAGAATTGTTAAGATTCTGAACAACTATTACAGAAGGGGGTTGCACACCAGATTGCAGACAAAGCTGAATTAAATTAAAAACTTGTCATCACCCGAACGCAAACTAATTCCTTCATCCTTTGTATCATCAAGTACTCGTTATACAGCTTCACAAATTAATTTTCTTCGCCCCTAATTTTCTTCGTCCCTTATACCTACCGCCGCCACTCGAAAACTAGGCGTTTTATTTCTCACCGGATGTTTGCGAGGAACAAACAGCTTCTGATGGACTGCCAGATGTGTAGCACGACACAGTACATATAAAAACATGTAATTTTTTTTACTAAAATTCAGACGTATAAGAGCCTATAAGAGATCAGTGATCAAATTTCGACGATGATGTGCATGCAGTGATGTTGACTTTTTCACATTTACATTTGCCATCTTTTTTTTTGTTGTTTTGTTTAACGGGAGAAATAGACTGCTGGTAGATAGATGAATAGATAGGGGTAGTCCATTTCCGGTGACAGAGAAGTTAGGGGATATCTCGAGTCTGTCAACCCTATTGGGTGTATTTACCATAGGATGATTGATAATCCACATGAATACATGCATTTTTGTGGGATTTTAAATTTTCATACCGCCTGGTGTCTCGAAAGTGAGTTTGACACGTTTCAATATCGTCTGGATAAAATCACAGCTGTATTTTTATCCATATCCAAGATCGACTGAGAATTTATCAAGAAAATAGTATGTCTGTTCAAGAGGTGAGAAATAATCTTTTCAACTCTCTGTTACGTTTCGAGGAAATGGTTTTCATTCACTTGGTATATCAGAGAAAGAGGGTTGCACAGATCGGATCATTGATAAAAAATTGTTTCTTAAATTTGAATTGAATATTATGAGATTATGTCATTCCGTAAAATCTAGTAATAGAAGAAGGCAGAGTCTCAGCCAATTTTAGTCACACCCTCTCATGATCCCTGAAAAAAACTCACCCTGTATAATAAATACTACTAACAATAACTTGCGAGGAGAAAAAAAAAAAAAACAAAAAAAAAAAAACAGAGTATATAGAATATATTATTCAACAGCGTAAGAGTGATTCGAAATGAATTATTTTCCAAGATGTAAAGAAGAGAAATTTACTAGCAACTCGAAGTTTCATTTATCAAATACAATAGGTACTTTTTTTCTTATGGTTTAATGGGGCGAAATAGGTTGTTAATGTTCTCCTAAGAATACATTAAAGTTTACAGCACCTTCTGATACTGAGACTTGAAAGTTATCCTCTACATCCAGCATGTATATGAATATAAAACGAAAAATTAATAGTGTCTTCATACAATTTGCATCACTTATGTCTTGCCTATTTTTTTTTTCTTTTATTTTTTTTTTATCCTACTACATCGTAAAGGTAAGGACGAGAAGGAGGTAGCTAATCCAAGTCGAGTAGAAAAGTTTGTGACTTCCCTGCTTATTTATTTATTTATTTATTTATTTATTTATATTTATATTTATATTTATATTTATTTTTATTTTTATGAAAGACAAATTACTTGTTATACTATAGCTTTGCTAATTCATTATACTTGTAAGACTCTCTTCTTATTTTGGTTATGAATAATTCAACGTACCCTAATCATCGCATCCCCCAACGAAAATTAATTCAAATCAATAGTTAGCTGTGTTATTCCTCATAAGAATATCGATTATTTAACCTTCTATATAAACACTGCTGAAATTTTACTGTATTTATATACCTGCTGGAAAAGAAAAAAAAAATCTTTCCCAAGGTACTTCGAGACTGTGATTCGGAGAATAAGTCGGATCAAGTTAGAATCTTTTGAACAACTGAGCTCAACGGATAACAACGAGCTTTTTAAGGTTTCCCTAAGAGTCCGGCAAGTGTTTTCAGCACAACCAAGTACAGTATATTAAACTTCGAAAACAGAATTGAAAAGTATTCGATCGTGGAATGCTATTAAAAATTACTTAAATATTTAGGCACAATTAGTAATAAAAATAAAGATGTACAATTCAAAAAATCAGCCTCGACTCATTCCCGATATCGCAATTAAGTGAAATATTAAGGGGGGGGGGGGGGGGGGGGGGATTGTATTTATAACCCCCACATCACAAGACCTCATCACCTTTCATTATTTTCTACGTTTCTTAATGTTTGAAAAGCTGCGTTTCTTTATTATCGAATGACATTCGAAGAGACGTGACAGAAAATTAACAAAAACATTTCGAAAGGGTTGCTTTACCTACATTGTAGTTCCAAGGTCGCCGCTAGGTGCAAGTGCACGCGCGTGAGTCTCTCATAAGTAGAATTGCGCCGGCTGAGTATAAGACGAGCTCGGCTGAGGTCTTATCAACACTTATGAAATACTTATGCGATTCCCCCGTTTAACATATACGTTCATCTGTAGTATTTCAGACGTGTTCTCAAACGTAATTTTGTAATAGTGAACATTTCCACCAACTCGATGCATTACTGTAATAGCAAATGTAAGAAACTGTTAGGTTTTTGTAATCATGTCACTACAAAAGGGGTTGGCGTTCAGCCGCCATCTTGATATTAAGGGTGTAATTAGTTTTTTAAAAATTTATCTCCGTAACCGTGAGTCTGACAAAAATTTTGTACAGAGTATTTCTATAGCTTATACAATTATCAATAACTTTGATTCATAACTTTTCCGACTAAGATCAATAATAAAAAAGTTATGAGCAGAAAAAGAGGTAAAATAAGGTGATGAAATACTTCGAGGTGAGATAATTCTGGAATTTTCAATCGTCAATGCACCCTTTTTTTACGCACGGATCGAATGGACTAATACTCTTTTCCAAACATGAATTTTCAGTGTGAAATATAGAATTTTTCGAGCAAACAAAAAAAAAAAAAAAAAAAAAAAAACGAGACCAATGAAAATAGTTACGAAATATTGAAATTTAATCACGTTATTTCTATTTTTAACGCTATAATTACGGAACCTACGGTAGTGCTGTATTTGGTTACTAATGAACTCTGAAAAAGTGGTTGAATGAATGAAAAAAAAAAGGAAAAAAACAAGAACAAAAAACGAAAAAAAAAAAAAAAAAAAATGCTTACTACAACGGTGTGGAAATTTTCGTCATGTACTGCATTCGTGCTTTCATAGAATTCAATATTTTTGCTAAAGTTTTATGATCACGTATACGCCGAGGGTAGTTTGGGGAAAGGAAAAATTATTAAAAAATAAAACATATATTTCATAACGCGGTACGGCGTGGTATTACGTGAGAGGCTAAAAAATAAATACCAACATCCACAATCCCCCGCGTTGAATGCTACTTTAAACTTTTTACCATACAAAAAGTATTTTTTATTTTATTTTCCTCTCTCTCTTTCTCTCTCTCTCTCTCTCTCTCTGTTTCCTAACAAGTTGGTTCATGCTTTAATTATTTATATTATATACACATCACCCAGCCGTATATAACACGTTGATATCACATAACCAAATAGAATTCATGATATTTATATAATTTTGTGAAAACCACAAAGATTCCGAAATCGAATCCAATTAGGCCGAATTATTTAGAAAACTGGGAATTATCACATTTCGAGATAATTCAGAAAATCTTCACCATTCAATCCGTTATGGATATTTTAATGCGAACTTTTTTACGGCGTATTCCCTCCCCCCCCCCGTCACAATACCTACCAGTTATACTTTTATATCAAGTAATGACGTAGGTTAACCGTCGACTTGATAACCAACTGACCATTGGTCACTCGTAATTTAGGCTTAGACTAGAAATCATTTAAAATATTTGTTAATTTAGCTGCAGTCATCAGAATCTCCGAAAATTCGTATAATTTTCTTCCATCCTGAACTTGTAGTACGTATAGGGGGAGGGAGATACAAACCGAACTTTGAATGATCTCACAAGTATGTTGAAAAAAGTTTTTGTTCATTCAAAGTGAATGAACTGGTCCGCGAGAGTAAACAGTGCTTATTTTTTTAATTTTTTTACCTTTACCTTTTAGGAAACGAATTTTTTCACCGTGAGAAAAGATATACTTATACCTATACGTTGTTACTACACGTGCACGCAGTTCTTATGTACCTACATAATTGTGTGTCACGCACAAAGGAAAAATCTCGCAAGTTTTAAAGAAAAAGTTTTTGGGTTGGCATCAGCAGAGCGAAACTTAAAACACCCCACTGGTTTCCATAAGGTGGTATAGAAAAACTAAGAAACGATGTCTCTTATACTACAGTCTGTATTTCTGAATGAAAGGAATAAAATTTAGTGATATGACCGAGGCCTTTTAAGAATAAGCTTTTATCTACCCTCGTGCTAATGTTGTCCGTATGATTTAGGAAGCGGATTATTTTTTTTTGTTTTTTTTTTTGTCTGAAAAGGTTCGAACTATAATTCAGTATTATTTTAGGGGAACCGATACACAGATGGCTTTACCAATATTACGAAATCATTTTTGCTATCGAAACAAAGCTTTTGAATTAGAAAAAGACATGTCGATCTTTTCAAAATGCATCTACGAATGAGCCAGAAGAGTTTAAATAGAAAAATGTAATATATGTGATGGAAGTATCATTTTTTTGTTGTTGTTGTTCTGTTTCAAATATTGAAGTTCCAAAAAGTTCCTTGCGTCATAAATTTCTCATTTGTGAATAAAAACTCTACAAATTTGCGTAGCTTTTTCCTTAAATCAGTTCGTGCTTCATCATGGTAAAGTTTATTTCACAGTATTGGTAAAGTCATCTTTACAGACACCCCCCCAACCCCCCCATAAGCATTCTTCCGTTTTATTGTCAATAACTGGCTTTTGAATGTAGTATACCTATCCTGCACTTAAAAACAGTTCAGTTTTTTTAATTCTGAGCTTTAGTATAATTCGTAAAGCTACACGTATTGCTAATTGGTTGCGATTGTTGGGTTGTAAAGGGCGTAAATAGCTTCGACTAAATTGGATCGATCAAATCATTAGGTGACAAAAAAAAAAAAAAAATCACCCTAAAAATCTAATGGAAACGTATTATAGACTGGGGGTTTGTGGATGTAAACGACAGTTGTCTTTCAACTCGAAGGAACCCTGGTTAGTCTTTGTGTCAGCCAAGTCCCAACATCGGGTGTTTCATGAGCGCGTGGGGTTGAAATCGTTTGAAAAATTAATGCCGTTCGAGTTAGAGATTCACCCTTGGCGATGCTGTGTTTCTGGATGGAGATTTCAAGCCTTTGCTATAGCGTTGGAAGGGGTGAAGAGTAAAAGAGGAAAGAGGAATGGAGATAGCTGCGCGGAGGATGAGATTGGGGCAAAACGGGGGTGCGGATGGGGTGAGAGGTTGCCGACGGGTCCAGCATCTGTCAAACACCGTCTGGCCCAGGCGAGAGGAACCTCTTATCCGCTAATGGTTTACAAACAAACTCAGACATACAAAGACCTTAGAAATTATTAATTTAAGGGTTGTGAAATTGACACAGAACACCCGAATCCACCCCCAGCTGACTCGACATGAACACAAACCGTTCAACCAATTGGGGTAATAATTTATGCCGAGAAATCAATCTGGATAAAATGACAGACTAATTAGTTGATCCTCGATCAACAAATCTCTGTGTAACATCGACTTCCCTCTGGCTTATCACAAGGGAATTCGTTGTGTAGATAACTTGATATTTGTGCATGATAATTTTCAGCACATCCCCATCGATGTAAGAAGAGCATTGGCTTCAGTTCAAAATGACTTTTGCTGATTTTCAACGAATTATTACTTTGGTACCCGGAAAAGAGATTTTTTTCAACATTGAGATGAACAGATCGGAAACCTACTTACAGAATTTCACGCTGATATGATGGGGATGAAAAATCGCCATTACCTGTTCAATTTCAACGATTGCGATAACTTTACTTTCAGTTTTTGTCTTCAATCTATATTCCCTAAATGTGTAATAGTATTTCCAATAATTCAATGGGTTGATCATGGCACGAATGAAATGTATCGTTTCGGTAAAATTTATGTAACTATTTCAGATTGTATGGTGATATTCTTAACATAAACTATAAAGTATAAACGCAATAGGGCAGAGAAATATCGCGAGCAATTTGTACCGGAAACATTCGAGTAGGCGATTTCCGATTCCCACATTTTGTATTCAGTTGAAAGATTCGTTTGAACGTAAACAATTTTTTCATGTATAAACTACTATCACACAGGTTCAAAGTTTTTACCATGCACCTATCGAAGTTTAAACTTATTTATATATAATCCACGTACTTGTCACACAAACTTTATTCAATTCCCTCTCGACTTTCATCTAGTTTCACCTACGGACTTATTAGTGTACCGGAATACTTTGCTGGTAGAACTTGAAATTTAATTGACTTTATCACGTAAACCATTTAATCATTATGAAATTAAATATACCATCCATGATACCAAGCTGCAAGTATTATAAGAAATAAGGCCATATGCCAGTTGATGTGTATCAATTTATACACGCTAACCATAGTTTAACCCGATATAAAATATCCGTATATATTTTCCAATTAGGGTCATTTTTGGGTTAGTAGTAAGGATATAGGCCTCCCTCATTATTCATAGTGGCTATTATTCTGCTTCCCATTTTTTTTTTTTTTTTTTTTCAAGGTATAAAAATAGAAAGAAACAAATCATTGAGAAAATTCAACGATAAATCGAAACTCACTATCCACTCAAGTTTCTCATCATGTATTCAGGAATTATGAACGAGGGGTGATATAATTCTGTTGAAATGTAAGGTAGTTTTAGCGTTCGTTATCTGTCAGATTATATTTCGCTGATTCCATTGTCCCAGGCAGGGTTGAACTCCCAAATAGCTAATCAGCAGAACTTCTACAACTAAAATAGCTATTCGTAGCAAATATGGTCAATGTTGAATATTTTGGGATATATGAAATTTTATTTAGATTTTTCATTTCATGCCATTATGATAATACGTTTCATTTTTCTAATGATGTAAAATAATAGAGATATTCACGTACTTTTATACAGAATTTCTCGTGTTTATTGTAATAGCACTTTTTTTCTCGTGTGATAATCGCGTGAAAATATGCAATTATCTTGATTAATATCTCAGAGCCAAAGTGCAGGTACGTTGTGATGCACTCTTCTGATTATGGAAAACCGAGAACATGACTGGTGCAGCTGGTTGTAGTATCATAACCAGAGTTTCGTTGGATCTGAAAAGTTTTACGAGGACACTCGGTGCTGCAGTAAAGATCATAAACATAATTTCATACTTGCTTTTTGTACGTATACATGGACGTCGGTAAACTCTCATTAATAAAACTCGTACGTGTTATTCTTATGTTACTATGTATGCATGTATATATATGTATGTACACCCGCGCAACCACGCAACTGTTCGCCTAAGATTTAAGCTAATGAAAAATTTCCTCACATTTTACTTTCTTTATGCTAGTAGGTATGTACTACCTACGTTCGTCCATCAGTTTGACTGCCGTCGAGGCAAAACGAGGGGCTCGAAAGTACGGTTGGGATGTAAAGACGTAGATAGGCTCCCGAGTTTCAGAGATATAGGCATCTTCTATTACTGAACAGAGTTATTACGCGCACTTGCTCTGCTACTGGATTTCTAGACCTGAAGAAAAAATAAACAGAAGATTTCATCACCCCGATGACGGAGACGTGAGAAATTCAACGATATTCATTTGATAAATTTTAACCATGTTTTGAATTATCATCAAAAAGTGAACAAATATTGCTGAAATCTGTTATGCACGAAATAGTAAAGGTGGACTAGAAATTAGTCTAAAAATGTGATAAAATGTTAATAAGATCTCGTCGCAACGAGCTAACTAACGGATAAACACACTGACTCAATAAACATGGCCGCGGCGTTAGACGCCTCGAATTGTATTTCGGCGATATAATGATTTCTTCAATTCGCCAGCTACTAAAGACTATTTCACGTGAAACAATATCACGGCAGGAATAGTTTAATCACAATCCCAAGTTGAAAGACAATCTGAACTCCGAGAATTCAGAGGGTGTAAATTTCAGGCGGATGACATGAGTCCCGCACATTTATATCGAATATAAAAGTTACATGGATGAAGACGAATAGCCAATTTCAGAATTCTGGAATATGAGCTGAAGAATTGTTCACCGATAAGCAAAAATCTAGGTATAATAATTAAAAGCACGACTTGTTTTCGTGAACTTGTACCTGGATTCGATGCGAGAGTAAATGAAATGAAAATTCTAAAAATTGAATCGTTCGACCTAGCAAGGAAATAATGTTTTACATTCTATCAGAGATTGAGATAAGCCCGAATGCACAACTGCAGATGGTAATTTGCGAAGGCTAACCATCTGCAGTTTCTATCGATCGTTGAATCCCCGAATCAGTGGAGCATTTAAATGAATTCCTATTGCGTTACTGCAGGACATTTTTTTTCTATCCGACATCACGCAAAGATTAAATTGTTGGATTTTTTATTTTTTATTTTTATCAAAGGATAGTGATTTTTTTTTTTTCCCCAGTATTATTACATTTTATCTCTATACCTGCGATACTTCCGGGTGTGTATATACAGACTAGTTAAAATTCTTGAATAGTTCTTTAGGGGATTTACCGATACGATGAGAATTCCAATAGACTTTTATTCCGATGAATGATTTATACACTACCACCCTGCGGTAACTGACTGCGCAATTCGTTTCGGTTCAGTCAATAAAAAATAAAAATAGCCTCGATTGATCGATGGATAATTTATAACCTAGCAGCAATCTCCTGAGATACCGTTTTACAACTAAATGGATAAAACTTTAATCCAGCTGGTTGATACTAACGGGTTGATGGCATATCTAGATCGATTTTTTTCTTTTAACCTGGAGGGTTTAAGTAATTTTTTGTACAAAATCACGCGATCGCATGGACACAGGTATATTTACACCTATATACGGTATACGATATGGTGTAATTTTGTGCACGAAGTATGATTTTAAACGACACGCAATTTTTTAATAGCCATAACGTAAACGGCAGCCTCTCTTTGCGCCCCTTAACAATTTGGATAAGCAATGTATAAAGAGATGAAAAATATACAGGAGAAAATTCTTTTGCATAAATCAGTTGCCCCACATCGAGGCTTCCGAAATTAGCTTTTTCCCTAAAACGAGCGAAAGACACTCGTTTAACTTGAACAAGGAAAGCGAGCGAGGAGGATCCCTATCTCGATCTGTTTCTATATCCCTGGGCATCAGTGTTCATCGCGAATTGAATCGCTTTTTTCTCTCCTACATTTTGTCCCCTCAGGAGACCAGCGCAGCCTACGATAGGCCAACTGAGCTTTGGCTGAAAAACTACATTCCATCGGGTCGCCAAATTAACCTTTTTCTATCTTTTTCTCTCTTTCCTTTCCTCCCTTTTTCCCTACAATCTCTCAACGTTTTGCTACGAAACTTCCAGGGTTATTAATAAGTCATCTATCTAAACCCTGGCCTGGCACACCGATGGAGGTTCAGTTTCCATGGTATACGGCCAGTCGTTGGCACGCTTCGTGTATTAAGATGTAATAGAACGCCATCGTTTGGCAATGTGTCAACCCGAGACCTATCCATCCCCATACTATACCGGGGATCTGTGGTAATCGTAGCTCTACACATAACACACCCAAAATCTAGACATTTGTCAAAAGGGGTATATAACAACTTAGTTTTTCTTATAAATAATTCGATATTATTTTCAATTGTCAACACATTGATGTAATATCAATGAATTCCATTTCTGAATATGAAGATTTTTTTCATTTCAATCATGTTCTTGGAAACTTTGAGAGAGATAAATTTGCTACATAATCAGCTGTTTCTAAGGTGTATATTAGACTGTGTTGAGGTAACGACGACTTTTTCGTTCACTATCGGCGTGCCCCATAAACTTGAGAATATAGTCAGACTAGATGAGGGGTGAAATTTGGGCCCTCTAGACCGATGCTAAGGGGTAGCTCAACGGTCTTTTCGATTTACCATCTAAATAACACAGGAAAGTTTTCTTCCAAGTGTTTGCATTGTACCTCATCGTATGGTACACCACCCACAGGGTGAATCGCCCGCAATCTGAGTTCATTAAGGTTGAATCTAATTGAGAAAAATCAAAATTTCACCCCCAGGTCATATGGGGTGAAACGGCAGAGGAAATAAAATCAGAAAATTATGTTCACAATACAAAAATTCTAGAAAAATTCGGAAAAAATTCTAAAAATATTCTAAAAAATTGAAATTAACGTCATACCACCCCCGAAAACTTCTATTCATAAGACAACCCCTAAAATCAGATTTTAGGATTTTTAAAAGCGATAATCGATTATTAGTGATATTTACCTTCACGAAAAAAAATCATAAAATAATGTTGTGCATGCGAAATGTCGTTTCGAAGTTATTGGGCAATGAGTGGAGGGAGGAATAAAAGTGATACACTGAATGCACGATAATAATAAGTATAATTCAAGTCCAGTTTTAGATCTTCACATGATTTTGGATGTTAGGGGTTGGATATTTCTGTCGGTGTTGCTTGATAATTTGGAGAGCATATTGTTTTTGTTCTTCATTTTTTGTAAATGAATTATTGAATTCTTGCATGAGAGCAACCCCCCTCTCAGCCGCATCATTCACGACTTTTAAGTCTTTCAGTACTTGTAGACCGTATTGAAAATTTATATCTGACTCCCATTCAGAAGGATCTTTTTCGAGAAAATCCATTGATATTTTAAACAAATCAAAGATAAATCGCGATTTCCCAATAATTTCGAAACGACATTTCGCATGCACAACATTATTTTATGATTTTTTTTCGTGAAGGGAAATATCACTAATAATCCTTTATCGCTTTTGAAAATCCTAAAATCTGATTTCCAGGGGTTGTCTTATGGATAGAAGTATTCGGGGGTGGTATTACGTTAATTCCAATTTTTTTGAATTTTTTCCGAATTTTTTTAGAATTTTTGTATTGTGAACATAATTTTCTGATTTTATTTCCTCTGCCGTTTCACCCCATATGACCTGGGGGTGAAATTTTGATTTTTCTCAATTAGATTCAACCTTAATGAACTCAGATTGCGGGCGATTCACCCTGTGGGTGGTGTACCATACGATGAGGTACAATGCAAACACTTGGAAGAAAACTTTCCTGTGTTATTTAGATGGTAAATCGAAAAGACCGTTGAGCTACCCCTTAGCATCGGTCTAGAGGGCCCAAATTTCACCCCTCATCTAGTCTGACTATATTCTCAAGTTTTTGGGGCACGCCGATAGTGAACGAAAAAATCGTCGTTACCTCAACACAGTCTAGTGTATATAATCCCACTTCAAGGAATTTCTACTTACTTTATTCGCAATTAATTTGACAATTGGAAACCAAACCAGAAATCCAGTGAAGACGTATAAACACAGTCGTTCGAAGCTTGTTTCCCCAGAAAATTGTCTGAAGACAATATGATGTATTCATCACGTTTGGATATACCTAGATGGTCACATATCCAGAATATGTGTAAAGCACCCAGTGATCTTTATCGTTCACGGGAATCTTTTGGTTCTTGATGAAACATCGGAGATATTGTTTTTGTGGAAATGGTATTCTTCTGATATATAAAAATTTGAAGAACAAATATTACTTCCGTTATAAAAGATACAATGCAATAAATACACGGGAGCTCGAAGCATCAAAGGTACACATCACGCTCTGGTGATCTTGAAATGATGATATACAACAAATGAAGACTTGAACCTCTCGGAATCGGTCTATTGACCAGGATGTGATGGTTCGTGATCGTGAACCGCAGAATCTAGTCGTGTCGGGTCTTATATCGATAGAATTACGTCACACGCGACCAACCCCAGAGCTGAATACGATGTGAAAAGAAGGATTAGGTATGCTTCCGCATAGTGTAATATTCTGTAAGGGTTGTTTCTGTCCTGTGGTAGTCCGATACATATGAAACCCTGAACCTATAACGTTTTCTCAATCCCATTTGTAGACTCGACCCATCTCTTAGCATTATTGGTTTGAAAAGGGATGAAAAACTAGCCGAAAGTAATTAGTCATCGTTAGAAAAGGCCAAAGTAATGAAATGTTTCAGCTTCTGGATTAAATTATTAATTTCACTTGCCATGTAACGCCAATCTATATTCCTAGATGTGTCTTCATACATATAGATATATATGCGCAGGTAAGCGAAGAGGACAAGAAGCTATAGTCTAGCTGTATTCAAATGAAGGGGTCTACATAATAAATAGGGGGTTGTAATACCTGATACATGTACACGGTGTACATGAAGATGGAACACGGTCTCCTGGGGCCACGGGTTATTCTAGATGAACGGGTACTAGCAAAACTATGCAAATGGGTTGCATGCAACGATGCCTGATACCTGACGGGTCAGGTTTGATAAAAAAATTTCACCAACTTCCAGAGATAATATTCTAAACTTTTCAAAGAATACAAACAAAAAGAAAAATAAAATAAAAAAAAGGAAAAAAATAATGTTACACGGGATAAACTTTCAGATAAATATATTATGATGATAAAATCGATGAAATAGAAGAGATAGCCGAGTGCCAATCATCTAGTCACTTGACTAGGTACTTTAATTAAATATCTCCGGCAGTAAATTGTTAATAAACACTCGAAGCATGCTTCGATTAAAGAAAGAATGAAATACCCCTTATCGTGGTCTGCCGGTAAAGTGGTGAGGTGAGGTGAGGTGAGGTGAGGTGAGGTGAGGTGAGGTTATTGTCGTAAATTCCTAAATATCACCCCTTTGCAAACGAGTGACTACGAAAGTAGGGGTCGTGCCTTGATTGCTGGGTCGATATTCAACAACGAACTCTGGAAAGCAGTTTCAATGAAGGGTTTTAAACGGTCCTTTCGATTAATGTATATATATGTATGTAATACATACATACATATATATACACATACATACACCCTGTGCAGGGTGTGGCTGGTTGTAAGTGCGCATAGTGTTGCTGACAGGTGCTTTTCCTCACTGCACAGTGAGTGCGCAAAACTGCTGCGTGATTCCGTGTTTAGAAATGTTCATCGTTCATTCCTTGCCCTTACATTTGTCATTCACTCTATACAAGTGCTAGATGACATTAGGTTGCAGTTAAGTTCAAGCTTTGTTCCTAAACTTAAAATTTTAAGAAAATTTCAACAGGAAATTTATTGAACCGTACTGTTCAATTAACCGGAACAATAAATACCAACAGAAAACAGAACGTTTCAGATGCAATATAATAGTTGCATTTCAGAAATTTATCAGTCATGTTTCATAGGATTGACTTGTTTCCGTATTTTAATCTTTATCCAACTCAAGCCAACCCAGCAAACTCGTACAGGTATATCTGGCATAAAAATATTGTACACTGATAGATTTTAGATGGTTTGAGCCCAGCCGAGCGCGTCTTGTACTCAAGCGGCATATTTCTGCTTATGGGAGACCTATGCGCCGAACTTTCACCTAGCGGTGAATAAGGTGCAACTACTCCGTGGGTAAAGCGAGCAGGGTCTCTCTTTCATCTTTTAAAATTTCATTTCAGAAGCTTTCTGTTACATTTTCTAAAGGTAACCGTTGGCAACGTCTTATGGTAGTTAAAGACTGGATACTTAACTTCGCGAACACGAAACGTGAAATGTAGTTAAAACGAAAGCTGGTAACATTTCCGATAGCTAATTGAAACGATTCGTGCCTTTTTGGTATCTTAGAGTGATAAGGTATACCCATATATATTGAATTTGGCGAATAGAAAGGAACTGTTTACAGTATAATGAAAAAAAATCTATCTCTCCCCCAAAGTATCAGCGAATCTTTTCGACAGCGTTTAAAACCACTCTTTTCAATTGTTTTATCGTGATTAATCGACACCGTGTGGATTTAGATTCAAGTCTTAAGCTCCACCGAGGACAATGGGTTCCAACTGGTTTATCAACGCATATTTTTCACCGATTTTAAACTAACGAGGTGGACAGACTTGGAGCATACCGTCATGTATCGCTGAACGCTGATGGGAATGTAATTAGTCGGGTTGGTGCGAACCGCGTTGATGATGAAATATCTAGAATAAAGCACAATGGGAGAAGCACAGTGCGACACGTACGTAAATCTGCAATGAAATAGAGCTCATCCATGTGATCAAAGATTCCCAGGTTCTGTACTAGCCAGTTTCCCAGATGAGCAATATTGTGCTGTATTATTCGGTAGCATCATTTCTGCAGAGTGGATGCAGCAGTGTTTTTCACTGCAGTGGATAATGCAGTCGGTATAGTCAGATTATATAATACATGGCAATTTTTTGATGCAGATTTTTTAACCAACACATCTCGAGTAGGATTTTAGAATTCAATTTGATGATCGGTTTGTTTATGACAATTGTTTAATTATCAAATGAAGTTTACATTGGCACGCGTTTTAGGCGCGTATAGTGATATATTCATGGCTTCTCTAGCGTTGACGTGCTTGAGGAAGCATTACCATCAGAATATATACATCCGAGAGTGAGTATGTAGCAGGTTTGAATAAGGAGGCGTTTAGATCGATGAAACCGAAGTATGGGCTGGGGTCGTTTGCAATTCAACGCCTCAAATTGTTGAGTTGACTCAACGTTGTGTTTTCGCGCAGTTAGATTTTCTTCACTTGACTGAGTGGAACAGGTAGGTATGATGCGAACATGACATATCAGACTATCGCCACTTTACAGAAGCTTCACTATCTCTCGTGGTGGTAATATTATCCGTCTTTTATTGAGTGACTTGAAAGGTTTTTTTTTCTTAAGATGTAGAAGAGAAGGAAAAAAAACCCGTGTGCGCGAAATGAATTTTCCAATAACCAACCCTTGTGACAACGGTTCACTACAGTATTCTTAAGAATAATCAGGTAAAAGACAGGATTTGTACGGTATGGTCTCACACAGTTAGATCACATTAAAAAAGACTCAGACTCATTCTGAATATCTTCGAGACAAAATACTGTCGAAAACTGGTAGAGATTACCGAGCTTTTACACCATAACGGTTCTTTCAAAGTGCCAAATTTGGCTTTCTTTTCTAATATAAGAATTACTAGATCGATCGATTCTGATTTTTCACTAAATTTATGTTAGAGCAAATCCTATCTATTGAGACTAGAATCATCTAAATCCGTTCATCACTTCTCGAGATATTATTAATTAAAGTTTTTGTCAAAATTTATTTCTTTGAATAACTCGGGAACTACTGCACTGATCAGATCCAAATTCCATCCAATTCTGCGTTGATAAAAATCGCATCGATTGATACAAGTCAGGGCGAAATCCGTCTTCTTTTTCTCGACATATTATCAGAAGAGAAAAATTATCCAGACGTTCATATGGATTTTGTCGGAGGTGATATTCGGTACTTGAAAAAGTGTAGATCTGGTGGAAACTCAATCTTCTTTGAATAGGAATACTTTTTTAATTATAGCCTAAATTTCACGAATTCAGAAAACAATTTTACGCTACGTCTGAAGCTCCCCTTGTACCTCCTTCACTGTGATGAAGGGCCTAGACTACTTCAGCAAAAATGATATTATAAATTCGTTCGAATTTATCGAACGACGCTCTCAGAATAAGACATTGTTGGTATCTCGTGAAAACTGATCGCTACTCAGTCTCTTTCCGTTGTATCAGTT
Organism: Tenthredo notha; assembly: GCA_914767705.2. Taxonomy (NCBI): domain Eukaryota; kingdom Metazoa; phylum Arthropoda; class Insecta; order Hymenoptera; family Tenthredinidae; genus Tenthredo; species Tenthredo notha. Next base: position 7,912,507 of record OU611915.1, on the reverse strand, counting down.
CATTTCTCTCTTCGACATGATATGCCTATCGGATTTATTCTTTGAGACGTGTAAGTGAAGGTGGAGACGGACTGTGTTGCACAGTGACACTCGTCAAGCCACTGAACCTTCCAGGGTCTGAATTCCCCTCGTTGAGGATTCCGTCGATTTTATATGATCCTCGTTTGGTACTATATTGGAAAGACTCTTGGGAATTATTGAGGTATTGCAGCGGTTAACGCTATGTGAGGGGAAAATGTATGTACCTACACAACGCGTGGGTTGTAGTCATCGCCTTTTAACCACGTCGGAAGGGAGGTGAGCTTTACAACGATACCTCACGCACGTTTAATTCGTATTAGACCCAGCCGAATCCTCGTGGGATTTTCGTGCAACGTAAAGCACTCCTGGGACATCGATATAGCCCTCTTATATTCCTACGTTGAAATTGGCCGGACGAACGTATGGTTCCGGGTGGTGAGTCATCCTTAGACAATTTTCATATAGGGCTAGAATCACCCAAAACTTTTCACCCCTACCCTATTTTCCCCCCAAGATATTGGGGACTAGAGAATTGTTTCCTCTCGTATGCCTGCCATTCATCGTTCAAATTGCCCAACTAACGTTTCCATCAAATGGATTAATAACAGCCTGCACGAGTTACTGCGTTCAATAAGTCATCCTTCAAATTTATTTATGGCCTCTGGCGACAGTTTCTGTAGTAACTATCCAAAGTTTGAAGTCATGATGTGCCACACAACAAGAAACAAGATGGAAAATAATATTTTTCACGGTACTTTTCATCGCCTCGTCGCCAAGTAGTTGGGGATAATATAGACATTTTTCATGACCATCATTCGAATGTAACATTGTCCCTGTAACATATTTCCGAAACCCCCTGTTCTTCGGATGCTAAGGTCTCGGAAACGTAAGGATTCGTTGAAGTTATCAAAAGTCATTTTCGACCTAAACAAATACTTTGAATGTTTTCTTCGTGTAGCTCTGATTCCAAGGGTGCTTTCCAAGTGATGTTTGATCATTTTGATTGTGAGGTATGATGAAAATAAAAAAAAAAAAAAATGAGAAGAAATAGAAAAATAATTCTTCGTTGAAAGTGAGTGAGACTTGAGGACTAGAAAATCACAATTCCCGTTTTCTGAGTTCTCCGTTTACTGCAGGTTGAAGGTTGGGAGATAATTCGCGGGCTATTTTTTACCTCGAGAAATGACCATTTCTCAAGTTTTAACGGAAACCTCGAGCCACTCGGGAGTAAATGTGTATTTTCCGGCCTTATCTTAGCGAGAGCTGTCAACCCCCTCAGTCAACGGGGTGTCCAGGCGCACCAACCATTCAGAGAACCTAGTCGGCACTAATTGCATCATTCCATCTCAGTCACTAGCTTTTCCTCAGTTTTGTACGCATAGCGGTTCAGCGGCTGTATACCTACTCGGCAAGGTCTTGACAAAACCCTCCTTTCCGCGGCGAGCCTTTTCCTTCTCATTTCCAATTCTTTTTTTTTTTTTCTCTGCCTTCAAAATTAGTTTTTCGTTTTTTATTCCTTTTCATTTTCTGTCTGCTTCCGGCTGATGATGATTATAGCTTAGTGTGCAAGAATATTGAAGGATGAATTGGTGAGAAAAATTATTAGAAGCTCTCGTCGTTGCAATTCTGTGTTTCTTGAATAGCTATAGTTTGAGATTATGGTTATATTGTTTTGATGTAAATTTAAAATGAGCTTTAGTTCTATTTCTAAGCGAGTTGGGTAACGTTTTGTTTGGCAAAGAGTTTTAATGACACGTTTAATACCAGCACCTCGCCGCACCTGGCATTACGCGCTCCAGTTGCCGGTAATTGGTAAAAATGACTTTGCCAGGGAGCAAGAGATGTAAATTACTAGGTGGTGAAGTTAAGTTACCTCCCTCAAAACAGGGTTACTACCGTACGCCGTTGTTAATTAAATCATTTGCGTATGTATATTACTTGTTAAAACAACTATAGTTCGACACAAATTCATCAATCGGTATGAAAAACAAAAATTACAAAAAAATACTGATATAGATATTTACGCAAAATATACGCTAGTCATTTGCTCGGCAAATTATCTCATTAAATATTAACCAAATGATTGACTCATTAATGAGAATTTTTGGTTTTTTAAAATATGCGTATATGCAACCCGTGGCGATCAATAACTCGAATTATATGGGTTGCACGAATTCCATGCAATTTATTCTGGAACGCGTTTCAAATGAGTAATCGTAATCCAATTGTACGCATGAATATACTTGAAATGTCTACCAGCATGAATCTATGTATATTTTTTTTATTTTTTTTTTTATTTCTCATTTTTGTCTTTTTTCTTCTGGAGACGACGTATTACTGCGATCACGTAGGTATGGAGGGACGCGTGTCTCCCGGTTCGCTCGCCAAATAAAAAGACGACCGTATAGTCGCCAGCGAAAACCAACGCCGAAGGAAATGGTGATAAACTGCGGTAAAATAATGTGTGTCTCACAAAAATGAAGAAAAATCGGGTCTTCCTCGTAAGAAAGAAAAACCACATTCTGCACCACGGCGAACCCCTCGCACCGTCCCTTTTTCACCGACCTACCGAACTTTGTCGTAGAAAAGATTCCGTCAGCCGGAACACATTGATGACTTTGTTAAGAGGATCTTTTTTTTCTTTCTTTTTTTTCTTTTTTTTTTTTTTCTTCTTTCTGCCCCTTATACTCGGCTCACGTCTCCAGCCTTTTAATTTGAGTTAGGCGTCTTTTTCTTTTTTTTTAAACCCGAGATCATTTCTTTCCAAAGATATCGAGTATCGTTCTTTTATTTTTCTCTTCGACTCTCGAACATGTATAAATGAGAAAATGCTAGTTTCGTCGGCAACGTTTTCATCGTCGGTATGCTTTGAGACTTAAAAGAGAAAAGGGAAAAAAAAAAAACATACACAAAGTAAGCCCTCTGCAGTACAAAATTACACAAGTTCCTGGTGGACTAAAATAATTTACTAGAATAATGGGAAAGGTCGTAACCCCGCGAAACGGTAACGACTGCGGCATGTCGTTACCGCATGTGGGCCTGAAGCGTTTACGACTTCCCCAAAAGTGTTGTAGATTTAAACGTTTTGGCGACAAAAGCTGTCGGCAAATCAATCGTCGGGATGAGGATTTTTCCAAAGGTGGGAACGGAATGCTGCAGGATTTAAAAGGAAAAGAGAAAAGAAAAAAAAACACACACACACACAGAAATGAACCTTTGTCATGAGAGTGTAAAACGTTACTATGGAAACTGGACACATGGATTCGTAGGAAATTTTGGCTACTGTCAGTTCAAAAATGAGACACTTAAAATCAGTTGCGCCTATGATGGAAGGGTTAAAAGGTTGATCTGATCGGTTAAAGCAAGCGAGGTAGAAATCGCCGTGAAGAACGTCAGGGGTGTAAAAGCCTAAGGAGTGATATATTCGGGCGTCAAAGAAACTTCTAAGGTCAGTGATTTTAGAGGGGGACCCTGAACATTTGGTTGGTGGGAGTAGCGGCGTTACCAAACAACGTGACTATAGCAGGTCGGGGTCACTAAGGGATGAAATCGATTTTCTCCCAGCTATCTCCTCTTCGAGGACTTTATCCGCTTATCGCGGTCAACGACGGGCCATCTTTGGGAGGCTGGTAAATCAAAGGACTCCTATATCCTTTAGGACGAAGATGTTTCCAAGTGGTGCAAGGGACGTCCGACAATTAACTCCCTCGCTAACTTAGAAAGAGGACCTTTTCCGAGTTGAGCCACAGAGCCACGAATCTATTTCCTTCAACCGTTCCGTCTTCCCGGTCCTTTTTCCACCCCTACTTCGCCGTCGGCCACGGAAAATAGTTGAGCATTTCGAATCCTTTCATTCTTCGTCCCCTTTCTAAGCTGAGCACGATATCTTGCGGAAACCGTTCATCCATCTGTTCGCGTCTCTGCAGTTGCAGACTTCAGGGTACAAGAAAATTCCTGGCTCCGTAAAATGTAGGGTGATTACGTTATACAGGGAACAGGAATAAATTTTGGTATGAGAATTCAACTGTCCATCACTAACGTATCCTTCGGAGGAGACGCTAAACGAACAAAGGCAAAGTTTTTCCATAGTGACTTTGTTCCCAACGCTTGGTGGTGGAGCGGGATGTAGGGTTCAGAAGATCAGAACTGTCCAAACGATATGCAAAATAAGCATCACTTTTATACAAAATACGATGATAATGTCAGAACTGAAAAATGAAGGGCCAACTCCATAGATTGACGCAGCTTAATTAACGATTCTCGCTAGCTGCGACTAACCAACGTTTCAATTATGCCATCAATGCGTTGGTTTTTAATGGTTGTCAATAAGTGAGAATCGTAGATCTCAATTCTCCGCAAATTGAACTCACACCAATGTTGAACCCAGTCAAATACCCCGTTGTATCACACGCACGGTACACTGCAACTAGATGCAACTACCATTGTGTTCGAATTTAATTAACCATGTTATTTAATATCGGCGGCTTCGACGGTCTTTGTGGTATCACGAAATCTACGTTACTGGCGCAGAGGGTGTGGAACCCGTCGGTCTAACCGCATCCCTATTATAAACTGCAGTGTATGGACTGCAATTTCTCAGTCTCTTCGTCTCATCCATCTGACATCAATATGTGCAGTTGGAATACGACACACTTTCATGCCCAGGTCGATGTGCACACATACGAAATCCATAATGCATGGATATTGTAGCGCTTCATGATAGATTCACCATCGTGTTATCCAACTATTCGCGGAGTAAGGGCTTCCGAACAATATTCTTGAACTCGATGATTAGGTAATGGCAAACTCGATTGCTGAGAGATTTGATATACCCAATCCTTTGCAGGCTGAAAAATCCACCTCTCCTAATGGTTTGAAATGTATATTGAAGCGTGAAAGGCTCCCCACACTGTCTCCTCGTAGACCATCGATTTCAGTGCAGTTCTCACATGCTACGACATAAAAATCTATCAGGCCTCCAAAATTGGGTTACATGGAAACGAATGACCATTGTCACGGAAGCAAAAATAGATGTCTGATAGATTTTTACGGAGTTTCATCTTGTGGCTTTTTCTCGTTCGTTTCTTAGCAGATAATAGCTGTATGCACATACATGGATCTAACACACCGGTATTGATGATCGTACTCTCGGGGGAAAGCTTTGTACACTCACAGTATCAAACTATTTGTGACGTTGGACCTGAGCAAACTTCCACCCTTGATATATTGTAAATATTGAACTTGGCTTGTGACAGCTGGGTCATCGATTTTGTACATTCATTACCGATTGTCTGTGGTTTACAAACTTATTTCAATACATTGTAACTTTTTTTGGGCCTCTTTTTTTTGCCATTTATATTCCTATTTATTTTAAATAATCATCCTTTTAATAACTTTCGACAATGGCCGTGCTGTCGGTGCCGTTGTAAATGAGATTAAATCAACTGTATAGATTTACTCGTTAATTAAAAGAAGAAAAAAAAAAAAAAAAACAACACACGCATGCACTGCAAGCGTTGGCGGAAATTATATCCCAAAATCAACTCATACCTCGGGACTCGTTTTTCTTGCTCAATTACTTTAATTGATATATTATTCGGTTTTGTTCCGTTCTTTTTTTCTTCCCTTTTTTTTTTTTCCATTCCATTTTGTGTCGTTCATATTTCGATTATTTTGGTGAACCGTACAGCTAACGAACGTACTTCAGGGCTTTGGTAAAATCGAGATGGAACATCTCGTTATTCTGGGCTTAAGCAAACTACATTATTCTCTTCGGTTTTGAGTGAAAATAATATATTTTCTTTCAGAGAAGAGTAAATAGATCAATCAGTACACGCATGTGTAGATATACCTTTTTTTCAAATAAAAAAAAATAAAAGAATGAATAAAAGAAAGCGCATTCACTAAATCTCTACGTTTACAAATTTCTGTTATATTACAATTTCAACATCAAGTTATTGATATTTTTAATCATTGCAGATGACGAACTTTGTCATTTCTTTGCAGCCAAAGTCTTCAGTCTTCGAATTTCAAAAATTTCGTTTCCACGTATGGAAGGAAAGCCGTCCAAATGTTCGGAGAACAACCGTACGTTGAGGAAAAAAAAAAAAAAAGCTGTCAAATAGTAGTTTGAGTTAATCGAGAGTTCGCGTTAATTAAATAACCAGCACATGTCGACCGAGAGTTTGACTATAGCCATGGCGCGAGTAGCTATACGTTCAGCTCATTTGCTCGGGGTTGTAGATAAACTTCTGCCTTGGAGTTAAGGTTAGCCTTACGCAATTTATTATTAAGGCGAAAAGGTGGTCGTCCACAAGTCACCGGCGTAAATAGTAAGTAGATCCGTAAAATCCGTGAATGATTTAGTCGGTAAATTGTTTCGTACAAAATAAGAATATTGAAAAAAAAAGAAGATAGAAAAACAAATTCAAAAAACAAAAAAAAAATAAAATAAAAAAAAGATAAAACTTGTACTCCTGACAAATTAAACTATCTCTTCATTAATCCAACGACGTCCGGTCCTATGGACTCGTCTGTATGTATTACGTCGTTACATCCTTTGATAAAAAAATTTATGAAAATTAACTCTTTGATCATTTTATAAAAGTTTTCATACACTTTGTGTGAAAAGTTCGTCAAGTACAATCAATTATTATTAGATACTAATGATTTTCCCTAAAATTCATGAACTTTATTTCTTTTTATTTTTTTCTTTACTTTTTTTTTTTTTTGGATATCATTATCACCTGTTATATGACCATAACTTAATACTCTGTCATGATAATGTAATTAGCAACGGTGGTGTTCGTATTTAGTCACTTGTTCGTTCACGCAATATTTACACCTACTAGTCGTGGTACCGGGTTCAGCTTGAATAGAGGTGCAGTACTAAAACCGAACAATGCTTCATTCTTTTATTCAAGTTAAACTGAACCGAACAACTAATACGAAAAATCAGAATAAAACAAAAAAAAAAAAAAAAAAATGATAGGTATCGTACACTGCAGTAGAAACCTCTGTTCACGGGACGCATAATACAAATCAGATCCCACCGCTGTCACCAGTGAAAAATTTTACGGCATTATTACCATTCAGTCGCTATCCGTCTGGAATTATTCATTTTTGGAAAAGGTTCCTTATCGCATAACCAGATTATAGATCAGCAGATTTTGAGTATTTCGACAAAATTTCTGATCCGGTTACGAACCGACACTGACCTAACTGTTTTATGTAAGGGATATTAATCGATATGTCCAGACGAAGATAAAACTGGTGGTAGAAATAGAAAAAAGAAACAAAAACAAAAATCGTCAAATAAACAAATAAAAATAGAATAAAAATAGAATAAAAAAACAACAATAAATAATAAGTATCGTAGACTATATTTGAAACCTCTGTTTACTGTACACATGATACAAATCAGATCCCACCGCTGTCACCACTATAAAATTTGACAGCATTATTACCATACAGCCGCTATCAGGCTGAAATTATTTATTTTTGAAAAGGTTCCTTATCGCCCGACCAGATTATAGATCAGCAGATTTTTAGTACTTCGACAAAATTTTTGATCCGGTTACGCACCGATACTGGCCTAACTGTTTTATGTAAGGGATACCAATCGATATGTCCAGACGAAGATAAAACCGGTAGTAAAAATAGAAAAAAAAAACAAAAACAAAACAAAACAAACAAAAATCGTAAAATAAATAAATAAAAATGGAATAAAAGAAAAAGAAGAAAAAAAAAAAAATACTGGACGTGGCTGAAGTTCACACCTGTGCCATTTCGGGTATATATACATCCCACACCTATTCACCTACCTACACCGAAAGAGAGGCAAAGTAGTAGATGTTCAGGCGGTGGCCCAGGCTATGTAGCCTTCGGAATCGACCACGCCCCCCTATCGGCGGACCAACTTCGCGCTCAACTTTTCTCTTTGACTGGTCTACTGAATTTCGACCCTTCAAACGTCGGCTGGTGAGACACTCTGATCAATTATGCCACTGGATACGTGGATCTTTCGTGTCGGGTTGCGAACCCTAATTAAACGATTAATTAAAATACCTTCACGTCACCCGAGTGACGACCATCTTTTGTTACACGGTCGTATAAGGGGATAAGCTTTATTTAAGGTTACGGTAGAGCGGGAAAACATTACCAACGATTGCGGTAGCAGTAACCATTTTCCAAAATGCCCGCGGCGACCCTGTATCGTTTCAAACCAAAATAGAAATTAAATAAAAGAAAAAGGGAACCCAAGCGATTACCCACTCCATCTAAATCGCTTTTCGAGTCACAAAGCCGTATTTATATGCTTTACTCAATTCGCTAATTATTTTTTTTCATTTCTATAACCGTCCATCGGGTATTTACTATCTAAATGTAAAACAAAATAACTTTTGCATACTTTGTATAAAATTGACCAAAACAAATTCATCTGAAACTATTCAAGCGAAAATTTTGAAATAATAATTTCCTCAATGAAGTCGAACAAAAGTAAGAAGTTTTATACAACGAAAGGAATTCGGATGGATTAAGTAACGTTCAAAAATCGTTTCAAGTATCCACAGTGAAGTAATCGGTGTAGTAGAAAAGAAGAAAAAAAAAAAAAAACAACAACCCTTTACTGAATATTGAAAATAATGAAGAAATTTTTCAAAACACTGGGCCTGCGCTTTGTCAAGAGCGCGCGATACCGCGGAGTAGATAGATATAGGTAAGTGTCACTCACCCTTGGTCGACAGGGTATGAAAACCGGGTAGATAGACAGCCGCGAAGATGAGGGCTGATAAGAGGATTGGCCCCGGCATTTTCAAGGTTATCGTAACTTCCGGAATTTATATTATCGATAGTAAAAAAAAACAAAAACAAAAACAAAAACAGATAAAAAAAGAACTTTGAAACAAAACACAAGTTCCAAAACTTTCACTGTTTTATTTTCTAATTATTTATTTTGTTCTAAAGAAGTTTCGGAGAGAAACGATCTTATAGTATGGAGAATAGATGAAACTTTATAGTCTAATATCTCCTCGGTTGACAATCCCTTTGCATGGTATTATTCACTTCTTCACAAATTTGCATTATTTCATATTTCATATCCATAAAAATTCGGTTTAATATATCTTTACGTTGTTTTGTTTTGTTTTTTTTTTTTCGTTTTTGTTTTTGATTTTTTCATGAAGTAACACATGTAATTTATAAGGGTATCCACACGTACACACACACATACACACACACGCGCACACGGCACAAGTAAACAGATAGAGAGATGCCCAAGTTTAGCACTTAACAAACACCCTCCATCCTTACCCCCCGCCCCCCTCCCCTGCCCCCTTATTCGAAAACGACGCAAGCGTTTCTGGGGGTGCGTATAAGAGGTCGTTTTCGTAACGTGGATGAAAACCCGCTAGGGTGGGCGGGTCCCCCGATTCTTGGTTAAGAGGTTAACGCAAGATCGCCAAGGTGTTATCGCGTCGAGGCACCCGGCGCTACTGAGGGCTGCTGGCGGTACGCAAGAGTGGGCGTACCTCGCGACCTCGACTAGAAGCCCGCGCAACGGCCGGGGATGCTGCCACCCGCGACTTTAGGGCCGTCGGATTCTCGCCGCGCGTCAACCGGCAACTTTTCCTCGGACAATTGACTCCTTGCGGAGGAGGCATCGCATATCGTGACGCGATACAGTTTATCCAAATCCAACGGTTAAACAATATCGCTTTAAAAACACTGTAACTCTTACCGTTGGCACTTTATCGCGAACAAAAATTCAAAAAGTTATCGCAATCTTGAGTGTATTCCTACGATTCGTTGTGATTATTTTTTATCCCGATTTCAGAATTTTTTCAAAATTTCAAACTTACCATTTTTACAACAAACAAATTGTCAAACTTTCTTGACCAGAATGTAAAAAATAGTACTTTTCGTTACTAGTGCGAAAATGTTGATTCTCGGACAAGTGTGGAGTTTTTCGCCTGACCGAAGCAAGGGGGAAAATCACACGAGTCGAGAATCATATTTCATTTGTTTTCACACAATTTCATAAAATTGTGTTGAAAAACAAAGTCCGATACACGTGCGAAAGATGATTCTCGACTCGTGTGATTGTCACCCTTGCTTCACTCGGGCGAAAAACTTCACACTCGTCCGAGAATCAACACTTTCGCACTAGTATAGAAAAGTACTATACTTTGTGTACCGAAAATTGTACGCAAAATAGCAGATTCCGGATGATCTGACAAAGTGTGCGGGAATCAACATTTCCGCACGATTTACCCATGCGGGAATGTTGATTCCCGAACACTTTGTCGATTTATCCATGCGGAGTGTACACAAAATGCGAACTTCCATAAAGTGTTACAAAAAATGGTATATGATACACATGCGGGTAGTCGATTCCCTATTAGTGCTCGAAACTTCACACTCGTCGGGAGAAACCAACTTTCCGCACTAGTATCATAATATATTATTCACCGATCAATGTTTAAACATTGTTTTAGTTCGTAAAGCAAAATACAAAGAAATCACGAAGCTGTCCTGGCCGGAGTTTAAGAAAAATATTTTTTTCCTGATGTGTTGAAAGTCTCAGCGCAGTGTGCAACAAAAACTTCGGGGAATTATTGCAACACCGTCTCAATCCATTTTTCTATCCATCACTTTTTGAACAGTCATCGTAGAAAAGCATAAGTTCGTACAATGTTGTCGTGAAAATTATTTCATAATTGTGATAGAAAATTGAAAAAAAAAAATCCCGAAAGCGCAGCTTGAGTACACTTTCGAACGAATTAAATAATTCAAGTGTATTTTCCACGGAAATACTATATGGAGTTGAGTAATTTATTCCATGCATCAGTTATATAACAGTTGTTAAGTGGATAATTGTATCAAGTATCACATATGCATATCCAACTTCCTCTTCTATGTTTTGTTTCACCAAATTCAGAAGCGCAATCGCGAGGCAAACCCGGTTGGCTGACTAAAATGGAGCAGCTGTAATTCGCAGCAGTTCAGCCTCTCTAGTCTGCCAATTCGGTTAAATATTTTCAGAAAACTGGCTGAATCACTGAGAAAAATTGTCTAATATTTCAACGCCTTGAGGCTTTAAACCTCCATTTCATTGCGGTAAGAAAAAAATCCGATCATTTTCAGTGCGTGTGTGTGTGTGATCAATTTTTTGCCCAACGACATCTTGAGAACGAATAAATTGATTTGGTTCTTCCTGCAATCAAAACTGATTAGATTTTGGATTCGATTGGTCCAGTAGTTATGTTGATAACTAATCAACGGATTTTTATGCATTTGGTCTTACGATCGATAGAACTTTCTCCAACTCGAGAGCCGCAAGTTTGTATCAAAAACTTTAATTGCCTAATGGTAAAAATTGCAATTGTTTATCTGGTCAATCACATATAAAATAGATTTTCAAATCTCTCAACTATACATATAGATTCAAGTGATATAACTGGAACACCGCAGTGTATCACGAAAGAATTTTTCAATAAGCCAGCTTTACTGCACCAGTTCACTAGTCTTTTGAAGTATGTAATCACGTATAAGTCAGGATTCAAGAGCCATCGCTTGTCATAAAACCGTAAATGCAGTCAAAGTAAAAGCGGTTTTCCTGAGGGCTCAAGTCGAAGACTGCTCGAATGTCAGGCAATCGCAATAAATTTCTGATTTTTTTTTTTTGTTATTGATAAAAAAGAAATCACCAATCAAATTTCGCACGGTATCTTGTCCCCAGCAGATGAAGAATTTGAGGATCAAAAATTTCACTCACGTATTGTCATATACAATCAGTTGCAAAACAAGAAAGAAAGAAAAAAAAGCAACAGTTTCAAAAAATGTTTCATTTTTTTTCTCTCTCTCTCTTTTGCTAAATTAAATTTATAACCAGCTCTCGGAGTTACGAAAAATGATATTTTTCTATTGTCAACTAAAGTGGCCTGAGAGTGGTTAAATATTTGGTATAAAGGTATCTCTGAATGTCTCGGAAAACGAATTTCTACCTAATGGTATATTCCCTTTAATTTTCGGCTCGCAAGCGACTACTAACTTCCAATCACTTCCAGTGACTTTCATTGACTCAAACCTTAAATAGGGGAATTGAAATGACTTCCAATGACTTTCTAAGTGACTTTTAGTTACTTTCAATGATTACAAATTATTTCAAGATATACTTTAAAACAGTAGAACTCTCGCAGATATTCAGAGACTTCAACAGACTTTAAAGGACACGAACGAACGCTTGGATTTCTAATGAACACAAATTACTAGAAGTTGACTATCATTATTTGACTTTTGGATTTCTAATGACTTCCAGGAAACTCTGAGACTTCGAATAACTTTGAAGTGTTTTCCGAGATTCCAAGTGACTTCGGAATACAAACATACTCGTGACTCAACACTATGTGAATATTTCTATAATAGTTTGTACAATTGTTAGTCAAAAAAATCAAGTCAATTACTTTTTGTGACAACAATGTAATAATGATTTTCCAAAGAGTTCGCAAATCTTTTCATAAATTTAGCAACATTTTTATTGGAAGTTCAATCAGAGTTTAGAAAAAAACTTCATGTATTCTATGATGGGGGAGGACCTTCTTCAAAGATTGTCACAACGCGTTTTTCTTATATTTTTATTGAAAATGAGCCATTCATATGCAAAAAATGAATTTTTATCGCCAGAATAAGTGGGCGGAATTTTTTTTTGATCATTTTGAACATTTTCGAAAATTTCTTTTGGTCGGGATTTATAATTTTAAGATAAAAACTGAAACTAGGTAATTTTGTATACAAACCGTGTGTGCATGGATTACGAATAGCTAGCAGTGAGTAGTACTTCGCATATATGTATCTTTTCACCCGAATTGTTCTTAGCCTTAAGTCGTTACTATGCAAATCTATTTTGGGCAAAGTTTGCGACGGCAAAATTGTAGGCATGCAAAAGCATGATGTTCGTTGTGCCTCCGCACAAAACGAAGTTGAAGATTTCGGCGGCACGACTCCTGCGGGAACAGTCTGCACCGAGATCCCCGGGAGCTAATGTGAGCGTCTCGGGTTTAGGGGGAGCTACGAATTATACGGGGTGATTTGGAAACTTGCGGCTACCTCATACCATGCTGTTTCAATTCACTGAACGATTGACGGCTGACAAAATGGTCAGTGGTTAAGGTCTGCCCAACGGTAGAGGTAACTCGAAGTAACGACGATCGATTAACAACGTCTCCATCACTAATTACGAATCAGTCAATTATGCTTCTGGTGAGCATTGATGGCCTCGAATCTGTGTGATAACAGACTCGTATAATAAGGATTTGAAAACTTGAGGTATTAGTTTGATTCAGGCAATTTGGTATTTGCCAATTATTATCTAATCGCAAATTGTATTCTATGCGAACGAAACTCCACTCGCATTTTCCATACGTTTTGGACACATAAAGGAAGGCACTTGAAGTTCATGATCAAGAAAGTCATCGAAAAGTTATTTTGTGTCTACAAAGAGAGTAATAATCAACTTAAAAAAAAAAAAAAAAAGGCATAACGAAAAGAATGGCTGATTTGATACGATCAATAAGAAGACCAAATTACTCCTGGTTCATTCATTATTCCATTTAGAAAGGTGTCCCGTCCCAATTGACTCTCTGAAAAGTTTTTCCCAACTGGTTAATTTCCGATTACAAAACTGAACGGAAAATATCATCATAGCAAGATCGGAATTTGATGCGAAACAAAAAATATATTTTTTTCAACCATCAGCGGTTTGAAATCGACAAATCTTTCACATCGAGTACGGAATCGATGACCGGAAAATCTCTGTCATGGAAATTCCATGTGGACTCAATGATTTTTTTTTTTTCTTTTAATTTTCAACCGTTTCTAGCTTTGCTAGTTTTGAAAACAATGGTCAAAAATGGTGTGAATGCGATTGTACACACAGACTCGATATTTCCAATAAGCTTGATCACTCGTTTAGCTGCCTTTTGGCGGTGTGCAACAAACAAATAAAATCGTTATTGCGATATGGCTGAAAAAAGGGAAAAAGAAAAACCTTTTGTCTCCTTGTGACTGACAATTCGGTCCCGTAGAGTTATTCTTCTGGTATATTTAATCCATCGCGTGCGGATGCAGGCAAAAAACCTTTATCGAAAATGATTCACTCTGTGTATAGGCCGGAGACGTTCCCACGCTGGCAAGAAAACAGGTGCCGCACGAGATGCCAGCTTAGAAGTTTAGAAAATAAAAGAAAAAATGATGCCAAGGAAACAGCCTTGATCCAACTTGTGCCGTGCTGATTTTTTGAGACAAAGGTATGAGTCCAAATGGCAGAATGGAAAAAAAAAACAAAAATAAAAGCATGTCGGAAACCCCCAAAATTGATCGTTTCTAATTGGTTGAGATGAATCAGTCTGATACCATCCTCATCGTCCTTTCATAAATAATCGCTTCTTCGTTTTGCAACAGAAAGTATGACTAGCCAATTGCGTTGCCTGGCGCCTTTTCTCGTGACTGGCAGGTTAACTTCTGGCAACCATTTATTTTCGGGCTAGGGACGATGATAGGGGTCCTTTTCCCGGAGAGCCAGCCGGATCAGGGAGTTTTGCTTGTACGGGGATGAGGTACGTGGCTGAGGAGCCCTAGGACTCACCATCCCCGGAACGAAAGAGTAGGATTTAACATCACTTGGGCCAAAGCCCCGTGAGCGCATGCCTGGAACATTCGCTGCGTCTGTGAGAAAGAGACGGAAACAGGTGGGCGAGGTCGTAGAGAAGGTATTTCCAAACCCTGCTACGTCGTCATCGGAGTCTCCGCGGTACTCCTTCAGTGATCCTCGTAGGAAAGAGTCTCAGAATCTGAGGAGCACTTTGTATACTAAACCATCTCCACCAAAGGACACATTTCAGAGTTTTGGAGACAGATTAGCGGTAGCTAATTGGAAGCTGGAGTGAAGTTTGTATGGTAGTCTCCCAAGAATCACTGAAAGTCACTTAAACTGTCATCAAGCCAATTTTACATATACCTTAGATTGAAGAGAGCAACTCATTTGCCCTGGCGGATAGACTCTTCCCATCCATCCCCAATCACTCGCCCCGAGGAACAGTTTCGAAACTTTCAAAGTGGGTATAAAGGAGTACCTTTTGTCTTGTGATTAAATATTGAACTTTCTTTAACCTTTGAGAAGCACTCGATGTATTGGTTCAAGTAAGAAGCACCATCTACGAAAGGTATCCCATCTGTAAGGGAAGACTTCTTTCCGGATTGGAAACCCTTTGATATAGTCGTATCGACAGATTTCTTTTTTCTTTTTTTATATAATTATGCTAACTCAGCAGTGATTATAAAATTTTATAAGAGTTTCGTATACCTATGTTGCCTGCAGGGTATCCATCAGCCAAATTACTGATGTATCAGTTCACTTCTGATCCATTAGTTGAATGATGCTTTCAAAGTATCTACAAGCGTTTGTTTTCATTTCATCACATCCTTGACAAACATTGACAAGACTCGAGTCCTTCAGAGTAGAATGGAGATTATAGTCCTCGTTTCAATGTCATCTTCAAGGATGTCAAGATCGATTGCAAAGGAGGCTTACATTGCAAGGAAGAGATAAACCCTCGCAAAGAAACCGGTATACAGAAAGACACTCTTCATCGTCAGAAATGTTCGCTATGATGATCGGACAGACTGTGAAGTTCGCCAGCCTCACGTGAATACAAACGCGAAAAGGAACTTACTTGGCAAAGGTGAACAGTCTAAAGTTTCCGTCTCGCCATATGGAAGTATATATGAAACTAAACTGACCATCGAAGATACGTTCCATTTCTCGTCGCACCACTCGAAGATACAAGAACAGTTATTCAACTTCAAAATCACATGTCATCTTGCCCTATTTTTCATTTCTTTCTCTTCTTGTTCGGCACAAACTGGTAAAAAGTTGCAAATATGAATTTCTCTATTGTTTCTTTTACCAGTATTAATGAAATTCAGATTTTCGTACGATCTTCAAATACCAGGCCTTCCGGTTAATCCCGCGTGTTCCTAAAGTGGTAACCTTGATACTGTAACCGTAATGAAAATTACTTGGAAAGCTGTAACTCTCACAGTTATACTCTAGCTTTGCTGTAAATCATTGAACCGAATCTGCACAAGGTAAGAGGGAGATAGATGGATAGATAGCAAGAGTGTCTGAAGAAGAGAGGGTGAAGGGTGAAGGGTAAAGGGTAAAGGGAGAGGGTTGTATTTGCGTAGAATCTTAATCTATCCACAGACTTGTTTTTACATGAAATGCCCTTTACAGTTAATATACCGTATCCTGTCCTGGGCAGTCCTGCTTAATTAATTTAACCTCGTGGGTCACGACTGAATGTCCACCCAGCCGGGTTAAGTACTGCCTCTAATTTAGCAATGCAGTTCCTTCACGGTGCTTTGAGAATTGAGAAGGTGAAGCCAGTGTCAGCTGACATGAGTCTTTTCTTGGAAATAAAATATATGTACAAAATTTATTTCGCGATGATCTCACAAGTAGGTGTATAGGTCTACCTATATCAACTATTGTTATGTCCCCGTATTCAATATTCACTCTGAGGATATCAGCACGTCGCAGAATGTTACGGTGTTCCGGGATTATACGTATAGTACTACACAGAGGCAACATCAAGATGTCAATCTGATTGTGAGTCGAAATGGTTGTATGAATATGGGTCTGGGAACGGTTCCTTGGGGAGATAGATTGATGGCCAAAAATGGCTTTTTCAAGTTATCCCAGAATGTCCACAGGATGCTATTGTGATAGGCAACAAATCTTCGTCGGAGAATCACCCCTCAGTCGTTCATTGTACACAATTGTATTTATGATTCCGTTTTCTTAATTTGGTCCTCGATAAAGAATCGATGTCTATTTCTGCTGGTACTGGTTCCCATTTATAATCGATCTGAATAGCGATTCTGATTATAGAATCTTTACTGCAGCAATCCTACACTCTATCAAAGTGGCGAATGGTTACTGATATAATTAATGCTCACGTGAGCGTCGGATAGCTAGAGAACTCCGCTTGAAACTTATCGCGACGGCGATCAATCCTAGAAGCTTGAAATCCCGAAATGCCTACCCTCCAGAACCAATTGAAACGTGTAATTCAATTATTTTCACAGTCGAATTGAAACAGTTGAAATTTGAATTTCTTGGATGCGTTCAACTGTTTGAGTGATTTACGTATAGATATTAGGTACCTACCTTGTATGATTGAACTTTAAAACTATTTTTAAACCTTACCAATCATCTGGGTCAGTAACTTTAATTGGTGCAATGTAAATTCATGTGTCAACCTCTAGACCATGAAAAATAAAACAAATGAAGAAAGTGATAAGAAAAAGGGGATGCGAAAATTGATAAAATATGTGGAATGATATTTTATCACGCGAAAACATCCTCATCCTAATCTCACCTTTCCCGTATAACCATTTAGAAGAAGGTGGTCGATCTCTATTGTAACTTAGAAGCGCTGCACTTTATCGTCGAAAGTTTCAGAGTTTCAGAACTTTGCTTGCGAATTCATCCTAGAACGAACCTATTGTTGGTTAGGTGCCTGGTCCCTCGGTAAAACCATTCATCTTCGGGAAGCCTTGGCAATAAATACGAGCAGGGTCTCTTAATTTTGCGGACGGGACTTCATTCGCAACCAGCCGCATGTAAGCCTTGCAATTTGCTCCAACCTTTACTGCACACGCAAGCCTGCAGATGGGAAAAGTAATTGCATTTCTATTTTTTCTTTTTCTTTTTTTTCCTTTTTTTACTCTTCATGGACGACAATTTAATGAATTCAATTACGTCAAATGAGACTAGACACACCACGTCACTCAATCGTTGGTTCAGTACAATGACTAAGGCCCGGAATTTAAAGCTGAAACGAAATGACGTCCTCGCCAGATTTCTCGTGTAGGATTTGGAAATGCCTCGAGATTGGTGGCGAGAAATCACGTACATGGTCGAGGAGTAGAATAGCGTTTTACTTGAAATCCGGACAACGTCGTCCGGCGAAAGCAGGACAGAATTCTGCACGAGTTACCTTCAACCAACCACCAGCTATCCCGGTGTTTATTTCACAGCTTACGGTGAGTGTGGAGAAACCTTTGTACACACCAGTCACGCTTGCATAAATCGATATGATGATAGAAAATTTCATCAAGTACAATGATACATTGCGGTGGGCTGGGTGAAGAGAACATTATGCTCTATTTTTCAGTCAAATATTGACGATACGGACTACTTACACGAGTTTCGATATTTCTCTTTTCATTTCTTTTACAGCCTTTTTCATATACCTATATGCTTATCCGAACGTCATCTCACAGGAGAAATGCTGGGCTTTGAATGTTAGCTGCTCAATTAGTCTCGTCTGAATATGAAGGAGATCCAATCTTCTGCAGTGACGAGTATGTGGCCTGAAGCCAAGGGGATCTAATATGTTTCTCTGCTTCTCATCATCAACGAGACAAGTGAGTTGAAGTTTACATGAGAGGAAACCTCATGGAGTACGGTAGGAGAGTGGTTTATATCAACTTAAACTTACATGAAGAAATTTTCCGCTCTCAAAGGTGAGATCATGCTTTTTGAAATTCAACGACTTTCTTTATACTAGATAAATTTTTTTTTAAATATTTCATACGTAAATGTGAGCAAATATATGCCTCGAAACTCAGACTAAAGATGTTCACTTCCTCGTCTCACCTCGGTTTGGTGCGAAGTATCAAGCACAGACCAGCAGGGGTGGCTGATCGTTCAAAAGTTTCGAAACAATCGAAACCATCTACCTCCTGCACTATCCAGCTAATGGGTCAAACGACCAAGTTGATAACAGAGCTTAACCTCCTGCCGATAAGCGGAGTGCAACTTGCAAACAAGTTAGTCGTCCCAGAGATTCTGCGCCTTGTGCTAAGTCCTCTATGTTCTTGGACCGAAATTGAAGCTCCATGATTAAACCAGGAAACAGACGCATTCCTGACAGTTGGTGGCACATTTTTTGCATACAAGTTTGTTACAGAAATTGTTTAATCCAATGAATCAGTCGGTCGAAAGTTCGTCTAGAATTACCCGACTAATCTTGATGCAGTTCTGGAGAATATTACTAGGGATACTAATGTGGGGACTGGGACGGAAAAACGGAACGGAATCTAGTGACCTTTGCCATGTATTGCGTGTATATATACACCGATACATACAACGTTCCGTTCCGTCATTCTGGATTCCGGCGATCCGGTCCTACATGGGACGGCACCCTCACATACCTTTTGTAAATATGGTTTTAATGGAATATCTCGTTAACGTTTGATCAAACCGTAAAATGAGTTATTACAAAACTTGTAGAGAATTGAGCTCTCTATAAATTTTGTATGATACTTTTTTCTTCAGAATCAACAGCTTAGAAGTTACAACGCGGTGAATGCTAAATTAACACGTAATTGCCAGGAATGCTTTGTCACATTACATTTAATAATATACTAGGTAACTTTGTCACAACAAATATTCTACAAAGCAAATGATGTGAGGGAATGATTTTGCTCGCACTGAAAATGAAACTTATTAATAAACAAAATTTAATATTCGAATATTACAAACGAATGAATATCCAATTATTACAAACAAATTTATGTTACATATCTACAATGTGATAAAGTATACTAGGCAATGACGTGTTAGTTTACCGTTCGCCATGCTGTAACTCCTAAACTATTGATTCTGCGAAAAAAAGTTTCATACAAAATTTTTAGAATATTTCATGCTCTACAAGTTTTATACTGACTATTTTTACGGTATGATTAACCATTGATGCGATATTTCATAAGAACCATATTTACAATATTTAGGCGCATTGCAACTAAAAAAAAATATGAGTTTAACAGAAAAAAGTTTCGAAGAAAAACCGTAGAAAATTTTTGACTTTCTATTATAAATCCCAACTATTTTTGACGTAAAATGCACTGGTTACGAGATATTTGAGAAAAACGATTTTCCAAGATGGCAGCTGAAGCATAAACTCTCCAGCCAGGCCAATTTGCATTCAAACTCAAGGGGCACTTCTCGATCAATTAATAAAAAATAGAAGAATCGCGCGCGTAGAAATAATGCAGAGAAAAAAGTATCTCGCTCTTGGACTTCACTTGTTGAGAGTGATCACATGAACGAAACCGTTTGGGAAGGAAAATTCTCGTTATAAATCTAGTTGATGGTAAAAATATAAATACTGATCAAGTCCTGAGGAACAAATGCTTGGTGAAAATAGTATAAAACGTATCAAGACGATGCCGGAAAGTGACGGGAATATCAAAAAAAAATGTACGGAAACTTGACGGCAAGAGGAAGTCATTTACATAGCACGTCCGCGATGAGGAGGAAAGGGAAATATGGAGAATAAAGACGAGGGAGAGAAAAGCGATAAGCAGCTTTAAAAACGGCGAGAAAAAGACGAAGATAAAAAAAAAAAAAAAATCAACGTCTTCTGACAACTTCTACATCTATAAGTAAATGATACAGGATACTTGTGTCACCTTGGGTTACGTGAAACTCTGTAACCCTCGTATCTCTCAGCAATACTCAAGTGTTACTGATCAGACGAAGAAAGAATCCTGCGACATTAAACTGCCGACTTTGACCTTGACCCTTGGGTATTAGAGACAGAAACAAATACCGAGACAATAGTGAGGCGAATGAACCGCGATGCTTCTTTGAGTCGACTGGATCGATGAAGGGAGCTTTACCCTCGCGAGGCCAATCAAAACCTAAAACAAGGATGGAACTTTAAAGTGCAGCATCCATATGTAGAAGAATCGAGGGAGTGTAGGCCTCCGTGAGTTTGCGCTTGTGATAATAGCGCATTTGTAAAGCTTATTTGCTTAAGGCAGTTTTGTAAAATGTACGGTGCTTTGTCTTTCGGGGGATGGGTGGAGTTGTGACGCGATCTTCCATCCTTGGTCCTTTTTCTTTCTTCCTTTGTCCTTCTTTGTCATCCCTGTCACTGGAGCGGGCAAAGAAGTCCTTTTCTTTTATTGTCTTTTGCACGTGATACCGTGCGGAATTGCTACTCACACTCTGTCTTTTTATTTTTCTCTCTTTTCTTCTACCGCCCTGTAGTTCTCTCTCTGATGTTGTCTGGCACACTGTAGTGTGATTTCCACCGCAAACCATTAATTGTACAAATTCCATGGTAATTAACGTTAGCTTTGTGGCGCGGGTCGAACCTTGGAATGAAATATCAGAAGATTTAAAGTAAAAACGTGATATCGATCATGGAGGAAGTCAAGATGCAAGGCACGTCGAATTATTCCGACAAGCTTCTTTTATAGGATGCACTTTCCACTCTTTTTCCATTTTTTTTTCCCGCCAATATGGAGATGAATCTCTTCCACTACGTATTTCGTATGCACGTACGATTTTCCAATAGCTATTTTCACCCACGAACCGTTTGGTTTTTCGTACAATGTGGAGATTGGATATTGAGGTTTCGGGTCAATTCCAATCGTATCAGAAATGATAACCTTTGCCAAGGAATTATTTATGAAAGTGGTAAATCCTGCCAGGGTATAGCTTTAACGTCACCATGTTATCTGCCACCCAGAAACTGTAAAATGCAAAGTTGAACGCTTCTGGTTAATCCGGGGCTCCACGGTGTTGTGAAGGCCGCCACCAACCACCTATCCTTTCTTCGAAATGAAAAAGTTTCCCTTTATGTTAATGATTATTCCCAGTCGACGAGAAATTCACCCCTCCTCATTCCATAAAGGAGTGAGCTTTCCAGATTTCACTCCTAGATTCCTCTTCAACGAACCGTTTTTCTTTGTCTGAATTCAGACAAAATTCCTGGCTCGTGGAAGTTTCAACGAGTTGTTTCATCTTTTAAACAAACGGCTCTTAAACGCACTTCCTTCACGCCGATTGTTAGTCGAGCGAATTTGAACCTGCCCAATGATTACAATTGCTATGTAATCTCAACAACGACTTTGAACACCTTTACAGTACCTACTCTTCAATCTAACCCGTACCACTTGCCATTACTCTCATTTTTCGTAGCTGAAGTGAAATGCACTGTGATTTAGCGCTATCTCTGAACCGTGCAAATGCTATCAGATGGCGGAGTGCATGCTTCGGAGTCTGGAATCCTGATATTTCACAGCAGTGAATGCAGCCCGGATTTTGCAATTTTATCAGTGTTGAAACAAACCAGAAGTCACTGACCTCACAGCTAGGTATAACAACGCTTCTTGTTTGCTATCCATTAGTCGGGGCGTCATTCGATGCCGTGGCTATGGCCATTCGTCGACTCGCTAGCTCCTCGGTCACGTACCAACGTGGAGAAGAACCAGAGGGATGCAATGATTGTCAACGCGCAGGATTTTAGATGTTTGACGCGAACAAAGTCGCGGTGGCCCCGAGGGGGATGCACCTTGTGTCTAGCCCTCTCAAGATACGTGACAAAGTTTCATCATGAATCCAACTTTGAAACACCTCGGATGGATATCCGAGGATGTGGAACATCAAAGGGTAAATCCTCCTATCGGTTATTCGCTTTTTTATTTTTAGTGGGGATTTTCTAGTCGTTCAGTTCCCGATCCCACGACAATCCAAGGACAAGTAGGTGTGCTTCTCGCTTTTCCAAACTATCACCGTAAACGCGATGCATCGCTTTTACGCTATTCCAATATCGACTAGTGTTGAGCAGTTGTACAAAAATATCGATATCCATTATCGACTTAAACAAAATATCGGTTTTCCATTAACGGTTACTGCCAGAAAATATCTTCGACATTTTAAAACGTGTACGAAAACGAATTCAATCCCCGCACAACACAGAACCTTTCAGATATATTTCTCTAACGGTTGCGCTAAAACTTTGTTATGATTTCAGAAACAGCTACTTACACTGTTGCATACAAGGAATATATCAGATGAGTGATGATTTACGTCTTCATAAAATCACATTCGAAAAGACTGCAGACAGATGAAAGATTATACAGCAAGTATCTAGTAAGTGTTGGTTTGAGCCCAGCCGTGCGCCTCTTATTCTCAGGTGGTATATTTCTACTTATGAGAGATACGCGCGCCAAATTTAGACATAACGGAGAGTACGGAACTAGGCTGTGGGTGAGGTGACGCTTTCGAAATGTTTCTTGAAATATAATCTCAGAAGCTTCCTGTTGCATTTCCGAAAGTCGACTGTTTACGACATTTTATGGTAGTGACAAGCTCATTATAACTGAAACGTAACTTTTCGAACATTAAGAAACGTAGTTAAAATAAAAGCTCCTAACGGTTCTGACACCCAACTTAAACGTTCTCTGACAATACGAATAGGTTCACAGTCATCGAACCTTGTCGATATCGGGAAAAAGTCGAATATCGATACTTGTCAAATATTACCGCAAGAATAATATCGATATTAAAGTATCGAATATGGAAGGAAAGATACTGAGATCTCTAATTATTATGTCGACATCTCTTCCTTGATCCTAGTTCATCCTCTTTCAGCCGTATGGTTGTGTTTGCGGTGAATTGCGGTTCTAGTTTCTAGAGGCTTGGGCCTCATCATCGGGTGTATTATTTCGCAATATTAATCCCTGGGTTATATGCCCGGTGCAAATCACTGTTGGATTAATTTTGATTATTACCAAGTCGTGAGACAGCGATGTAGCTTCGCGGTAGTTAACCTGCAGCCCGTCATAAATCAATATTAATGATACGACTGTTTAACTTCCTAGAATTCACCATCGGCGGGAGTGCTGCTCCAGGAGGGAGAAAGCCTCGGCATTTACTCTCGCCAGGGGTGGCGACGACTCAGGGTTAAAACAAATTGCAGCCCGGCCATCTAATGAATTTATAAATGATATTAATACGAAATACCTGGCGCTAACGTAAGACGACTGACGTTATAACCGATGAAATATTCACCAGTTATCTCGGTTTACAAAAGGGGTCTAAAGCCTCTTTATTCCTGCAAGCTAGTATTAGCTCAAGAAAAATTTCACCACTTTAACTGGGCTGTGGTGATTGGTCACTATCAGAAAGTATTCCAAAGATATCCACTTCTCAATCCCCTTTCCACCTTTCCAAGATCTCAAGACCGAGTTGAGAAAAGCTCTGCGGTGTATCAGTCCAACTCCAATTAGGGAATGATACGCCGGTATTGTCTGACTCGGAAGCCGGTTAAAATGTGCGCTGTAAGTGTTTTGTTTTTCTTTCTCTTTCGTTAATTAAGCCGACCGAAAGTTGACGCGAAATCTCGTCGAGGAAGGAGTTATAGCGAGTCGATAATCGATTGGCTATCTAACAAACGCGACTAGCGGCTACCATGAGATAATTCCTTTCGTTTTCAAAAAATCTTCTAGGCACAACTCCCCGGACAGATTCCCATCCCGTTCAGCCTCTTCACAAAATTACCCTGATAACTCTTCCGAACGGTTCGATCGTTCGAATTCATTCTTTGGTTCCTTGATTCGCTGTCGCTGCTGGAGAATGGACAGAGTTCGGAGTACATTTGATCGTTTTATCTTCATTGTCACAGACTTGTCTACCACTACCTTACTTCTACGTCGCCTCTTTCTCTCTTTATCTGTCTCGCTGTCTCTGGACTCTCTGATTAATCTATTTCATTACCGCTAGCTACCAAGTTTCTGGCGCCTGTTCTAACTTTTTGTTATTAGCATTTAACGTTCGGATGTTGTCGTACATGTCTCTGCATTGCACAGTAAGAGGGCAACACAGCCAAGTGGCTATGTGTTGGTGTGATATGGTATGCATACCGCTTAGGTTACAGTTCCCCGTCCCGTCACCCACCCCGTTGTACTATACTTACTGCACGTGTTTGTATTCATGCTTTACCCACCATCCACCCCACAGACTGGCAAGGTACGGAATGGTAGCGACCCATCCCAACCAACGCTTGATTTGATGCTATCCTACAACGTAGAAAAGGACATGTGTTGTAAATACATACCGGTAGAGAAAACGGTGAAACCCCAGAAGGAGGAGTGCTGCCAGTGGGGTGGAATTCTTTACTGCAGCTACCACGCGTAGTCCAGGACGAGCTTTGTCCACATTTTCCTTGTCCCCCTACAATGGTTATAAAAACTAGATGAAAGACAGGAGTTAGACGGAGAGAGAAAAACTGACGAACAAGGAACGACATTTATTTTTTATTTTCTAGAAAATAATTATTCCTTTTTTATTCCTGTAATACTGCAACCACTACTTCAGTCAAGAATTCTTTTTCACTCGGGGTTTTGTCTCTATGCCACTTCGCCAGAATAATAGAAATGTTAATATCAGGAGTTTTGGTTTCGCACTAGGTCAAGTAGTCGTAAATAGAAGAACAGGTGAAATTTACCTCACGTATCCCACACAGCACAATAAGTTTCACCAGGGTATCAAAAACGTCAGCGAATTTTATTTTCACCACTCTCCCTAATGCTCAAATAATTACGTTTCAATCATATTCAGCCTTTCACTACCATGAAGTTTCGCAAATGGAAGGGTCGCCTTACCCACGGCATAGTTCCGCGCTCTCCGTTAGGTGCAAGTTTGGCGCACGAGTCTCTCACAAGTAGAAATATTCCGCCTGAGAATAGCACGATCTTTCTTCTATCTGCAGTGTACAATATTTCTATGCCAGATATTTGAAATTACTGGGTTAGGACCGAGGGCTGAGAAGCAGAAGGGCGTAACCCACATTTCTTCGACTTTGTTGAATTTGCTGCCATAAGGGTGTATGTCTGAAAATTTAACATGTGAGCCCTTCTGGCAGCATCCGCAGTTTTTTTGTCGTTTGCGCCCGTCTGATCTTCAGCCCTCACTATGTTCCTGAAATGCAACTGTAAGTAACTGTTTTATTTCCGAAGCCATAACAAGATATCAGTGCAACATTTCGTGTTTTGTGGAATGTGGTATCTATGCAATTATTGCTCGAAACATGATCAGTAAAATGTGTCGAAATTTGACGTTTCATAATCGTCACAATGACTTCACTCTTGTTCATCAATCTACGAGTATTCCTCTAGTTTGCCGAGAAATGTACTTACGAAAGACTCTCTAGACGCGAGTTGGGCTGAGGTGCAAGGTGTTGCCTTTGAACGGTCTTAATTTTCTAGGAACGACATTGTGACAGAATCTTTTATACCCAGGTTTCGCTCTAGAGGAAAAGTCTGGCCGAGACAGCAGGTCTTACAAGGGATCAAATAAGAAGGACATCCACATCCGGCAGTGCAGAATATTATCGTTAGACTTCATACCTTGAAGTATATACTTTGAATTTCCTCTTTCAAATTACAGCGAAGGTTAAGCTTCCTTAAGGTTTTCTTACACGTTATTCACCAAAGCTTCGTTGCAGACTTTATATTAAGTTATACCAAAGAGTTACCGCCCGTTTCAGAAACTCTGCTGTAAATTGATTGCCTAGACAGTACATTAGGGTAGGAATTATTTGGTGGCTGAGAGAACTCCAACTAAGCTATCCCCTTGATCGGTTTCGAATACATATATTATACATAAAAATCTTTTCCAGATCAGGTTTTTCAACGATAAAAAATAAGTCATTCAAGAATTGAAACGTTTTTGCCACCGTTAAGTTGAATTTTATGCATTTCATGCGCAGAGTGCGCAAAATCGAACTTTACGCACGCCGTGTTGAAATGGTATATTGTGATACTAGTGCGGAAAGTAGGCAATATCCAACAAGTGTCGTTTGCAACACAAGTCGAAGGAGAGTGCCGTAATGACACGAGACAGATATTGCCTATCCGCACGTGTATACACGATATTTTTTGTAACTCCCTGCGAAGAAAGTTTGATTTGAGAGACAGATTAATAAATAAATATAACCTCACATCGTGATTCTCCGCCGTCATGACACAGTGCGCGAAAAAACCACTAGTGCGTAAAGTAGAGTCGACAAAAGCACTAGTGCGGAAAGTAGAGTATTTGCGGCGTGCGCATGCGCTAACTCTTCTTTTCTTCACTCCTCGGAAATAAGGTATTTTACGCTCGCTACGCAGGCCGCAAAAATCAAACTTCCGAAGCAGGTGTTGCACAAAGATTATTTTACAGCCCTTGGATTGAGGATTGTCAAACGATGACTAACTATTCATTGCAACAAACGTCCACCATGTCACCGAACCTTTGACATAATTGTGTTTTTTTTTTCCCCCACAAGTATGATAATGAAAAAAACCAGACGGTACTGGAATTAATTAATGAGACGAGGCGCATAATAAATAAAGTACCTCTTATTAATCACCCTTTATTCATAACTAATTAATAATTCTCTCTCAGTACTCGCGCTGAGAATAATTGTTTCCATTTGTATTTCCTTAATAATATTAGTCTCAAATTGAAGCAGCAATAAACTCGCTGTTTCTATCATTGGTATCGTCTTTATTATCATTATTATTATTATCATTATTTTTATTATTATTGTCGTTATAATTTTTCCGAGTTGCTTTTCATAGCATATTTTCAAAGCTAGGGGTGCGTCTGATACGCGAACACGTTCGTTATCGTACGATCAAGCCGTACTCGACGTAATTACGAACAGAAAAAAAAAAAAAAAAAAACCTTCAAGCATAACTCCAATTAAAAAAATAATTACTCAAATGTAGTAGACTACTTTTGGGTTTTGGTATTTAAGTTCAATTTCTTTCTTTTTTCTTTCTTTTTTTTTTTTTAATATTATTTTTTTTCTCAACCAATGAATAAAAATGGGAAATTTTCGGAAAACAATATCCGTTCGTTTATAATATTGAAATTGTTTTTGACCTGGATAAAATAAATTACGATGATGAAAAAAAAAAAAATAAAAAAAAAAAAAAAAAATTATGCCTCAGCTGGGATTCGGGAAGAAGAGAATCTTGCGATTTCCGATGGAAGGGATTTTCCAACGGCTTAAGTTATATCCTACAGGAAGCTGCCGTTTTAACATAACATCTTATTCGTCCCTTCGCTCCTTTTACTCTGATAAAGCCGTTAAGTCTACTTTTCGGTTAAAATTGACTCAGTAAGAGAGAAAAAAAAAAAAAAAAGTCAAGTCTTTTTGTATTTAAACCGTTAATAATAAAAAAAAAAAAAAAACAGAAAAAATACTCTTTAATTATATTACGTCAAAGCAGGAGGAAAAGAAATTAATATCACACTCTTTATTGTGAGCGTATATTGTGACGTGATCAATTATTATTATTATTATTATTTTTTATTTTTTTCTTCATATTACTTTAAACGAGATCAAAACTCGATTTTAATCTCTTATAATTGAGGTATTATTCAAACCCACACCATCATCAACCACTTTACTTAAAGAATTCAGTTACGCTTTCCGATATTGCGTTATTCATTCCAATTAAAGTAAACGCGCGAGTAATGAATCCAAGTTAACTTGCTGGAAAATGAATCTTTACAATAAGAATCGACGTTACGTACCCACATCCAGAGCCATTTTTCGTCATCGTTGGGGCTCAGATCTTTGAAATCTGGAAATTCGAAATTATACATTTTCTAAAAACTCTATAATCTTGGTTGAAGTTATGATAACGATATTTCCTACGATTCTGGTCACCGCAAACCATAATCCGAGGAATATGTAGATTAACATATAGGTCTTTGGGACGTGAAACATATCCCATTATCTCAGACTATTTTTCTACTTACCGCGGATGCCAGCTTATTTATAACTGTGCAAATTGTGTTTTCATGCCAACGAATATGAGGGAGAAAAAGGAACTTCTCGCTGACACCACTTGCCACAAAGTTAGATACATATAAGCTGCTACATCTTAATGTTTATGAATAAGAGCGAATTTAATTGCTTTACCGGAATAAATCATACGGTTTTGAGTAACAATTAAGAAAACATGAAACTCGGGGTTTGGTATAAGCGTTATCATTCATGCCTGAAAACAACGCGATAATAATTCGCTTGGGAAAAACCGATATCGTATGAAGATGAACGGACAGGCGTGACCCGGGACCAGAACACCATATTCTCCAAGCAGAGACCGCTGGCACTAAAAGGCATTTGGATCTGAAATTCCGTGAAATTCATTTCGGAGAAAACTTTCCGCATTTCAATTGCAAAGTCGTACTTTCCAACGTTTTTGCAGATAGCAAACGAGAGGAAGGCTTGCTGGGCGGAAGAGAGGGGAGGCTTACAATTCCAAAAGTTCAGACGGACTCCAGTGTGGCATGGGTGGAACACCCATCCGGTGGGATGAGCAAACTTTTCAAATAGGTGTATGTGTATAGGGCATATATCTATGGGTATAGGTACGTCGGTACGTTTGATCCGAAACGCCTGCATGAGACGCCCCGACGGGCACCGACGCCTCAGGTGGGACAGGGTGTTCCAGTGTTGGGTTGAAAGCTACGGAATATCCGAAGCTGTGAGATACGATATCATGATATAAGATCGGATGGTGAGCACAGTGCTAAGAAAAAAAAAATATATATATATATCCATGTAGACGTATTCTACAGGGTGACCCAGAACCTACGGGCCACCTTGAATGGGCACATTCCCTGTCGAATTCTAAGACTAAAATTCCTATACGAAAACTCTCTAAGGCCAACTGTTCTCGAGTTATTGAAAATCGCAATTGACCTATCAGAGCGTTTCTCTATGACCGTAACTATGGAGCGACTGACCTAGACGGCTCATAACTATGAAGCGAATGACCCGGACGGCTAAAACTATAAAGCGGTTGACGTGAACGGCCAAAAACTATGGAGCGGACAACCTGGACCGCTGAAACTATGAAGCAGTTGACTAGAAAGACGCTCTGATTGGTCAATCGCGATTTCTGATAACTCGAGAACCGTTGGCCTCAGAGAGTTTTCGTAAAGGAACTTTCGTCTCAGAATTCGACAAGTAATATGCCCATTCAATGTGGCCCGTGGGTTCTGGGTCACCCTGTATACATCTACGACCCTACAACCTGCATGGAAATACCCCTCTGGTAATCTTTCAAATCTGGACAGGATTGGAAAAGCTTCCCTTGATTAGTTTGACGACGCTGATAGAACCGCCGAGCGTATTTCTCACACCAGTATTTCTCACCCCAAACTCGATACCTTATTTCAATCCATTTTTCTTCAAAGTAAGTATACAAGTTTAGTCAAGCTATGGGTTCAGAGCATCATCTGCACTGCAGTATACTGCACCCTATCTCATAGCAGGGTAATGTACATTTTTGACGAAAAAAGTTCTCATTACTAGGTGATCGACTTCTTGCATTAATTAAAAATAAAAAAATAAAATTCTGCGATAGTACCGCACCAAAATGTCAGCGTGAATTTTCTTCTAATTTTTACCCAACGTGAAACTAGAAATTAGACGATTTTTCTAGCTATGTAAGAAACACTGTATCCAAGACATAGGGATTCGATTGTTTGGAAACACATTTGGATTAGCGACGATTAGCGACATTTGGATTAGTTTATTATTTTATACCTAATTCTCTGTCTTCGGTTTATACATTTGCTAATGAGGTTTTTTTTTTTATTTTTTTCATTTATTTTTTTCAGCTGTTTGACTCTCAATTAGGGTAATTGATTCGTGTAAGATAAAATCGTATGAGGTAGAGAGTGATTGAAACGAATGGGCTTCAATGTTTTATTACAGGTACAGCTGTGCCGGAAAATTGAACGATTTGTGAAGGATATTGAAAAAAAAAGAAAAAAAAAAAGAAGAAAAAGAAAAATCTCGATAGACCGCGACGTAGAATTTGAATCATATCTTCGCTTTGAAGCGACCACGAGTGTGAAATATTATCTTCCTAATGCAGCGTGAAAGGCTGACAGGGAACCGAATTCGTGTTCGGGCGATTTCCCAATTCTGAATCCGGATGAATTTTTCTTTGAATCACTATATCGATTATCGTTGCCTGCAGCGAGTTGTCAGAAATGTTTGTCATTAAAGGGTTCCTTCTCACCCTCGGATACGCGGAAAATACCGATAGATTTGTTTTCAATGGAAGGAAATGATAGAAGAACATTTTTACTTCCACGACAATGTAGGCATTCAAAGTTACCATTTTTTCAAATCATTCACATTCACTCTTAAAGTCTTTCCCATAAATTGCGCACCCTCCAGACCTTTGATAAATCCATCGAACCATGTTAACCAAAGAATAATAAAAGGAGAAAAAAATATTCTTAGAAAATCTAGAAAATATACGAACAATTGCGGAGATATATGTATAATATATTTATGATGTATGCCAACCCGTCTAAAAAACACTCGTGGAATACTAAGCAACAGTCATGGAGTATTATGCGTGTAGTCGTTATAAAGAAAGTTGGAATATGTTATTGGTAACAAGCAACTTCCGGTTAACTAATCATCCGGAAATCAATTTCGTGGTCTCTCAGTCAGAATTGGCTGGAAAAGTAGAAGTGCTTTAGGCAGAAATCGGAACGTATCAAACGTAATTGAAACGGCGCGCCGCGCTGGAAGGAATGGAAAAATATCATGAGATACAAATCTTTGATCGTATAGATATATATTAATATTGGCAAGCGTTGAGCACACTCCTATACATTCAAACATGTATATATTTCTGTTGAAGCTCCTCGTTCCAATACATGCACATCCATCTGGCTTCCAATCACTCTGACCACATGTGTGTGTGTGTGTGTGTGTGTGAAATCTCTTCAAATTACACCTCTGCAGCTTGCAGAGAGCAGACAGACCTGTTATTGCCATTTGAACGTTGCAAATGGTGACTCGAAATGCAACTGCATATGGCAGTAAATCACTGTGACCACAAATAGCCAGTCCGAAAACTTTGACATAAGTTCCTTTACATCGTAATGTATATTTACATGCTTTCAGCTTTTGCATCATACCTAGTATACGTCGGGCACTGAATCTAATGAAATTTTAAAGTGACTATCAGCAACAGATATCCATTCAATGTCAATGAAATATGACAACTCATATCCCGCACAGTATAGAAACTTTTAGTTAGCTATCAGAAACGTTAGTGCAGATTTCGTTTTCACTTAGTTATATATCGAGATTCTTAACTATCATAAAAATTTGCAAACAGTGTAACGGAGAGTTCCTGAAATTATATATCAAAGACGTTTGCAGTAACACTAAGTAGTACCGCGCTTACCGCTAGGTGAAAACTCGGCGCGCAAGTCTCTCATAAATACACACACGCGCCTGGCCTCGAATCAAGACTTACTAGATACTCGTACGATATTTTATCCATCAATGTACAATGTTCGATGTTGAATTAATGAAATACAACCGGAATACATCAGACAAACACGTCTCAAGTCTATTGTCATGAATTTTATCGCAACCTTTCATAAACCTATCTGAAACATTTTGTGTTATCTGGGTATGAGTTGCACATGTCTAACATCAGTTTGGTGACAATAAAATGTCAGCCGAAATAAGCTGATTTTTATTCATTTGAATGAATTGAAGTTTCAAATATCACGTTACTTACAGCATTGGCATAGGATAGGATGATGGGCAGCCTAACTTTTTTCCATGTATGTATGCATATACGTAGGCAGTGTTTGCTGAGGTATTTGAATTTGAATAAATAACATAAAATAAATGTAATGTATATATTATAGGAAAAGAGCGTAACCCACGGCAGCTTTATAAGTCTGTCTTCCTTTTTCCGTACTTGAACAGGATAACGGCTGGTTCTGGTATAGAAGTTTCATTCGTACCGTCCGCAAAGCAAAGAAGGATCTGCGGGTAGCGAGTCCCCCAAATAATGTTAATGTTCCTCGCGTACTTTATTCATATGTAAACTTCGTAAGCCTCAACGTTTCTTTGGATCTGAAAACTTTCAATGGCCAAGGCCACGTGACAGATCCACCGGCGGTAGACGAAGAAAGGTTTTTCAGTTAAGAATGACCGAGTCTTACTGGCCCAGAAGGTGAGTCGTTCACCCGAAAGAAGTAAGTAGATGGAGAATAAAATTTCACAACTTTTTCCACACGGGCTTTTATACCTATACTCAATATATCCGACCAAAACTATTTGGAATCCTCTGGCAATGATACAGAACTCAATATTCCTGTGGGTTGTACAGATGTCTCTTGAAGACGATCACCCATTCGCTGCAGGAAAATAACATAAAAACAATTTGGCTTAGGAGTTTTATTTTTCATGCTTTATCCGTTTTAGATTCACCTAGGAAACTGGACGACATTTTTTTTTTTTTTTTCTCGTGCTTCGAAAGCTATGGGTTGTCCATCACGCCTGAACGTTATTTACCACACAACACAAAAAAAAAAAAAAAAAAATCTATTCGCCGTGTTTAATTTCAGATATTTGTTGAATACGTCCGCCTTTATGACGTAACATTTCAAATATCTCACGAATACAATCTTGATACTCATCCGTAACGTCTCATTCCTTTCAGTTACATTTCAGACGTGTTCCATAAAACTGACTCGACGGCCTTTTCGAATCATTTTCCAACTCGAGCTAATCCTGCGATTGCAAATACCTGGCATCGAAATATTATATACCGATAGATGAAATATCGTACGTGTACCCAGTACGTGTTGGGCGCGTCTTATTCTCAGGTGGCATATTTCTACTTGTGAGAGACCCGCGCGCCGAACTCACACTAGGCGGAGAGCGTGGAACTATTCCATGGATAAGACGGAACTTTCGAAACGTTTCTGTTACGATTCTTGAAATACAAGCTTATGAGCTTCAGCTATTGAATTTTTCCAAAAGTTGATTGTTTGCGAAATTCAACGGTAGTGTAATTCAACAAGCTCAATACAACTTAAACGTTACTTTTTGAACAATAATAAGGGTAGAGAAAATGTAACCTGATTACGCTTTTGATATCCAACTGAATCGTTCTGTGATGTTTGGGTTGCCTTTTATTCGTTGAAAGGTTTATCTTTAGGAATATCTACTCTTCAAATATTACCTTGATACAGCCATTAAACCTTTAATTTCAATTGCAGTATCCTTTAATCAGAATCTTTATAAAACGATAAACGACGAAGCTAGCAGAGTACAGAGGTATTATAATTGCAGAGAATAAAAGGAGAATTGCCTTGAACGGAAGGAATAAAGCACCTTCTGTTGCTGTTAGTCAGAACATACACCTATGTACTACATTCATACATATACTATTTTTTTCTTTTGTTTTGTCCGGCAAACCGTATATATACCGTCACAGTATTCCGTTAGGAAATTTTTCGCTTTTCCTTTCCGCAACGCTTCGTCGTGTAATCGGAAACGCCTTGTCATCCTGATATTTATCATCCGGTAACCGCATCTACGCACTCATCATTCATAAACTCATATCACCACGCAGATATAACACCCAAGACCGCATCCTCCCGAATTCCTGATCCCGTACAATTGATATGCCCTTTTTCCAATCCTTTTTCGTACCCATAAATAGTACCCATACCTTGATGTGCTCGTATTCAATTTACCTGGTCCTAAAGTATACAAGTTCATAAATTTTAACGTGTACGATCAAAATCAAACTCAATTCATTTCGGATAGTAAAAAATAAAAGGAATAAAAATAAAACTGTATGCGTACGGCGGTAAATATTTTCAGTCGTTAAAATTTTAACTAGTCTCGAACCGACCCGGCTCAATTTTTTCAATCGTTAATTTCATGCTACTATGCTGTGACGATTTACCATTTGAGGGTCGCTACAGCTTTAAAGATTTTCAGATCACGGTTTCCTAAATTTTAGCAACTGATAGTAACGATTTTTTTTTTTTTTTTTCTCTTCTAAAGAAGTTGCATCGAATTACTTTTAATCAAGTTTAAACGACTGCTGTGTTGTTTATTAGAAATCAAACATAAAGGGATGTGAAATTGTTAGGAACTTATAATGTTTCGTACTTGCGACGTTATCAGACTTTTTGAAATAATAAGCTCGTGAGAAAAAAAACAATTTTCATCTCTATCGCAAAATATTTTTCCCAAATCATTAGCGAAAATTTTTAATCCTTTGGCGATGGCGGTACGTAGGTAATATAACAAACAGGAGGGAGAAAAATCGAGAAAATATATTGCGGTATTCCATGTCAAATGGAACGATTGTTCCGTCTGATGACCCTTCAGCTGATTATTTGAAAATTTTCAAAACCTGAGTTTCCGCACTTGAACGAATCATGCATGATTTTATTTCACATTTGTTTTTATTCTTTTGACGGTTCGCCACTGCTGATAAAAATTCAGAAAATCAGCTTTTTACCATTCATCGAGTTCCAACATTGACGCATTTCGGCTACCAGTTGGTTTCCCTAAAGAGTACAAGCACGGAATTTTTTTATTTTCGAATTAACATCGCTAAAGTATTATTATTCTTTGATCACTTCGAACATTCAGTGCTAGTCTTGGCAAAAGTACCAGAAAAATTAGATTATCTGAAATTTTCAGCCAGCATTCGGTTACCATTGCCAAAAATTCACGTTCTATGAGATGATAGGTGTGAAGGAACGTGTGATTTCATCAAATGAAATTATTCTGGTTAAAGCAGTTGGTATGTACTATCGCTCTTTAAATAAAGAACTTTATCAGGGCAATCATGTCCTCAGTAGCGAATATAAAAATCTTTTTCCAATCATATACGGTTATCGATATCGGGGTTTCACGGTTAATGAACTTGAATCAAAAACTGCGACGATCCTCAATTGTGTAAGGTCACTCGACCGCTATCGCCCGGATAAACCCGCCGCTAGAAATCCGACATTCGTTCACTCGGTTAAAGTAATTTAAAGCTCGACCATAAATTGAGCTGTACATATATCTGGATATACTAGCAATATTTGTTATTTGTTACCAATACGTATAATTCGTATCGCCTTTCCCAGAAGCTTGAGACTCAAAATCATAAAAATTGAAAAATAATCAAAAGCACATAGCGAATTCATCCACTTTGGATGTACTCAAAAGTGGAGAGCATTCTTACAAGCCCGTAGGCAAATTAGGACTTTGTAACGTAATTATAACGAACAGCATGAACAAAACTTTACCAAAACTACCAGACTTCGGTATACCAATAGAAAGACAAGGGCTAAAGTTCTATGCATATGGTTTGTGATGCTGGATATTTCTTTTCATTTATTTGAAACCAATTGTTTCATCCAGAGGAATGAAATTCGAAAAGACCCCCTTCAAGAGACATTCTGATATATCCATGGTTGATGGGGTATTAGAGCTCTTCTGATTTACCGTGAAGAGTACCAAATTTCAGACTCTTTATTTATGGCTATTTATAGAAACGTTTGCTTGATGAAGTTTGTATTTAATATATGATTAAATCGTATCACCGCACCGCGACTAAAAGTATTTTTTTTTTTTGTTCAAATTTATTTAGTGAACTGTCACATAAAACTTGGTGACTTTTCGCGTAATTGTAACGCTTTTCATTAGCTAGTTTGACTCGTGTTTCAGTTGACATTATTGTGTATTCAATTAGCGTTTGCTGCGTCGGCCCTCCACGTTCAACGATGTAATCGATTCAATGTTATATATTATATTTACAAGTGTTAACGACAGGTTGCAAAGCACTTTTGTATGCACTGGAAAATCGTTGATCAGCCCACAGTAAATTGAACCTGTCACACGGTATTCTAGAGCCGAAAATTCTCACTTTGGAGCATTTAACCGAAATAGCGTATAAAATAATTGGTAGATTATGGTCCATGGAAAAAGTCGGTGTCGCGAGGGGCGAGGCAATCTTCCCTGGTCATTCGCTCTTTTTCTAGTTTCATTTTCGCATGACCGCAACTACAATGTTTTGCCACATCGTATTACAGTTGGAAAAGGATAGCCAACGTCGTTAGAAAAGTTTAAAAGCCAAGGTTTTACGCTGAAAACGATCTCTTTTGTTACACTACCTCCCCATCGTTCCCTCTATCTTGGACACCAACCTATTCTTTTTTTTTCGTTTAGCACGTCTGGAAAATTTCAAGAAAACTTAATTTTTCTGTGAATTTTCCCGAAGCGCCGGAGGAAGTATTCGGCTAATTTGTTTATAATGGTAAACAATTTGTTGGGTTGGTCTGCTTGCGAACGAAGACCGGACATTTTTTGTCTCTGTTTTCCCTTTGCTGTCCAGGGGATACCCTGAATTCTCAATGATGGAGGTACGGGTAAGATCATCGCGATACGACGAGCAAAAAATCCAGTAATCGTAAGCCAAGCGTAAATTAACCGTCGATAGTAATGAAATTAATTGCTCTGACCGTTAGCTCTTGCACGCCGATCCCACCGTTGTCACCAAAAGTTCCGAACGCAGATTACCTTCCGTTCATGTATAGCTGACCTCATAATTACTCTGAGACCGGAACTTTACCGTCTAAAATATTACCAAATTACTTACTCTGATACGCATTCATTTGACAGTGGTCAGACGAGAAAGGCGTTCGCTATATGGGTATTCATACTGCGGGGAGAAATTACGCGGATGGCGAAGTATCGACGAGTGTATTCGACCAGCTATGGAGAGTCTGCCAGCTGTCCGGTCGTCCACCTGATTCCTGGCCAGCAATTATTGTCCTGTGTTCAATATCGGGTTATCCGTGTCTCTTTGGGTTACCATTCAAAATCATTTTCGACTCTACTAGCTACTGGTCACTCCGTCCCTACTAATTTTCAGCAGTACAGACGCTCTCGAGTTATATACTAGCCGATTCAATTGAGTATTGATTAAAAGGGAATTGAATAATTCAATCTTGTAGGTAATACTTCAGCTCTTCGCTTCACTGCTACCTCTATGTATGCGAAACGCAAGGTAGCTAATCCTTGTTGTGTTTTCGAATATGTTTTAACTAATTATTTCGAGTCTGATTACCAAGCCCACGATCATTGACTCTGTAAGGGCATTTAATCATGTTTTGAAAAAGAAGAAGAACATAGTACACTTTTTTCAGAACTTAATTTTGATATTCATTGTGAGTGAATATGAACTCTCTATCTTTGTCGGTAGTGACAGGTTTTTTTTTTTTTTTTTTTTTTTCTGCACTCCATCTGGTGAATCGTTCATCCGATTGCATTTTAATGCTAGAACTTCAATAACGAGGATAAAATTTGTTCGAGAAAGAAAAGAGCGGCCATCGGTTCAACAAACACTGGCTCAGCGGACCAAGTTCAACAGCTCTTTAAACACTGCTTAAAAATGTGGGCTCCACTTTCGATTCATACGCTTGGAAGGTTTGACTAAAACAGTCTACATTGTAGACCATTTTCCGAAAGATTACGAGACGAAAAAACGCAGCGTCACTGATCCCTCGTTCGATCACTTCGTCCCATCAATGAAACGGGTAATAAACCGAATGCAATAATAACTGTTGAACCCTCCGGTATCGACCCCAATCGTCGTCGCTATTTCGAGTTTCGCTCGGTTCGGTGAAGTAATGATCGTTATTTATCAAACCATAAATCGAGTGTTGAGATAAAGACCTGTTTCAAAACCATTGTCTGCAGCGTTTCCCTCATTGTATGTGATGCACATCAACCTCGTCCACATTTTCGTTACACAACTTTATTGGCTCACGGTTCCATGGTCAAATTACATCCATAGTTAAGGGGGGGGTCTACTCAAATTTGACCGACTTCGTCTATTTTCTCGAATATCTCCAAAACGGGGCTATCAATCGACTTGTCCTTTCGGCAGTCAATGTTTGACGAGTAATGAGTTCGAACTGGTATGTTTTATCGGATGAAATCGTTTTTTTTTTTTTTTTTTTTAATCGAAAAGTGCGGGCGTACCATTTATTTCGACTTATATCAAAGCCTACGCATCAAAAATGCAAAATCGGCCTCTGTAGCCCGATTTTTTATGGAATTCCGAACATACCGATCCAAAAACATCTTTGTTTCCGACAACGATGAAGGCGGTACATTGCGAATACGATTTTGTGGTAATTTTCGCAATTGTCAAGGGCTGCGAGCGAAAATGGCCGCTCACAGCTGTCGATATGATGCGGTGGTTCCCAGAACGACCGTCAGATGTCGCCGATTTTCGAGCTTCTCCTTTATATTTTATGTATTTTTATATAATTGACTATAATGGATAGCTGTATAATGCGAGGAACGTAAAGTATTAAATTATATATGATATATAGTACAACTATTTACATGTTATTTTATATAAAGAAGCTCGAAAATGGCCCGCACGGCGACATCTGACGGTCGTTCTGGGAACCACCGCATCATATCGACAGCTGTGAGCGGCCATTTTCGCTCGCAGCCCTTGACAATTGCGAAAATTACCACAAAATCGTATTCGCAATGTACCGCCTTCATCGTTGTCGGAAACAAAGATGTTTTTGGATCGGTATGTTCGGAATTCCATAAAAAATCGGGCTACAGAGGCCGATTTTGCATTTTTGATGCGTAGGCTTTGATATAAGTCGAAATAAATGGTACGCCCGCACTTTTCGATTAAAAAAAAAAAAAAAAAAACGATTTCATCCGATAAAACATACCAGTTCGAACTCATTACTCGTCAAACATTGACTGCCGAAAGGACAAGTCGATTGATAGCCCCGTTTTGGAGATATTCGAGAAAATAGACGAAGTCGGTCAAATTTGAGTAGACCCCCCCCTTAAGAGAGTATAGGTATAATTATAGTCTTTTGAAGTATAATCTGATGAAAATCAGAAGTAGAGAAGCATCGCCTCTCGTTATCGGATATATAGGAAAAGGAATCAGGTCAACCAGTGCTCAGATATTTCTTTTTTTTTTTTTGCTTTCCTATTGTTCAGGACACCGACCTATATCAGACGAGTCCATAACTCATTGACACGTTAATATTTGTCATAGGCAGAATTGATGAATAAGTAGTGGACCAATTATAGTAGTACCAAAGAGCCGTCGGTTAATCTAATGGAGATTCGCTTCCCGACAGAATTCCAGAACCATAACAGTTACGCTTATACTTAGCTGCGGTATATTTATACTTGTGAGAGGCCCTCGCGCCAAACTTGCACCTAGCGATGAACGCGGAACTACACCGTGGGTTGAAATATAATTCCATAAACTTACGGAAAGTAACCCTTTGCAAAGTATCATAGTAGCAATTACAAGCTTTAATATACCAAAAACGCTGATAACGTTTCTGATGTTCAATCGAAACGTTCTGTGCTGTGTGGAGATAAGAGTCAATAAAATAGAGAGAATTCAAAAAGTGGTTTATCTGAGTCCCAATGAAGATAGCCCCGTACACTTTCAGTGCTACAAAATACTTATATGGATCACAGATCCTGACTATTACCTCATTATTCATCAAAGCCCAAAGGATTAGGTATAGTGAATTGCCGTGATTAAACTGGGTTATTGAAGAGGTCTTTCGGATCATACCGATCCTTAGTAAATATCCCTTTTTGATGTGTATATATCCTATGAACGGAAGCTTTGATGGATTCTAGATGAACAAATGTGGATCAGGAATTATGAATGACCCAGTTTTTCTATAACATTGATCTATGTACTCGATGGTAATATGAAGGAGTAAGAAAGGCTCGCGGTAGTTACGTATGTAAATTGTAGGTGTATGTTGAACTATAGTCTTTATTAGAGATGCTAATGGTACATTCGTTGTTAATTGCCGAGTCCATTGTACGGACAAACTGGGACGTATATTTACTTTACTTTACTTTATACAACTGCTCGAGAGACAACCAGGTTTCTAGCCTTACCAAGTATCCTCCAAACTTTTGCTACGACCTTCAAAGTGGTTTCTGAATTACGGTTCTCCCGGGATAACGACGACGCCCCATGCCTCTACCTTTCTTCACATACTGTTGCTCTTTATAGAGCCTTTCGCAAACTTTACTTACGATTATTAAAGTAGTTTCTGACACATTTCCCTTACTTTTACGATTTACCATTATCCTCAACCACACGTTGTAGTATGTCTCGAGTTATCCTGCAATTTATTGCAGTTTCCTGATTCTGGTTTTTTTTTGTCTTTCTTTGTTCTTTTTTTTTTTTTTTTTCTCTCTTTTTAGGTTTTTTTCTTACTCTCAGAACAGTTTCTTCGGAACTCCTCTCGCTGAAGAATTAAAAATCGTACTTCGATTCCATTATATCGAACAATAATTAATTAAACACCGAATCAACGACGTGTTAAATTAGCTCAATTGTTACTCGCAATCCCCAATCAGTCTGAGTTTATTCATAATTTAACCAACCGCATTTCTTTGACTCGCATTTAAGTTTAAAAAAGTTACCGGATGAACATTTTCGGTCCACTTCATGTTTTCTGCTACTCCTGTCACTCACTCGCCACAAACTTTTGCCACCCTTGAGTAGGGGGTTCAATTAAGTTTGTCAACTTTTTAAACATTCCCCCCCCAGTCGTAATATTTAGCTGACGATAAAGTTTCTTTTTCTTATTATTTATTTTTTTCTATTTTTACATAAATAACATATTCACAGAGTCTAGATTCGTTTACAAAAATATATATATTACAATTCCACTATAACTTGACTACGGACTTAACTGGTTACATAACACCAGAGAAGCCTCAAAATTTAATAGTACACCGTGTGCAATTTGCAGTGATTTATACATTATGATACGGCATGACGTGTGTCGCTGATATAAATCAGGATTGGGTTACGGTAGGAGCACCCTGAGTAAGAGAGAGAGAGTAGAATGTTGGTGGTGCGAGTTCGGTGAGGACTAACAAAAGGGGTTTGCAGAGAGTTGGAGGTAGGTGGAAGATTCCATTCTCAGAAATCGCTGGGATTTCGAAGTTTCCACTTTGTAGGAAAAGATGTAAACATCGTTTGAAAATTTCAACGAACGAATGAACCAAGTCCAGAGATTCATGCAGGTACTGGTATCTCTCTCTCTCTCTCTCTCTTTCTCTATTTCTCACACAACTTTAATCGAAGAACAAACTTCCTTGTCAGATATCATTTTCTTCTTCACATCTAGAAGTGTCAACAGAGATTATTATGGTTAAACGATCTGCCAAGCTCGGAGACACAGGGTGTGGGTTAACCCATCATACCCGCTTTATGAAACACTGACTGCTTTGTGTATCGTCGTGATCCAACAATTCAAAACCTATGTTAATTACCAGGTGACAAAGGATCATCCGGTCTTTCCACTTGTAGGATATGGTAGTTATATCTATACAAAGACACATCGTGTCAGGGTTGAATACGATTAACGTTTACGACAGTAGTTTAATCGATTATTATTCTTATACCTGCGAAACAGATTATAAACCGTGCAAGAGGACGTCTAAATTAGACAGACACTTAATAGTTCTCAACGTTTAGAGAACATACGAATACAAACATTCGAACTCTCATCTGACTCAGGTGGGATTAAGTACCGGATTTACCCTGGTTTTGTTACAAGTACTTGATAAGTTTATTCAATTGGTTTGCAACTAATCCGATTAATAACTATAAGAGACTAGAACTCCTTGGCTGGATAGACATTTCTTACTTCTCATATTTTAACATCGTGTATTTATAAAAGTAATGACCTGCTCCAATCTTTCCTTTCCGTAGTTTTTCTTTCCTGATTCATGAACGTTGTACCTCTTCATTTTTCACAATTTACTTCATCTTGTTTTCACCCTCTGGACCATTTGGTATGATATGATCCATTGGCACACTGCACTGAACGTCACACTAAATGCCACCCAACCCACATCGCTTAAGAGAAATATTGAGTATATCAATTTAAAAATCTCGTATTATACTGTGAATCTCTTGATCGCGTGACACTCAATCCGCTATATCACTTTCACCTCATTTTCCATGGGGATAAGGAATAACTTATTGGACTTGGGTTGAGTTTACCCACGTGCGTGCCTAAGCGTTCTTTCGTCAGCACTTATTCTCCTCTTATTTTTCTGTTTTTTTTTTTTTTTTCTTCTTATTTTTTCGCCCTTAAACAGAAGCGTCGTTTTTTTTTTCCCACTTGAAAAAAAATAACATGAACGAGACTACAATGTGTGCAATTCAGCTTGACTAAAGCTTTGAAGCGCGTCACTTGCAACTTCAACAAAAAAAAAACGTGACCCGAGTAACCATTTAGCGAAAGGATTGTGAACAATATTCCAGTTGGTAAACTCGTCCCATCCTCGATTCTTTGAACTTTTATATGTATGATTGCCGATGGTATGATACATATTACATTTTTATATAGGGATGTGTGCCGTTTTGAAAAAAAAACGTTGAAATAACCTCGGCAAAAAGATGCAGCAAACATAGAAATCAAGGGGGATGGTAAATATCCATCAACCTTGAGTAAATATGAGACCGAGTAAAAATGAAGTAAGAGGTATTCTTGCAACCCATGAGATTTTCAGTATAGGAGAACCCGGAATGGATTCTAGAAACCCACCTCACCGCGGTGTCCCTACCATGGGTCTTCATTTCTTGAGTTATCTGCTTCGGGTATTCCCCAGCAATTCAATATATCCACCGGAAATAGGCCTTTTTTTTCTATATATATATATATATATATATATATAACTGTCACGCGCCGCCGGCAAAGTCGCTTGACTCCGTATCTGTCTCTCGATCCTTTCGTCTCTTCGTCTGTCTGTCCTGTATCTCCGGCGTGGCAATATCCGAAAAACGAAATGAGATTTCTGCAAATTTGCACACTGCCTTAAATCCTATCGATTGTTGGACATTCAACAACAAGTTCCGCGTCCACTTTTTGGCTCGGGGGGGAACCCACTGCATCGTTCAATTTTATGATTCTGGTTATCGCAATCGATAAAAAAAACAAAAATTACAACCAAATTACGTGCCATTCGATGAGACGATAACACATTTTTAATACATCTATCTTACAACTGAAGAAGAATTCAAAAAACTACTTTTCGCTTAGGATCACTTTGATGAGTATCAGAAAATAATTCATCCATTATATACTGTGATCATATTTTAATATCCTGGATAATGTATAACGTTACGATGTTATAATGTTGAATTTGTTGGGGATATAAAAACGTAGCTTGTTTCTATTCATCTATACAATCTATAGCCGGGAGCCACCCTTGAAGATGATCTATGGTAACCGTCAACCATTTATATCAATGCGTCTATATTGTGGTCACAGATATTTATGGTAGGGTTTTTGTATTGTTGTCGCAAGACATTGATTGCTCTTCACGTTGCTTTTTTTATTTTTTTTATTTGTTGATAAATGTGCATGTCTTTTTGGTTATTATTTAGGAAAATTTCTCTACCAACGGGGAAAAATGTCTATTCATCGAGCGTTTATTTGATGCTATGTATGAATTATGGGCGAAAAGAATTATCTCGTAAAGGTATGAGAACGGTACATAAGGTGGGAAGGAGAAGCTCTTCCGCAAATCGTATCGTATCCCTTCATCCATTTGCACACACGTCGCGAATCTACTAACACTTTTATCTCGTTGGCAATAACGCCTTAATGCGTGAGGTTCCTTCACTCACCAACAAAGAGGTAGCATATTAATTTTTCAACCTAATCCTCCGCGGTTGGGTCTTCTTAGAGAATAACAAAGAAAGTCCCTT
The DNA here is from genome assembly GCA_914767705.2 of Tenthredo notha. NCBI lineage: Eukaryota > Metazoa > Arthropoda > Insecta > Hymenoptera > Tenthredinidae > Tenthredo > Tenthredo notha. The sequence goes on along the minus strand of OU611915.1, from coordinate 7,867,951 downwards.
AAAATCTATACCTACAACCCCCGCGACGCGCCTCGCTGCGCCGTTTCGTTCCGTCTCGTCCCGTCCCATCACGTCCCGTTCCTCTGCGTTTCGTTTAAGGACCGGACCTGTATTAGCATCTTCATTTTCTCCTTTTTAGTGAAAATATTGCCTTACCTTCAACAATGACTCAGCTGAGGTAAAAGATGCGCTTGGTATACAAGAGCTGCTCTCATTCAGTTGCAAATATATTATCCACCGAATTCACCAAGTGAATCCAGCAACTGCTTTAGGTCACTTTAAGAAAACCTGCGAAGATTTGGCGCTAACTGGTTCCTCGGATTTATCCTTAAAGTCTGGCTTTTACGGCTTGGGATGAAATAGATTGAAGAAAAATCCTCCTTCTTGATTTCATTAAAATCATATCTTGAGCGGGAATAGAACGTCCGACTACTACTCAGGTTGTTGTTCCTTTAGTTTTACACCATTATGGAAATCCCGGAGAATACTGTCATTAAAATCTAGAATAATTCATTTAAAAAATAGAAATCACTTTAACTAGCGACCATATTTTCAATTAATTTATCTAACAACTCTTTTCATCAATCTGTGAATCGTCGTGCTCTCGAATGAATATTACAAACGATTAAGCTGGTATATTTCCAAAAGCTATTTTCTAGTTGCAGCAGAATTGCACACGATAATGATATTTCATAAATGTCTTTGTTATACGTGTGTGAACTCTGAAAATTGATTGTCTTCTCGAATGAATTTTGTCGAGGGACGGTTTATAATTCCATTACCCAATTTGATAGGACATACGCTGTCTCACTCTATAGTTGATGTAAATGAATGATTAGTTTTATTAGTTGACAGTCATAATTATTTCATTTCTCGAAATTTGTAGTGAAACTTAAAGTCTAGATGATACTTTGATTTCTAGCAGAAAATGTATTGGTCATCTAATGAAACATTGTCTCAGAGGGAGGGAGAGAAGGTTTGTGTTTCGGTGATGTTCATGTCACCACCATCTTCATGGAGCATCCAGGAGACTGTAGTCTACAACGTTATGACACAACAAACCACAGCACTGCCATCAAAGAGTCAGGTGTCATCTGATGAGAGTTGGCGTACCAGAATGCCTTTCAGTGCCCAGTCTAGCAAAAGACGTGTATTTGTAGGGGTGAATAAATTTTGGTTCTTTTCCTTTTTGATTTTTACTCTGTATTGTCGTTGAATTTGAATATCGTCATTTGATACTGTACACTGTATTGCAAATTATTCAAGAGAGAGAGAGAGAGAGAGAGAGAGAGAGAGTGCTGCGATTTGATTGCATTAAACAGAACTAACTACCATGAGATTATCCTTTCGCTCTACTCCGAAACCTAATTCCTGAAATCATTGATTATCGTTCGAGCAAGAATAACGTCTGCAGTTGTGCCAAATCGTAGTAATCTGATACGATCAAAGACACCACGAACGAGCCAACTGCATACGACTAGGTTCAGTAAGTCTCAGATGATTAAACTATCATATCTCGAATAGTTTAGGAGTGATTAAATTAGTTGAGGACTAGTTGATTTTATTATAAAACTTAAATTGGATGAGTAACGTTCCAAGTTTCTAATATTAATGGCTATTACGAAACAAGATTTATACTTAGCCGCGCTTCAGATCAGTAAATCGAATTGCATTAAGGGGGTGAATATGCACCTTGAAAATAATTTCTTTCAAATCACTGGTACTCTCTGAAGGGATGTCCATTCACTTAGTTTTTTTTTTTTTTGATTTGAAGAAGATTATTCCCAAAGCGGTAAATGAATATAAACCCTCAAGCCGCATACTACCCGTAAGGCGAGCAATGAGAGTCTAGACGTAATTATAAATGGAAAGAAAGTTGGAGGCAATAATAGTGTTCAGCGTGTAATACCGGTATAACATCTGCTTACAACAGGGTATACTAACGTAGTTATTGTTTGAGGGAGGTAGCCGTCGTTCGGACATGATATCAGACTCTGGTTACGTCACATCATCATTGTCGTACAGCTTAAGTTCAGAGCCCAACGAAGGGTATTGGCATCATTCCGGTACGGTGGCGGTGGGGTGAAGGAAGGGACGCCTCTGTCTGGCCATGCTAAAACATGAAACCAGGGGTTGTAGAGGGTAGGTTGAGGTGTAGGTGGTCTGGGGATTAAGACGGCCACAGTCACCGACACGCCAAGAGTCGTTAAGTCCATTTCGTGGTTTTAATGTCAGCACTAACTTCACAACCCCATCCACCAAGGCAGTATCTTCTAGCGAGGCACCTTGGCTGAAATCCTTGACGGAATCTGTTCAGCTTTGTGCCACATATCTCTTACGAAATCTGCAGCCTTTTTCAATCATCATAATGATCAATGCACGCAATTTGATGAACTTTGGCAGCGAGTTAAGGTTTTTTTTTTTTCTTTTAAAAGGATGATATCGCGAATGCATTATGAAAGGCACTTGGCCAACGATTGACAGGTCCTGAAAATTGGTATGGATTGATTGGGGATTGGAAAAGGCAGCGTTTCAATGTTTTGCATCGATTCGACATTGACGAGAAAGTCCAATGTCTACCTTTGCAACGCACTCTACGCAGAAGCCACTCACATAGCTATTAAATATGCAGAAGCACTTATGGGCCGGTTAGGTACCGGTGGTTACGTCATGCGAATACATACGACTATACAATATGATATTCCTTAGCTCCTCCCATGCTGTATCAAACGTGGTAAGAGCCACCATTGGCTTGTATGAGTACAAGGGTAAAGTGGCTTTGCATGTTTCGACATTTCAGTTCGTGGATGTTTTCCGAGCAACCTCTTTCCAGGGGGTAAATTTATCTTTTGAGCAAGGAACGAATTTCAAAGTGCACAGGGACTGGTATAGCCCCCAAAGTTTTGCCGTATAAGATTCGAAGCAAGACTGGTTGGTCGATGCGTCATTAAAAAACAAATTCTTTTCTTTCTTTCTTTATTTTTTTTTCTCTCTAAGCTACGAGGTAAAACTGTTGCGATAACGTCGAAGTTTAATCATGAAAGTGCAAGTGGCCACTTGGCACTGAGAAAAAAAATGACGGTCGATACTGTGAGCACAGCAGCAGTGCGTCATTAAAAATGAAGTGAAACGGTCTCGTTAAACTGTGAAAAAGGTATCGAGTATCTGCGAGCCGTTTACTAATTGCAATGTGCACCTCTTTCAGCTAGAGAATAAGGAAAAAAAAAAATATCGAAAGATTAATCAAATTTCAAACAACTCGATCGATACAATAACCGTCAGCTATTGACATACTAGCTGTAATTCAATGCCATCCACTCTGACCCCTCAATTTTTCACCTGAACAAACAAATACACACTTATTACTTGTTTTATCAGGAGTGCCTACTCAACCCCTTGCGACTCGCAAAATTTTAGTCCACAAAGCCATGAGGGTAAAATTTGAACTAGAATTCCATCAAAAGTTAATGAACCACAAGTATTTATTGGCTTTCAATTTGATTGATGAAAGGATACGGTCTCGTGATAATCCAGGGCTTGTGGTAAGTAGGTGGTGCGCATTAAACTATGATTAAATACACTAGTAAGAGGCCCAGTGTTAACCACATGGTATATCGCGATACCCTGCTGCCATCTCGGACAGTATTTTTTTTTTTCAACTGTACAGCATCTCGAAGTCTTCCGAGACAGGTTTAATGACCACCGCTAATGGATATACAATGACAAACTAATGTTAATAAATATACCAAAAGCTGACTCATCCTCCATTAAATGACTCAAGGATATACCCGTCCGAAGTTCTGTTAGCGGAAAGTGGCCCCAGAGAGATTCGTATCTGAACGGCATTTGTCATATTAACGACAATTTTATTACGAGAAGTAAATTCCCAGTGTTCATCCAATATAGAAGTGGATGCCAAGATTCCGCTCAGCCGAGGGTGGGAGTATATGATGCAGCCCGAGATACTCGGAAGAATCCCCGACCGAATACCATCACAGCCAATCACGAACCATGTCAATGCAGTTTCAAACCAACCGCATTTTACTCTAACCGCAAATAATTCTCCCGCCAAGTTGAGATAGTTTCCTGAATATTCATGGTTATGTATATCAGGGTGATGCTTATTTTGCAAAAATCAGAATATCTATCGAACCACCCCATCCAACCATTATTTTTATTCAACGAAAATTCGTTTACTTATTTATTATTAAAAAAAAAAAATACATACATACATACACGGTACAGAAGGCTGCCCGGCACGGCACGAAATATTCCGAACAATGTAGCAGAAACATTGCAAAAACATTTGAAAAGGGTCGCCTCACCCACGAAGTAGTTCCCCGCTCGCCGCTAGGCGAAAGTTTGGCGCAAGGGTCTCTCACATGTAAAAATATGCCGTCTGAATACAAGACGCGCTCGCTGGAACTAAGACCATCAGTAAAATGAGATGGTTTTTGCAATCGAATATATTTTAGGAACTTGTTTGAACCGTTTTGTGTTCTGTGGTCGGTACAATTAAAGTAGTATTCTTCAGCAGAATAGCAGCAGCAGCAGCAGCAGAGCAGCTTCTTGGTAACGACATTAGGGTAAATATGCGTTGAAATTTAAAGAAAAAAAAACGACTTTATATTCGCCTCTTGGCTGTGCGTTTTGACGGTATATTTTAAATTCTGCATCGGACGCAGCGCACTCAAGCGCTCTGAGCATAAGCTAAAAAAAGAAAAGACGAGGACGTTCGATATTTAAATGTCCCAAAGCCCTTTCCCTGAACTACCAGAGCACCACCACACCCCGATCCTCCCAACGTTCTGAATCAATGTCTGTAATGTATACTTGATGTACAGTTAATCCCAGAAATTTATTCAACCAGGTCGTGCTCAGGAATAAGTAGAGCTTGTTCTCACAAATCCTCGAGTGGTCCGTCCCACCGCAGTGCGCGCTAGTGTCGCCCTCGGACCGCATCAAGATCCTCTTAAGTTTGTCAAAAGAATCTTTCGATCAGCAATAGAAAATTAAAGGATTAATCAATCGGGAAAACAAAGACTAGCTTTTCTAAACAGAAACGAATTATTTTAAATGAAGAGAGAGAGATAGAGAGAGAGAGAGTATAAGCGGAAGGGGAGAATATTACGTTCCGTAAAACCTTTTCATGGTAGTCTATGAATCTATCACCATAGACCTTGACGTTTTGCACAGAAATAAAGAAGCAGACTCTAATATATATCACTGCCTACAAAAAAGCAACAGGATGCTCTGATGCCCTATCTCTATCTCTATCTGAAAATCAATATTCACCTCATTTGTTTCAAGACCCTTCAGGTGCTCGTGCAAATACAGAGATGAAAGTAAAACGGACAAAAGATGTGGGAAAGCCCGATAGCTGCTAGCTGAAAATCTTGTACCTTGGAATCTGTAGTTTATTCTAAAGTTTGAACGTGGCAGAATATATTAGCTAGCTCTTCACCACTCTCAGCTTCATAACCCTGTAGATAGTATTCTCGTAATTATATTGCGAGGAATTCCATCAAGCCATTGCTAACTTCTTTTTTCTTTCTTACCAACGAACTCAAAGTTCTGTATACACCTAAAAAATTCCATTCAATATCTTCTCATAATATTATAATAAGTCGTTTGCCTTATAGGAATATAAAGCTGATTGACAAACGCGATGGATACCCGCTGAGAAAACTAATCCATTAAAACTTTTTGCAACATGCATTTACGTCTCTGAAAATCATCCGTTTCTAAAATCACCCGGTTTTTTTCAAAGCTGATTATCAATATTTTTGAGACATTGGTCGATTGCACCGAAAAAAATAATGGCGTACATAGGTGCCATTGTTCATTGAAACTCTTTCAAATGAGGAGGGAATATTCTACATTGATGTGAATCCAGGGCAAACTAATGGTATTCGCTAAATTCGATATTTAGATGAGAAAATATTTGATTTTAAACCATTTTTTGCAAACGTTGGGAAGAAAGGTGTGCTACGTGCCCATGACGATACAAAACTCAACCCATCACCATACATTATTGATTTGTCCCAAAATGACATAAGTTTCGATAAACGATGCTCATGTCATGTATCCTGCAACAATTGCAATTCCTTTTCTATGGAACAGAATTCATTTTAAGCAACGAACGAAGACAAGAATATGAGATATTCTGTTAGTTTCTTAGGGATAATTTGCCAAATTTTCTAATCATGGTTAAATGATATAGGTAACTGAATTAACTTGGAAATATGCATATGAAATGTTCAATATTCGCGGTGCACTATATAGGTTAAACGTTAACGACTGTCGTTCATCACTTGCGAGAATCATGCAGCACCTAGCGTCCACCCCGAAACTACTCCTCGAAGTGCTGCACATAATATCACTACGATCTGAAATATTGGATTTCCTGTGAAAGTAAAATGTCAAGAAAATCTATATGTTTTTTTTTCGAAAAACTATAGAATGTTGAAACATGAGAGAACGATTAATGCTAGTAAAGTGGGGCAAAAAATTTGAATATAAACAAAAATTTGGACAAAAATTGTAGCTGACAGCGAGGTCTTTTTTTAGTCTGCTCCGCGTGGAATCCATCATATACAGAATAAAAAGAAGAGGAAAAAAAAAATGGTTAACATGGCGACGGATTTTACGTAACAAAATTAATCTGCGGATCTGGCCATCTTGTTTTATGATGAAATTTACAAAGTTATAACCAGTTGTCGTTAACCTCGTTAAACACGGATGCTAGTCCAATCACGTGTTATGATGGATGTTCTCGATGTCATCAGCCTCTGACAAAAGGGGGGGTTGGTTACCCTCCGTTGAAACACGGGCTTCTTCTGACACTGGGTACAAACGAACACTAGCCAGAAAGTAGAGGGTAATTCCCCTTCCTTAATTGACACATCACAACGGTATAGTCCATTTGATAGAGTCAAGTCGTTTGTTTTCGTCAACGAGCCAAGGGTAGACTTGGGGTCACATCCAAAAAGGGGAAGCCCTGAGTAAACGAGTGTAATATGACGTCAAACATATTTCGGTCCCTTTTACTTTTACCCTATAGTTGTTCGCCTCGAAAATCTTGAGTAGGAATTCTACAAATGTAATAAAGAAATTAAATGTGATACACGAAATGCTTCCATATCGAAAAATTAAATCTATCGAATCAGTCATCTCGTTTTAGTAAAAAATCACATCAATTTAGTATATGATCTCCAAATTTGAATAACTTTCGATAAATAATGTGACCTGTACCATACGACAACCACTTCATGGCGAAGTACTTGGAATTTGAAAAACAAATAATAAAAAAACCTATGAAATACGTCTTCTGATTACTTCTCGCCCGAATATCTTCGAATTTTCCTTCACCTACTCACGAGAAGTAATACGACGTGCCTATCTATACCTACTCTGTTCACTGATTGACGCTGGAAAGTCAAAGCAAACTTGAGTGAATGGATTTGCCATAGAAAAGTGCTACTCCTACAACATCCAAGTCTATTTCCAAGAAGCTGCGTCTACCAGTTCGAAGTTTTTGAGGGCTCCGTATGTAGCAATTTGGTAGATTTAATACCAAAAGTTCGGACAAGCCGTTTCCTCGAAGTTTACGTGTGGTATCGGACACACAAAAAGACCTAGAACCATAAAAGAACCCAAGATATAGTTACGTTCGTTACAAATTTACCAGATTGCATCCCCACGTAGCTACTATGTACACCGACTATACAATCGTCCCAAAGGATTTTACGAGTTTGCCTCGCAATCTTTTCTTCCACCTTTTTGCACCGACAGCTGTTTCATGCGAAATAAATGAAACGTCAAGCCTTTAGCAACGCAGCATGGCTCTTGGCCATGTATATCAATAATCGGTAGAAAAACGATTTTAGAAATGAGATGATCGCATTCTGTCTGTTGATTGACGAATACGCTACAGGGCCAACTAGATAATGCACCGATTCCATGTAATGAAATCTTGGTGTTCACGGTTTTCTCTTTGCCTGAGAATTTTTCGATCCTGAAACGGGGGCCAGGCTGGGCGCAGCGGGTGTCAGGCCAACGCCGACGAGTAAATTGAAGCGATCCATTATACGCAGGCAGAGATGGCGTCGGAAGGTGTTTCCCGGTGAAAATGGGGTGAGATCTCATCGCTTGTGTATTTCCTTCTCACCAGGTTGCACACCTTCGCGCACCTGTCTCAGCATGGGTTCTGCTCCCCATCACATCCCTCTACCTTCACCTCGCCCGTTCCTTTTTATCTCGCTTGCTTTTCCCTGCTCTGCATAATTGTTTGTAATTATTAAGAAACAAAGAAAACCCGGGCAAGCTATTCGAGAAATAAGAACTGCAAACTCTTCTGGGAGTAGCTAATGAATTTTCTTCTTAGTAATTCACATCAGATTTTCTTTTTTTCTCAAAATTTTAATAGAAAAATATAACGAAAGTATGAACATCACAACGCAGCATAGTTATATTTAGATTGTTACCATCATAAAAACGTTGTAACCAGTTACCTCTTGGAAATTTGACAACAAGCTTAGGAAATGATATTTCAAGAGGTGAAACAGAAACATGTCGTCTATTTTACCCACGGACTAGGTCCACATCCGCCGCCAGGTGCAAATTCGGCGTGCCGGTTTCTCATAAGTAGAAATATACCGCCTGAGAAGATAAGAAACTCCTACGATCATTTATATGTCAGTGTACAATATTTGGAAATGGACGTGGAGTAAAATATGAGAAATCGCAGTTTCGAAAATCATGATTAAATCTCGTTAAATTAGATTGATGGAAAGACGACTGAAATGAATCTGAAATGTAACCAAACCGTGTATGAGAAATGTATGCAAATTTTTTTAATCAAGCGGATATTTTCTCGAATCCGATACATTTCGAAAATGTAACAGTAAGTAACTATTATGCTTCTGGAATAATAGCAAAATTTCAGCAGAACGATTCATAAAACATATCGGAAACGTTCTTTGCTGTGTGTTGGTGCTCTTCAGTTATAGCAAATGTCTGATATGTGTCGCCATAAAATTTCCAAAAATATCCTCAGATAACGTCAGAATGGATTAAGTATGAAACGTACTAATACCGTTTCGAAAATCGAGACGAGATAACGTCGAAACGACAGCTGCTTGGCGTCTGATAGGCTCAATCAGTTTTTGTCGAATTACAAAAGTAATGGGGTGGTGATTTGTAGTATTCTTCACCCTCTTTCACCTCAGTCCATGATCTTACCCGTGACTATCGGAAGACATGTCGGAAAATCATTTTCCAATCCAAAACTATATTTTTATCTACGTATGTCAATTATGTCAAAATCGAATCCAGGATGAAACGAAGCTCAGATATGCTTGTATGACGAGGATGATGATTTTCTTGTGTTTATTGTCATAAAATTTCCATAAAACTGATCAATGTTTTCAAGCTCTTTGAAAACACGTTGTATATTTTTATAATTTTTCTTACATCAACAGTAGAGCGACTAACTTATCGATGGTATTGCCGATCGTGAAAATTAATTCGAATTAATCTCTCACGATTTTGTGTGCAAAAGTTTATTATAGTTATACTATAAGTCTGTTAAAACTTTAGCAACTATAACTTTCCTTGGGGAGTGTAGAGAGCGAGGTTGTTCATGTTGGTGCAGCACCGTTAATTTACCAACATCTAGAACTCAGGTGTAGAGAAAAAAGAATAAAAATATATATATATATATATACATATATATCCAGAAGTTAGAGTATAAGTATAACGTAAAAAGATACTCAAGTCTTTAGGGATTTCATCGTATTTCCTTGAATAAAAAACACGCCAAGCCCAGACGCGCCTGATGCTGCTGAAATTGGGATGATGACGGATTCGCAAAAATGAAGAGGAACCGAAGCACGACGCACGGGTATACAGCCAACCGGGCCGGGGGCCCCGCGTCTTTGTCAAGAATTAAATTAACCCGAATCTACTTCACGGGAACTAAACAAATTAAATACCATGAAAGATGGAAGAAAAAAAAAAATATGATGTAGGTACACCGGCTATGATGCAAGGTACAACAGCTGCGTATACCAAGCATAGGTATTGATCGTACATACAAAGATTGATGAGAAACCGTTTGTGAATGTTATCAAAGATTCCACGTAGTGACTGCAGATCATTGCAGTGCTTTATCACGTTGACATATCTATTTCTGCAAAAACATGAATATTATATACATATATATATGATCTGAAATCTTAGAGAAAATTTTTTTATTTCACAACAGGAACTGTTTAGATAGAAAAATATCAAAATGCATCATCAAAAATTGACCAAAAACTTGAACCTCAAGAGTATCTTATGTCAAACTACGAGCATGTAGATTAGGGTGCTTTTTTTCAAACGACTATTTTTTTTTTTTTCAACTCCCGATTGAAAATCTTGTAGTAGACGTCGAAAAAGGTATCCTGTCCAATTTTTAGCTCTTAATTCCAATTCTAAGTACTCGACCTTTTCTTTTTAAGTTTTTCCATGCTAATAGCATGTAAACATTACGAATTTTTCTTTCGCCGTGCACAACTCAGCCGCATTTCGGTGGATTGTTCTCATCCAAGACTCATTTAACAGAGAATTTAATGTTCTTCAAAAGTGCCCATGATAGTTTGATTGATTTGAAAATATTGAACTTGACATTTTGTTAGAATTTTATATTTCAAAAAATCAAAGTCCTTATATCTTTTGAAATACTGGTTTGAGAGACTTCATTCATAGGACTTATTTGTAGAGAAATAAATTTCCTACAAAATTGTCAAAAAGTTTTTTTCTCCAAGTCCAACTGTTTATTCGCCCACAGTGAGAAAGAAGAATTATGCATAAAATCGACTCTGAAGGCTCACACAGGTGCAGCGGTTGAAACCACAGTCAAACTACCTGCGGCACTGCTGAAGAACACTAAATTCTCTGTAAAATGAGTCTTGGATGAGAACAATCCACCGAAATGCGGCTGAATTGTGCATGGCGAAAGAAAAATTCGTAATGTTTACATGCTATTAGCATGGGAAAACTTAAAAAGAAGAGGGCGAGTACTTAGAATTGGAATTAAGAGCTAAAAATTGGACACGATTCCTTTTTCGACGTCTACTACAAGATTTTCAATCGGGAGTTGAAAAAAAAAAATAATCGTTTGAAAAAAAGCACCCTAAATTGTAGATATAGGTAAGTGATCATGTGGCTCGAAAGCCAAAAAAGGACCAATCGAAAACAGGCTGAGATGGCAATGAGGTAAGAATCGAATCCGATTAGTAAATGTAGATACAAGTTAGTGCAACACGTTCTTGGACACCACGAACATGTAATAAGTTATTTATGTCCAAATCAATTCTTGAAACTTTGTAAACATGAATTTTTTTTCCTAATATTGAGCCATGCCCGGAAAAATTTAATTTGACGTACCGATCGGTATATGGATGAAAAAAAAATCTGTCTGATATTCCGATGAGTTTTAATAAACTAAATTTCTAATTTTTTGAATCTTATTCACAAAGGGTTGAATATTTATAAACACATGTAGTACTGAGAATAAAATCCATTACTCAGATTACCACTACTTCGATTACCTTGCCTACAGGGATCCTATCACACACCCCTAATATATTCATGTTATGCTTGTGTTATACTTCCATTTGTAGGTCTATGTCTCTGCAGGTTCAGCGCAAATGGTAGTTGGAAATAAGATGATTTCAGAATGACTGTTAAATTATTATTCATAGCTATGTTTCTTTCCGAAAAAAAGATCACTATTGGTTACTATATATGGTAGTACATGCATCAGTTTAAACTTTGAATAAAGTTACAGCAAGACTTTCGTTTCGGAAACTTCATTACTTTTTCGGGTCTTCTATAAAGCCTGCAAGATGAAAACTTCACTTTTCAAGATCCACCATCCCAACCTCTGATCTTTTTCTGCAGACAGTACCTATTCTCGTTGATACATCAACATGGATTATCTCTTTTCGTAAAACGATCTTAGTAAGCACACCCCTTTTCCCAATCACCCCTATATGGCGTCACAATTTATTATAGTGAAACCCAATAGGACCTAGAAGATTTAATTTCTCATCAAATTTGATGATCATTCTCATGTTCTCAACGGACTAGCAAAAACAGAAAAACTATTTGCACATAAAAGTTACTGCTGCACTCCCATCCTGAACGGGTATTAAAGTGTACAAATGATGATTTTTCATTAGCGCCAAGATAATGCCACGTCGAAAACAATCATAATTACTTGCTTTGGTTGAATAAAGATCAAACGTGAATATCACCATCTTGAATTCATAAGTTTTAGCTTCTTACTTCTGTGGACACAATACCGGCAATTCCTTGGAGTATGGACCCAGCATCTACAGGGACAAAGGTGCATTCCAATATCTCCGGCAGCTCATTCATGGCTTTATCCTTCTTCGCCTTCTCGTATATTGCAGGATTGCTGTATTAATTTTGCAAGTAATTTTCCAATGTATTTTCGAGTTTCCTGTTTCCTCGAGTATGAAAGAGAGGGGATGAAAGGGTAGGGGATGGAGTGCATACAAATAACTATGTAACAATTTATATGTAGTAACACCATTCGTAACATAATATATTCTACTGGTATCAGATCGTACATAAACAGTACGAAATTCATAACAATTTTCTCATAGATGATATTCTATTATTTATGTATATGAGTAATACATGTATACCTATGTATATACGTATGGGGTATTCTACGACAAATTAACAGCCCGTTTCCCTCACTACTTTCGATTTAGATCATTTTTTAGGTATGACGTTGTTACCGACCCAAAAGGGTCGCGGATTTTTTTTCAGATTTTTTTTCAGGTCGGTAACAACGTCGTACTAAAAAAAAATGATCAAAATCGAAGAGGGCGAGAAAAATAGGCTGCTAATTTGACGTGTAAAGCCACATAGCCACTATATTCTATAATGTACAACAAAACTGCAATACCTAATACTATTTGAACAATGACAACGACATAACAGTGCAGTATGAAATTATTATGCAATTAATATATTAATGCATAATATTAATTGAGTTATTTTGTGATTAATTAAACTATGAAACTTTAACGCTCCCGCCATTCCAACATATATGTATGTGTCACCCTTTGACCATATACCTTATCTCGAATTGTTTCGACGTGCTTTTTTAATGACGTTTAATGACACCCTTGTTTTCTGTACTCCTGAGGCAGCTGCCGCTTTAATTTTAATAATTGGAGTATACGCGAGTACCCGTATAGTCTATACAGTCACTCTAGTTACAAAAAAAAATTATTATTTTTTTTAAATATGTATTTCCTCTACTATTCATATGCAGAACGTAGATATTTGTAACAAGAGCGAGAATAATTAAGCGGCATGGGTTAAAAATAGTAGAAAAAAATATATATATATGTGTCATTTATATATGTGTACACAGATCACTTCGGCGATAAATTTTATTTACAAAATTATACAGGGGACGTTATTCTCCTATAGGGTTAACCACTTTTGCAAAATATCGTTTAATCCCCTCGAATGTTGATGGGAACCGTTTGAATCCTAGTGCACAAAAGAACTCATTTCTGGTTAACCCCATCGGGAATAGCAAATTTTATCTACAAGTATTTAGAAACAGTTTAGTTCCGTCCTGCGGGATTAATGCCGGCGTAATCGTTATTTTAATAATCAATAAAATCTGAATCTTCTCTAAGACAAAACTAAATTTGGCGTTCAGTATTTTTAGAAATCAGATATATCATCGAACGAAACTTCACCTTTAAGATTCCAAATTTCCCGCCAAAATTCGAATCGGTCGATTGCGGTTTTAAAGCTGAATATCAAACTCATGTACAAGTTGGAAAGTAACGTATTTAAAAGTACTTTGAGTGCATTACAGGTCGTCGGGCATTTGGAGGTTGAAAAAAACTGACTAAAAGGTTGCTTTTAAAAAACGGATAATAAACACGTGTGGGCACGAGGGTCGATGGCCCTCTAATGTATGTATATATATATATATATATATATATATGTACCTGTGCAAACAGCGAACGCGAACGAATTATGGCGGGCATATGTATATATATAGGCGAGTGCGTGCGCCTTATTAATTTATTGCTATGCAGCACGTATCTGCGCGTACGCACGTGTACGTGAATGTTTTATTAACAAGAGAAACTACAACGGTATGGCGGCCATTCTTGTTACGAGTACCCGAAATAGGTTGTAATAAACCTATTTATCACGAGTTGGTTCTTTGACTACCAAAGAGATCAGCCGGCACACAGCGCACATTGTCATTTACATTGTCAATGAAACTATCGCGAATAATTGTTCCGCCAAACTCGCCAATCGCAAAACTTTCACCACTTTTATATTCCGCGCTCTTGTTTTAACGAAAACAATTCAAATATTGAGAAAATTTCGGCGGTGGTCTCGAAAAATTTCGCCAATATTTTGATACATAATCATGTTAAAGTTAGGAGTTGTATAAGTCTCATGAGGTCATCAGAGTTAGATGAAGTCAGGAATTCGGTCTCAAATTGTTCAAAAAACGAACCTCTATCCGATAGACAGACAATTTTTTGACGCATTCATTTTTGTTATTGAATATTGGTAAAAAAAAAATAAAGTCAAAAAGTTACATGTTCATCGGGCAGAACTTTATTTTTTGCAACATCTGCTTCGAAAGTTTGATTTTCGAGACTTGTGTAACGTGCGTAAGGTACCTTATCTCCGAAAAGTGGAAAAAAATAATAGTTAGCGCATGCGAACATCGCAAATACTCTACTTTACGCACTAGTGCTTTTTTCGCGCATGCGCATTTCAAAATAAATCAATTTTACGCACTGTGTCATGGCGGCAGACAGTAGCAATGTGAGGTTATGTTAATTAACCAATCTGTCTCTAAAATCAAACTTTCTTCAATATCTGTCTTGTGTCATTATGGCACTCGCCTCGTCGGATATCGCCTGCCTTCCACCCTTGTATAACAATATACTATTCTGAACAATTAGACAGCAAAACATTTGAAATCAAAGTAACTAACTCAGAGACTACTTGATTTTGCTTCAAAATATTAGCGAACTACACACCAGTCATTCGGAAGTAGCCCGAAATTATTTCGACGTGAAACACTGATCTAATATTGAATTCTCCTCCACGCTTATAGGCGTAAGAAAACAAAGTTCGATTTTTGATTCTTGATAATACAATCGACTTCGTCCCTCTACCTTTCCGGAATCGAACTTGATATGGAAAAACTTTTCAATGAAAACTCCTAAGAGGATAAAACCGGGTTGGTTACATCGGGCCCATTTTATAGCACCTACAAAACTTAATTAATCTCATCCGTGCTTTAGAACTTTGTTTGAAATTCTAACCGCACACTTATAAGTGCTTCATAAATCTGAACAGATTATACGTCCCGTTATGATTAGATTTTAGTAAAATTTCGCAGCCTTTATACATATTTTTTATTCTATTTTTTTTTTTTTCCCATCTTATTTTTGTTGTTGTTGTTCTTTCAACGGATCCAAACAATAATATCAATTCAAAATACTGAACTGGTTCGAATCTATAACTTTCCAAAATATATTTGTTTTACGATAAATTCGTTTGAAATATTAACGAAGTTATTGATGCATTTACTGGACAGCAAATTGATAGTTTATATTTGTAGAATTTTATTAAAATCAATATATAAGGACGAGGAGAAGGGTGACGAGCTTTCGAACGAGCCGATTTAATCTGGCTTCGATTATCGTATTGTTTTTTTTTTTTTTTTCTCTTTCTCTCTCTTGTTTTCCCGATCGTTGCCACACACACACACACACATAGATTAAAAATAAATGAATATTATACACAGATTGATGAAATTTAGTCTAATCTAGAAAAAAAAAAAAAAAGCACCTAGAATAAAATTACCTAACATCGTCAGCCTTTTAAATAAAAGTAAACATAATATAACATATTAATTAACGAACTATACAACTAATAGTACCAATTTTTCCTATCTGTTTTTTTTTTTTTTTCTTCCGCCATTATTTTGCCTTTCGTCATAATAAAAGTATAATTAATTGTTGTTGGTAGCGTGTACGTAATAATAATTACGTATTCATATATAGATATACTAATTACAATACAATGTATCATAAATAAAGTCACTAATTTCGAGCACTGGACTAAAACCTATGATCATAAATACGGTTGAAAATCATTCGTTTAATACTCCCATACAAACTCCTGTAGAGTATTGTAAATATTTTAAATAACACCCTTTGTTCACTCGTCGAGGACCCGATCAAACCCCGGTATTATTTAAAGTCTGCAGCTCAAGACGCTATCCAATTAGCTGGATATAGTATTGATATATCATAAGTTTTCATTGTCTTTTATGGGGCGTTGCCTGATCATCCCCCCATAGAAAGTTTACGGTATTCTTAGGAGGGGAAACAGCCGAACACCACCAGCCTCTGTCTGACCAAATCTTACCTCGCTTAGCAGAGCCGTTCAATTTTCTTTCAGAACTTTAGGGCAGTTCCTTATACCGAGGAAAGTTATCCCACTTCTCGCAATTCTATACATCGAAATATAGAGTGCAGAGTCCAAGGGTATGGTATTCCACTTTTCGATATAAGCCCATACCCTCGTTTATCTTCATCGTGGAAGAAAAAAAAAAAAAACAAATCATTTTCATTCCACAAACGAACGACATGATGCACAGAGATGTTCTTCTGATGATGAAGAGAGGCAATAGGAGATTCCTTTTTCCATTGATATTGTTGTTATCTTTTCCGGATGGAAATATCCTGGTGCTCGTTTTCATTTCATAAACTTCTTTATCGCGGATTTTATTTTTTTTTTATAAATCAAGAACGTGGTCACCTTCTTCGCCATCTTAAGGTCTTCATCTTCATTATAAAATTGGAGTGATGCTACGCGACGATGTCCATGTCTGTCGAAGAGTTCGAGGTCGTAGGCGCAAGACTACCAAGTGTGTCTTCGTCCGGTAGTCGATGATGGCATACGGGAGCAGGTGGACTCAGGGGAGGCAGGTGTGGAGAGGATAGCATGGGGTCACCCCCGTGGACAGGTCCTCCAGTGTCATCCTCCATCAAATCTTCGAGCTGTGAAATGCTTAGCGTCGAAGTTTCGGTAACCACATCTGGAATCTGTCAATAAGATTTCAATGAAAATCACTCAAAGTATTAAGAAAAGATACGCATCTATAGGCGGGAATTCAAAGAGAAACTTGACCGTCTCAAAAACGTCTCACATCCAAAACACTCGTCAATAATAATCTGAAAACTTGATATTAATAGATTTTTTGGATATCATGATTAGCAGCTTCAAGATCTTCCTCATCTTTTGCGATTATTCACAGACATCGATGACTAAAAAGACAAGGCGTATGTAGACTGAATTAATGATCAAGTTGCCAAGAATCAAAAACAGGCTGAGAGGGCAGTGATAGATGAAAAAGGTGTGAGGATTTCTCGGGAACCACTTGACCTAGAGGATCCTGTAATCTTCAGGGTTTCGTCTCATCATGTTTGACCATCGGATAATCGTCGGACAATTTGATCTGACCTATCAATCGTCAAATAAAAAATAATTCTAATCAAAATTCTTAGCCATGCGTTTTGCTATTATGATTCTGATAAACCGTTTGCTATGGAAGACCCATATCGTCGAAATGCGGAGTTTTACTTACGGCCTTATTACTCAGACTACGATTCATAAAAGTTAAAATTGCAATTATTTTGTCAATAATGTTTAAAGTATCTTTTAAGAAAATACTAATTCTAATATGTTTGGACATTAGTAACTAGTCGTAACATCTCTTCGCATTTGATGCTTGTTTTATGTGCTTCATACACTGATATACCCCCACCATAAAGTGAAAGATCCTAGTAGAGCAACGTTGCGTTGTGTGCGCATATTTTATGGTGTTTTACTTTCAAAGATTTGTACACGTATGTCAGTTAGTCTGCGAAAATGTGTTTTATAGTTGAGAGATAATATATATATATGAATGAGAATTTTTTTTCCCTTAAGATATGATTGGAGAATAAATCTAGGGATTTAAGTTTGTGGGTGTTGTAAAAGTTGTAAATAGCTAGTTGTTATCACATGAAGAGTAATAGTGGTTGAAACTAAGTAAAAATGAAGAAGAAAAAAAAATATATATTAAAATAAATACACACATAATTGATGTAGTTAAGTAAACGCGGATTAACCAGATTGTGATAGAGTTTTATTTTAAATTGAGCTAAAACTGAAATCGCATCCCTTGTTTTGTCCCCCTAGTGACTTTTGGTAAACAGAGAGAGTTCGTAGCTATGGCAACCGCAAAACAAACAGTTGAACTCTGTATCCATCCATTACCCGAGGCATCAGCAAAGAGTTTGATATTCAATGTTTTAATTTCCGGTAAAATAAAAAAAAAAAAAAAACAAACAAAAACAACATTATACTTCATAGAGTATCGCGTAGTATCTATATAATATGCCGCGCTTTATTTCGAACAAACAACCGTAAGGAAATGAATGCGCTAAATAAATTTAAAAAAAACAAAATACCCTAGATTATATTCTTTGATATAAATATATCAAGTATCTTCCAATCGAATATCCGTTAAGAAAGTTTTCCGATCAGAAAATTTGTTGAAAAATTAGAGTAAAAAAAAAAAAAAAAACAATTAAATAAATACTCTCGCTAGAACGGAGGATGAATTTATCAAAATTACATATCAAACAGCTAGATAGCTGGATGCACATGTACCTTTAAGGTTTTCAGAGTTGAAAGACTTTAAGAACGTTGAGCAGTTTCATTCATTAAGTTTTTATCAATTCTCTCATATCTATTGATTATAAATATATATATATATATATATATATACCGAGCGTTTTCGGTGATACTTGACGGTCCCCTTTCTACAGCAAAACCAACACAGACGCGCACTGTGTGCCTGAGGCTCGTTCAGTAGGGGATAAGGTGGCAGTAGCATTGCCTTATGCACGCGGTGCGCGCCTGCTTGGTTTTGTCGTAGGAAGGGGACCGTCAAATCTCACCGAAAACGCTCGGTATATCTCGAACGAATTGTGATCCTGGCGTTATATACACTGGTGGGTTCGTATATCTAACCACTGATCTAACCACGTGCGACACCTGGTAATCAACTAATCGCTGAGCGAGTTTGACACGCGAGTATAATATCAAATGCGTGACAGAAAAAAAAAAATAAATAAAAAAAAATAAAAAATGATTTAATATGTTATACATTTTATTCTGCACATCCGCGTAGATTCAGTTTAACTCAGTATTTCGTTATATTTTTCATTTCTTTTGTTTCGCTTTTATTTCTTGTAATTTTTTTTTTTATCTTCTGTATTTACTGCTGCTACAGAATCGTTGTAATTATTCCAAGGCAACAGAATAAAATTAAAAAATTAAAAACAAAAAAACAAAAACACGAAGTAGGGGTGGGTGGGTTCGATTAAAATTGAATCAAGAGACGAAGAATGTATAAACCGTCGCGACTGACCTGCCGAGATAAACAACACAGTAGCTCATTGATTAAACAAATACAGGTGGATATATTTATATTCAAATGAAATTTAAAAAAAAAAAAAAGCCTGCATTCGCTGTTTGAACAACGAATATTGATTATTATTTTTGTTCGTTGGATCAGAATTTTTTTTTTTTTATTTTTTTAATTTTTTTTATTCCTCAATTAATTGCAATTAAAAAAGCACGTACAAATAGCGAGTTTTAATAACGTAATTGCCGCATCGCGCAGCTGCAAGATTTAATTCCAATTCATTCCATATAGATATACAGCTATATACACCGATGATCGTGTATATTACATATAGGTATACATATATACCGTATTTTCTGTTAGCAAAATACAATTAAAAAAGTATATAGGTCCATCCGATTTTTGTTCTTTTTTTTTTTCATTTTTTATACTATGTTCAAAATTTCCGGTAACAGGAAAAGAAAGAATGAATTTTGTAATATCAGAACCATCATGGGTCTAGACAATAATAATAATAATAATTCTGATCATAATAGCAATGATAATGATAATCGTGATATTGTAGAATTGATCTTTTGACCGTAATTGATGTCTGATACCGTAATTGAATTTTTCTTTTTCCTCAGATAAGAGAAGTTCAGATCGGATGAAAAAAATCGACGAAATAATCATCGCATCTATCAGTATACATATTAATGATAGTTGGGTCGATGAATGTTGCCTCGAATAAGAATTCAAACTAATTGTAAATAAGTATAAATAAATGTATAGAGGCTTGATTGGATGTCGTTCTAAGAACTGGGACAAATATCAATCAATTCCCTTTCGATATAATCACATACTAGTCCATGGCTGAAACAACTCGATAAAAGGCGACTAGAACAAGAATAGGTTTCGAATCGACGCAGAACAGACGCAGAATTCATTGTATCAATATTGCAATGATTTTCTAATATTTAAGAAAGGAAATAATAAAGAAGGGTAATAATTAATTGTTAGTATTTAATCAATGAGACGTGTTAATAATAAAACTAAAATAATTAAAAACAAGTGGGAATACCCGTTTTAATTCTGTAAAAAAAAAAAAATTTCCTCGCTCTACAATAAATTACAGTCGGTTTTTCTCAATCGAGAATAACAATGCGCGTTATTCTTTCTTAGGATTTGTATTTCAATGATTGAACAAAAAAATTAATGAGTATAAATTTGTAATTCTAGCAGGTGACGTGGTGATCAACTCAGAGTGAAGTTCAACTAGTACATTACGCAACTAGGGCGTAAGATAGGTGATTCCCGCACGAGTTGGGTTTGTCACCCGAGAGTGACGATATAATTAAAATGGTGGTTCTATTCACGCGAATTGTATAATTAGTAAAATTTTTGTCAGCTTCACAGTTACGGAGATAAACCAAAAAAACTCATTACACTCTAAATTTCAAGATGGCGACCGGATGGCAACACCCTCAGTCCCCGAAACTGAGTTTTACACTCATGGCCGGCTCCCCCTACGAAACCCGGAAAAAAAAATCAATGCCTACTCAAAATTCACGGTTGCCTCCTTTTCACGCACGGATCGACTGGATTATAATCCTTGAAGAATGATAAACCTCTGGGTCATCGTGTCTGAAGAGTGATAAAAAAAAAAATGTTATTTGTTGCGTACCTTCCGTTGCTCCTGTTTATTTTTAACGTAGGTGTTGAGCACTGTAGCCGAAGTCGATGGCCAGTTAAAATCTGAAACTGGTAGCCCGTGGGTCTTGGCCTGAAGTTCAAGTTCTTGAACGCGCAGCAAAAGTCTTCTGTTTTGATTTTCTAGCTGTTTATGTCTCGCCTCGCTCTGTTTCATCCTAGTCAATTCGTTCTTCAGTAGCTTGATGTACTCAACTGAAGACTTAAGAATCGTACCTTTGTTGGGTCTAACGTCTCGCACGATTTCATAGTACCTAAGTAAAGAAAATAAACAGTGATATTTACACCGAAGCAGCTGCACCTACGCTGCAGTAAATTACTGTAGTTATTAATTCCACCAGCTGTATAATTTTCTTTTCATTTTTATTTATTTTTCTTTTTTCTTTAATTTAATCAAAAATCATTATAGATTTTCAATATACCTGCGCTGTGATCATAAATACCTGCTTTAACCATTACGATTCGGTGTCCGCAGCTTTGTAGTAAAAGAAAAACAAGTTATTATTTTTATTATTACCATTTTCTTCAACTCTGCAGACAATCGGCTCCAAATTTAACATCGATTTTAAATAATCCGAATATATTTATCTTCCATTAATTTAAGGGGGCATTTCATGCCAACTCCACCAACGTATTTTATTTTTTTTTTTTCTTCATCATGGTTCCAACTCTAAGAGACATTATTTGATCAACCGATTTCAAGGAAAATCAACGAATGAAGGATACCATCACCACGATTCTTGAATGGAGAAATACCAAGGAGATGAAAAGATCCACTAATGCAGTTAGTCTAAACTGATGCGAGAATTGAATTTTTTTGTTTTGTCAATATGGTAACTCATCATCAGTTGTAATCGGTTTAACGGATTATCGATAAAACCGATCGATTTAAAATCGATCAATTAAATGGAAGAAAAATGATGATCGCGAGCACACAGAGATTTTTTTTCTTCTTCTAAGATTAAAATTGCGGTTTTTGTTTTGGCCTCAAAAATTCGTAGAAAAATTCAGAGAAAAAATAAAGGTGTCTTTCAGAGCTGGAACAAGAATATGAAAAAATGCGAACATCGTTGAATTTTCATGCCTTTTACCATTTTTTTTTTTCTTTTTTTTAATTACAGGATATCAATGAGCTATACAAACAGTTGATAACGAAGAAGCCGGTGAGTTGGTTAAGAATCAGGCTCAACACACGAAGTCTCGCAGTTATCTGTGTCATATTTACAGAAAGCTTTAGTGTCAGAGTTGCCTTATTATTATCACTGAGATGAGATGTGAAGTTAAACTGTTTCGTCCATAAGTTACTTTACACACCGGTGCAACCTCCGTCAAAGAAGATGATAAAATCACTCTTTACTTTACCATTTTCGTTGTTTTTTTATTTTTATTTTTTATTTATTCATTTCATTTTTACATAATAATTATTTCGATGGTGAAAAAAAAAGAAAAAAAAAAACAACATAGATAACAATCAACAAAACCGTCGTAATATAAGTTCGTATGCGTCAGAAATACGATTTCGGTAAAGCAAAAAGAAGTAAAAACTTTTTTATTTTACTTAAAATACTCAGATATGCGTATTTCGCGTTTTTGTTTAAAAATGAGAAGAAATTCGGCTCGAACGGTTTAAACATCAATTTAGATATCAGGATTTCCTCCAAACTGGCCATTATAGCTGTGATACATACCGTGACAATTTGAGGATGCGGAACGCCACGGATACCAACCCAAAACTCATTAGTAGCAGTTTAGTAACTTACTAGATTTTCCTAGTAAGATCACTGAAAATCTAGTGATGTCCAGTAAAAATCTAGTCATTTTACTAGAAACATCTAGTGAGTTACTAGACTGCTGCTCACGAGTTTTGGGTTGGTATCCGAGGCGTTCCGCATCCTCAAATTGTCACGGTATATATATATATATATTGTATATATATATATATATATATATGGGGAATTCCATACGAAACCGACCAATCCGTGATCCCGACCATTTTTGATGTTGTTGGAAAATTTTCTATTTTTTTTTTTGTTCTTACTGAGAGCAGTCCTTCTGAATATTTTTATATGCCATATTTACCGTAAGGAAACGTGGAAAGAGCTGGTTCCAAGCACGCAGGCGCTGATTTATTCGAATATTACGCGGGCCGTCAATTTCAGACTTGCCACGAATATCCCTAGAGTCCGTCTGCTATTTGTTTTCGATTATTGTCGAATACAAATGGCGACAGACTGTAGCAGGAATAGGTTATGTTTGTTGTGAATCTAGCAGACGAAAGAACTAGGGATATTAGTGAAAATTTGGTGGAGTTGCTAGCGCGATTCTGCTGGCCAATGATATTCGAATAAATCAACGCCTGCGCGCTTGGAACCAGCTCTTTCCACGTTTCCTCACGGTATATCTATATCGGGATAAAATAGTACCTATAGAGCAACAGGAATTATGAAACGAAGCATCAAACAGTGAGGGGATTTAAAAATTTGCATTATTTATATGATACTAATGGCTCCAGACTGGATGATGACAAACCTGTTTAGGTATATTAAAAAGATGTATACAGACCTATCATACGCGTATACGCGTACACCGTACTGATCTTTGATTAAGAATTTTTTTAGCGTATACGCGGTAGGTATACGGAGTTCTTTGAAGTTACTTTTAATTAGAGTCTACCTAATTGGACGTAATTAAAAAATATATACGCCGGTGACCCCTACGTGTATACAACAAAGTTTTCGTTTTTATTTTTATTTATTTATTTTCTATTTTTTATTTTTTTTTATTTTTTTTTATTTATTTTTTTTATTTTCTACAACGTTTTTGCAGCACATTCGTCACGATTTTTATTTACCATTCTTTGGTTTTTTCTATGACTACAAAAGAAGCTGAATAATATACTCGTAAAACAACATATAAGGACTCAACACCTTCGAATACAAAGCGGAACGAATTCTTTTAGTAGAAAAACAATAAACAGAAAATAAAAAATAAAAAAACCAACAGAAGTCACTATTTTTCAACTAATAATGATTATATAATGCAGATGAGAAAAACAAAAACAAAAAAAAAGGACTAAAAATACTTGTTTTCACATTACTTTTAATCACCTTAGAAATTCCTATGTGAAAAATACAGGTTATCATTAAAAAGAATTGAAAACCGATTTTTTTTTTATTTTCTTTTCACCTATTTTCTCGTAGAAGCAAACGTTGAGATCGAATGTATAATATTGAAATTTTTCATGCTTCTCGGATCATCTTAATTTAAATTCCTGTAAATTTTGCATTTTTTTTTTTTTTTTAATCTTATTATATATCCAGCCGTTTTTGAGATCATTCGACGAATTTAAATTTATGAATTTCAAATGTCGATTTGAAATATTTTTCGATTAAGAAAACTTCTTGGAATGTAGGTATACTGATGTTTTTAACTCGTGAAAATAAACACTTTTACTTGTAAGGAAAAATAAAAAACAAAAGATTGTTTTCACCCGAGAGTTGAATAAGTCGAATTTTTTCAAGTAAAAGCGAACGATCAAATTGAACGAG
The DNA here is from genome assembly GCA_914767705.2 of Tenthredo notha. Lineage (NCBI taxonomy): Eukaryota > Metazoa > Arthropoda > Insecta > Hymenoptera > Tenthredinidae > Tenthredo > Tenthredo notha. The sequence goes on along the minus strand of OU611915.1, from coordinate 7,843,147 downwards.
ATATGGATATTTTTTCATGCTAATCATTCGAGTCTAAAGACGTGTAAATTACAGATCTTTTCATCTCACGGTCGTTTCTGAGAATATTTAGCGAGTTCGTCGAAGAGAACGACAGACGGACTGACATATCAAAAAAAAAAACTATTTTTCGGATAACAGAAGCCCGAAAATGTACAGATTGATTGATTGAGCACAAGTCATTTCCGAACGAAGTCACAAAACACAAAGTTTTCTTACATCGCAAAGGTGATGGAAAGTAGAAAAAATACGTGTTAATTGCATATAAGTTATCCAATTGCTTTTTCTTAACACATGCACCGGAAGTCCTCTTTTCCGCACGGTCTACAGACACCGAAAGTATACTTTTACGCACCCCTGTGCGAGAAAAACTTTCGCGCACCGCTAGCAGTGCGCGAAAGTCTTTCTCTCGCACTGGTAAGCTAAAACCTGCCTTCGTGACCGCAGACGGCACACAGAGACGAGGACCTACCGTTGCAGTTCGATACACGAGCCCAAGGCAGCAATCTCTTACTTGTGTGAAGGCACCTCACTTGCTACCTCCGGCTCGCCTTGGGGCTCGTTCGGGCCTTTACACTCGTTCGCAAATTACTGCTTCACGCTCTTGCATCAAAATACACTAGTTGTTAATCAACGGGAGGTTTCCTTTTTCTTTTTCTTTTGTTAATTTTTATTCCATTAATTTCATTGAACAGATGATTATACTCACGGGTCATTAGTTTTTGGTAAAAGTGTTCCGAGTTCTTTTATCCTGTCGTTTATGTTGAACCTTCTCCGACGCTCGACTGAAAACACAAAATTACAATCGATCAAGTATTTACGTCTTACTGATAAAACTGCAGAAAATTTAAGCCTTTGATTTTTCAGTCAACCTAAATTCTAAACCTAATTATATTTGTCGTTACATCATTACTGACGTATAATTATATAAGCTTGAAGATATGACTCGTTGCCTCAGCCTGTTTCAGATGATATAAATTTTATTCTAAATTTAATTCATTGTGTGTATCATGTAGTCGTAGAGGGTATATCTTGTGTTTCGAAATTTAATCGATTATGCGATTTTGCGATACTAAGAAAAAAAAAAACTTAAATAAGATGAATTTTTCCGCTCCTTGATAATTAATCCGTCAAATACTTGAGGGATTAATTATTGCCAAGTAGGTAAGAATACATAAATATACCCGCACATCGCAAAACCCTACACACAGCATTTGTTTGAAACGATATTTCCATATCCGCACAATGAGAAGGAATCGAAATTCCTCCTGCAGAGTTGTTGGCTCGTACCAAAAACCGCGAATACCTACCAGTGTAAGTGTGTTTATATTTGCATTCATTTGAAGCATGTTTGATCCCCTAATGGAAGCAAAAGTTAAATTTTAATTGGAACGACCCGCGCTGGTCACACACTTGAAAATGAGACATAGTTCGTGAAACACAATTCTGCGGAGTTGTATTTATTGCGACAATCGAACCTTTTGTACTGTCTGAGAATTATTTATTCTTAATTTATTTTTTTCTTGTTTTTCCCCTCAAATTTGCTAACTAATCGTTTCTATACGTAAAAAAGTTATGATATTAAATATTGGAAGTATAAAAAAGCCTGTCTGAATCCACAGGTTATCACCCATAAAAAAAAAATCGACACCTGTACAGCGTGCGTAAGATACCTTATTTCCGAAGAGTGGAGAAATAGTATATTACTCACCTAGGGAGGGAAAGTAGGCTAACCCAAACTGCGTGCAAGATTGACACCCGAGCCGAAGGCGAGGGTGTTAAAAACGCAGTTTGGGATGGCCTTTTTCACTCCCGCGGTGTGAAGTATACTATTTTTCACCACCCCCTGGCATCGGAAAGTACGACTCCCCGCTCACGCGAGGGGCCGAAAGTCGTACTTTCCGTGCAGGTGTGGTGAAAAAAAGAATTAGCGCATGCGCACTCCATCATAACTCGATTTTATGCTTTGTTTCATAACGGCAGGCAGTGGCGATGTGAGGTTATGTTGAATAATCAATCTAGCTCTAAAATGAAATATTTGATAATTTCACTTTGACTTGTTTACGATTCAAAATACTGCCGAACTTTTGCAATAAAACTGGATACTTATTTGAAAAAAACTATTATAAATAAATTCTTGAAGTATTTGTATCGATTTGATGGATCAATTGTTTCGGCACTTTAAGCTTCTGACATATTAGGTATATAAGTCTGACAATGAGTGAGCTGTACGTTCGAATATTCGTTTGTATAAGAATTTTATTGATAAAGGTTAAGCATTTTGATTTTACAAAAAGATAGTTCAATAATAAATGACTTTATACAATAAAGCATTATACCGTACATAAGAGTTCACAAATGAAGACAGGGTCTATTATTCCAAATATCTTAGATTAGATTGTGTCATATATTATTTACGGCAAAGCAATACAGACTTTAGTTGACATGTAGTCCGGGGCTGACGGTATTAGCAACGGTAAATAATTCGACTTGTCAAAATAATTCAATCGTTCCGGATTATTGTAGAATCAATAAGAATTGAACAATGATAAGATTTTTTTTTTTCTTTTTGTAACATTGTATGGAAAGTTCTTTACTTTCTGTATCCAAATTTTACGTAAAATAGCAGATTCCTGATGATCTTACAAAGTTTACGGAAATTAACATTCCCGCACGATTTATTCATGCGGAAATATTGATTCCCGCACACTTTGCCGATTTATCCATGCGGAGTGTACACGAAGTACGAACTTCCATAGAGTGTTACAACAAAATAGTATATGATACACGTGCGGGTTGGTGATTCCCGATTTGTGTGAAATGCAAACCTTACACTCATCGGGAATCACCAACTTTTCGCACTAGTATCATAAAAAACTATTGTAATCAAATTAATCGATAGATCTGAATAAATTACTTTCTAAAGTTTGTTTCAATTTTTTTTTCTTTCTTTTTTTTTTCCATTCTAATTCCTACCGTAAATTGGGGAATGGAAACTGTCTAACTAGGACATCGTCGTTTAGTTTTGTTAATTGTTAATAGACATATATTATCGTATAAGATAAGAGTGGAAGCGTCTTATTAAAGCGTTATAACGTCACAAGAGCTAGACCGTAATACGAGAAATTCAAACTGATTGTCTCGCGTGTGACGAGTTACGCGTGTTCGCTGAGAGTGCAAATATTTGTCTTGACGAGAGCCTAAGATAACTGGAACGCGTTTCGTCCCAAGCCTATTTGGATATAGGTACTACAATTTTACTCTCTCGGGTAAAGAAATTCTTATACAATTTATATTATTTTTTGCAATTCTTTTCAATTTTATCAAAAATACTTTAGATATAATTTTCTTCTTTTTTTTTTGTCACACTGTATGGAAAGTTCTGACTTTGTGTACCGGAAATTGTACGTAAAATAGCATATTCCTGATGATCTTACAAAGTGTGCGGGAATCAACATTCCCGCACGATTTATCCATGCGGTAATGTACAAACAGTGCGAACTTCCATACAGTGTTACAAAAACTAGTATATGATAAACGTCCGGGTTGGGGATTCCTAATTCATGTGAGATGCAGCACACTCATCGGGAATTACTAATTTTCCGTACTAGTATCATAATATACTATTTCGTTTTTTTCTTTCTTCTTCAACGCCCGGCGTAAAGAATATTTCATTGATTCTATTCTTTCGCAGTTAATTACTAGAATTTTTAGACATAATTATGATCACTTTTACTTTACTGCATCAATCTATATATGTCCGTGAAATATTAAATGATTTTAAATTATGTACAAAAATACTAGTAATCAGACTTGAAATACCTGAATCAATAGTATATTTCTTTAAAACGTGCCGGTGATTTGAAAAGAATTATTCCCAAGGTTTATAAATACCCCACGCCATTTAGTAATATAATATTAAATATGGAAAAATTGAACCTCGCAAAATTGTACTTCAACATTCACGATGTAATTACTTTTGAAAACGAACGAACTTTTCTCCGACTTTATAACAGCTTACGGCAGATATATAGTGGCTGAGAATAATATTTATTCAAGACCGTTTAATCGCAATATTTCTTTACTTTCTGCACAGTGAGTTGTCAGCTGTTTTGTCAAGGAAAAGAAACAAGACAGGTAGTACCCTACAGTTTAAGTTTACCATAAGTTTCATTTCACGTGCTGGAAAGTTCTTTTTCTTATTCATATTTTTATCTCTTTGTCTGCAGAGTTTCCAGGTTTAAAAACTAGCTCTGTCTAGCTTTTACTCTTTTATCATTGGTAGGTTAAACCACATAGCGCGTCCTCTGAAGCAGATCAAAAGTTTTATCCTCTCTGTTTAGAGAGGTATAGAATTTCTTACAAGACTGAATTTATCGCAATACACCTATTTTACATCGTTAAAAATACAAAAGAAATTATACAAAATCTTTGCGATATACGAAGAATGAAAATAGTGTTCCAAAGAGAAATCTTACTTTTTTTTCATATCGATAGTTATAACTTACGCTTAGACGAATCCAAGGAGCCCTCATAGACCCATTTTCGACCAGCCAATCACCAGATATCGGAGTTTGAAGTGCAAGGCTAATGCCGAGCGCATCTCGCTGCGTGCGCAAGACGCAATACCTTACAGCGCTGCGTAATACGCAGCATACCAAGCGCCTGGAATATAACCTTTTCTCACAATTCAAACTGCGATATCTCGGGACTGGTTGATCGGAAATTGGTCAACCAAAGTTTATTGGATTTCCTCTAACGTCAGCTTTGATCAAAGCGAGAAGAAAAAAACTGTATTGTTGGTCGTAGCGTCAAAACCACTCGGTTAATTTCATTTTTATTGATTCGGTATGAGCCAGAAGCAAAAATTTAACAACTTTTTACGTATTTCGTATCTTTCAACACAAAAGCTGTAAGCTCGTGAGCTACTTTCTCATGAAATACCTACTCTGTTATATTTTCTAATATACGACTCATTCCGACAAACCTTTGCCGACGTTTCAATGCAAAGACCTTATTTACCGGGAAAAAAAAACAGTCAAGAATATTTCCTTTGAACAAATGCCGATTTATTTGACGGTTCATTGGACTGAATATATGTTACTTCTGCTGTTATCTGCTTACATATCATTATCCATATTATACTTATTGAATATCATTAAGCGGAATATAAGTACCAATCGTTAGAAATTTACGAAGTAGAAATCGAGTAGAAATTTACGAATACCATTTTCGGAATGTTCAAACAGTTTTCCCAAATTTATCCCCAAAAACATTCAGAAAATTGGCCAAAAAAATTCCGTACTTCAAGACACTGAAAACTGAAACTGGTCTGAATGCAATTTTCAGAATTGGAACCATCTGGGAAATTCTTTCAATTTTTACGACAAATATTTTCGCAAATACTGATCTGATGATCGTTATGTATTGTTCGACTTACTCATATTGTGGTTGTCTTTCTTTTGTCTGTCTTTGGCCAAGGCGTGGATTTCTGCGTCTGTAAGAAGAAGTGGTTCGGGTTTTATTTGGAGATCTGGTAAGCTGGACAAACTTCCAGATTGGCTGTCTTTTAGTCCATCACCTAAAGAGCTGGTCTCGAAGGATAGGATATCGTCCAGCAAATCCTCCGCCTGAAAAATGAAATTTCATATACATTAAAATCGAATTCTTGTTACGATTATACTCTAAGACTTATCTATTTGCATTTGATCTTTCAATATCTTTGAAAATTAAAAAAAAAAAACATGAAATATTTCATTTCCTCGAATACCGATTCGCTCACTTTTTTTTTACGATTCTACATTCCGTTTTATCTGAAACTGTCTCGCAATGCAGACAACTATAGTATGTAACGTACGACGTTATCTCGATGTATTATGGATATATTGAATTTTGACGGAAGATTCAACGATAATGTCAAAACGCCAGGAAATTGAACACTCGGCGGTGCGGCTTTAACACTTTTACTATCACCTATTCGAAAGCTGAGGAATTAATTTTCAAATATAGCGTCGTATATCCATAAATCCATTGGAAATTATTGCAATTATTATTATTTTTCATTATCTAGATTCAGAAATATCTACAGTAAGAAACCTGTGCATAATTTTTTTTTTCTTTTACTCTAAATCAAAAAAGGAAAAAAAATATAAATAATAACCTGCAGCTGAAAAAAAGTTCCTAAGCGGGTTTACCTCTGCCTATGCAATCGTCGGTTAAATATTTAAACTGTTTAATTTGAGATTATCGTCGCCTTGGCAAGATTTGGACTTGATATCCACTGGATTTTGTCACCTAGAGCTTTTGGGCCATCGATCAAATGATAAAACGAATGAAATCCGTGCAGTAGATCTCTAAAGTCCTATGAAATAAAATGTTGATTCTTTTCATCGTATGTATGTATTTATATGTATAACGACGTCTGAAGTATTTCACCGGAAATGTGTCTGATTTTTAGATCCTGAAAATGAATAGACGGTCTTTCTTTTTCAATGCCAAATAACTTTTACTGTAAGGCAATAATTTATCTGAAATTATAAGTATAATTGTACACATAATTCACGGCGTAAACAATCCAACCGATAAATGTCACTCGGTGAATATTCTAAGCGAAATAGAAGCCTAGACTTGCTATTATGCTTCCGCAATGAAGAAATGGGCAATGCGGTAAAATTTTGGAGTTTTGTAACCGAGAAATTGTAAGATTGGTCATATTTTCATATGCGATCAAATTAAGTGTATGGTATAATGATTCGGGATATTTGACGACCTTCAATTATTCTAGTTTATTAAAAATAATCCAGAGACATAAGAGACGTTGAGTGTTGTCTTGGGATTGAAGTACGCGCGTGGATAACCTTTACGTAAATATTACGTAAACAAATAATGACTATTGCTTGATTAGCGAATGAGACAAAACCACGTAATAATTCTTGTCTCAATGTTACATTGAGAGTGAAATAAGGTTTCTAAGTACCTTAAGGCCCATCGCTAGTCGCCTAATTCCTTTTGATCGAAAGAAGGGGGAGGGGGAGGTACACGTTTTTTTTTTTTTACCAAAAAGAGGTGGGCGACTTGAAATGGGCCTTAAGCCGCGTTAAAATCAGAATTGGATTGCATGCTGAGCGGAGAATCGTAAACTAATAGTACTTTCGATGGTTAAAAGGATGTGGTAGGAGTTCGTGCAGCAGAAAACTTTTTCGATTAATTTCTTTTGAAAAAAACCGGCGCTTATATGCCAGACCTGGGGAAACTCGGATCTCGAAAAGGTGACACAATTTACAACGAGTTTAGGAAAATGCGAGGACTACCTAAACGCAAAATATATCTCTGAACTTCCCAGGACTTGGTAGGACTTTAAATTCAAACTGAAAACTGCAGGGAAACTACGTTGAGCTAGATATACTTAAACCCCTGACTATAGTATCATCATATAATCTCAAAGATAAAACAATATAAAAGAAAGAAAAAGAAGAAAGAAAGAAAAAAAAAAAAAAACTGTATCCAAGCTCAAAAAAATTGCTCTATTCAATTTAAACTCATTTTCTCAGCCCAGTAATTCAAAACTTTGAAAAATGAATTAACAAGAAATGCTAGGTTCAAATAATAAGTTAAAGTCGAACGTTCGTTATACTCGTAATAATCATATACAGTTAGAGTTTAGTGCGACAGTATAGCTGAGTACAGCCGGGTATCACCTGCACTGTAATAATTTGAAACGATAGTAATTATCAATTGTGGGTAACACATGTGTCGGGGAATGAATTACGTAACATTACATAAGACCCGAGAGGTGCAAATCATCGAGCACGTTCTAAAGCCTAATTCTACGAGATACATCTATATGAGAATTTATTTTCGATGTGACCCACCTACGTTTTTCAATTTCTTACGAAAAATTCTCAAATAATTCGAGTGTCTTACCTGACGTGAGAAATTTTTTGTTATGAAATATTTCATATTTTTTTTTTTTTTTGTAGCGTATATATTCAAAGATGAAAGAATATACATAAATATTGAATTTGAAATAGGTACGTTTTCGCCCATTTAACTTGATAAATTGACAGCGTGGAAATAAAAGTTTCGTACAACTTGTTTTTTTCCTCCTTCTTTCGTTGAAATTATTCTCAATTTATTCCCGCCGCATTTAAACACATTAATTCGAAGAAAAAAAATACGGGAATCTCTGTTCTCATCAATTCCACCAGTTTTTTTTTTTTTTCATTAAACACGCTCTTCAAATTTTTATTAATAAGGATACGCATTGTTTTGACTGAAAAAAAATTATCAAAAATCTGGCTTTTTTCGGTGTCCTGAATTTCATCCCCCCCCCCCCCCCCCCCCCCCCTAAAAAAAAATTATCGAATTTCTGTGAGTAGGTGTACCAGGCTGAAAATAGGAAGTGAATTATGTCCCGTTACGTTCCGTTTCATTGCTTTACTGTATCGACCACAAATACAGCGATCCGGCGATCGGATGCAACTGCAGCATAATAACCATTCTGCATCCGCTATACATCCGCCATTGCGTAATTAAGCCTCTGCCAATGGTAACTTCTGTATTATTTATACAAGGTATAATTACACAGGTGTCAGGATCGTTTTACTTAAGATTTATAAGATAATTTATAGTTTGAATTACTGCATTAACCTCCGTCTGTAAGAAACGGTGATCCTTTGTTCTCAGAGAATAGAGTATGAGGCTGGAATCAATGAAAATAAAAAGGAAAATGTAATTGAAAAAAAAAATCATTCATTTGTACACATCTTTGTATACCGAGAGTAAATCTTGAAACTATACAGTCGACTGCGCATGTGCGAGTTTCGTCGTCTGCTGAAGCAGGCTGGCCATTCCGAGTTTTAGATGTCAAACTTCGTTCTTGACGGTGATTTAATTGGTACCAATTTTTTATGTTAAAATCTAAATTAATTTCGGTAGTGATTCGGAAAGGCTGAGAAAGCTTTTATAATTCAGATTAAAACTTGATCTCCTGAGAGCACTGCCGAAATTTGTTCCCAACAGCTGAGTGCTTGCTTCGATTCAATTCATCGGTTTATTTATTATTTATTAGTTTGACAGCTCTCCCTTCATTTCTTGCATGTTGGCACCCGTGCCTCGCAGGTTAAAATAGCCCCACGGGACGGTCTCACCGTTCAATAAAATTGGATCATGAGGCGCATGCGCAGTCGACTGTATAGTTTCAAGATTTCCTCTCGGTACATGATTCCGGTAGAATGTTTTGCAGCTTTTAATAATTTGTTGAATCGAATTCTCGCATGTATTACTTTTGCAAGAAAAGACTTGTATAACTAATCATTCAATCTTACATATTGTAATCTTTTTATAACATCCGTTGATTCAGATCCAGATAATAAAAAAAAAAAAAACAAACGGACATTCGAGTAGCAGCTAGATATTTCCGGTAAAACGTACAGAACCTCAATTGTCACAATAGAGATAAAACGGCTTTTAGACACGTACATAATATTTATATAGAGCCACTTGAGAAGGAACGAAAAAATGACACGCTGTGTTAAGAAAACGATAAGATCTTCACGGTTATCTGCAGCTACTTTATTATCGATACCTGAAATGCCAATACTGCGATCTTATGCAGTGATATACAGCTATCGACGTTATAACTAATTCATAATTTTATTTTTTATTTTTTTATTGACTATACTCAGACAATTTATCACTGATATAATTATACTAGTTGAGTATTAACTAGGTGAATCGGCTTTTGTACTTTTCATCACTTTGCTGATGAGGAAATAAAAAAAATAAATGAAAAAAAAAGTATTGACTTCGTTAGAAAAATGACTTTTGCTCATTTCAACGATTTTATATATGATTTAATTTTTTACCGACAATCTGTATCCTTCACACACTTTCCGGTAATATTTCCGGTTATTACACGAGTCTACATGGTCGTGTAAAACTACCGTAAAAAATAGTCTATTCCGCCCTGTTTTCTGTCGTTATAAACATATGGTATGTAAAACTCGTTTGCATTAGACGTCACATGTATGTATGTATGTATATGTATATCTGCGTCGTTTAGCCATTGCGAACATCAACTAATCTACAAAGTCAACTAAATCCCGGCTGCTCAGCTCCTACCTAAAATTTAATCCTCGGCCAGACAAAGGCTAAGCGACAATCGCGATCCAAGATGACAAGCCTACAGAGACTGAAGGAGACTGAACGTTTGAACAAAAAGTTATAACGGGGATGAACGAAGATTACTGAAAACCCCACAGTCAGGATAGTGATTCGACACTTTTTTTAATTGTAAATTTTATCAAAGTATAAGTATGAAATTGAAAAAGTCTACTTTACGCCCTTGTTGCATAAATTACTATTTCGGATGCTAAAGGCCCAAGAACGTAGAGAGGCGCTGAATTAGCAATATAGTGTATTATGCAACGAGTGCGTGAAATCGTGCGCCCGCGTTTCGTACGATATTTTTCGACAGAGTGCATTTTATGTATCGAAAAGTCATTTTTGTAACATTGTATGGAAAGTTCTTACTTTGTGCACCGAAAATTGTACGCAAACTCGCAGATTCCTGATGATTTTACAAAGTGTGCGGGAATCAACATTTCCGCACACTTTGTCAATTTATTCATGCGGAGAGTACACAATGTGCGAACTTCTATACAGTGTTACAAAAAATAGTACATGACGCACGTGCGGGTTGGTGATTCCCCATAAGTGTGAGATGCAGCACTCGCCTTCGACTCGTGCCACAAACCTCACACTCATCGGGACTCACCAACTTTCCACGCTAGTATCATAATACACTATTATGACTGGAAATCGCAATAATTTTCTCGTACTATCAAAGCGATAAAAAGTACAAAAATGAACTGCATAACGTAGACCTGAAAATAGTTTGATGTTGAAAATGGTAAATTAGTGAATAAGGTTCGTATAGGCTAATTTCGTGACAAATAACTACATTGTCTAGGTATTTAGTGACAACATAGAGTTGTACCTATAAATTAACTGTTTAAATTAGCAAATGTCATCCATATACCCACTGTTGCGGTATGGCATTTGTATAATTCGGCCCTTTCATTAACCGGGCGGCTCTGCAGCCTGCGTATTCACATATATATATACATTGTATATTTTTTTTTCTTTATTCGTGTGTAGCTTGTTTTGCCAAGACTGGGTCACATGTGTCTCAATATTGTGCCCACACGTGTTTTGCACGCTCATACACACATACATGTCATTCGTATATCATATACATGAAAAAAGAACACACGACGCAGTTTAATAGAGCAAATTTAGGCCCGGGTACTTTCCTATGGAAATTTGATGAAAAAAAATCTGGTTATACTATAGAAACGAATATAATACGTATACTTATGTGCAGAAAGTTTGTTTTGTTTCTTTCTTTTTTTTTTTTTTATGTGCACATTAATTTTTATATTCTGTCGGAGTATTATTTTAATTTTTGTTTTGTTTTGTTTTGTTTTAGTTTCAAAACTTGAAAATATTCTTTTATTTACAAATCGCATCGATTCAAAGTTTCGAAAAACTATCTAAACAATGTAATCGACTTTCAATAAAATCAACAATTTTGACTAACTTATATTTAAACTATACGCACTAGGTATAATTTCGCGATTAGTTGACAGCTTGGATGTTTTAATGTCGCAATGCTGTTGTGAATGTAAAATTTTATAACCAGTATAAGCTTAAAGTTGACTCAAGATTTTGTATTCGACATCACAAATACGTGACTTGAATTGAGATTTCGATTTTGATCTAGAAAATTTGTCGCACGATTCAATCTATTATTGTGATAAGTTTTACAAAGACAATACAATATAATCTCATAAGGGGCAGTTCAGATATCACGTGAGACGTTTTGGTATAATGCGTGCATGGCGTTCCCTATACTACACTGTAGCATTTTGTCTCACGTGATATCTGAAAGGCCCTTCACTTGTCGATACATCAACATTTGTTCAACCCCAGCTATATGTCAATTGAAACTCATCGATGATTTTACATATTAGAATGACTATAATAATAGCTGATTTGAATAAAGTGAAATTATAACAGTCGTTATAGAAGCCGAAATATCTGCATCCTGTACGGTGTCTGATTTCTGTATGGAAATCCCAGAGAATGGCCGATATATCAGTTTTCAAATCTCGATTATATAAAGATAAGGTCACATGCGTCATTTGTCGTCTCGTTATCACCTGCCAGTTACGCACTGCAGCAATTATTTGCGGAGTTATTCACTGGCCACAATGATCAGACTCGCAAAAAGATTTGATTGTTAATTATCTCGCCGGTTGTTTAGGTGAGTACATGTATAGTTTCGGATGTTAGAATTACCCACATATCCGTGGATTGTGACGACTGAGGTTAATAATACACAGATGAATTCTGTTTCAGGTTCTCATTCGTAAGACGTGATGTGGCCTGAAAATCTTGATGAAGTGTACTGTGTGAAAATTACACTATAGTTGACTGTAAACTAAATTTCGAAATTCACCTTTGTTGCTCGCAATTCCTGAAAATATGTCTAATTCATACATCTTGAACATAATTTTCCCCCCGGGAATACTATGGATGAGATAAATCAGTCCCTAAAAGTCGACTGCTCAAGCTTTGAGTCAATCCTAATTGAAATCAGACATTGAAATTAGCTGCAATCAAAGTACGAGATTCAATATATTAGTTGACAGAAATAGACACTCGCGATCTGATAGAGTTATAAGTACTGCATACGTTGATATGCAACTGTCAAACAGATACTATCCCAACATAGTGATGATCTGAACATAAAAAGCTCGAAGCTTTTGAGCCATCTTGAATCAAAATCAGTAACAATTGAATAACTAAATTCAACATAGTTGACATGGAAATGGTTTAGTGTGATCATAACATAGGGACAATTCGAGCAGGATAAAGAAATGAATCCGGTACCACCCACCGTGACGTAAAAATTTATCATGTCACTGTCGGAGTTATCAGACTATGATGTTAGCTGTATCAAGCGTCAATTATATCCGTGTTAGATCTGAGAAATTCAAGGTTCTATTTTATTATTGATAAAATTTATCTCATGTCCGAAGGAAGTTTACTGCCAACTGGGAATGGTTCACTCGTTGTTCGCGGTTCCCGCGCATTTGGCAATTCCATATCTATACAGTCTAATGCACAAGCGATTATTTTTCACAACTTCAAAGACACGGCATTATACAAGCGTGACTGAAGTGTATATCTCGCAATAAAAATCTCTCGGTTATTTGATACAACCCAAAATTATTGGGGTATTAATTTCTGGAATAAAAGAACACAGTCATAATGACTAAAATTGTTTGGTCTCATTTTTTTGACAGAATTTATTTCATTAGCTGCGACTATTTCCCGATAAAAATTCAGTGAAGGGTATATCATCCCCCCCCCCCCCCCCCCCCCAGTTTACGATACTTAAGAAAAACTTAACGACAATACAGGCCTGACGTTTTCTACGCTGTAACTATGGTTGTCTTATCAATCAGTGAGACAATTGTTACGACACTATGTGTTCACTATGATCGGATTAAACTATGCCAATTCATCAAGGACTTTGTGACGTCCAATTTGAAAGTTTTCCTTCTTAAAGACAGAGTCTCCTTCCAAAGAAGAACGTATTGCTCGCAGTAGTTTTTTTACTCTTTACAATGACGGCGTTGCACACGAGTTGTTATTTTTTACTGTTTCTTTACTTTTCCTTGTCATGAAACTGTCAACGACACATCGGAAATTATGTTGTGTAAATGAGTTTTTAGAAAGGCTCGGCAATAGACACTAACAATAAGAGCGAAATCAGTTTGAAGATAGAAAAGAAAGAAGAAAACTCACCTTACACCTCCTAGCGATAATATTGAAAACTGGCATTTCTGCTATCCCGTATGGTACCTCTGCCCCACACTGGACGAGGATAAACGAGGTGTAAGTAATCAGAAACGAGTAGCGTTCATTACAGGAAAAATTCCCACCTTCGTGGAACCGACGACGACAAATAATTTCGATGATGAACAAACTCTGAATACATGTTTGTCAAAAATTTACATTAAATACTTTGACTGGATAAAATCTCGTCCGATACTTGTTCGGTTTTATTGTTTTTATCGTTTAAGTAATTTTACAAACTATCAGCTTGCATAATTTCATCGCACCTCAATGCGGATTTGGTTTAGTAATGAAGAAACGTTTAAAGAGTTAAGAATTTCTTTTACGTCTTTTCACCAGCGGCGAGAACAACCTGTTGCAGAATGAACAACGTGTGTAGGTATATACCATCGGCCAATTTCAACAGTCAATTAGTTTTTCAGCTAAAACTACTCGACCGTTATTATATGCGGGTTTTATTCTCGATGAAAAATATCCGGTGCGATAAACAATCCATGAATAAGCGAACGCCTTATCGAATGACACAAGCAATCCAACGTGAACAACATGCCAGCATAAAGACACACCGTTATCACTTTTTATATAATACTCAAAAGTTTAAGCAATGCTGCAGACACTTTCTGGTTATCATTTTATTGCTGTTACTTTTTTTGGTTTTTTCTTCTATTCAGAACACATGGGGAATCAATCAACAATTAATTATGAGCTCACTGTTTCAATCCACATTTATTATATATCTACACTTTGTTGTTATAGGGTGGAGGTTTTCTTCGAACACACTGGGTCGACTATCTTCTCTGTACTTTATCAGGGTTTCCCTAAAGTTTCCTCTACAACAACTTCGGTTAACTAGTGACTAAGCCCTTCCCAACGACGATGTGAATGAGCAACAAGTCGAGAGATGATCTTATGGTTTCATATAATACAAACTGTTACACTGGGGTAGATATTTGGGAAGAGAATTTCAAAGTTGGCAATCTCTTTTTCTTTTTTTTGCTTTTTGAAAATTCCCGCGATTTTAGAGCCACAAAACGCACGTTGAGAGGGGGCGTAACAGGGCACGATGCACGCTGTACGAAGTAGAAACTACCGCGAGGCAAACGGTGCTAGTCTCATGCTCGTACTATCTAGCATCGACAACGTTGACTCCCGGCGCGGCATGGCGCGGCATGGCGCGACGCGACGGGGTCTCGAGCTTTGAAGAGAGCGGGAGGGAAGCCGGAGAGGGGAAAGCCTTACATAACAAATCGTACTTACTACTTATACGTATGTATGAACACAGATACAGAGTCGAACAATTGCTACATACTATAGAGTTTATACATTTAACGCTACATGCCTATCTCTGGACTCTGGGCTTTACGTATCTCGGTATTACTATACCTAATGATCGCGCAGCCCACATTTGCACCACTTCGAAATAAAACTAACTGTAATCATTTTTATTCCACAAAAAGTTTTGGTTTACTTTTAAGACCCATCCCTAGTCGCCCACCTCCTTTTGGTAGAAAAAAAAAGGGGGGGGGGGGGGGGGGGGGGGGGTGCAGCGGCGGCACGTTTCGATTATTATCCGAGCCCAGGCGTCGAAAACGAGAAAAAAAAATGCACAGTGCCGATTCAAATTCAATTCCGAAGACATACGTCCAAACACATGTTCGTTTCATGCGAAAATATAGAATTCTCATTGTTTTCACGTAATTTGAATGTCAATTTCTTCGGTGGCCATGATTATGAGAGTCGACCACTGAGTTTAATAAGCCACCACGTTACACGATGCGTGATCACTGACAGCTGACTATTCCGATCACTTTCGTGTGTCGTAGAGATCAGGCATTGTGTAACGCCGGCTGAACTCGGCAGACGACTCTCATAATCATTGTAACCGAGGAGATTGACAGTCGAATTTCATAAAAACAATGAGAATTTTCTATTTTCGCATGAAACGAACATGTTTTTGGACGTATGTGTTCGGAATTGAATTTGAATTGGCACTGTGCATTCTTTCTTTTCATTTTCGACGCCTGGGCTCGGATAATAATCGAAATATGTCCCTCCCCCCTCTTTTTTCAACCAAAAGGAGGTGGGCGACTAGGTACAGGCCTTGAGAAGTCGAAATTTGAGATAGCACCAGCTTCCGGTACAGAAACTTGATTCTTCGTTCACCATTTTATGGGAAAAATTGACGAGGAATTGAGATGTTTGAATGTTCTCAGACGATCAAGACATCATTACCTTACCAGATTTTATAGCTAACCCCTGTCTATTTGATATGTAAAATCTCCCGTATCTTAAGAATTTTCATGCAAATATGATAGAATAATAAAGTGTTTGATATACTGAAATTGCAGCGGCGAGATGAAAATAAAAACGAAGAAAAATCTACGTGAAAATTTTGCCCCAAGATAAGACAAGGTGATAAATCTCTATTTAACAAAACATCGAAATTTAGATAGCTGTTTATTTTATATCAAATACATATTAATATCTATATACTTGATTAGATTGATGCATTATATACAACCATGTATAGATTGTAAAATTATATTATACAAATGACATATATATGTATACACATAGGTATATGTATACGCTAGGCGACATTTTTCATATGACTTGAGCCGTTGCCAATTCGGGCACAATGGAAATTTCTCTTATTAACATCAACAGAAAGAGAAAATATTTCTTGTATCGAGATTACGTTAAAGTTAGATATTAATTATTCATTCGATTAGGTACACTCTTTATTCAAAAATATGTATTTTAACCATCAATTATTTCGTTTGCCTATCACCCACGTACTCTACACGCTCACGTTTGAACGTTTCATTGAATTTTCATCACTTTAGTCAATTAGGTAATCTCATTTATTCAGCTGTTTTTGCCCAAGTTTATAACACTGGATACAATATCTTAATAATTAAAAAAAAAAATTATCATGAAATACGGATTTCGGATGAAAAGAATCGGACGCAATTGCCATGAGACAACTAATACAAAAAAGCATCTTGTAGTTTTCAAATTAATACAAGTTGGAATTTACCGATCACGGCACACCCTAGCGGAGGAAAAGAGAAGCTCCCGATGCTGCCGAGTATCCTGACAGTTCTCAAGACCGTTAGATCTGATTGGTTGACTTCGACTCGCTCTCATTTGAAAACTATAAGATCCTCGAGTTTTT
The DNA here is from genome assembly GCA_914767705.2 of Tenthredo notha. Classification (NCBI taxonomy): domain Eukaryota; kingdom Metazoa; phylum Arthropoda; class Insecta; order Hymenoptera; family Tenthredinidae; genus Tenthredo; species Tenthredo notha. Next base: position 7,826,022 of record OU611915.1, on the reverse strand, counting down.
TTTTTTGTGATATAAAATCGGCGCAGTTTTCAGCAAAGAATACAACGAACATAAAGTGAAAACAAGCTGTATAATTTTTGTCATAAATGATGTGTGTACCTTAAAGATTACTCACAGAAGAGTTGAGAAATTTTTAACACTGAAACGATTCTTTTGTCAACCTGATACTCAAGGCAAACCCGCATCTTGGATAAGAGACTAACGATTGGGCGGGTCAATGGATGGGGAACTCCGTTCGATTCGGCTGAGTCGCGTATCCCGTACGAAAGTATGAGGCTACTCGAAGGACGAACAGTTTATTATTTCGTAATTGATGCCGAACAATTTTATTCGATGAATTATATTATTTCGAGTAATTTAAAAAAGATTAACGAACATCTATACGTGTATATGTTATATCTAGGAGCTGGTTGAAAACAGCAACGGATGCAACATTTTTTTTTCTCCAAGTCATTTTACACCGAGTCTTGATACTAAATCTAGGCATGCACCAATAACCCAATTGTGAAATCTGACTAATATTTCTACTCTAGATCCAATTCGATTATACAGCAGTTGAGCCCAACGACGAAATATAATAAATAGTCATAAATTCCGAGGTAAACAAATTTATTGTTAATCCAAGATAAATGCTAAAGCCTATCGTAAACGGTCTATCAAATAGCGAGATGTTTTTTGTTTTTTTTGTCAAACTATTCCGTCCGCGCACGTTATATATGGATGATTATGTTTCTTCAAACAACATTTATTTAACACCAATTGAATTTCAAGCAGGCCTTGAAAAATGGAAAGTAAAATCAGTGTAGACAAATTCAAGCCTACGCAATTCAACGATCAAGTTTTTAGTTCCATATACCTATATATATCTAATTGGGCACCAGCACTTTTCTCTTTTTGTTTTATATTTTTTAGGAGTAATTTCATTTTCCTGATTATGAATAGCTGCTAGCATTATACTGTTTCTCAAAGCTAGAATTGACGCTCCTTTTCAAACGACAAAACAATTAAACAGCAATTTATAGACGACGAAATTAAGCCAATTCATAAACGATCCATGAGTAATGAAGCGTTATTGAACTAATTGATTACCAATTCCGATTAAACTTAAAATGAGCCTCGTTTATGTAAGTACCAGCCGGATTCACTCATTATAAGATGAACAGGGTCGTGTGAAAGGTTCGAAACCAGCTGTCATGAGCACACGCACATCAATTGATTGCTTGTACAGTGACTCTTACCACAATAACTCAACTTCTGCAGTATTACACTTTGAACATTCCGTTATTATATTTTTCTCAGAAACAGTTGGATTCAGAAAAAAAATGTTTCACATATAAAAGGTGCGTCTGGTCAAAAACTGCAACATTGATTGCAGAAGTTTTTCGAGATAACACTGCGCATTGCAAGAAAATCGATAAGAATCAATGGTTAATTTGTATTTGCTAATTATCTCCTGAAGTAAAGCGTTTTTGGACAACAAAAAAAAAAAAACTCTTCAATGAATTTTGTAGCCTTTAATGAGATGCATCTTTAATGTAGTATCAAAGTTTTTGATAAATCTAGTAATTTGTGCAGTAGGAGAAGTTTTTCATAATAACTTGGCAACTTCATGTTCTAAACTCCTGATACGAAATGACTAACTGTTTTTCAAGCACCTTGTCTGAGGCTTGTCAATTATGCTAAGATAAAATTCCAGTCATTTTTTTTTTTTTTTTTCGAAATTCCCTGACTTTTCCAGGCTTTTTAGGTGCCCACCAACCCCGAGGCTTGATCGAAGTTTGTTTGAATTGGAATCGCAGCTACTTTATTCGATAAACATTTGAGCCGTTTGGTAAACAAATTATACTATCTGACTGTGAATGATATCAATGAATGAAATTCAGACTGTAGTTCAAATGGATATAAACAAAAATTTGATATACCTACTTGTCAAACAAAAATATTGAAATTTCTTTTCGATAATTCTATCACAAAATATTCGAATAAAGTAGCAAAATTCTCTGTAAATTAGGCTCAGGTACTCTTCGAATAGAAATCCACGACAACAAGTTAATACCAGAAGCTAATAAATATTCATGCCTCATGTACGCAGTGTGATTATTTCGTAGAATTGTGGTCCAAGCTGCGGCTTTAAATGGAAATAGAAACACGTCTCAGTTTCTTGATTATAGGGGATTCTAAATGGGTATTGGTTTATTAAAGTCGGTAATTAACATGCACCGATTTTACCATGAATAGTATACAAGGTAGGTACATCGAAAAGATGCAATTTGCGTTTTGAATATTGGTCGAGGATTTGAGACCGTAACAGTTGAATAATCGACGATAGAAATCTTTCAAATCATAAAACAACTCCGACTTCGGAGATTTATGTAAAATTAAAAGAGCGAAAAATGTATTCTTCTTGAAACCGGAGATCGTTAATTTGCCGGAAAAACAGTGGAACCCTCGGGCGTAACGATAATCGATAATCGCCAATGTAAATGTATTTTCGTTTGTGAAGAATAAGATGGTAATCATATTGTGGTTTGAAAGATATTGGGTTGATCTATTTTCGGACATGTGAAGTAGCAATTTTCGTGCAGATGTTTGCTGAAAGTAAGCTACGAGCCTACAGTAATGTTTGAGATTCTGATTAGGAGTGATCGTGCCAAGGAAAAGTTAACGTCTCGTTGTTAAAAGAGATCTGGTTTCAACGTGTACTTATTTCGTTCCTCTAATACGACATAGTGTGCAACAGAGAGTTCTTGCACGATTCTGTGGGACCGGATCAATTCTCACGTTTCGACTTCCTACCAAACCCCGAGAGCACGACAACCTTTTTCTTTTGGGTAATAATTTCTTCTGTTTGTACGGTAAAAATAAAACAGGCTCGAAATATGGGTACAGACTATTCAGAGTCAGGGAACTGGGTCAGAAAAAGACGAGCCAGAACACGAGGGACTCAAAGCACAACCAATGATTTCATGATAATCAATTGAGAATAAAGTACTGACCAAATAGAGTCAAGTAACTGTGAAAAGGGTAGGAAAAAATCAAGTTCAAGAACTAAGACGTGAAATACGGTACAAATCGACTACTAGCCCCACATCCAAGTCATCAAAATTGAGTGAATTAACTTATAACCATCGAAGAGTCAAAGCTGTTCACGGTCGAAGAACTCAGTTATATTCATTCAAACAGGGTGATAATTTCAAGTATCACTGAAGGAGAAAAGAATACATAGAATATATGTTGAAGCTACTCGTAGGCAAGGAATAAAAACGAGGTAAAACGGGGTCACCATTCGACATACACGTGTAAATACCCAAGCCAAGATACCGAGGCATAAAAGTTGAGTCAAAGCTATGCATAGTCGAGAAATACGTAGTGATAAGGATTCAGTCAAACAGAATAGTTATTTTAAATGCGCTTCCTAATATTTGGGGGTCAAGGAACCGAGAAATAGAACTTGAGTAAGAGCTATTCATGGTCAAATGGATCTAGTGATAGGACTCCAGTCAAACAAAATAATCATTTTCAATTCACTTCTTGATACCTGAGTCAAGGAACCGAGGCATTCGAGTTGATTCAGAGCTACTTGTGGTCAAGGAACTTAGTAATACAAGCTGATTCAAACGAAATAATCTTTTAGATGCACTTTTTAATAATTGAGTCAAGGAACCGAGGAATATGAGTTGATTTAAAACTTTTCGTGGTCAAAAGACCTAGTGATACGACTTCAGTCCAACAGAAGAATCATCTGAAATGCACTTCTTGATACTTGAGTCAAGGAACTGAGGCATACAAGTCGAGTCACAACCACTTGTGGTCGAGGAACCTAGTAATACAGGCTGAGTCGATCGAAATAATCATTTTAGATGCGCTTTTTAATAATTGAGTCAAGGAACAGAGGCATATAAGTTGATTTAAAGCTACTCGTGGTCAAAAAGCCTAGTTATACGATGCAGTCAAACAAAATAATCATTTGAAATTTACTCCTTAAGACTTAAGTCAAGGAACCGAGGCATAAGAGTTGAGTCACAGCCACTCATGGTCAAGGAACTTGGTGAGACAAGCTGATTCGAACGGAATAATCATTTTAGATGCGCTTTTTAATAGCTGAGTCAAAGAACCGAGGCATAAAAGTTGACTCAAAAGGATAATCAGTGATAAAATTGTACAGTAGAAATATAATCAAGGAACCAAGTAAAAAGAAAAAAGAAAGCGGTGAAAACTTACCTCCGAGTTGCTTGTCGCGACGCTCGAAAGGCCCGGTGACATGGCACCCGTTCCAATATCCGGACTAACGGCATCGGTATGCCCATGGGGTAGCAGAGCCGGGCCTCTCGGGTAAGATGCAAGATGAGGATGCTGCGGTTTCGGTGGATTATGAGGTGGTGCACTATGGACAGCCATTGGAGCAGCGATTGGTGCAACGACGTGATGAGGGGGTCCCGTATCAACGGGGATGACACATCCGCCACCATCGCTACCCGCGTGGGTCGGCAATCCCGTAACTTCCGCATCGCCTCCCCGGAACGATTCGTGAAGGAACTGCCGCACTTGGTTCCGTTGTTTTTGTACTACGTGGTACCGCGTTGGGTTTTCCAACCGCGTCCGTACCTGTTATTGAAACAAATAAGAAAAACTGTAAAAACTAAATCAGATTTGTTGAATAAAAATTGCAAAAGAATTCGCCAAACTGATTACTACCGCTATACAGTGAATAATCTCACCGCGGTTATAACGAAAAGTTGTCGTTCCAAGATAAAATTCAACAGCACCGTGTGGAAGTTGTTTTTTTTTTTCCTTTTCTTTTTTTCATTTTTCGAATAATTATATTTCGACGGCATGGGTATCATACCTACAGCTGTGTTATGATAACAACAGATATGTAATTAGTGTGATGCGAGCGTTGATTAAATTTATAATTTGTTAACTCAATATTAACATCAAGAGACTCGGTAGAGTCTCGCGCCAAGTACAATAGAAAAAAATATATCATAGAAGGTAATATATCTATACAGGGTGATCCAGAATGCGGTACTTTCCGTACACTGGTGGATTCCTTGTAAAAATCTAAGACCAAATTATTCATCCTAAAATGTCGAAAGCCAAACCGTTTTCAGGTAGGAGCCATTTAAAGTAAGCCAATACGAGAGCAGATACGAGAATTACTCGCCGCCGCTATTGTCGGCCTACCGGATTTCGCGACGCCTCACCCGCCGCCGCGATCTCGCCAACTGACAAAATGACGATCAGGCAATGAAAACAGAAGAATGCTGATTCCATATTCATGCATAAAACTGTAATATTACATTCGTTTTGTCAGTTGGCGAGATCCAGTAGGCCAACAATAGCGGCGGCGAGCCATTCTCGTATCTGCTCTCGTATTGGCTTACTTTAAATGGCTCCTACCTGAAAACGGTTTGGCTTTCGACATTTTAGGATGAATAATTTTGGTCCTAGATTTTTATAAGGAATCCACTGGTGTAAGGAAAGTACCGCATTCTGGATCACCCTGTATACGCCGCGCGAGACTCGACGAGTCTATACCGGATGATTTCTCGCTTACGTCTCAGTAATGTGGGTCGCAGATCGTCAGTTGTTAGAGTTATATATCTATATATATGATATATGATACCCGAACGGGAGCTAACCGGCGTGGTGGGGAACAGTATTTTCCTAATTTCTTCCGTTTCGCGATATCCCGGGGATTGAAATAATTATCTCAGAATGTAGGCACGAAGAGCCCTTCATTTGAGACCAATTTCAATTGAATCAGTGCCCGGAAAGCTGAGATATAATTAATTTAAGTTTCTGAGTACCCGTTTCGTCGGAAAAAATTTTCGTCTCTTTCTCCTTCAGACCAAATATCCACTAAAACTATGTGTCTGAGAATTAGGAAAGACCGGCCACCACTAAATAGCAGAGATATACTAAGTACTCGACATCAGTTGCCAGGTGGCGCTCTTGTCGACGCTGTTGACGTATGATCAAGAATCGATTGCCGAAGACCACGGACAGACGGACTTCAGAGACAGAGCTGTCAGTTTTGTTCATATTCGTACATCTGAACGTTTTGCAAATTTCATTCTCTTTTATGCTTCCTATACTTACTTATTATCATAAAATTCACATTTGAAGTGGAGGGTGAAATTATAACAATCTTCCATGAAATGACGAAGCGCGCAATTTTGAGGCTGGGTTATAGGTACGGTTATTGAATCGCATGAAGTTTAGTCTACAACATGAATTAATGAGTGACAAAGCTTTCATTAAACGTGGCAGGTCTTCAATATATCATTATTCATTTTCAAATATTTTCGTATATTCAATATATTTAATGGGACAAATATATCATATTTAGTACATCCACACAAGAACATATCTTCACAGTGCTTGGAAAGCAACGAATGATAGCGTGTGTCATTATTTCATGCCTCTGTGCTTTCAACGTATTTATATATACTACCACATTCAACATTACTGCTTATCGAGTGATTTGGATGATATAAAATACATCACCGTACCGTATATGCATTGAGATACTCATAGAAACAATTGGCAGAATGCTGACAACCAAGCGAGCCTAGCGAGCTAGGATATGGAAAAACCCAATCGAACGAGCGGGCAGTATTATCGGGTAGTCAGATAAAATTTTAGAAAAAGTATCTATATTATACTACCACACTTAACATTACTGCTTATCAAGGGATTCAGATGGTAGAAATGTATCACAGTACATGCATTGAGATACTCATAGAAAACAATTGACAGAATGTTGAGAAGCGAGCACAATCATTAGGTATTCAAGCAAAATTTTGCGAAAAGTAGTGAAATCACTCCTAAAAAGCACTTCTGGTGCAAAAACCTTTCGTCAAGTACAATAATGTGGTCACTACTACCACCCAAAAAACTCTACCAACGAGAATTCTTCCTTAACAAAAGTGGTTATAGTTATACTATACCACATTTAACACTGCTGCTTTTTGAGGGATTTGGATGATACAAAATACATCATCGTACATGCATTGAGATGTTCATAGGAGCAATTGGCAGAATGCTGACAAATGAGCGAGCTTCGCGAGCGAGGATATAGGAAAACCCAATCGAGTGAGCGTAGCGAGCGAGCACAATTATTAAGTGATCAAGCAAAATTGTACAAAAAGTGGTGATATCAACCCCAAAAAGCACCTCTAGTGCAAAAAACCTTTCGCCAAGTACAATAATGTGGGCACTACCCCCAAAAAAATCCACCAACAAATATTCCTTCTCAACAAACATGGTACCTCAAAATTGTCTACTTACAAAAGGATTGAAATCAGATACAATTGCCAAATACATGTCTTCTGTATAACAAAAGTTTACAACAGAAGAACAGAAAATTGAATAGTCGTGTACTCGTTCACTCGCTACGCTCGCTCACTCGATTGGACTTTGATAACTTTTTTTTCCGACTTTTTCCCTGTAATTATCAAAAGCCAATCGAGTGAGCGAGCGTAGCGAGTGAACAAGTACAAGACTATTCAATTTTCTGTTCTTCTGTTATAAACTTTTGTTGTACAGAAGACACGTACTTGGCAATTATATCTGATTTCAATACATTTGTAAGTAGACATTTTTGAGGTACTACTTTTGTTGAGAAGGAATTTTTGTTGGTGGATTTTTTTGGGGGTAGTGCCCACATTATTGTATATGTTATACTCGTATATTTTATAGACCTGATGATATTTACTCAGTTAATAAAACATACCATTTTTATTCTACATTTTTGTAAATGAAAAGTGAATGCCCATATTGTACGCATGTATGTAATCGTTTGTACGACCACGAACGAACGTTCTGAAAGTTCAGGACAACCAAATAGTTGATCACCCTCGACAGCTGCGTGTTCGCTTGTTCGCGTGCGCGTGTGAAAAATAATGACGAGAAAAAAAAAAAAGGAAGAACAGACGTATCGACGTTGTTCAGACGCAACAAAAATAAATGATAAAATAAAAGTTACATGAAATGCTACAGTTACGTACAAATAGAACAAATTACGTAGTTTGTGACGCACCTCGATGACGATGTTTACTATATAGTATACTCGTAACGCCACTTGTGGCGGCAATTATCTTTGTAGTTTACAATTAATTACGAGGCTTAATCAATAATGAAAAAACTAGTACCGAAATATTTTCAAACGTTATTAAATTATTGATTTTTTTTTTCTTTTTTTCTTTATGAGAATGCATATTGCTTTTCCTTTTCAGGTAAAATAAATACTTTTGAACGTCACCAACGCGATTACCCATTCCGCTGATCATCAATAGATATATTTTATCGGTTTCACTTGATTTACTTAAAAATTTCTTACATTAGTTTACTTCAGTCTTGAACTCGACGTCTGAGATTGATTTACGTTACAGGGAAAACCGGTAGTGTATAATGCAGAACCTAGTGGAAGTTAATGTATGTTTGCTATCAACAACTTCGTAGTTAACGACCGTTCGTAACGTGAACCTGAACAGAATTGAAGGAAGCACGCGCAACTTGACATGTTCAGACATATTGCTAAGTAGTATAATTGACTTGAATGAAATAAAGAACGCGTAACGTGCCTATGAATAATACAACAATGGAGGAAACTGTCCTCTCAATCCTCCCGAAGACTGCTTATACGCTTCTCAGAGTGAACAATATAACTTGATAGATGATTCAACAAGAATTGCTTGATTCGCTCTCCAAAGCTTCTCATAGATGTTTAAAGTACAAATAACTTGATTTCAACTCTGCTTGTATAAAATTTTTTTTTCTCTCTTTTTTCACGAGGCATAAAATTGGCTTCCCTGATCTGTCCATTGATCCTGTCTCTTTCACAAGGGAATAGCAAGATGTGTCCCTACAGCTGCAGGAAAAGTTCGCGGGTAGTTTGAGGCAAAAAATTTACACCACTAAGTTGGAGTGGATCAGAAATCTTGACTTTTTTTTCTATCTCTCTCTCTCTCTCTCTTTTATTATAAACCTTTTGCACAATGACATAGTTGTGCACAAACATTTCTTTGTATGGCAAATATTGGGAAGGTTTATCTAGATGATGAATGAATGGGAATGAGAATGGGAATGGGAGTGTAAATTACGGAACATAATCCCATGAAAAAATGTAACGCGTATACGGACGAGCAAATGTAAGGACTCACGTAGCATTACGCGAAGAGAGGTGGCAGAATGTCATAACTAATTCAGGTTTTGTTACGCGAAACATCCTGTCTCTGCAGTGTCTCTACATCCATCTCACGTTCCAACGAAATGTAAAAGTGCATTGAGCACAGTTTTTATGACCCTGGAAGAAGTCACAGCAACCGACACAAGATTACGCAAAAAGGATGCAAGACTCGGAACTGTGTCTCCACAATGGGAAAAACATTTTGCAAGGTCACAAACTGACAACTTTTGCTAACTACTAACTCGGCAATTACTGATGCTTGTGTATTCCGCGTCTGTGGTAGGTATATTTAAATGAGCTTTTACTTCACAGGTGGCATTGAAGAGATGGATGAGAATCAAGCTGGTTAGATACTTTGTATAGAATTTAAAACTCGATCGGCAAAAAGTATTCAATTTCGGAACATATCTGCACTGAGAAATTTTTGGGAACGAAAAGTGAATGTGTTTTCCAATTCATATATTAAATATATAATTTTCATACTAAATGGACAAAAATCTACAAAGCCCTTGGTAACGTTTTCACATTATAGTGGAAAGAAATTTTTTGAAAAACTCATAGTTACGATTGTGCCTTTGCACGCCTTTGGTTGCGCCGAAGTTCGATACGCTTCTGCCACCTAGGAACAAGCGAGCGAGTTGATAAACCAACCGGTCGGTATACGTGATAAACAGCGCTCTTGATATTTACTCCCGCGTATCTAGATGAATAACGGTAGCTCTTCGACTGACGATGAGTGTTGCATTGCAAAAACGTTACTTCAAAACACTTAGTGCGACTCTCTATTATGCGGATCTTGGCCAAATTTCTGCAATATTTTGATCCCGCAGCCGGATGGATTCGGATTACGAAACTGGAGCGGGAATCTTACCACATCATAGAGCTACTCTTTCCAGCTGCGGGCTCAGAAATCTTGCTTTGTACAAGCCAATACTTAGAATTCAATGAGGCGCCAGATTGCAGGGTGTATTTCATTTTCTCAACTCCAGGAATCTGACGTCGAGATACAATTGTTATTTTTTCAGATTTCACTCGAATTGATTTATCACTATTTTCAGCCTACTCTTAGTCAGTTTTAAAACCGATAAATTTACCTGAAGTACTTGCGGTGGTACATCGACGCCGATTGTCGACAAGGGTGTCGGTGGCACAGGTCTAGGAGACGCTGCTACTGGCCTCGAAAGTCTCTGTTGTTGGAGGTTCTGGCGATGTTCAGCTTCGCGTCTTTCTTGTTGCTGATGTTGTTCTCTCATCAGCTCTAGTTTGAGCTGCGTTCGTGACGTTGGTGTAGCCGTTTTGAATGTCGGAGGACTGGAATATAATAGAAAGAAAAAACATTTAAGCGGTTTACTTAGCATGAAGACAAATAGAAAAGCGGTATATCGTTCCATTAAAAGTAGGAAGAAAAATATCGCTGAATAACACACCAATCTTTTGCGATAATTTTTCGTTCGATTGATAACAACCAATCTTTTCGCTCTTTGAATTTTATTCAATTTCAGTAGCAATTGCGGCTGCTAAAGAAGTTGCTACGTTAACTGTCGTACTAGAAATGAAAACTATAATAAATGCTAACTCCATGAGTCACGATTATACATAGATAAGAAGCGATTTATCGTAGTCATGGTAATATTTGAACGTATTTCTGTCCACGGAACGAAAGTAATGGAAACGTTTCGTCTTCGAAGGTTCGAAGGCACTTGACCCGCTCTCAATATTAACTTTTCGATTGGAAAATAGTAAAGTTTAATAAAATTTGAAAACTAGCAGAAGCAAATAAAAAATAAAAAATTTGCCTGATACGTCGGGACAACTTGACTCCTACTATGTGTGTACAACGAAACCGTTCAAAAAATATCGACTCCTATACGTCTGCGTAGTGTTAATGAGAAAGAAACGTTTTAGGTAAACGTCAACTAGTTAATTCGCATGATGGAGCTAACGATAACGCAAAAAGGGCTGGTGAGAAAAAGTAAAAAAAAAATATCATTCCACTTCAGAGTTACAGGATATCAAGAATTCCCTTCCTGAGAAAAATAATTGCACATAATTGATTCAGATTGTTTATGAGAACAGCGAGTTTTCGCCCCTCGTGAAAAAAAAAAGAAAAAAAAGAACGGTGTTTCTTTTAAAAATTTAATGTGATGTTTTTACACAAATTTTTACTTTCAATTAACACCGCAAGTAGCAGAGTGGTTGCCGCCGATACATAAACATTTTGTAAATCATGCATTGTTGAAGTGCCGTCTGAAGCAACACTCGAAGTTATCTATCGTTCAGCTCTAATCTTCGCCGACAGCCAATGACTCACCGACATATTGATAAAATAATTAAACAAACAGATCGAAGCAATTACTGTACCGTCGAACTCATATTCTCGTTTAATTTCTCTTATTTTCATACCTATTTAATTTTTTGTTTTTTTTTGTCAGTTTTCGGTTTCTTCGCTGTTCGTAATATACTTCTTCGTTTTTATTTTTATGAATAACTATCTACAAAAATAAGAAAAAAAATTAAATTGAAAGTTAACGATGATGTGAGAAGTAAAAAAAAAAAAAACATTTCACCCAGTTTCTAACATCGTCTGCGGTTGTGTCTTGTTGTTTTACAAATTAAAGTTAATTTAGGAAGAAAAGAGGACCTTGCCAAGCTTTACCTTATCTCGCACCGCGGCACGTATTTCAACACTTTTATGAGTTACGGGGTTTTATTACAAGAATCCGCAGTAAAACGTATACCCACTACCACTAGGTAGGGGGCGCAGTAACACGCCGAAGTGGTTAAAATATAATTCATTCTTTCATAAATTTCAACGAAATTGGCGGTCCAGGAAGAATATGACTCGGTTTGATAATATTAGAATTCGATGCCCAAATGTGCTTTTTCGATCATAATATAAGTGTATGAATAGAATTGAAATTCCAAAACCAAACGCTTACAGTAATCATATAGAAATTACTCTCGCTGCCCTAAGATGCATATGATTGTCTAATTTCCTAACGCAGTTGAAAGTAACGCATCGAGTTTTATTTATGCTTTGTTGTATAAGCTAAGAAAATAACTATGCTAATAAAAGATTGATCCATGAAGGCAGATATACAATGATAACTGTTGATGGATTAGATTTATTATACTCTATCAATGATTGCCGCAAATATTACATATCGTTAATAATTATATTATCGTTTTTTTAATATCTTCCTTTCTCTCTTATATTTTTATTATGTAATTTGATAAGAGCAGCACCCGACTCTTATCAATTCGTTAACCGTGTAAAGACGGTGGTACCAGTAGCTGACGAATGTTGATTTGAAAAAATCGAAAATCAAATTACCATCTTACAGAAACATTTTTTATTTCGGTAATATTATATCTGGTTTTCTATTTGCCGTTGGTCTTGAGTTATTAGAAATTCGAATACCGATGTATTAAGGAAATATTTTCTACAATTCTATTTAACAACGAGTCCAAGGTACATATTTGCATACAAATTCACCACCGCGGAAACTACTTCGTTAAAATTGTGTAGTACAATGACAGACAATGGCTACTAGCAACGGGAATACATTGGCTGATTGCATCACCGCGCCTCAACTTCAACTTAAACTTGAAACGAGCTCAAAGTATAAAGTGACAAGCTAGAGTATATTTTGCTATTTACTCTATTTGTTGTTTGTTTTCTTTTCTTTTCTTTTCTTTTTTTTTTTTATATTCATGTCTTATTTTTCGCCACAACAATCTTAGGTATTATTTTTTGAAGTCGGGACTTTTCACAGTATGAAAATGAAAAAGAAAAAACTGGAACAAGTAGATATGTAGCTACTACTGGCAAAAATAAATATGACAATACTGAATCAACATCTTCGCATTATCACAAAACAATTGAAGTCTCTGAAATAATGAAGTCTGTCCACAGAAATATAATGCCATATATTCTAACGCGGCGAGATAATACAGTCAGCAATATAATATACGTACAGAATGGGTTGTGGAATGTTATTTATTTATTTATTTTTTTCCTTACGTTTACAGAAAATATGAATTTTCAAAATATATCTCTTAAAGATAAACTATTACATTAACTAATTGAAGTAGAAAAGTTTGAACTCAAATTTAAGTCCCAACCATAATTAAAATTTACGATATGAAATGAGCAGATAGTCGACAATTACTAACGCACTGATAAGGTGCTCTAATTCCAAGAGAAAAATTGTCAATTATCTCATGTAGACTCGGGAGCAATCGCCTCGGTGCAAAAAAAGAATTTTATCTTCGAATAAAATTCACGACAATGATTTTGCTTAGGCGAAAATGTAGCCTTGGTCACAGTTTTCATGATCTATTATGGTACCTATTGCATAACAATCAAAAAAAAAAACACAGGGTTCCCATGTAAAGTAATCTCGCTTGACTTCTCATGGCAGAATTCGTTGCGAAGTGTGTTGCCGTATCATCATTGAGGTGATGAAAATCTGTTCAGTGAAAGATCTCGAAGGTTTGTTAGCCATTTTAAACCTTGCAATGGGAACACTCATGTGAACATTGCAAGTGACTTTAGATGCGAATGGATGAAACCAAACGGAATTCTAAGTTGGAATTTGCGGAAAATCAATTAGCCATAGGCTTGGAGAGAAACTAGGAAATCGCAGATGGAGACAAACCATCGCGTAACCATCTCAGATGCTATTAATCTAACAAAGCTTCCGTTGCAGACGTTTGTTGGCGTCTAGAAGCTTTGCTGCCAAATCAAACTATATATATATATATATTTATATGTGCATACATATGTCGCAGTGGCAGATAGACTCTAGCCATATATTATATACTGCGAAATGCAGAGAGTCAAACTATACACAACTTACTATAAAACGGAAACGGTAACACATGCTGGGTGATAATTTTCAGTCGAATACCATCGCAGAGTTTGGAATAGGCGAACATGCTCAATTGACTAAAATTGCATGACATTACTTCAAAGAAAAACTCGAAATTTCAGTAATCCGTCCATAGTGGTAATTCCCGCTGTTTCCCAAATCGAAAACCTCCATTTGTTGTGAATGAAATTTCATCCAAGTTGCGCAAATACTAAAATTAGCAGCCGTGTATGCACAGTGTGTTCACTGCACAATTTGGATGATGAAATTCCATTGGTTTTGTAGCTCTGGGAGGCAAGTTCCACTGAAAATATAGGAGTTTTTGTTTTGTCCGAACCGTACTACCCTGTGATGTAACCGAAAATTACACGACTCATAAAAGCCCCGACTTATTCAGCTCTGCGACTTTTGTCTCGGATGTTTTTTTATTCAAGAAATGTCTGCAGAGATACTCGCCAAAGTTAACGTTCTCTGACTATAGAGTATAGACGAGGAGGAATCGCTCGGGCACTAACGTTTCAAAGAAACCGCAAAAGCTATTTGCAGTGCATCGATAACAATCTGAGATACGAGCGGTTTTCTTACCCTGTTTCTATGAATAACAGAGAGAGAAAGAGAGAGAGCGAGAGAGAGAGAGAGAGAGAGATGAGCGGATGAGGAGTGACACAACAAAATGTTAGAGTTGAATTTATTTTTATCCATCTCATTAAGGGAGGCATACGACATTCTTTTTCGTTACATTCCATGCATCGAAAGAACCAAAGAAAAAAAAAAACCAACGGATATACTGATCGCAATTTGGTCTGGTGGCATGATTTGGTTGAAAAAGTATTTCAACTGCAATAAAGTATAACTTTATAGCGGTAATGGTTATTCGAAATGACGAATCTTTGCCTACAAATGGCGACCTTGATCTTGGAATACTATTTTCTCCTAGAAATTCTCGACAGTGAAGTAGAATCTTCGGGCGAAAAATGTCATAGATTTGCTCGAACGCA
The DNA here is from genome assembly GCA_914767705.2 of Tenthredo notha. Classification (NCBI taxonomy): domain Eukaryota; kingdom Metazoa; phylum Arthropoda; class Insecta; order Hymenoptera; family Tenthredinidae; genus Tenthredo; species Tenthredo notha. Next base: position 7,810,957 of record OU611915.1, on the reverse strand, counting down.
TTTTTTCCTTTTTTTTATAAAATGGAACTAGATTTAGAAGAATCGTGACATTTTCCCGCAAATAGTGACGCAAAAATTATCCCCTTTCGTAATGCTGGAATTTTATAGAACAACTTACCAGAGCTTCCTCAATCCTACTGAAAGACAATTTACGTAACTAATAGAACCTGGTATACTCATGCATGTTGCATAACTAAGTCGGAAGCTACACGTTGAACAAAATCACAAGTTATTTGCAAAAAAGGACTCGTAAGTATCCCCAGATTTTGTAGGAAACAAAAAATCGGATACTAAGAGGTCGATTTTCAATTGGAAAAAAAAAAAAAAAAACAAGCATCATCGAGATCAATTGAAAGAAGCTATAGAACCTTGGAATGCGAAGAACCTTGACAGTTGAATCTAGCAATAGGTAGTTCAGTGGTTTTTGGTTGTGCAGTTCCGATTTAAAAATATCGACAAACAAATCTATTTCCGTCGTGTCCGCATCGTGCGCGCGTTTCAGCGAATAGGTATTACGCGTGCTTGTAAATTATCGCTTTCAGTCTGCCGTCTAAGTCATTTTACTGACTTGTTTCATTTGTTAACTTCCAAACAATACAAATAAGTTGAGATAAATTGGAATTTAATGCTTGCCAGGAGCCGCAATCTCGTTTTACAATTCGGGTCCTGAGTTAGCAAGCTTAAAAAAGGTTCGATGCATTTCATCCGTTCATTATCGGTTCGAAGGCCCGCAACACGAGACGTTAAAGGGCCTGAAAATCGTCGGCCTTCCGTCACATTCTATGTGACTGTTAATTACAATGGTAAATAATTTGCAGACCGCAACAAATCGGACAGTAGGTACGCCAAATTTTTAGGTCAAAGAAGCAGTAATGACATAACAAGACCTGCTCTTGAACGAGTGACCAGTATTAACCGGTTTATACCAGTGGTCAATTCTCTCATGATTCAGAGAGTTTCACTAACAAAACGAATGAAACATGAGTGTCCTAACAGATCAATTAATAAACAGGAATTAGCCATGGATTGAACTCGTTCTGGTAACAACCACAAAGAGAAAACATAGGGAGAGTAACGAATCTCAATATTTCGATTCGAAAATAGAACAGTCGTAGTAAAGTTTACGCCATAAATCATAACCTCAAATAGCGATCGGTGGTACCAGTTGCCAAAGAATACTGCGCTGCACGGTAATTTCTGATAGAATAGTCGGTTCGTCTTTCCGGTTATCCGAGCCTCGGATCTTTTTCTCTTGCAATTTTGCTTACTGACTCTATTTGAAACGAAGGATAAAAGAATGTGTGCCGCATACTTTGGCGGGAAAGTCGCCATGTCGATTGAAATAAATTGTGAGTAAGAATAGGTGTGAGCATGGACAAGCGATTGGACGGGTAGTTTTGTTACTTAAGGTAATCGAAAAATGACGAACATTAGGAGTTAGATTAGATGAGCAGTCCAGTACCAGCCATGTGGCCTCGTGTCTCGTAAAATGGCCGTCGGGGGCGGCTGGTCAACAATCGCCGGATCCATTTCAAGTATCATACGTAGATCGTCGTCGATACCGAGATGAACTCTGACTACTTTTTTATCGTCTAAACCGATATCGCCGTTATTCCCTTGGCTGCGGGTTCGAAAATTATTTGAATCTCTAACGTAACGGTTATGCTCTACGGTCTCGAGGGATGGGCACGATCCACCGGCGCTGATACCAGTAAAACAATCCATTGTCCCTGCATGTTTTCCCAGCTTATTTTCAAAACTCTTGTTGTTCATCCGGTCTAGCCTTGCCACTAGCTCTTCAAATTCGCCGATTTGACGCGATGCTTCGTTCTGCATGGCGCACCTTCATCAGCCAGTTTTTTAACCTCAAAATGAATCAACTGTCGCGTAGTGGGTATATTGCGATTAAAAATATACTACCACCGCGGGACGAGACGACGGTTACGATTAGCTCAAGAGCCCCGTGGCTACTACGTTCGACCAAAACGTCTGACGCATCTTAACGAATGTGCCAACATTCGTGGCGACTACAAACACCTTGGAACGTCGTAATCTATAACGAACCACGTGTGCGGACGCTGCGGGTGCTGCCTTACAGAACCCCGCTGATCTCTCTTTGACAGCGTAGTTTTCTATTCTCGACTATACCCGACGAATTCAGATCTCGTCTCGGCCTAGCACCTGTTTTCTCAACACCTAACCCGTTACCCAACTATTCAACCATTTATTCAACATTGAGTAACTGTCGAATTTTATGAAACGGAAAACTATATTCCAGATAAAAGTTTCAAAAAAATCTCTTGAGGTCCAGCTATTTTCTCAACAAATCACGATTCTCTTCTGTTTGTTTTTTATTTTTCAATTTTTTTTCTGTTTGCGACGTATAGGGGAATCGCGCCAGATCAAACGGTATCCAATAACTTGACCGTACGACAACGCAGCCGCTTATCATTGGGATTTGAAGCCCTGAAAGCCAGGGGATTCCCCGTTTTGTCCACAGACTTAAACTACTGCGTCATAAAACTCATACGTGGCCAGATTTTTGTTTCGTCGATAAAATTAATGAACAAGTTTTTTTTTTTTTTTCCTCAATCAGCTCTTTACCAGATGAGCTTTGGAAAGAATCAGTGTTTTGATGAAAATATTTTTGAAAATTTGCAATTAAACAACTTTATAGCGAATCGGTTATCGAAAAGATGTCATTTTATTGGCGATGAACCATCTGAATGATTAATAGGAGAATCCTGTCATAGCCTATTAGTATTGCGGTTAGAAAAACTGCGAGGAATCTGTTTCACAATTCTGTTTCCTCTTTAGATAAATCGAAGCCAACTCTTTGTCTTTGGAACGAATGCTAAACGCCTTCTGTGGGCGCACTTTGCTCTTCGCGATTAGCTTATCGTTTGGCGAATGACACGATACCAAGGAGCTCGCAAACGGTTCACATTTCATTGCTATTAGTCTGCCACCGCAAAACTAACCGAACTATAAAATACTCGAGCTTGAATTGTTACCTCGGATTTGAAAAAAAATGGAATCTATTCGAAAAATTGAAGTTCAAAATGTTGCGATCGGTGGACCGGTATTGATTTTTAAATAGGAACGTCAGATACGATGAAATCACTATAGGCTAACATGTTTCGCACCCGCAACGTCACTTCAGGGTTTAATTGGTAAAACAACGCCGCCGCGCGGAATACGAGTCGAACAAATATACGACGCCGAGTATAAACAGCTAGTTACGTCAGAAACTTCCAAGGGACAGTAATATTCCACTGAGTTAGTATAGCATACGTATAATAAGATACCAGCCTAACCACAAGTGAGATAGGCAGTTTGACAGAAGAGGGATCGGGCTGTAGGATCGGGTGGCTTATTGAGGAGCATTTCTATCATCGGAAAACGATGCGGCTTATAGAGATTCCAAGAGCATCAATAGTGCCACGCCAATTTTTCTACGTATGAAATATTCGGATTTTCAAATATTGAAACCTCGAGGTTTTAGCCCAACATTCAGATGTGAAACCGGAAGTGATTTTTCAAATAACCGGCGCTACTTCGAGTTCTAAAAATTAAATTCGATCTGATTTTTAGCCAACTTTATGAAACACGCAAAATAGGATCTTATAGAAAGGAAATACGAGGGAATAAGCGAGCGAATTTGGTGACGTTGCCAAGAGACTTAGGTATACAGTGAGGAACGATCTAAAAATATTCTCTAGCGGGAGATGGAAACGAATATCATCAACGGTAGCTCGACTAGAAAGTTGTTTTATGCTATAGACATATACTAAACGGTGTAACAAAACGATCGATATTGGGCCGAAAGTATATAGAAATATTAACAAGTACCTACATTCTCTCATGTAAATACCATATTTTCTTACCCGCCATTGATCGTAACGCAAAGGAATAATTTCGAGTACTTAAGAAATCGATAACAAAACAATTTGTACGTATATTTTTTTCTTTCTTTTTATTTTTTTCCTTTTTTTCATGGTGCATTGTCCAAAATGAGGCCTCGGCCTTTGCCGAGAGTTGCCAGACAGCTTATTCCCCAACTCTACACCAGTTTGAAGAACTAGTGCTCCACACATGAAAGATTAAAATCTTCAAGGTTGTTCTACGTTCTTCTAACTTTGGTCTAGATTGTACAAAAATTATATTGCATTGCCAATCTCCCAACCCAGATTTATTTGGAGCATTGTGCGAATTGAGGTGTTCAAAAGTTACAAATTTTTCAAATTGACAATATGGAATATACGTAGCATATATTATACTCTGACCATTTTATGTGGCGAAAAAAAAATGGCAATACTTCATTTCCCAGTAAACTGAGAGCATTCTAAAAAAAAAAAAGGATCTAATTGGCCAAGAACAACAAGCCATATTAAAGATTCTTTAGTAACTGTGAAAAAAAAAAAAAATTTAAATCGTAAAACAATTTTCAAAAAAGCAAACTGAAGCTTGTATACTTCTAAATTATTTTATTCGCAAATTTTTTACGCATTTTTTTATTTTGCAATTCGCATATGGATCTTTGTTTTGAAATCGTGAATTCGAAAGGTGTTCACGAACTTATGGACGGTACTGTATGTTAAGTAATATACCGCTTTGGATTACCTCGTCACGTTCAACCGCCCGAGAGATATAGCGGGTGAAAACTATGAAATTGTATAATCCGAACATTGGTTATTTTTGTAAATCGCTATTTTCAGGCAAACACTTTGGCAAATCGTATTTCCTGACCTGAAATTATCAGCCAAGAAAATTTTTGACCAAATCCGGCCCGGGAAATTTCCTTCATAAGATATGGTCAACGGTTGCAAATTAAAAAAGTAATCTTTTACTGACCCATGGTCAGTCTATTACTTTTGCAAAAAAAGCCTTTGTTCTCGTTGTTATTTCAGGTTTTCCGGCTCTTCACTTTCCATTTCTACTTTTTCCAGGTTGATAGTCCAAAGATCGATTCCGGAACTCAAGTAAAGTATTTTCACTATCCCACGTACCCTTTCCTTTCTTTTTTCAACCACATGGACGTATGTTTCAGACGTATTTCATTCGGTTCAAAAACAATTACGTTCAGATCAACCAAACGGATCAGGATCATTCCTCAGATTGACCAAGATTGATGCAAAAATGCTCTCATGGTTTTTTTCTGAACCCGTTTAAGTATTATAGTTCTCAGAAAGCAAGGGGGGCCAATATTTTGTTGTTGTTACTTTCAAACCGTTTAACAAATGTTGGTGAAATATGCTATTCGAAAAGTCTATGTGCATAGAACAAAGATCGACCTTCAAATCGGTTAACCAGGCTAATGCCGTTGGCTTGCAACTTTGCACAGTCCAATTCCCGATTGTAAACTCATGCTTGGATGGAGTGTCCCATCTAGCAATACTCTGCGTATTGTTTAATGAGACGTAATTGGTCCGTTGACCTTACACACTGTGCCGTTGATTTGTCGACTGATCGTTCATACACGGTCTATAGACTGACTCGCGAGACAGCCAGATCTAGTTATCAGCAATTAGTTTCTTCGAAGATATGGACTAAATTGTCGATGAAATTACCATGTCTCCGTCCTTCATACTTGGATAATGCATGCTACAAATATGCATATAAATGCGATACAACAACGTCGTTCAATTTCTGTGTACAATTCGACTCTGCCATTCGTACATAGGATTTACCTAACGAACTAAACCAAAGCTTTATGAGACTAGCATAGCCTGTGCTGGTAATGTAGGTATTTATTAATTCGCTCCGGATCACATGGCCTAAATGAGTTACAGTCTTTAAAAAACATAACAGGCCTTACAGAAGAGCGTTACTCACATTAGAGAAACGACTGTCCGAAAAATCTTTCATTAAGTCCAATTTTAACATTTCAACCAGTTGCTGACGTAAATTTTCATTATCTGGTTGATAACCGGCAATTTCGCATTCAAGTCATAATTGGGTACACGACGTTGATGGACCAATATTAGCGTAGAGAAGGATTATGTTCGATCTCTACAGGTAACCGATTTGCGATAGAAAAATGAAAACGATAATAGACATAACTTATGGCTTAGGTTTAGGCTGCTTACGAGTTTCTCTTTACAATACAAGTTAGAAATACCTTCCCTTGAATTACCGCTAAATAAACTTTCGAAATTTTTTTTTGTCCGTATAGGAAGAGAGCAGCCAAGGTCGGAGCTACTATTTCCAAATTCGAAGAGTAAAAACGATCGACCGTGATCTAGATGGCAGAAAATCTTGTGGTAATGTTAATAACTGGATGTGGTTTCAGTTTGCATATGCATTCGATTGCGATGATGGAAAAAAAAAAACAATAAAGAATGAATAAATATATGTAAATTAACAAGCGAATTTTAATTGGTTATAAACAAATGATGAAATAACGGCTTTCTGATGAAGAAAGGTAACGAAGCTCGACGCACCTGCCAGTGTCTGGTGCTCTACTCTTCAATTCGTAGTACATAAAATCCTGTGAATTTGAAAGCATAGATAGCGCTTGTTCAAAGTCATTATTGTACTCTAGCTCAAAGTCTTCGTTGCCAAGAGCGGCTAGATCGTATCCCATGTCAATCCCTGACTCGTCCATTATTGTAGCGTTGATTTCTTAGTGTTTGTTGGATATAAGAGTGACAATGGATCGACCAAAATAATATGGAGCGAGAATAAAAAAAAAAAAACGAAAAAAAAGATCGATCGTCAACGGTGATAAATAAAAGATCACAGATGGCGTAGTGCGAGAATTTCACGATGAAACACACAAACGAGCATCGCCTTTCTCAACACTCACTATCCCACATATATTATTATATGCCGTATATCAAATCGGCGATAACATTAAACATCGATATAATAACGGCACAGTTCGTGTAATCGATTAGTTGAATTGAAACCTTATTGAACGGTGAATAAGGAAAAAAAAAAAAACGAAAGAAAATGAACGAAATAAAACACTGATAGATCGCGGTTTAACAAGAAAAGCGCGAAACAGATAACGAGCGACTATAAGATCTGCATAGATCTTCAGAACGGCGGCTAAAATAAAGTAAAATAAAGAATTGCTTCTATTTTTTTTTTTTTTTATTTTTTTTCAATATATTCGAGATTTTAAGGCAGAGGAGTTAGCGCTTTCGACTGCGATTATCAAATTTCTTTAAGGTTAAGACCGCCTCCGAAAAATAAGTTAAAGACCGAAGACAAACGAACCGCACACGAACAAGCGACCACACGCCGCCGCGAGATGCGCGCCATTACAACCAATTTCATTTGCAGAACTCCTTCCTAGCTTAAATGACGCCATGACCGACAACGGGAGAAGCGGGTAGCGGGGATCGAGGAAAAAGCAAGCAAATATCAACCAACTAACATACTAGCACACTCTTAACTGTCGTCGCTACTGTTCTCTTCAACGACGACTAGTTTATTGGACCTGTGTCGCCATCATACGATTAAATATCGAACTAGATTGATCAGCGCCAAAAACACTGTCCAACCACCAGGAGGGAAACGTAACGACAAATTAATCGAACTGTTTGAACGATATTGTTTCAACACTGTTTTCTCGTACTATAACTCAATCATATCGAGTTTTCCTCAAGGTTTAGGTCCGTATTCACTTTCGGGAATGAATAATTTCGAAATAAGATTTTTCGAATTGTCACGTTTATCACGTGGAAATATGTTTTCATATTCCTTTTAAAAATTTTGCATTGCATTGAAAAATGTCGAAATTGCAAAGTCAGAAAAAATATTATCGATAACTCGGTTAATTTTTGAACAGCTTTCTTTGATCAGATAAAAACGTACATGAATTTATCTAACCGCAGAAAATTCATCAAGTTTTCCCGCCAAAACTGAGGCAGAATTTTTGTTCAAAAATTAATCATCATTGTTCTATGCTTGCACATGAAAAAATTGATTTTCAACGGGACTTAAACGTATCTCGCATATTCATGTATTAATGAAGAAAAAATATATCATAAACCTGAATTTGTGAAATGATGAAATATTTTTGACGGTAAAATATTGCGAAGCATATTACATACTGCAAAGACACCAATAATGGTATTTGCTGACACCGATATAAGTAAAACGACGGGTACACACCATCGAACGAACGAATCGAAATATGATATCTGCATGAACGAGCAGTACTCACCTAATATTCGTCGAAGAATATTGAAAGAGATAATGGAGACGTCCAATTGTAGGATTATTGTTATCCTGAATCTTTTTATAGTATTTTCCACCTTCAAAACTGGAACTGGAACAATCTTACCTAAGGAAATATCAGAGAAGCTGGATGATTATTGGCTGAAATACAAAGTAAGTAATATCCGAGATATACTTAGTGTTAGTTGACTAATTAAACGAATCAATTATAAATATAATCTGACGATTACTCGGCTTAATTCGAAGAGGCAAAAATTATAAAATTCTATGAGAATATTCATATATCAGCAAAATTATAAAGTCTCACGTAATAAGCCGGTTAAACGGGTTAATAGAGATATAAACAAGAAATTTCATGATAAGGAAGACGAAAGCGTGTCGCGATTAGGAGATTTCGCAGGGTAAGATCAATACTTATCATTTATAAAACGGAGGAACTGATGAGATTGACGGAAATAGCATAATACTTAAAGTTATGGAAAAAATGAAAATTTCTTATTCTCTTATTGTCTCACTTCATAGTCGTCGTTCAACAAAACTTACTCGTCAGCGGTGGAATCAATGCGGAGATTGGCGTGGGAAGAAAATTTACTCAAAATTTACGAGCACAATCTTCTCGCAGCTGTGGGACACCACACTTACACCCTGCGAGATAATGACTTCACGGACCTCAGCACGGCCCAGTATATATTAAAAATGGTATGAATCGTATCGAGCATATTGTAGTTTTGATGGTTTTTATCAAATTTTTAAGAAAGAGGGTAAATTTGATCGTGTTATCGATCCAATTTTAAATAACGAACATAAAACGCCTGGATTATAGTCGTTTGTGTAAAATAGCTGGTGCAATCTTAAGAGGGGATCTGGATGTTGATATTAAACAAATTAACACTCGGATCTTTCGTGATTAGGTCAAACTAGTTCATAGCCCAAGACGTCGGTTATCTGACGATTCAGAAATGGTCAGCTCGATTCACCACGTTGGTGAAGAAATCCCGTCCCGTCTAGATTGGCGGGAACGTGGTTTCAAAACAAGCCCACAGAACCAAGAGGATTGCGGAAGTTGCTATGCCTATTCAGTAGCGCACAGCATCCAGGGTCAAATATTCAAAAAAACTGGAATGATGATCCCTCTCAGCGCCCAGCAAATTGTAGACTGCAGTACTATCATGGGCAACCTTGGATGCTCGGGTGGTTCTCTCAGAAACACCATGAGGTACTTAGAGAAGTCCAGAGGGCTCATGGCGGATACAGAATATCCCTATACGGCGCAGGTGAGATCGGTCAGAATTGAAGACCATTTGAAAAAGGGCAGAGAATACTATTTGTTACGTAGTCCAGTCAATCCATGATTTGACCGTGCATTTTGGTCAGGCAGCGATTTTTTGGGGGAAATATCGCAAGGGGGGTTAGCCATGAGTGGAAAACTCAGTTTCCAGGACTAGGGGTGTTGCCATATAGCTGCAATCTTGAACCTAAGGGTGTAATTAGTTTTTTTGATTTATTTCCGAAACCGCGAGGCTGACAAAAATTTTGTATGGAGCATTTTTGTAGTTTATATAATCATCTATAACTTTGATTAATAACTTTTTCGGCTAAGATCAATAATAAAAAAGTTATGAGCAGAAAAAGACGACAAATAAGCGAATACAGTGATTGTCAGTAAGAAATCGGAAATCGAGTTATTTTTCCCGGTGGAAGCGAACGTTCGAATTGTACAAAATGTTGCAATTTTTTATACTCATCATTTGAACCTGAAGGACTGACATTTTTCTAAAAACCTATTTTTATGATGCTAAAGGCACAAAACAGTGAAGATTTGTTGAAATCAGGAAGAGTTAGAATTCGATAAACGGTCATCATAAGTCAGAAAAAACTACCTGAACAAAATATGAAGAAAATACGAAAAGTTTCCTTGTAAATTTACAGCAAGGAAAATGCAGTTTTCGCGAATACGAAAGCGTGGTGAATATCACTGCGTGGGCAATCCTTCCAGCTCGTGATGAAAAAGCAATAGAAATAGCCGTAGCGACTATAGGACCAATTGCAGCTTCGATCAACGCGAGTCCCAAAACTTTTCAACTTTATCAGTAAGTGGTTTTAATAAATATTTTAACAGCTCTCTAATCGATCATGATTATAGTGAACGAATACCATTTCTGCATAGAATCTTGAGCATAATAAAGTATTGGGGGCGATTAAATATCTAGGGCAAACTGGAACCGCGATAGTCCAAAGAAATATTACATATACTTTTACTGATAATCTTTGAAGCTGTTCCTCTTTTTGCAATACGATAATTGGATGACAAGAATTGAGATAATTATTTGAATTCATTTAAATCGAATGCTAATTGGGTATCTCAGTTCGAAATACGTACATTATTACACATTAATGAATTGAATAATTTTTGTGTTTTTTTTTTTTTTCTTTTTACCCAATAAATAGTAACGGAGTATATGACGATCCAGGGTGCAATTCTGACGTCGTAAACCACGCGATGTTGATAGTCGGTTACACGCCAACTGAATGGATATTGAAGAATTGGTGGGGCGAAAATTGGGGCGAAAATGGTTACATGCGACTAGCAAGGAACAAAAATCGTTGTGGAATTTCAAACTATGCGGCATACGCCAAAGTCTGATGCATTATAGTTCATTGAAACAATTTTGGTAATCGGAATAACCGAACGGTTCAAACAATTTTTTATATATCATTTTATACATAGTATTAATGACTTTGTACGATAGTTTTTTTAGAATAAATTACATGCCATGAATTTTCCTACTTGAAAATCTTGTACTTGAAAATCATGTAATTCCAGTTGCTTGCCCACATGCGCACGGATCGTGAAATCGTTAGGAAAACTCATGGTATAAGGTAATTCAAACGAGTGAATGCAACTGGGATATTTCAATTATACAAATAACTAATAAATTGAATTAAAAAATGAAATTATGTATGATATCGTATGTTTTGAAATTGGGGCTAATCGCAATAAAAATACTACGCCGCATCTAAATATTTAGTTATATTATTTAATCGTGAATGTATAATCTGATTGAAATTAAACCGCTAGCAAAATAAACAATCTTTGATTTCACATTGGAGTGTGGTATGTCCATTCATGCATGTCAATAACTTTACATTAGTAATACATGACACGTGTTATCTAAGCAAAAATTATAAAATTTTGATAAGTGATAAGGTGTGATTATTTTTTTCTTCATTTTTTCAAACATTATTGGTGATAAAATTTTTTTGTATCTCATACTTATCTTAGGTTTTAGTAGACTATTGCAGGACCGTTGATGAATAACGAATCCAGAGAATATTTTGAGTCTTTTTTTTTTTTCTTTTTTTTGACAGAAATTAGAAAGCAACAATAGCTAGAAAATTGGAATCGTAATTTTTATGACAGGTTAATCAAACTAAATTGCTATAACTGTGTATAGTTTTTGTTTAATAGATGTTTAGTTATTGCAATACCGGATGCGGATAGTATTTCATCATTACAGTACTGCCGCCAAATATATTAACACAAGTAATAACCAGTTTATGATCGAGTTCCGTGTATAATTAATATCAAAACATCGGGGTCAAATGTTATCATATTTAAGCCTTAAGGGGGAGGTATCCTCGAATTTTACCGACTCCGTCTATTTTCTCGAATATCTTCGAAACGGGGCTATCAATCGAATTGTCCTTTTGGCAGCCGATGTTTGACGAGTAATGAGTTCGAACTGGTATGTTTGATCGGATGAAATCGGGAATTTTTTAATTTTTTTTTTATCGTCAAGTGTGGGCGTACCATTTATTTCAACTTATATCAAAGCCTACGGATCAAAAATGCAAAATCGGCTTACTGAGCCCGATTCTGTATGACATTCCGAACACAACCATCCAAAAACATCTTTTTTCTCGACAACGATGAAGAAACGACATCTAATCTACGATTTTGTGGTAATTTTTGCGATTGTCAATGGCTGGGAGCAGCCATTGCCGCTAATGTGGTGACGTTAATTCCCAGAACGCGTGTGAGATGTCGTCGCGCGGGCATTCTTAACATCTCAGCCACAGATGATTGGACTGCAGGTCGAGTCACGTGGTACCACGTGTATCAATGTAACAGCGCGGCGATATCTCACAGGTGTTCTGGGAACTAATTTCATCATGTTTTCATTTCATGTGTTCGGAATGCCAGTTCGGAATTCTAGTTCGAACTCATTACTCATCAAACATCGGCTGCCAAAAGGACAAGTCGATTGATAGCCCCGTTTCGAAGATATTCGACAAAATAGACCGAGTCGGTAAAATTCGAGGATAAACGTTCTAACATAATAACGCCATTTTTAATTGGACAAGATTAAGTAGTATTCTGCAGTAGTATACTTGCATTGAAGTCGATGTGTCCATAACGTATGCAAAAGGAAGAATAAGAATAGGAAGAAGTACGACAAAGCTAATTCATAATAAAGATAAAAGCTCCGAGAAATCGAGAAAAGTTATTTTCCTGCTTATTCACGAATTTTTATAGTTAATTGAAATAGCGAATCATCGGTTTCCTAGATTCTCGGGTAATACTACAATTTTCATTACGATTCATTTTTCAGAAAGTCAACGATCATTGGAATAACCAATTCCTTCATATAATTCAAGGAAAAAAGGTACACTGTACAAACATGGCGACGCAACTGGTCAGAGTACACCACAAAAGATATCAATATAATTTTGTAATGATATAGTTCACGTAGTCTTCAAATATATACTTTATTCTTGCTATAATTCTCTTCGTAATTATCAGCATCACAAGTGTCAACGTCTCACAGGACGCGTTTAATCTCTTTTGCAAATTATGAAGTGACAAACTTTGGGAAGTTTCAATCTCTACTATCAGATGGTGCGCGAGTAAGCCTGCGATCCCGTGTAAATTTCAATGGTCCTTGATGGAATTCCCATCAATTTATCACCAAACTGAAACCTTGAACCTATTCGAAATCTTTCGACATGTCACAGCGAGCAATGTGCATGTTTTTTTTTTTTTTTGATACTGAAAGTGGAAAAACAATTCTGCATCTTCGACTAACTGCACTGGTAGTACGGTGTCCTTCGAACGACCAAATAAACTAGATACAGTATTAAATCGAAGTTTATACTCGTGGCTATAAATATAACCACGGCTTTCTATCTTCTTTACATTTTATACAACTTCGCAATTAATCGTAAGTCATGACCCTGCCTTGCCTCCCTCCCTTCCTCACTCTCTAGCGTACCCGCCCATCTGTGGTATCTTTCTTGAGAGGTCAATAAGGTCGCCAAAATATAGGAGAGATATACCGGAACACCGAGGAAAAGACCAAAAAAGTAAAAATCTGCTGGGGTAAAAGGTTTTGAACACCATCATGGATTATCTCGTCAGATCGCAGTATGTCCAAAGTGAATGAAGATTCAAAAACATGTATGCCACTATCATGTAATTTATAATGACTCTAAAATTAACACATCTTTGATAATTTTATCCCAATTTAAATGATAAAGACAATCAAGGCAAGTGAAATGCTGCATAAAAGGTGGCAAACCTCAAGGAGTAAATTTCAAAAGTTCTAACTTTGACATCCTCTTTTATTTATACGACTTTCAAATGTTCTTATCGTTACAGATTCGAATATGGTACTATTTTAGTACCACTATCCATTTCAGAGGATCATTATTGCGAGTGTATGCTCAAATAAATAATGTTCAACAAATAACAACAATTATTAATATGATTAAATTTTTACTGTAGATCATGCTACAAGAATAACAATATAACAGTATAATGAAAAACAGCAAACTACAAATACAGTTCAAAGTCACGTCAAGTCCCTATTTTTTTTTTTTTTTTGTTTCCATTCGTTTATAATCCACGTATACACATTTAATGATATAGGAATAGATAATCGGAATAAAAAATAACAATATGTACCACGAAATTGGGTTACGTTTCCCAATCATTTGTAATTCTTCGCATATCAAATTAGGTCAAAAATTTTCGAGATATTTCTCTCGTGATTATTATTTGAGATACACTCTCAAATGTATGCCAATAATATTGTTCTGTTGATAAAACCCTTACTAAATTGTCATTGAATTTTCGTGGTGACTAAATTTCATCACGATCCAAAAAATTGGTTAGATATTCTAAGTATCCAATGGAAATCGGATGTGTAAAAATTAATTCTTGTCGATTTATGTACAGACAGATTTCAACGAAAGGAACCAGCCGAGTGCGCATGCACTGACTAGAGTACTACATTAGCCCAAGCTCGACTAGCAGAACAGCCACTCCATTCTCGCTAGCGAGTCCCTATGGGATCGCTATGGCAATTGTAGATAACTGTTATCAATTCAGGTAGGTTGCCAATTTTTTTTTATCCATGCAGCTATATCAAATGTTCTCGCAAAATATCAATACTTTTTATTTATATAGAATTATCGGCAGCGATCGACATCTGAAAAACGGTTAAAGGGTATGCGAGTGACTGAACCTCAACAAAAACCATATTCCGTGAGGTTTTCGTGGAAAGAGCTAGTTCCAAGCGCGCAGGCGCTGATTTTTTCGGATATCGTTGGTCGGCAGAATCGCGCTAGCAACTCCACCAACTTCTTAGTAATATCCCTAGTTTTGCTGTCGGCTTCGTTCGCTTCAATTCACAACAAACATAACCTCTTCTTACCAGTGTCGGACGCCATTTGTATTTGAAAACAATCGAAATCAAATGGCAGACGGGCTCTAGGGATATTCGTGGCAAGTTTGAAATTGGCGGCCCTTGTAATATTCGAATAAATCGGCGCCTGCGCGCTTGGGACCAACTCTTTCCACGAAACCCCACGGTATATACAAATGCCATTGTATGTAATTGGTTTTTCATCATTTTTTAATCTCACCAAAAATGTAGCTTCCTTATTTTTGTCATCGAATTGACTATGTAACCGGTAAACAAAGTTCAATTGACCGATGAGATATAGAATAGTGAAATTTCGTAACTTTTAGGGATTAAATCCAAACTGGCGGAAGGTATATCGTTATAGCGCGATTCGATGGTAGATAATATCATTATACAGAATTAAAATTTATGGAATCCCTCCTGGCATATTTTGGCAAAAATAAAAGAAATTAATACCAACAAAAAATTTACACGTCGCGACCTTTTACTCAAAATGCTGCGAGAACGGTGTGAGACAGGGTAAAATTTTAAACAGACAATTTTGTAGAGAAAAAAATTTCCAACAGAAAAATCACTAGGACATTTATCTGAAGTTAACTGCTTGGTCGTGGGAGACGGTAAAACTTGCGCGACGAGAAGCCTGACTTTTGATAAGTTCGCCGGATGCTCCGGCTAGTTGTGAAGTACAATATTGATACTGCAGCATTGAAAGATACATTCACAAAAAATGCATGGCATGGCATGTCTCCATACAGACACCATAGTAAAATTATTATGAGCTCATAGAAAAAAATTTAGTGAAATTTTCATTTTCTTTCTCAATCACTTGAACTTCAACCTTTGATTTCCCGCCAATTATTGACGTCAAGGTATTTAAAAAAAAAATGATTTTATGATAAATTTAATTATCTACAAATTCTATCCCCTGATATTCCATTCTAAATAAAACCGTTTGTCTGGAATATTTAAATAAACGAAATGTTATACCTTTAATTAACAATAATAGGGTCAACAATGCATTTTCATCATAAACACTGTATATACGGCATTACATACCGAATCGATTTGGGCGTGACCCTCGACCCCTCGGATCCGGTTCACGATATTTTATATTATCGCCCGAACTCTGAAGAGGTCTCAGATTTTTTATTCAAATTTTTTTCAAAAATTTTCCGATTTATTTATGATTTTTGAAGATGAACACATCGTTGGCCATAATTCTAAAATCTGGGAAAATTCTGAAAATACCTGTGTTAAATATCAACATTTTTGAGCCTAGACCCAAAGTGGGAATTGCGTTCGACTCATTTCTTTTTTGGACTGTTTCGATAAAAAAAAAAAGAGAGCAACTAAGAAGTACTCAGGCATAGTACTAGAAAAAAAGTCGAACTCTAAAATGGGTTCTTAGCGAATAAGTTGTGTAAAAACACGTATGAATGAATATCGTAACATGCATATATATGTTTGTATGTAATGATGTAGGTACATGCATATGTAATACGGTAAACGAGAACGTGAAGCGAGGTCGAATTCTACAGGTCAAGGTTATGTGTGTGTATAATATGTTGTACTATTTAGGAAGCGCGCAGTGGTGCCGACGCGGCACCCTACTGAACTTTGGTTCGTTCGCCTGGATATGATGTATATAAGAAAGAAAGAGAGAGAGAGAGAGAGAGAGAGAGAATTATACAGTATGTTAATAATTATCGTTATCAATGTATTATCAGTGATCTCCATTGGTTGGCAGTTGCCACCACGTGCCAAGCGGCGCCTGACATGCGAATAACTTGTGTTTTTTAATTCAATATCCAAGATGGCGGATGGATATTTCTGATAACCGTTGAGATTGGAGCAACGTACGCATCTCAATATCTAGTTATAGGAAAACTCAGGGCATAATTTAATGCCTATAAAGGAGGAAAAAAAAAAACCGTTACAATTATAATATATATAATTCGAACGAGATAAATTTCCCTACATCGCGTTTTTCTTTAAATTATAATAATCAATATCGATGTTGTTACTTCATTGTTTTTGTTTGATTATTACTTACTTTTTATTTTTCAAAAATTCGATTCCGAGAAAACCTTCACTTCGTTTGATTCGATAAAAAAAAATAGCCTTGCATCCAATAATAGGCTCATTTATTTCTGATTAGTAATCACTTCATATTGAAGCGTGTATAATTTCAAGTGCAGTACACAGATTTGTGGCACGTATCATATTTTGCTGTTTTTTTTTTTCTTTCTTTTTCGTTTTTTTTTTTTTTACCAAATTTGTTGATTTTCTCTTTTTCACCGGTATTGGGTCTGTTTTTTTTTTATATAGCTCGGGATTCAATGTAGATATAACGTAATATCTATGCATATGTACTAAATACAGATTATATTATACTTATACAAAAATTTTTGGAAAGAATGAGAAAAAAAAAACAAAAAAAACAATAAAAACATATAAATATACAAACGCATGTAATATTATCCACTTAGTGGAGAAATTAAAATTAAAATCAAATAAAATGGGTGAAATTAAGATACAGGAGAGAGGGGGAGATAACGAGCAATTAGATCAAATCTGATGTAATATTGAAGAGTAGTTGAGCTTAATTATGCGAGACGTAACGGCGATAAGATGATAGTAACAATTAGATCGCTCGAGAAATCATTACCAATACTTTGCCACGTTGATAAGTCGTTCCCATATGATCGAGGATGACTGTTTTTTTTTTATATAAATATAAATATTAAATTGCGGCCGAATCGACCGTTCTCTTGTTTTTTTTTGTTTTTTCTTCATTCTTCGATATACGAACCTGAATAAAACCTGTAGAGAAAAATTGACTGCGCCTTAGTAAAATGTAATTTAATTTCATTCATATCCCCATAGCTAGGTTACAACCGTTTTAATTAAATATCAGAGTTTTAATTTCAATCTATAAAAACACGAGAAGATAAAGAAAGAAAAAAAAACGACATTGATAAGCTATATGGGTAAGTTTATAGCGATATGGTACAGTTGTACAACGCAAAATTTTCTGGGATTGCCGCACCCACTACTCTGGCCGATTTCTTATCTCATCACCGCACGTGTCACCAGAGACAGCCTGGAATTTTGGGGATTTTATTTTTATTACTATTTTTTTTTTTTTTCTCGTTATAAATAATAAGTCTGAGTCTCTATTTTATTCGATTTATAAATTTTGCCTTAGAAATTTCAGCTCCCCAATTCTTGAATCAATGAATTGATGTACAAAGTCTGAAAAATTGTTCAACATTTTAATCCTGCTTTATTATCGTAACTGGAGACAATGAACACTGTTTGAATTGAAAATTAGAGCAAAGTAGTCACCGGTGCAATTGTATTTATTAGCAATCATCTGTCTCATTGAATAATCGCATCTTCTGTCTGAAACCCTCCCAGACAGGATGAATACTTTATGGTACAGTCGATGAGTCATTTTTATAATTATTTCTCAAAAAGAATCATCAATTTCGAAAAGCAAAAGTCGAAGCGATAAAAAGAAATATTCGCTATTTCGGAATTCGACGTTATTCCATATCTAAATTTCGCACAAACGCTCTGAGCGCACAATACCTATGTGCAATGAAATGGAAGATCAAATAAGGGACGATTTCATGGAATCTAATTTCCAATATATTAGTCATAGAACAGCAAATGAGAACATGCATATCTGATGTTAACGTGTAACGTACTTCTGCATTGATGAGATACCCGCTAAAGCAGAACACAAGACTCACCCGTTGATTAATAAATTGATCCTGTTACTACGGTCATTTTCCATTCTACATTAAACCATTAAGTTCATCCATTTCACCAGTTGTCAGTCAATGTCCATTTCTACCAGACGGTGAGAGTCATGCGATGAATTATCCTTAAGAAATTTTTAAGCCATATATCATTCCGAATTCTGATTTTTCATTTCTTATGAAGATCCTGAAATCCTTAGGTAAAGAAATGGTGTTGCAGATGTCGAACGATAAATATCAATGCTGAGCGGCAAAATAATTTGAAATTTATTATCGAGGATCGAGCATCTCATTCATGTCAGTTGAGCGGATCTTGAATCTCTGATGATGGGATGTAGTAAATGAAAAGCAACATGTTTGGAACACGTGCTCGGCCAGCTGATAGCGTCGTACTCGTTAACCAATCCCGGCTAACTTTGTTCCCGGGGCAAAGGGCATCCTCAACGCATTCATTACATCTCACGTTATACATGATGAGCCTCGGTTAAATCCTCAGTATAGTTTCAAGTTACATGCGAAAGAGGACGGATCAAAAAGCGGTGAAAGCTCAAGCACCATAATATCGAATTATACCGCAATAAACGAGTTTCGATGATAACTAAATTTTCTCCCGTTATAAATTTCGTGCTATTATATTCGTCTGACGGTAATAATTCGTTTGTCAAAATAAAACGTCAATTTATACGAAAATAGTCAACACTAGTTCTTCCTAAGTGGTTTTTTTTTTTTTTTCTTTTCTTTTCTTTATTCTTCTTCTTCGATTTTTTTCTTTTTTTTCTTTTTGTTTTTGTTTTATTCAAATTTGAATTGAAATCATCTTTGAATCACCGTTTTGACTTCTATTACCCCAATTCAATCCGAGGGATTGAAAGAGGATAAATTAACAGAGAGTCTGAATTAGCCCGCGAAAATGCGGCTCTTACTGTTAATCGGTCTCCTGGGAGTCACCAGTATCGAAGACTCTACTTCGAGGGCTTCAAATCCGTTGCAAACTGTTTGGTTAGCACTTTACCCAGAATCAAAGGAAAGGGAACAAGAATGCACGGGATGTGCCCAGAGCAGAATAGCCTCGAATGATGCCCTCTTGACTGAACTCAGAGTCGAATACGTCAAACAACAAATACTAAAAAAACTTCGACTTTCAAAACCGCCCGAAGTCTCACTATCTCTTTCAACTATTCCAAAACCTCTGACCAGTGGCCACGTCCTTGAACTCAGACCCGGGGTTCCATCAGGTCCGGAAAAACAAGTTGAAAGTTTTTATGGAAAAACAGACCAAATTGTCATCTTTCCAAAAGAAGGTACGTACCTTTTACACACAATTCCACAAACCATTCATTACAACACGCAGTGCATTACGAATGCACAGGCTGATGAATAGCCTCGATATTCCTCAGCTACCAGGATAAGGCAAAGCTTACGAATATCAAATTTTACTATCCTAAACAGATCCTTGGAGTTTGGATGCAATTAAAAAATGGTAGATTGTTCATCAAATTACCTTTTAGTACCTCAAGTAACCCCCGAAAACGTTCGACCCATGAGATTTTGATTTATGGCTTAATCACTTCAAATTTTTGGAAATCGATCCGATCACGTGGCAGAATTTGAAAAAAAAAGTTCACCACCATTCAAAAATGGTCCCTGTGAATTGTTTTGTCATGATTAATCGTTGACTTTTATCGTTAGTCATTGTAACTATAGAGGTATAAATCAGATGTACCGTTTCATTCCATGTCTTGTAATTACTGTGGATAACTACTGCAACAGTTTTTCGGATGAGTAGAAAAGTGTCAAAAAATAATTGGCTGACGCAACAATACGTCGTATTGCGAATAAATACGTAAACGATACGATATTTTATTTCGTTAATAAAATTGATAGTTAAATTTTTTTTTCAAATGATAATATGTGCGCTAAGAATTCTTGGATTACGTATGAAAAAAAAACATTCAATTTATTTCCAAAAAAGTATTGAATCGAAAGAGAAGAAAAAAAAAGGTTTTTAGTAATCTGTAGGTCCGGAAAGCAAAAATTTTTGACGAAATTTCAAATTTTTTGTAACGTCGTGAAAAAGTTTTTGACAATTTCTGCCAATAAACCGGGAAGATAATTAGACCGAAATACCGGTATGACCTGTCATTCGAAGTTCCTAATCGCTGGTCTTTACCAACTATGTACTCTCTTCTTTTTGCGTCGTAAAAATCATTTCGAAGGCGCGTGTCAACGTTCGATAACGACTCAGCGCGAGGAGCGGAGAAAATTAATTGAAGAATAATTATGCGCGCAAGCTCTTAGATGCATTAATTAGTATAAATGATAATGTGATAATATATTCATGGTATTTAAATGGTTTTTTTTTTTTCTTCAAGAAATTGATTAGATGTTATAACATGTGCTACTTTTCACATATCGTATTAAAAATCATTTCATACACAATTCTTATACTTTGTAATTGAAAATGTTCTTGTCGAATAATTCATTGGTTGATTTTATGCTGACCATATTGTGGCCATGAACTTTAACAGTTTTGTATTCAGGAATTGGATCGAAACATAAGAGTCTTAAAATCGGGTATCATATATGATAAATTAGAACTTTGGAACACACTGAAACGATCGAAGTATAAAAATAACAGTAACGAAGGGCAAATGTGAAGCTAAGCAAATGAATTTTTATACATTATATATTAATTTTTATTTTACAGACATGGGAGATACCCGCAATTGCCAACTTCATACCAACTACTTGTCCGGTATAAACGCTGCGGATTGTTTTACATTTTTGTTACCAAACGAAATGCAGTTCGTTGACGTAACATCTGCAGAACTTTGGTTTTACAAAGAAACAGACGCCCAAGATGACGTCGTTAATCAAACATTCGTTATCTCGGAATTGGATCACTGGGACTTGGGACGAAGCTTTCAGAAGAACAACATCATGGCAATATTCGAAACTTCGATTGGAGGTAAGTCGCTGTTGTTTAGAGTCGGAAATTCAACCATTCTTGATAGCAGCTGAACCTTTATCGTTTCTAATAATGGAGGGCATTCTTTGTCATCCCAATATCGAAAATAAACTAACGGTAAACTGGTTTTCTAATAATAAAAAAAAAAAAGAAAAAGTAGTTTTCCATTTCGGTCCCCATATACTTGCAGCAGAAGGTAGGTCACGAACTCGTAATAACAACGCCAACAAATTATCCGATTATTATGATGCATCCATGGAACAGAGTCCGCCGATAAGAATGTGTAATATGTATAACCGAAGCAAACCAGTATAAGGCAGCAATAGTTTGTTAGTTAAATGTCGACGCTCTGTTTTTGCCTCTGTAATTAATAAGACATAACGAATGAAAAAAAGCAAAAATAATTTATTGCTCAAAGCAAGCTTGGATCCCAGCAGCAGGTTCATCCTCGACATTTCGAAACTGGAAAATAGAACACAATCCTCAGAATGATGTAGAAAAAAAAAAATTCGATCATGGAGATTAGTCTATTCATCTGTTCGCAAAATCTCACCCCTTGCTTCGTTGTAATTTTATATAGAGCTTTCGACTCTGATGGCTGATCGTTTTCTCGACTAGACCTCTGAAAGCTTCCAACTTCCGTATACTACTGCGCACCAGCATTTCCTAATTTAGATAATAGATGACAGAAAAAGATGGATAACTACAAAAGCCAGGTTTCTCGGGATTGAACTTTACGTCAGTGAGAAAAGCTTTTGTAAATAATGTTGTGCAGATATATCTGATTCAGTTGTGAGAGGAGGTGATAAATACGAGGGAAATGAAAGTCTTTTTAATAATAAACCATTTGCGGAAGTTAGGTGGTGTTTGGTCTCGTGTAGTGTGCTTCAGAAATTGAAGTGAGTCGAAGATGCAGTAGTTGCAGCTGGAGCTTTTCCTACTGAAACAAGAAACGATAAAACGAGTGAAATTATTTTAAATAGTGAATAATTATAATCAATTGACGATAACACTTCGATTATTACTCTTTGAGTATCGTAACGCGTTCTGAGACCAGAAAAACAATTCTTGTCACGGTACGAATGTCATTTCAAAGGTTGTTACCTCTATCAGAGGTCTCGGCCTGTAGTTCAAAGTTTAGCTTAGTTAGCCAGCGAGACTTCTTTGTATGCACATAATAACTAGTTCGAAAATCTCACAATTCTTCATTCCTTCTTTCCTCTTTAGACAATTGGTATAATTAACAATTTAGATTGATAAATCTCCTGACTCTTCCCAATTTTTACAATTTCAAAACTTGGCGGTTTGATGTATTCAAAAATCTTATAAAAATTCCATTCATTATTTTCAGAAGGCTGGATCAAGACAGACGTTGGTTACACGGTGAAAAAATGGGTCGAAGAACAAAGGCCCAGCCACACTTTGCAGATTGCTTGCAACACCTGCTCAATCGATCGCGAATCGTCTTTGGTGTCCGTTGAGCCAACCCTAAAGCCATTTTTAGTTATCCACACGTCGCCATTGCCTCAAAGGAATCGCCCTAAAAGAAACTCGAATTGCGTACCCGAAATGAAGGAGTGCTGCAGAGATGAGTTGTACATCAGCTTTGATGATATCGGATGGAGCGATTGGATCCTACATCCTCGTGGCTATCATGCATACTTTTGTCACGGCTCTTGCTCATCGACGGCTTCTTTGACTGCCACTGGGTCAGCCCACAGCAACATTATTAGAGTAAGTTTAAAAACGCAGTTATATATCCAACGCTTCTCATAGAAACACCATTGAAACATAGCACTAGTTCACCACTCGCCGCTAGGTGCCACTTTGGCGCGCGCCTCTCTCGCAGTAATAAGTTGTTGTCTGAATCAACATACGAGACGTGATCGGCTAGGTTCAAACCAGGATTTGGTAGTCTTTTTATTTGACTAGCTTCCTTCCAGCTCATCGGTATGGTATGTTACCAGGTTTCAGGATTTTAGGATTTTTGATTCACATCCGCGATTGCTGCAGTGTTTCAAATTGATAAGTTTCATCAATTCATGTTGCAATGACCAATAATTGAAACTACTCGTGACAAAATCAATACCGAAGTCTTTAATTTTGTTTTGTTTTTTTACTTTTACAGAGGTTTCTTACAAGAAGTAAGAGCGGTCTCCCAAGAGGAAGTGAGATTATGCCGTGCTGCTCTCCGAGCCAGTTGTCACCGATACAACTTCTTTACGTAGATTCAAATAACACATTGACGCAAAAAACTTTGCCTAATATGGTGGTCGAAGCCTGCGGATGTATGTAGAGACGTGTCACACATCTACCTATACTACCGCGATTAGTAAGTTTTCTTCACAAAAAAAAAAAAAAAAAACATGACTAGCATTGATTACTCTGATGAAGGCGTTCAGTCAAATATTACTTTTCATCAAATATATACTTTATCTATACAGAAAGAAGATGTAATATCAAAAGAAAAATATTTGGAATGATGGTAGATTCATATTTCATATTTTTCTATTTTTCTTTCTCATTTTTGCAATTCATACTATAATCAATGCTCGTTCTGTGAAGTTTGGAATCAATATATTACGAAATCATACTGTTAAGTAGACAATTACCTATCGCAAGGGAAAATTTTAAAAGATTATAATTCATAGCTATCTATAGTATAGAAGCTAATACAAAAAGTTTCTTTGATACATTATCTTTTTGTGAATAAAACTTACAATGTAACTACCTACCATTGGATTATAGTCGACAAAATTATATTACGATATTACGTAATGGCGTCACATTGTCCAAGTCAGTATTCACGCGTCACCTCGCAGATTACTATTATTCATCCCTTACAGAAGAAAACTATTTATCAATCGATGTTAAGTTACATTTAAAATCGAATGCATATTATATAGTGACTGCAAAAAATAACTTTTGAAGTGTAGTTTTCTTCCGTGAGGGTGCAGTAATCCGTTTCAATACACCAAAACCTAAACCTAAACCCAGTCCAAATATAATAACTGTATATTTGTGAGTAGGGATTGGGACTTCACGCCGAGCGTGGGCGTAAATCCCAAAACCTATTCACCAGCATGACACGTAGGACATTTGACATTTGACCTACGCAACTTTATACGATAGGATTTATTTATTTTAAGATATATAGGATTATTATTATATATTTAATGAGTTTTATTTCGCTATACGCAGCTATACATATGTACTTATAAAAATAAAACTAACAAACCATAATTTTTATACAAATAAATAAGTGGTGCGGGTATAGGTATGTATATGTACATATTATATAGAAGTAGAAAACAGACAATTAACAAATTTCAAAGCGTTTTATATCTACATAATAATGAACAATCTACAACAACAAAAAATGCGAATTATGAAGGACGAACTATACAGTCCAATAATAATGACCAGAAAAAGAACATTGCGCGCATTTTGAAGAAGGCTCAAAACCTAATAATTTGAAGCAAGTCGTAACGCTATAGGACTTATACTTTTACACAATATACCACAAAATGTATCGGTTTGCTTTTTTCTTTTTCTCTCTCTCTCTCTCTCTCTCTCTCTTCTAATTTCTTATATTTAATACATTGATCTGTACCAGACGAAGGAGCGTTCATATATTCTGCCGAATTTTTTTTTTTTTTTTTTCGTCTTGTATTTGTATGTACACATAGGTATAATATGTATAAAGTATAATAATTTTATATACCAGCTACTGACTTGGTGCGTGAATGAATCATATATTTAAGATTTATCGTCAATTACATAAAATATGTATTTAAGTTTAATTTATTTAACAATATTAGGGTGTTATGTAATATTTATTAGTTGGCAGGATCGAATTTACCGCGCGGTAATAGGTTATATCCTCGGAGGTACAGATCCCTACTTTTTGTCATGACGAATTGTCATTCGTTAAAAATATTAATATGGATTATCTGAATTTTTTGAAAATTATAAAATTTCAATTAAATCAAGATGTTATAATAAAGTAAAGACTTCTTGTTATTAAAACTCAAAGCCCTCTGATCGTATCACAATATTTACATCAGTGAACGATACAATATAATTTAACACATTGAAGAATCGAAATAAAACATTGACTTCATCATTTTTATTCCGGCTTATACAATGTTACACTAGTTTCCGCGCCAAATATCATTGAATACATTATAAAATAAACCACAGTGGCGCTACCGTCGCGCGCACCATATGTGTGACGTTCTAATAAAAGTCGTCTGCAATCTAAATGCGGAATAATTATTTTTAACCGTCGAATTAAAACCGAATGACGATTAGTTTTCGATAATAGATCAAATTTATCGATCATTTCGAACGCTCGAGTGGTTTTAACCGTAAATCTCGAATAAATCACAGCGCAGTGACCGGGTGATAAATTATTTTAGGTTATTATCTGAGACATACGCTCAAGAAAAAAAAAAAAACTAAAAAGGAAGTGGAAAAGTACATTTTTCTAGTCAAATCTGAATAAAGATTTAAAAAAAAATGTTGTCTGAAGTTGACGTTTTCATAAGCAACTACACGCTGGTTGATCCTGAAATATATCAACTATGGGTCGACGGTTCTTCCTGTAAGTTTATCGTACGAAAATTAAGAAAGAACAAAATTTCCGTTACAATATTCGAAAACGAACACATGCCAATCTCGTTACTTCATTATCACTATTGCAGCAAGTGAAGCAGTCAATATTCTGAACCAAAGGGGTATTTGTCAACAAACAAATGCCCCAATTGAACTAGTCGCATCAGATGTCTTGGACCATTACCGGACCTATAGTCTCCTCGAAAGGCTTCTTCAAATGCCTTTGCAACTGGCCTGTGAACAATTGGCTTTTCAGATTGAACCACAAACTAGTCAAATGCTTATAGAAATGTTGGTTGAACACACCTATGTCATTTTTGTTCAATTGTTTTATCACAAGGTTTTTTTTTCTCGATTCTGCTTTCTTTTGTTTGAAACAACCTCGTCTTATGCCACATCTTGGATTTCTTGTATTCCACTTGGAATTAGTATTCTGAATGCAAAAAATTTCTGAAATCTTACCAAGAGTCGATCAGAACTCTGGGTCATGGATCTTGCCTGAATTTGTAGTAGTGTTTACTTGTACTAAAATATGAAGCATCTGCTATATAACTCCTTGGAACAGGCCTCCATTCTATTAATTCAACGAACTATTCGTTATATAGCAGGTGCTTCATATTTTGGTACAAGCAAACGCTCCTACAAGTTTGACCAAGATCCGTGACCCAGAGTTCTGATCGACTGTTAGTGAGTTGAATATAGAACTATATAAAGTCATGCAAGTATCGTGTAGAATTCAATCTATATTCTAGTATTCATACAAGAATTTGGTTGCAAAAATGAACTCTCTAGCATTTTTGGTCTGTATCTAGTTTCGGAGATTAGATCTGGAAGCTTTTGTTATGCTTATGTTTGGAGAACCTTGTGAAATTGTTCAAAAGTTTTGTAATATTGATGATAAGTTTTCCGAATCTCGAAAATCACGTAAACCTGATTTTATTGTCGACAGGTATTATGAATTCGACGATGCGGTTGTCCGCGATTTTTTGGGAAAAAAATTATCCGCAAAACATCGGAAGGAGCTTGACGAAGTTGCGGAAAAAACTGGGGTATCTTTAAAAAGTTGTCGTAGACAATTTGACAACGTTAAACGCGTGCTAAAGGCCATTGAAGACTTGCCTGGATCTTTAGCAGCTAATATTAAACAGTATTTTATTCTACCTGAGGAATTAGCGAAGTAAAATGCAAACGTCTCATCGTCGAGGACGCGGTACAGCCGATTTTGACAAATATTACAAATCGCCGGACTGTATGAATTATTTATAAATGAGAAGCTATATCAACTGTGCATATTAGGGTGGTTCTTATTTTGGGTTGACATTTTTTTTGTTAGCGTTCAGGATTTCGTTGCGATATTTGCACCCCTTGCCGTTAACTTACAGGCCGCAGCTTTTGCAGATCTTTTCTTCAACCATTTGGGGTAGAACTCAGAGGTGAATTTGTGAAAAAAAAATTCAACCCAAAATAAGGACCACCCTAGTGCATATGCATTAAAATCGGCTATTCCGTGATCTTCGCGTAAACTAAATCGAAAATTTATTTTAACCAGCGTTAGCGACTGATTTTTTCTATTTTATTCAGGCGCTACGCGGCAGTAGTATTTTTAGCGTGCATGCGGTTCGAAATGAACAAAAAGAAGCTGCAGTATCTAACATTTCCCGATCTATTTCACTGCGCCAATACCATGATGGCTCTATGGACCTACCGATTCACGGGGTCTGAATATTTCGACACTGATTTGGACAGAGAATTTTTATTAGATCTACCAGAATGTCGTGTATTATTGGATAATGACAAGCATCACAAACAGTAAGGCAGATCAATTAACCAGACCTTGAAAATAAACCAGCTTAGAATTTCATAAAATCAACTGCTAAAGCGAACATACTTGAACTTGATTAACTCTGATCAGCGTTCAAACAATAAGATGGACGTAAACCTGATTTATTAATCTTTGAAATGATATTTCCGCAAGGTCAGAAACGATAAAAACCTATAATGAAGTAACGAAGCTTAAAAACACTAACAATTATGAAAAATTATTGTAAAAAATGGTTAAACCTTTTGCGTTTTGCTTGCATACCAGAGCTTTTTTCCAAAACTTTTCAGTGGGTTTGAAGAGCTTTTATTACTGAGTAAATCAAACCAATAAATTTCGAAATCGCAATGAAAATAGAAAAAAAAACTTTGACAATTTTGTAGCATGCTATTGAAGTTTTTTTTGTACAATTATTCATGATTGTTAGTATTTTCAACATTTGTCACTTGGTAATAAGTTTGTATATTTTCCGAGGATGCGAAAATCCCCTTTCTTGGATACTGACAATTGATTTTTCGTAATAAACCAGGTCCTGTCCAGTCTTTACATTTTTGACGCCGATCGTAGATCGCATACTATTTCAGATTTCAAATTTTTCTTGAATCCTTGATAAATCAAATTCAGTTTATTCACATTTCCTCTCTTTCCGCTTCAGCTTAGTGTGCATAAAACTGAAACCGACTTTGCTCGAACGTTCCTACCAAGAATTGGACATGAACTTTCGTTCGTATTCACGCGCGATAATTGGAATAGCGTGTAATCTTCACCGCAGTCGAGAACTCCGTTCTTTTTTTTTGGAACTTGTTGAAAGGTGCTTGGAACCTTGGCGACAAGTCAATTGGTCTCATACAGACCTAAGAAACTTTCTCAGTGCTTACACCCAGTGTGGACTCGACATGGATGTACTCAGGTACCAAAATATAACTGGCTAAACATTCAAAAATAAAACACCATCGATTCTTGACATGTTTTTTCAGATTCTAGTAACTTTTTTCAAGTTCTAGTAACTTTTTTCCGAAAATTAGTCTCTAAGATTAATATTGAGCCCAAGGATGTAAACATTGATATTTTCTTCGCAGGGAAGCTGACTTGAAGAACACGTTTGATCGTTACATGAAAGTTGTCACCAGTTGCCTACTACGTATGTATCGTCCCTGACCAGACGGACAATGATCCTGGAACATTGACTGTAATAATGAAACATTTATAATAATACTTGAATGTAATTTAATAATTGATTAAAAATGAGATAATGCAGCCTTGTATGCAATACCTGAAACAATTACGTAATTAATTATTCAGTTTTTTTTGTTTCATCTATTTTTTATTTCACGTAATATAAATACCTAATTAAAGAGAATATTCAATCGCCATTATACGATAAGCTATACCTCTAATTGAATAAAACTGTTGTTACATAAGAGATTATAATATGAAATAATTTATACAAATGAAAACTTGTTATTCTGCTAATCTAATTGCAACGAGAGAAGAACAATGCCTGAAACGATCGAGATTTTATTATATCATATAAATTTATAACAATTATCATGGTAGATTAGATATAAGGAAAAAGAAACCTGCTATAAATTGATTTTCACTAAACTTTCTCGTCTCAGAAATTAATACATACAGGTATACGTATCTTTTCTTAACTGGCAGGGAACTTCGAAACAGCCAGTAGATACATCTAACCGTTTTTTTTTTCTTGATTTTTTTTTTTTTTTTTCAACTATATACAACATCTACTCGCGTTCATTATAACAATACATTGTATCGTTGAATTGAACAAATTTAAAAGATCATGATGGTTCAGCTACTACCAATAATAGCATATAATAATAATAATGATAATAATAATAATAATTATAATTATAATAATCGATTGATTTATTCTTTTTCGTTCGCGATTTAGAATTAAGGGGGTATAAACACCTTGTATAGGAATATTTTTAAGGGATTGGTACATGTTCAAATTATACTTCAATCAACGAGTTTTCGTTGCAAAACTATTGTAGTTTGCCAATCTTTTGAAACATAATTAAGTAAACGTTATGAGTTGTGAGTCATAAGGTCTCAGAGTCAGATGTAGTTAAATTAGAATACTTAATGCAAGGATTTGGATGAATCATTAGTTCCATCTCAGATATTAAGGTCTGTAGTCGTGCAGTAAAGAAAAAAAAAATCTTTGTTTTGTGAACAATTAGAATTTCGAAGATCCAAATTCTTGCATCAAGTGTTTTGACTTTGACTGGATCCAACTCTAGAGATCTGACGACTAATAACTATCAACTTTTACTTGATTGTAGTTGAAAAGACTAGCGAACTTCCTGAAAAAAAATATCCCTATTTAAGGAGTATGTATGCCCCCTTAAATCTCAGCCTTAAAGACCAGCTTATAAGGAAATGTTGACAACACCCTGTAATACGTAGTTTGTGCGCGTTTTCAAAGCGCAGTTTTCGCAGATTCGTGTGATTAAATAAGCGAGTTTTTCACATCAATCTCGCCGTCTAATCCGACCTACGTTATCGTATCTATGCATGTATATTAATTTTCAATTATTTAGGGCATATTAATGTCGAGAAGGATACCACGGAGTAATTTACCATAAAATTGGTGTATTCGAAGGATGGAAAATAACTAATAAGAGCCTAAGGGGGTAGCTGGTGTTACTGAGATACACCAAGAATTTTATTTACTACTCTAACTACGTCAGATGTCTGAGGAAGAGAAGCTATTTCCAAAGATTTCGTGTATGGCAGAGGAGCGTCGACAGCTGCCAAACGAATAACCGGTGCATCCAAGTGGTAAAAGGCTTCGCCTGTAACGAAATAGGACAATTTTTATTCCTGGTTCCTCCGATCCCTTAATTCATACTATGTATACTCACTCTCCATAATTCTGGCTGAAACTTCAGCCCCAATACCGCAGTGCGGCCATCCTTGTTCAACCGTTATCAAATGATGTGTTTTAATAACAGACTGTATTATTGTGTTGATATCCAACGGCCTAAGAGATCTTAGATTAATTACTTCCGCCTCTATGCCTTTACCGGCCAATTCGTTAGCGGCTTCGAGAGCATTTTGAACAGCCATAGAATGAGCGACTATAGTAACATGGTGGCCAGTGCGTTCAATCTTGGCCTTACCAATAGGCAGGACAAAGTCTTTGGACAAAGCCTCATCTGACATGGGATACTGGACTCCATATAGCAGCTCATTTTCCAATACAACAACTGGGTCAGGATCCCGTATCGCGGCTTTGAGCAATCCCTTGGCGTCCTCACTGTTGTAAGGGGAAACCACTTTCAAACCTGGACAATGACTGTACCAGGCACCGTAGCATTGAGAGTGCTGAGCGGCTACACCAGCCGCCGCACCATTCGGCCCTCTGAATACCATCGGTACATTTACCTGGCCTGCAGACATGTAGAATGTCTTTGCAGCAGAGTTTATCACGTGGTCTATGGCTTGCATGGAGAAATTAAAGGTCATGAATTCACAGATAGGTCGAAGACCGGCCTATAAAATGAGGAAAAAATTGATCAGTTCTTGCTGAATTGGAAAACCCCATCTATGGTATATTCATCAGGGTGTCATACCCTCCGAACGTCAGCTTTTCACACAAAACTAATTTATTTAACTTTTTGGAAAGCTCATTTGTGAAGGGACCTGTTTCCTATTAAAAACTAACGTTTGGAGGAATGGAAATAATGAAAACAAAATACGAGTCATTCTTTGTCAAATCAAAGGGGAACTCTACCCTTCAAATAGACCAAAAATGGCACATATTTGTTGCTGGTAAATCAACCGTACCATAGCAGCTCCTACTGCAACCCCGGCAAATCCTATCTCTGTGATAGGTGTATCGATGACTCGTTTGTCTCCATACTTTTTCCACAGACCTCTAGACACTTTGTAGGCACCATCGTACATGGCTACTTCTTCGCCTAGTAAAAACACTCTCTCGTCTCTCTCCATTTCTTCGTCCAATGCAGAGTTCAAAGCATCTCTTACTGTCATCTGTAAAACGCTAGTTTTATTGGGCTTAACTCAACAACGAAGAGACTGGAAACCCATTCAAGGATCAACTTTCACTTTTTCAAAAGAACTTCAGTAGAGAGAATGAAAAAGTTCATGTAAGACTGAATTATTCAACTTTTTCAATCAACTTATTGAGAAAATGAATCAATAAGATCTGGAATCACGTTAATCTCTTTCTGGACTTTCCGACCTCTTTAAGGATAACATAACAAGAAAGTGGGTAGATTTTATATCTAGGAGAGTGATACATCGAGGTATGAGACGGAAAAGATGATTTTCATTTGCAAAATTTTCTAATAGCTGTTTTGGAAATGAAAGCAAAGATTTTCGCAATCTCGCAGAATGTTTGTAGAAAATAAACAACATTTCAGATTGCCGAAACAGTCGTTCGCTCGAAAACTATCAATGCGGGAAATCTGCCGTCCAAATTTCAGTCGAATTCGTCAAGCCGTTATAGAATTATTTTGAAAAACTTAACGAAATATGGTATTTACGCGCTCATGTGCTAAGACTTATACTTTAGGCTCTCGTTTCGTCAAATTTACGAATTTTCGACTTTGATGTATCTCAAAATGTTCGGAAAGAATAGAGGTTTGAGAAACTGTGAAATCTGAAATATCTAAGAATTCCCAGTTCCCTCAATTCGATAATTTCTCTTCTTCTCCTACGAATAGCCGAGAAATTTGAATATTCCGGATATTCGATTTGCGCATCGATCATAGTGAGGTCAGAGCGGTATACCACATTACGGTAATTCGTTAGATTTCGAGTTCTAAGAATAATTATGGATTGAAACGCGTATACGATGTGCTTGAACATAGATTAATAAGAAAAAGAAGAGTAAACAAAAATAACCTGCAAAATAAAACCGTTACAAAATAATTTCATTCAAAAAAATTACGTAAAAACGTAAAGCGCAAGATTTCTAATTTTAGATTGGTATAGCTATGAATCGATCTATTTCCCTTCACATCCCATGCACTCTTCGGCTCAGATACTCGCATCTAATACATGAGTGTATGAAAAATGTAAAAAATATGATTCGGCCTATTATATCATTGGAAGAAAAGGAAATATAATTATATCGCGTTATGTGTGCCGATCGATTGACCTCCATTGACCTTCAATAGTATCCATCTGTTAACGAGTATAGATAAGATGATGGTGTTACAATCTATGCCTAATCCGGGTTATTGGAAAAACGATCATTCCTCGATATATCGAAATAAATAGTGATTAAGTTGAGAAAAATTGGCCACAACGCCGTTCAACTAGCAGAAGATATTGGGCGTTGGGGTTATGTCAGATTTTTAGACTAATATTTTAGGGCTCACCTGCTGCGCAGCGGCCCATTTTGAGGTGGAAAATGAGCGCTTGGCAATTCCCCTTACTGCTGACTGTAAATAAGAGATAAGTCAGTGCGATATTATTAATAATGAGGTTAATTTTTGAGGAAATAATATTTGGCAGGTTTATTACCGTGAGCATGGCGTGAGCGAGCGATACTAGATAGACAGAGATAGAGAGGGAGAGAGTAAGTTACTGATTAAGAGCCAACTAGCGACGGACCCTTCGTGATGGAAATTTGTCCGCGTTTTACGTCGTTTGACTAGTCAATTCTATCTGAATAACAATTTAAACGTATCCTAAAGAGTTAACCAGAGCCAAAGAGTCAAGGACGTAGAAAAGCAGACAACTTATTCGTCGCCCGATGACGTTCGACGCGAAAAACGCAGATCCGATTATCCGATTGGGTAATTTATACAAGATGGCTGCGCGACGACCAATCAATCCTCGGAACGCTTAACGCGCACAATTCAAACGCATCCTAAAATCCTACTTTATTCTTTACTTTACATCCAAGCGTTACCCGAGTTATTAGCTAGAATTAATCGCGCGATCGCTGGAATGTCGGATACTTGCTACTTCATGAATTTACAACACAAAAGACCTTCTTGAATTCGATAAACTCCCGCCGGCGGGAAAATTCGAAACCGTATGTCATTTAGAATTTTGAAATAAATTCGAACGCGCTGGAATATGTTGTATTCTTGAGTTTTGCAAATTTTGAAAGAAATATCGCAGTAAATAATGTTGCAATAAAAATATTGTTGCAGTTGTAAAATAATGGATGATATACTTACAGATTATCGACACAGATAATATAAATATTGAAACAGTGAATAATTGTTTATAATTGAAATCGATTTTTATAATATTTATTTACATAAATTTAACACTTTATCTGACATATTACGAACTTTTTCGAGTACTCCAAATTTTTCTAACAAAATATTACTTGACTATAATATATCAGATTAACTCATATATAATATATATGGATACGATATATAATTATGCGTCATTTATATATAAATAGAATGATATAGAAGCGATGCAAGAATAAAAATGATTTATGATTTAGCGATGTATAGGTAATAACAATTATCTATTCATTTGTAATAGGAAGTAAAAGCAGAGAAGATTTGTTTTTTTTTTTTTTACTTTTTTTTTTGCCATTTTGACTGATTTTTATTAACGATAATAGAGAACAACAGTTGATAGACGAAGTTGATAATCGGATCATAGAAGGATAGAACATTAGCTATAAATTGAAAGTGTACCCCCTATAGTTATCATGCGCAGATTTATATTGATTAATAAATCGATTATTAGCTGGGGTTTCCATGAACTATAATAATATATATAATATGCAATGAAAATATATTATTTAGAGTCATATACCCAAAAGGTCGAAAAAACTTTTTAAAAAGTTCTATATAATTAAGAGAACAGCGGTGCAATTAACGCTGTACCTTAAATGTGGTAATAATTATATATTGGAGCGTCGCACAAGAGTTCCAACGTGATTCTCTCCTATATAGTCTAAATATCTAAATATAGAAGATTATAATAGAGATTTTTAATTGCCATACTAATATAACAGTCATAATTAATATAATAAACGTAATGGCGGATAATACTTTGCTATATCATGTATTCATTCATCATTATAGTCATTGTTAATAACTTCATAGATACAATATGATGTAATATAATATAATAATAATATAGCCTTTATTTCTTGTATTTTGATATATATATATATAAGATTTTTTCTTTCATTTCATTTGTGTTTTGCTTCATTCTCCGGGCTAGAGAAACAAGAGTTCATCGTGTTCTCATCAGTGAAACCATTTTCGGATTTTTTATTTAAAAAATTAAAGAAAATTCAATAATGAAGAAATCAGAAATGAAGAATCTTAAATTCTGCGATTTGATGATGATTAGTTAGAGTTTTAACACAGCTGAGTGGATATATATCAACTCCTAATATACAGGGTGTCCCAGAATTGGCGACGAGGAATTCACAGGGTGAATCTTGATCAAAAACGGGATCGAAATTTCCTGAACCGTTTTTTCCGGAAATGCTTAGATTTCTCGTTATAATTATTTCAATTTCAGTCAATAAAGTGCGATTTAAGAACGGGCACTTGTCGGTGTGCTCGCCGCTTGGTTGTGTGCACTTCGTTTCGCAGCGACAATAGGCTGGGAGACGCGCATACAACCGAGCGGTAATCACATCGACGAACGTCCGTTTATAAGTCGCGCGTCATTGGCTGGTTTTGAAATAATTATAACGAGAAATCTAAGCCTTTCAGGAAAAAACGGCTCAAGAAATTTCGATCCCGTTTTTGATCAAGATTTACCCTGTGAATTCCTCATCGCGAATTCTGGGACACCCTGTATACCTATGAAAGATATGTCGATTGGAATATTTAAAGATTTGAATAGTTTGAAATCGTTTTTTTTTTTTGTTTCTATTTTTTGTTCTTTTCTTCGAATAATGAACATCGCTATTTCCTTTTTAGCCCACCGTATTAATTAGTATAATAAATATATAGTTGTTATAGAAGATAATTTTTTTTTTTTTTCATAATTTAAAGGTCAACGATTTTACTATAAAGATTAATCATTACGACGACATTGCGCGCACAATTTTGCTAGGATATTCTCAGAATAAATTCATACCTATAACTATATAGTGAGCGAGTTATAGTTAGTATAGACCAGTAAAATTAAAGACACTATAATTCGCATAATGATAATGAATAATAATTTTTTATGAACGTTATAATTATTGTAACATGTTGATGAAGAAGAAGAAGAAGAAAAAAAAAAGGACTATTCATAAGTATATAGTAACGTAGTATGAATTATTTAGTTAGTTAAAAATCGATAATCATACACGAACCAGTTAATCGTTAAATAAATAATAAAAGTTTCCATTATTGTTAGAAATAGTTTTTAATTTCTATTCGGTGATAATTTTTCTATTTTAAGTATTTCCGGGATAATCAGACTATTGCGTCAATCAATGCAGTCAATAACTAATAATTGAGAATCATTAATTATACATAACGCTACTTATTTATCTATTTATTTTATTTTATTTTATTTTATTTTTTATTTTATTTTATTTTAATATTTATTTTATTTTATCGTATTTATTCGATACTTCCAGGGAATTATTTCACTGCCTCGTTGTAGCTAGGCCCTAAATACCCTAAGGTATATATATTTATTACTTATTTTGTCGTTGGCGGCTATCTCGTCATACATTTCTTCTCCTCTGATTGATGCTTTTGGTTGAAAAAAGAACGCAATTGATAATAAATATTGAATATAAAATAAACCTCGCATACCTACCCATACGAATATACGTATTTTTTCAAAAAATTGTTATACCAAAACGTAAGGCAGCTCGTCGAGAAGAATTTTTTTTCAAATAAATTTACACGTTACTTCTTCCCTTGAATAAACAAAAGTGAAATTTAAATTTCCCGCTATCGCGGAACACACGGGCTAATCATTTCTCGCGCCAATTCTTTTAACTACAATTCAAACTCCCAGTAATTACATACTAAACTCTTGCTAATAAATTATAGTCTATATACCAGCTACATATTATGGCATGATGCTTCAGTTACTTTGAACTTAGTTCTTAACAAAATTCAAGCATCAAAGGGAACGTACTAAGCGATTAAGTTGTTAACGCATATATCAATGTACAGCTAGAACCAGCTAGTTGCACCACCAAACTTTGTGGAGAGGCCTCCGATGCCCTTGCCAAACATGCTGCCAACTTTACCCACAACGTTTGACGTCACATTGCTAATGTTTGACACGTAGTTGGCGTCTTCTCCAGCCACTGTCTCCACCACCGTAACTTTTGCTTTGGGTCTATCACCATCGTCGTCGTTTCCATTTTCAGAAAATCCTCTGCAATACAACGTTACACACATTTCAATTCAACAACTTCAAGAAATACTTTATCCAAGGGACAAAGTCACAATCAAAGAACGTCATTCCACTTTATTTCGTTTTGTGATACTATTACACCTACGGGATTCCCCTCATTAGGTAAACAAAGTCACAGAATTGTCGTGACTCGGTTTGTGCCTCTAATTTGAATTTGAATTTGAATTTGAAGGGTATCCAAAGCGGTTAACTGGCGCCACTGTGTGTTAATGTTTCGAACTACATGTGCAGGGCCGAATTCATAGACACATGTGATGCTTTTGATCATTTAATCTGAATTCTTGCTTATCTGTTAACAATTCTACAAGCCATGTTTCAGAATACTGAAATCGACTATCCCTATTTGACCATATATGTTTTATATTCGATATAAATGTGTGATATCGTGCGGATGAAATGGACGGGGCCCTAGGAGATTCTTCGTCTGCAGCTATGGATACTAACACTTATGTGAGATCGTTATCAGCTACGAATTTTCGCCCCCTGAATTCTCAAAATTCAGAATGCTTTGGAACTTGAAATTTTGATTGAACTATTTCTGCCGTAATATTGTCGTGCGTGAAATAATCTTTACTACCCAGCGATTAAGAAAAATCAGTATATCACCAAAATGGGATTCCATGTGACGCGGCGGCCATCTTTATATCGTGTCAACTAGCTGTCACGACGAGATTTTACTAACAACTTATTACAACTTTAGGCTGATTTGTTGACAACCTACACTATTTCACGCACAACATTTTTATCCAAGTAATCATTCACCCGTAACGGATTCTCGGAATATTCTTTTATTCTTGGAAATTTAGGGTGCGAAATTAACTCGTAGGTGGCGCTACCCCCGCCATGGGACCCCCTCGGATACCCTAAATATAAAATGAGACAGATTATAGAATTTTGACTCACTCTTCGTTCTGAGCGGACATGGTTAAGGCACAAGTTGCTTCCTCGGTTTGCATTCGCTGAAATATAGTTTGATATGTCTTGGAGTTAAGTTTGTCTTCCATAACTCCCTGCAGCTCGAAGTCGGAGTAAACTTTTTTAACGATATGAGCGAGACACGTGCACTGATACAAATGTAGACTATGGTCAAGTCGCTCGGACAGCCAATTACAGAGCATCTGAATTTGCGCGGTGTACCATTGCTGAAAAACGTTATTGGAATTAGAATTAGAATTAGAATCAAAATTTAACACGGATAAAAAAGAGATCGCATTTATTCGATCAAATTGTTTTCGGGAGTTCAAAACTTCGTACAATTCAATGCTCATCTATATAGTTGTTTTAATCGGAAACAATTTACCTCAAAGAAGATCAATATCCAAAGCTCGTCTATAACTTTGCTGCGGATTTGATCCATGCAATTTCTAGTGAAATTCACATAAGCCTGACCCATTTCTTTGCCGCTACCAGATACCTTCTGAGGAATATAACATGTGACTTGTTTAGCAATAAAACTCATGCGAGATAATTGAGGTAGGGGAGACTGGGGCGAAATGGACTACCGGGGCAGAACGGTCTCGGTGGTCTAATTTCCTCTAGAGGCCTACTATTGAGATAAAAAAATAATGAATTATTGAGACCTTAAAAACTTGCTCACAAACGTTAGGTGGGCCGTTACGCCCCGGTCTCCCCTACGTACATCCAGGAGAATTGCGAAAGAATTATTTAGCTCCATTTTGCATAGAATAAAAAAAATAAAAAACCTACCGCCAGACTGAGAATCGAACCAATCAACGATCCTTCGTCGTATCTCGATAGTTTGGACAATGTTGCTTCTAATACTGAAACTAGTTTATTAATCATTCCTTGATTCATACCAGCCGACGTCTTCTCGATAAGATCGTCAATTTTCGTGTGATATTGATGCTAGAAATACAAAAATTATTATCAAGGTGCCACAGAACTGCCATCAGCTTAGAAGTCTTCAATATTAATATAATATTGGGGTCTCGGATGGTGAGGCGATCTTCAGACCGGTAAACACATGCCGCGATAATATCGGTGTCACACAAGGTTCACCACTCAGCTATTAAATTAAATAGTCAAACAATGAACCTAGTGCATCACCGATAATTTCGCGGCATATGTTATCAGCCTGACGGTTAGAAACCCGCATTCCCGCGGCGCCTCCGAGATAACACACGGTATATACAGTTTACACCTACGTATATCATACCGACACGTCAAATACGAGGAATTTTGTCGGGAGATTTGGCCTCATTTATGATACGCAGACGGTCGACATAAGTTTTCCTGAATCGAGGGTGCATTTCTATACAGGGCGCGTGCTTTGCATCGCGAGTGAAAGACGTTCTCATATCGTATAATCGTGAAAATACAAGGGGCCGGTAATGTAGGAATTCTGACGTCGCCATGATGGATGTCGTTCACAGCGAACGACAGCAGTGATGTGATTATCATTTATTCGTATGAAGCTAAACACGAACCCTACAGTTTGATTTAAACTTCAATAAAAAAAAAAATAAAAAAATTATTCCGTCGAAATTCGTGACCCCAAAATTTCCTCGCTTCTGAAGTCGTGAAATATATACATACAGGGTGTCTCAAAATTCGGGCACTTGTTACATACCAGCGATAGGGATTTTTTTCACGATAGCGAAGTCCTCGCGGACTTTTTTGCACGGGTAACTTTTGTCTCAATTTTTTGCAAGGAATCCACTGGTATGCATCGAGTGCGCAAATTCTAGGATATCTATATAGGAAACCCCAGTTCTGTGGCGCCTTAAGAAGGACGAAAGCATAGAACACTGAAATCTGATGTTACAAACGAAACTTCGGTAATAACAGACCGATGTTTCGATTCCAATACATCGAGTCATTGTATAGTATTAATACAAGCATCTAAAATTTTGATTTCTAATATCATCTTGCTGGCAAAATTCGGTGATATTGTTGCCCGCTTGATTAGAAACACACGAAGAAGGGTAATCACGTCATCATTACCCGTGCAGACGTGAGAGTAACGTTTCGTCAAAGACGATTTTACCTATAAACGGTTTTCTGTCGCAACCTTTACCAACTCACCACATCAACACCGTCGACAGCACATAGTTTAAAACTTTGATTCTTAGCATCTAGAATGACATTGACCATCGCGCACATCTCAGAAGGTATGATGTAGTCTGTTGATATGAAAGTGACGCTTTTCTTTAGCCACTGTTGAAAGGCGTTGTCTGTTCTTTGTATGCAAGACTCAATCATGTCGCAGGCCATAAGTTTTAACCGTTGTTCTAAATGCTGTCTAAACTCTGCTTCGGGCCAATGAAGTCCACGAATGAATGACTGCAGAGCGTCAAGTTTCCAGAATAAATCTTCGGAAGTCGCGCAGCCGTTTCCTTTTATTTCCCATCGTTCCTTCTCAAAACCTTTATGGATTGATTGAGCTATCGACGTCTCCATCAAATCAACGTAACGCACAACCAATGGAGCAAACGTGTCTCTTAGGTGCTGGTGAAACTTGCCATTCTTCAGATTGTCTACACGTTAATGAAAACGTTTTGAGTTCAATATTTATTCTCTCAATACAATATACCAATAAAATCCGCGCAGGAACCATTGAGTCCCAGGGATATTTTCATGTGGATATTCAAAATCCTCATGGGTACCAACGTGATTTTTATTGGCAGAGATGCCTCGTATGATAAGATATATTGTCTACAGTATAATAATTCTGATACTCGAGGAGATAGAGGAAAATTGATCAGCTTGAAGAAATAGGCAACTGGTGTATAGAGTACATGGGTTTTTTGTTTCTGGTGGACTTTTTCAGGGTTTATTCAGGAAGTTTCGGTTCTTCAACAGGTTTCAGGAAAAAAAATTCCCACCAGGGTTCTAAAGGTCATATTAGAGCACAATTCAATATGTTTAACAGCATATAAATATAAGATGTTTTATAGATACGATCGAGAGTTTCGTAAGTCGACTCTCAAATGATAACTACTTTTGTAAATACATGATCGGTCATACCTCGATTCTGATAGAATTACTCACCGTCCGTTCTGAGGTAATCGTTGAGTACCTGGAACAGCGGAAAGCTGTCCCAGGTATCCGCTGGCTGTTCCGTAAGTACCTTTTCCATATCCACGGCAAACAGGGACCAGAAGATCTCGGCATGGTCCACCATGATTTCGCTAAACCAGGCAAACGCCTGCGGTGCGGTGTAGTGGGAGCAAAATGTGAAAATATTGGACAACACACATTTACGGAGGGCAATTATTTATCCATCCCGGAACGGTAGGGCCGCCGTCCGGGCACAGGACTCTCGAGTTCTCGGAAGACGTTGCAAAATTTTATTACGGTCATGGGACCGTACTGCGTGTTCCAGACATATAGCAAATATTGTTGAGACATTTGAATCATGTGAATGATTATCGACGATTCAGCCCCATCTTCCGATGAGGATTTCTTTTTTTGGACCCTTACCAAGCCCTAGTAATAAACAATTTACAATTTTACAAAAACATGCTTCACCCTCATTCTCAAGAGTCCTGAACAATAAACACTGATTGTAAGTTCTAAAAACCTAACTAATACCTCCGAATAATGTTCTTGATTTTGCTGCAACAAGTCGACGCAGAGATTAGCCAGGTGGATTAAATCCTCTAGTTTTTTTCCTGGTGACACACTGAGCTCGCCGCTCAGATCATCCTCGATTTTAGCTTCTGCTGAAAGCCGTGTGTAATTCACAAGGGCTGCCGTATTTAGGCACGACCTTATCATCTCTCTCACTTCTTCCGGAGGAACTGGTGTTACAATGTCTTTCATAAGGACTCTCTCTAACAATGACAGAGTAGCTTTAAGTGCACCCTCTGGTCTCCCGAATGGGAAACTAAACCTGTGAGATTGAAACACCGTTTTCATGAGTAACAGCGTTTCTTAAATTCCAGAGAAGGAAGGGAATGACACGTATATGTACCTGAAATTAGTGATTTGTTTCTCCAATAGTTGTCTCAATCGTTCCTTGATTTCCTGAAATTTATTTTTTTCCTCTTGGGTGATGGAGCCAACTCCGTCGGGTCGATTCCCGTAAACATGACTAGCGCAAAAGGCGAAACTGTAGTGAATCAGTGTTGGGTCTATCATGATTGTTTGCTCTGCTCTGTCCAAGAGATCGCTAAGGTAACAGAGATGACGGAAACAGCCTCGAACTCCGTACCTATGCAGAGGAGAGAAGAGAAAGAGCAAAAAAACAAAAGGATAGAACAAAAACGCGCCAAATTTCTAGCAAAAATTTATCTAATCAAAATAAATAACTATAGATAAGGGAATTTTGATAAAGTAGGTACGACGTATATCTACCTAGCGCAGTATTCATCAAGGACAAAAACCTGTCCAGGAGAAAACCAACCCAGCGAACTATAAGGGTCGTTCAATCTATAATCGAGTGTCAAGTTCTGTAACATTTTGAAAAGGCCAGCGTGATCGAATTTGCAAGGATCAGCGCTTATGAAATCCTCCATTCCGTGTTTTCGTGCTCTGTCAGCATCCCCTTGAATTTTACTTATCGTTGAATTTTTGTCGGCAACTGAAACCGGCGGCGTTGGTTTGTGCGACTGTCCTGTCGCTCGATACATCGCCATTACCCACAAATGACATTCATTTTCGTCATCTGATGCGTAGACAATGTTATCCCCTTCGCGAACGGCATTGAAAAAGTATCTGATGCAACCGAAATACAAAAGATTAACCCCGAGTCATGGCGATCCATTAAAATTTGGGATACGCATTAAAAAGGGAAGTTGTGCGGTGGAAAGATGACAATAGTTTGTAGTAGTGCTGTGCGGGTACCGGAATACTTCGGATCGAAATTTCGGGAACCCGCACAGCACTACTTTGTCATGATATCGGAACTTCCTCTTCCCCTTCCTCTTATAATATCAATGAGATCGAAAAACGGGGCAAGAATCAGGTGTGAAAGATTGTTATATCACCTTTTTCACTAAGGGTTTCGGGGGGTAATTGATCGTAGAGTAATTACCTTCCGCCTTCGAGATCCATGCCCACCATCAAATTAGCAGAAGCGGCCTCGATATAGTCCACTGTATAGCCATCGAGTTGCATCATTTCCGAAGGCTCGCTTTTCTTTTCTTTGTACGAGCACATCGCAAATGTGTACTGCGAGACCTGGACCAAAACGTAGTACCGCTTCTTCCATTTCTTCCATACCGACTTTCCCAGCGCGTAAAGATACCCACAGTGTTTCATGTTTAATGGCTTATCCATTCGGCACGCAATTTTAATGCGGAGATCCTGATCAGGGTTATTCTTTGGGACTGTCATGCGGTGCCACTCAGGTACTTTGCAGGATAATGGCGTTGGCCGGATTATAACTTTACCAAGTTCTTTGTCCTCAAGAGCCAACATGCCAGGATTTTCTGTGTACAATCTTACTTTGACCACTGGAAGTGGATGTGTCGTAGAAAAATCACCCTGAGTGTCCCACCTGTGATAATAATGTCGTTGTTCAATAATATGAATACGTACGGAGAAATGTGTTCAAAGAAAACTCACATCGGCCTCGATGCCTCAGCTTGATCTGTTTGCAACTTTTCACCACTTTCCACTTCCATTGTACAGTATACTATTCTGTTTGGGGCAAGGCTCTTCAGACCTTTCACTTCCATGACGATTACCTCCAATTGGAAAGTCAATACCACATCCATCTTTGTTAGCTGGGGGTCGGAGTCGGCGGAGTCGCCCTCCAGCTTTGCGAGAGAACCCTGACTGCGGCAGCGGGAGCGCTCACCACGATGGTTGTAGCGCTTCAGCTTCTGCAGCCCGTATTTGCTGTCTATCGAACCCTTAGAGACCGGTAAAG
The DNA here is from genome assembly GCA_914767705.2 of Tenthredo notha. Lineage (NCBI taxonomy): Eukaryota > Metazoa > Arthropoda > Insecta > Hymenoptera > Tenthredinidae > Tenthredo > Tenthredo notha. Next base: position 7,766,685 of record OU611915.1, on the reverse strand, counting down.
ACTCCAAATTTGCCATTAGCAGGTTGATAGACGACTTGAGTTCCTCGATGTAGAGCGACTCCATCTCTTTTAGGAGAAACCGCGGCATTAGTTTCCGATCCTTCAATAAGAAACGGCATAGTCAGTTAAACTTTTCTACGTATCTTATCAAGGATACGTTATATCAAAAAACGTTTCAGACAAAAATTGTTGGGATAATCAAGACGCACGTTTTATGTCCTATACATATTTTCGATAAAACCATTCCTTTATGAACTAAACACGATTCGGTGAATGGGATTAAGTTCTTGTGACCATCATCAATGGTGCTTACCTTCTCCATTTCGTTTACTTTTTGCACGCGACCGTCCAGCTCCCTCCTGATGGCGGCAGCCTGTTCGTCGGCTGAGTCCAACAGGAGGGCGTTGAACAGAAGCTGATGCTCGAATTTTTTTATTCCAAGAATCTGTTGAAACATATCGTATAGTTGTTCCTTGGACAGTATCAACTCGGAATTTAAAGATTGTTGTTGCATTCTTGAGGGTCTTTTCGAGTCCTCATCTCCAGTACCCTTGAAGATACAGTCAAATTTAACCATCCAAGAGGTAAGGACGGTTTCCTTGCTCAAACCATCGATTTCCGGAAGGGATCGAACACGTTTCTCAATGTTCTTCCTAAACACCTCGCGGAAGTCGTACTGAGAGCAAGCACCGCTCTGCACCATACGAACTACCCTCTCGGACCTCAGGAAAACGTCGAAGTAACTTTTCACTGCGTTGTGAAACGCCTCGTCAGCCATTATCTGAGTTTCGCCCTTCAGAAAACTCTGTTTTCAACAACATAAAAAAATATCCCATTTGTTATGAGCCATAAGCGTGTTCTGTGTTCGCTTTCTCAGACCAAGATCAATTAGGATTCAAGCATATATTGGACACACTCCGTGTCCTTGATGAAAGGGTTTCATCTTCTCTATGTTACAAAGGAAGTAAAGAATACGAAATATGTCCGTCGATCATATTTGAAAGAAAAAATTTCAAGTTTCTTTGTAATCGATTTTGTTTCTACGATTGGAGGAAGCGAAACAGTTTTATGATCGTAAATTATCGAGAAAAATCATTCACTTTCTGTCAGATTAAATTTACAGTTGAAGGTTGTATGTATACCAGGTATCAAACGTAAGATCGACTGAAAGGCTTCAAGAAATTACTTAACTCACTTCAAAGGCTTCTTGTGACTGTGATATTGAAAATACAAGTTCAGTTCTTGACAAAGAAACCCCAAGGTACAATTTAAATCCCGCCTCTACTATCAATTCATTCAACTTCAAACATTATGCAGGTCTTTGAAAAACTCATTCCTTCCATGAAAATTGATAAAACAGAAAGGGAATAGCTTCGTCTCAGTTGGAATAGCAAATTGCAATTTCTGACATCAAGAAGAAAAATGAATTCTGTAAACTGGACTCATTTTGTACTATACATAAAAGGACGTAGTTGTAACATGGGATATCAATCTACTAATCATGCATGTCCAGCCGTATAGAGGATTGGGGCACATGGGCACCAAAAAAACTAACAAGGAGAGTATCGCACCTCCGGGTCATGGATCTTGACGAAACTTATAGGGGTGATTCCTTGAGCCAAAATATTAATTACCAGCTGAATAACTCTCTTGAATGGGCCTTTACTCTGTCAATTTACCTAAATGTACAACAGAAATCAGCGAAACCTGGATTTGGCACATCGCCATGAACTAACCAGTTTTTGTGCTGCGTTATGAGATTCTACATTGCACTGAATATTTGAACATTGAATACAGTCATTATTCTACATTAGATTGTTGAAATTTAACATCCCAGCTATAGAAAATCACTTTATTCTGCGCCTATTGACACATTACTACTAGTCGTTCATCACTCGTACAACATTCATTTGGTGAATCCGAAGACCCCTTCTGACCTGAAAAATGTTACATATGTAGTCTAATACTCCAACTGACAGCATACGAAATCCTGTGAACTACCACATAATATCGATTTCATCGCAATATTATATTGATTATTTCAGAAAAATACGTATATATTTTTATCATGGAATGGCATCATGTAATAAGTGAGGTTAAGTTGTTACTCTCCACTATATATGACTCTCTTCAGTTATTCATTCTTGAATGTTTCCACCAGCACTTACAGCTCTTGACTTTACAGTACTCTACATATTTGACAGATCTTGATCGATTCTTCTTCTTCTTCAGCTACTTTATGCCCCGTCTACACACGCACTTTAAGATCTCTCTCTATACCCAAATCAGGGTAATACCCTTTCGAGAAGTAGCTAAAATCTCGATCGATAAACGAGTGTCTGTACCATGGAAGGCCGCGAAAGGTGCACGAACGTGAACCCAACAAATATTGAATTCGCATTGGTCCTGGCTTGGACAAGTCGTATCAACAGCCAATGGGAATTCGACATTCCATCTGATTATTCTTCAGTTACGATTTAAATTTACGGAAGATCATTTATTCTGTGCCTCTGCGACTACTCGATTGCCCGTAATAAAATTAAGAATATTGTTAATTTATTGTTGGTGATTGGTTAAACTTGTTATTATTATTGTTATTATTGTTATTATTGTTGTTATTGTTGTTATTTTCTCGTTGTTTTGTTATTGTTATTGATATTGTTGATTTTTCATATATTGATATAAAGATGGCTAGTGGGCCAAGCACTGGGCCTTGCAATGAAGATTTCGATGAATCTTCATCACAAGTGCTCAGTGAAGTCCTTTATGCGTGCATAGAGATTTTGAAGCGCAAGGGCATCATCACCGAAAAAGCTGTGACAGAGATTTCTCATGAAGCTTGGCTTTTGGGTGATGAGATGGCAAACACATTACTCGAACTAGTTGAAGACCATGAGCTAGTCGAAGTAGAAGAGTTGTTTGCGGAGAATGAATTGCCAGAAAATGTGTCTGACGATAGCCAACTTGCTGAAAGTCAAGAATGTGACCAAGGATGTTCGCAAGAATCATCGCTAACAGGTGAGAATCTCGAATGGATATTATATATTTGCTGAATATAATGAAGTTCTAGAACAAGAATAACCAGACCAAAATGATTTGTAATTTTTAATTGAAGCTATATAATGTAACAATTAAATTGAAATAGACTAACTAGAGCTAAATAACTATACAACAAAATTAACTGAACTAACTATAATTAAACCTAAATAAACTAACAATTAAAATAATAAAATAGACTATAATTAAAACGAAACAAATAACATAATAAAAATTTGTTTTTCGACAGACTCGTCACCATCAATCAGCCAACCACTGTCCAGCGACTATGAGCCAGAAGAGAAGAAGTCAAAATTCGTGACTGTCGACCTGGAAAAAAAGATCAAAATCGTTAATCTTGCTCGACAACATCCCAAGTGGACATTGAAAACATTGAGAGCTAGAGGTGGTAACTGTTTATCACGGATGGACGAGCTTGCGCGATGGAAGAAAGAAGTTCAAAAAGGGGGCACCAGGTTTGATAAGACCTGCGCAATTAAAAAGTGGACCTACAAAAGATTCTGCGAAGCTCGTGACAAGCATTTGCCCATAACAACGAGAAATCTTCAAGAGTGGGCTTTGCAGGCTGGTATGCAATATCAGTCTGAAGATTTCAATTTCGTTGCTTCAATAGCTTGGGTGAATAGATTCAAGCAAGAACACCGCATCCGACAACGACGAGTGACCAAGCACGTGAAATCCACGGAAAAAAGGTCGTTGGAAGAAGTTTTGAATTCGGCAAAGAACTTCCAGGTGCAATGTGTCAATTCAATCTCTGGAATCGATCGTGACTATGTATTAAATACAGATCAGATGGGTTGCGAATATCGGTCCGATGTGCATCGAACATTGGAGCATGTTGGGCAGAAGAGTGTCGATGTATATTTAGGAGATATGAACAAGGTGACTCACACGTATACTGCCCAGTATACTATCACTGCATCTGGTAAGTTGCTGCCGAAGGTGTTCATTTGCTTGCAAGAACCCAAAGGTGCATTTGGTCCGAGAGTTGGCGAGCGGGTAGAGGCACTCACCATCGAATACCAGAATGTATATGTGACATGCTCAAAATCTGGGAAGCTGACAACAGCTTTGTTCGATGCATACACCAGCAATGTCTTGCAGCCATACGTAGCAGGCAGGAATTTTGCTCTAATATTGGACAGCTGGGGTGGACAATCCAATGCTAAATTGTTTAAAAAATTCGAGGATGAATCTGGAGAAACTTCTTGCAACTTGCAGATAATTCCGCCTGGATGCACACCTTACTGCCAACCATTGGATGTGTATTTTCACCGACAAGTCAAACTCCTCATCAAACAACTCCAGAACAGCACCTATTTGCTGCAAGAGCAACGGCAAATCAATAGTCGGGAGGATGCGATCAAAATTCAATCGCTTGTGACTCATCAACTCTGCGCCCCAATTTTCAGAGATATGATCGAGTACGCTTGGTTCGCTTCAAAGTTGGTCCCGACGAGAGAGGTTTTCATGAACGTCAAGGAAGTCTGTTTCCCAGAAAAGCCATTTAAAACCAGATGTAAGTGTGTATTAGCCATTGGCGATTGCAGTGGCAAGTACATTACTTTTATCAGGTGTTCATGGTGTCGGGAATACTTGTGCTTCCATTGCTTTTACGAGTTGTATCATCCTCGTCGATGCACAAAATCTTTCATCAACGTCTGAAAATCATAAATATAGTAATCATAATCATAACAATGGTAGAAAAACAACAATAATATAATAACAACGATAATATAATAATAATTATAAGCGGCATAGAAATATTCGGTCAAAAATAATCAGCACTTTTCAGAGCTACCAAAAACCTTTCACAAGAACGTATCGCTCATAAGCCAGTAGACACATTGAAAAAATCAATTTCACTGTGACATCATTGAACACGATGCAGCTGCAGATTCACGCATTGATTTGAGAATGCAACTTCTAGTTGCTTATTTATTTACAAATTTTTGTCTATGCAAGTAGGAGGGTTATTTAGAGCGTGGTTTAATACTTACCATCAGCTTCGTCTTCCGTTTCATATCTTCTTATTATGTTCTTTTTCTTCAAATCTTTGGGCTCACAACTTTGTTTTCCATCTAATTTGGACATGTTCGGATTTGCTGATATAGCTGTAACCCGTACTAATCTCTTGAAGGCTGCGATTGAACTGCACTGCACTCGCAATCTAATTAGTATTTGGTTTGGTAGGAAGTGTCCTCGGTTTTCGAACAAGCAGACGACGCATTTCTGAAGAAATGTCGAATATACGCGACGATCGATGTCAATACGTCAATCTATGCAGAGAGTCGTCCGATCCAATATATCAAAAATGATTGAGACCAAGAAAACCCAGACGGTAATATGTAATGGGAAGTATTTACCAAGTCTTGTTATGGAAGGCTATTTTTGCAGCAGTTTGATTCTCTATGAGGCAGTAGCTTACAAATGTCTAACCTTAAAACTGACCTCACTTATCCTGACCTAGCGTTGTCCCATTGAATGAATATAATATAGTATATACATATTCTTCTGAAATAATAAATGTAATATTGCGATGAAATCGTTATTATGTGGTAGTTTACAGGATTTCGTATGCTGTCAGTGGGAGTATTGAGGCTACATATATGCAACATTTTTCAAGTCAGAAGAGGTCTTCGGATTCACCAAATGAATGTTGAACGAGCGATAAACTACTAGTAGTAATGTGTCAATAGGCGCAGAATAAAGTGATTTTCTATAGCTGGGATGTTAAATTTCAACAATCTAATGTAGAATAATGACTGTATTCAATGTTCAAATATTCAGTGCAATGTAGAATCTCATAACGCAGCACAAAAACTGGTTAGTTCATGGCGATGTGCCAAATCCAGGTTTCGCTGATTTCTGTTGTACATTTAGGTAAATTGACAGAGTGAAGGCCCATTCAAGAGAGTTATTTAGCTGGTAATTAATATTTTGGCTCAAGGAATCACCCCTATAAGTTTGGTCAAGATCCATGACCCGGAGGTGCGATACTCTCCTTGTAAGTAAAATTTAATCAAATTACTTGGAATCGAGAGCACAACGTCTCTAATTGTTGTTTTGTGATCTTCGTTTGCCTTCGTGTCATGTCAGTGGGCTGTTTGGCGTTGAATGGATACGCGATGCACCTCGAGATGAAGACATAAAGTTGAATTCTTGTCTTGCGTTCTTCCTCTTCACGTTCCAATTTTTCCTACACAAATTCGAAAGTCATGATGATCTCAACGCATTGTCTCCATATGATAATAACGCTGTAGTAGCACCTATTTCGTTACACGTGCAGTGCATAGATATTGTGATACTTAGGTAAACCATAAGTGATCTTTCGCGTGCGAATAATGAGGCTTTAACTGCAACAATGTATGTATACAAAAAAGATCACGCCCGTTACAAACGAATTAGTAAATGATCTTGATACGGGGGTTTAAAAAGTTATCATAATCCATTCAACGCGGGTCTTCTCATAACTATTCATGAACTAGGAGTGTTGTTTCTGATAAAATAGCCCAGATAACTATGCAAATTCTGCATGATTATCCACGACTGAGCCTTGCGCTGCGTGTAATCCATGCTCAACGGTCTGTACACGGTACTATGCGGTTTTCAAGAGAAAAGAGAAAACAAAAAAGAAAAAAGAACCGAACAAATATGATCCAGGCTTTCATTGTAACAGGTAGGTATAGATATAATGAACTTAATTAGCCCGTTTATCACGTTCTTGATGGCCCTTTCACAGAACTACAATATTTCACCGAACAACGAGTATCGTTTCAATGAAAAGTTTCCTCCTTTCAATCCGTGAGATGCCTTCCGCATTCCATAAAGCATATATAATGACGGTCCGATAGAAAAAGGTGGATCGTTATATCATTGGTATTATTTCCGCGCCGTTCTTCGACTCATGCAAAGAAAACTGAACAAGGGCAAAAAGCTCCATACAAGGAATCGCCTTAGGGAAACTCACTTGCAGTTCAGCCTCGGTTTTTTCGCTGGCAACTGACGGTGAAGGGCTTGTTGGCCGGGGCGATGACCGAGCGTAATTAGCTGCGTCTTGAGCAGCCCCCATAGAAGGTGAAAGAGAATTTCGAGCGCTGGATAGATTCGGTACATCTAGACCTGCGGCTACGGCTTCCTGTTGTGCGGCTAGTGCCGGGGCACTTACGGCACCTCCTCTTCCATGAACCCCGTGAACGCTGCCGCCGTGAGTTCCAAGGGAACTCACGTGGCCCGCCACGTGATTCGAACCCCCAGCGGAACCAATGCTACTTCCGGTCGGTCCGACGGACCCGCCACCCCCGCCACCACCAGGGTGAGAATGGTGGTGGTGGGAGCCGTGGGAACCGTGCGAACTACCTTCTCCTCCGCGATGGTGGTTCTGATCCTCGTCTGTCTCCTCCTCGGAGGAGCTCGGATCTATCATGGTGCCGACGCCAAAGCCGTCGGTGTGCACAGGTTTTGGTCTGCCGTTGCCGTGCTCGAAGATCCACTATTTGTTCCCCTCGGCTGTCGCGCTCGATTTTCTGCACTTTCTAGAGAAAGTTTAAAATTTGACACACGGTATTTAACTTAAGTATTGTATGCAAAGATTAACACTCCCACAAATTATCATAGATCAAGAAACTCTACTCTGAATTCTGAAATCTGAAGACTCTAATCTACTTTCTCGTGCATCATAATACTTCTAAGCCGCACGAGTCCTAAGCTATTAGGCTCCATATTTTGTCTAGCGAGAGAGCCTTGCGCCAAACTTGCACCTAGCGGCGAGCGTGGAAGTATTTTGTTGAGAAAGCAACTGCACTGAAATACTGATGTTCGAGCACTAGAATAGGACTTCTAAACAATGTAGTGATAGTAAAAAAAATATCCATAATAGCCTGTTAGAAACAAATGTGTGAAATGTTAATGTAGTTGAAAAGACTACAGAACGTTACGTATGTTCATCGAAGATGTTAACCAGCGAATGACTTATATCTGTCTCTCATCGATCGAAATGTTACATTAAAGATATTGGAAAAGATATTTCTGCTATAAGTTCAATATCTGGAATTCCAACAAGACTTTTATTGAGCCAGCTTTTATGAATATGACAGATTTCTTAATATTGACAGACTGCCCTCAACAACTCAACTCTTTTGATTGAAAGAAAAAAAAAGAAAAAAAACCAGGGTAATGTTAACGGAGTTAGTGAACCTCTATATTGATATCCAAATAGTTACGAGGCTTTTTAGGTGGGTACCAACGTTATGTAAGAGAATTTTAGGGACTTCAGGGTTGCGTCAGAGCATATGCTTCAATCCGAATGGTTATAGGTATGTTTATCTTCAAATGGCTGTAACTCGGAAAGTACGAAATATGAATTGTGTCTTTTTACAAAAAAAAAAATAAAAAAAACATCGAGAGGCATTTTATGGTCATCTTATGGTCCGATATATGTCCGCATTATACTGTACTAAATACCACCATCGGTTTACTGGGTCACTGCAATTCGTTATCGGCAATTTACCCATTACGAAGTTTGTTCAAAATTACAGACGATGCTTATCAGTTTGCGGAGTACTTTGGTCATGAATTAAGGGTTTATGACTAACATTTGCGGAATAAGTACAGTTGAAAGAATTATACTCAAGGGTATACAGAACAAGTATACGGTTTCTTTGCGCAAAGTTTTACGTACCATATCTGAGACACAGGATTTTCAAAAAAGACAGAGAATGAAAGACTGAAATTGGTATTTCAATGAAATAGAGGATGATCCACGCAATTTGTTTGACTTCTAATAAAGTCCTATACCATTTATTGGCGGACAAGATAAAATCTAACTGTTATAGCTGCGGCTCAGCCCTGCCTGTAAATCGATCCTATTAATCGAACTTCGCTGTCAAATCAATCAAGCTGAACCTTGAGCTATTCATTTTAATCACCAGTATAAAGCATCAGAGTTTTTCCGCCCTGTGGCCTCGAGGGAGTAACAAGAGGGTTGTTTTTGGAGGTGACCTTGACGCAAAACCAAAATAGTGTCATGACTTTAAAATTCCAGGGGAAATAAATTTTACCCGATTTTTTTATTCCTCTTCCTTTATTTATTTTATTTTTTTGTTGTTGTTCACTCTTGTGAAATTGAATTATTTCATCAAAAGGTCACATTTAATTTTCGTGAAAATTTCAAGTATCATTTGGTTTTTCTGGCAGTAAGAAAAAAAATGGGTGGCTTATAACAAAGCCTTTGTATAAAAGATAAAGTTACCGGGGACTTGGGAGAATCGCGATTAAATATTTTATCACTAGCCCGGTTGATTAAACTAATGAGGAGGTTTTATTCACGAAAGGCGGTTGGGTCGCTCGGAATACATATAAATGTCTAATTATACAAAAGTTAGCAAAGGCTTCGAAAGGCTTAGCGACAAGTTTAAAAATAGAAGGCTAATGATGCCCTCTCAAAAACACAAACAGAGTTCAGGACCGTTATGATTAAAAAAAATAAAAATAATATATATATATAACATAACATTTTTTTCTTCATCCCATGTAAGCCACTTACATTATTACGGAAGCTCAATCTGAAGAGACACGTACAAAGTCAAAATAAGAACGAAGAAAAACCGTGTAGAATTTACGTGTCAAATATGAATGACTTTTATAATGAAATTTTATCTAAATCGATATACAGGTACTCATATGAAAATCTAAATCCCCCATCACGAAATACCGCATCGTTTTAAATTCCCCGTTTTCTTTAGACCCCACAAATCTTTATATACTTTATATACTATGTGACCTATGTATATAGTACAGGCTTCGATCGAGAGACAAAAGACTGTTAGGCAAAATTTCAGTGTATACATATATCAAAACGATGGGGAGAAAGATATCTTATTATAGAACAGTAGATCATGCAGTATATCGTGTCTGAATAGAATTAAACAAGTATTGAAAATAAATCAGCGAATGATATGAAGCTGCCTAAATATATACAAGATTGAATAAACCGCGTCACGTCAACGCACGCATTTGCAAAAGATTGATTCACATTTTTCGTTCGAGTATATCAAATCCGTACCAAAAATCAGAGTGATTATATTCCATATACGTCCTTGATTTGAGATGATAATAAAAAAAAAAAAACGAAACACATTGATTTTTTAACGTCTAAATTATGCATATCCGGCTTTTTCTTTAAATTAGAATGACGATTGGATGTAAAATTGAGTTTCTCGATTCGTTATCATGACCCACTCCACACTTAATTGTTACATCAATATAATTCACCATGGACGAATAATTTTAATATCAAATTCTGGGTAAATTGAAAGATTCAAATGTACAAACCTATTATGCAACGGGAAATAGAACCACTTTTCTTTATTTTTTTATTTTTTTTCTAATTTTTTATTATTATAATAGAATGTGAATATCGACGTGAACTAAACGAACGTTCAAATCATGAATAAGGTTGTCAGCTACGTTAACTAAAGATAAAAATTGTCAAAAATTTGATTGCGAAATGATATAAAATACAAATATTAGAGTTTCAATACCACGAATCTCCGCGCGTCGAAAGACTTCGAAGTCGCAGTCTCCGCTTAGTTGCGCAAAGTGATGATCAATTCTTATAAGGTCTTCACTATCAGCTGCGATAAATGGATTTGTAAAAAAAGAGAAAAAAACTTTCAAAAAATATTACGTTCCTAACGAATAATAATCAACTAACGAACTAACTCTGAGCAAAAGGCAAAAAGCTCGCGTGGAGAACACAGTGCAAACATATTGATTGTTAGACTGTCGTATTGCGCTTTGCCCCCTCTAGACTTCAGGAATTGAGTTAAACTGGGAAACACAGTACTGCCGCGCACAATCCCTGGAGCCAACGCTAACCTAGAAATGACAATTCGGTACTACGAGAGACGGTAGTACATTCATGATTGCAATGTTGTTAAAAAATTGCATCGTCAAACCGAAAATCAACGTCAATCTATCATTTAAAGCATTTCATGGTCTATTGAGGTGACCAAATCGATCATTACAGTCTCATACTATTCGAAGCAAATTATCTGAGTAAAAAAGCCAGAGCTTTCAAATATTAAAAAATGTCCAGAAGGCGGGAATGACTGTTAAAGAATTTTTGAATTCATCAAAAGGTTAGGCAGCTGACTAACCGACAAAGTGATAACGACTATATCATCAACTCTAAGGACGTTCTATTCACTTTTTCTATACTCTATGCGCTGTACGCCATGCGATATTGATTTTTTTTTTAAACTTCTAGGCACTTTTGAATTTACTTTAGGCGTTTTGTTTTTTTTTTTGCTTTCTTTTCTTTTAAATGAGCCATGAGTCAGGGATATTGGATCAGTGGGAAATTCCCTGACGTAATATTCCCGCATGAGGTCCTGGGGGTAATGATAAAACATGAACTGAAAACTAACCTAGATCGTCTCCACAAGATAAATTTTCTTGTTTTTAACCCGTGAGAGAGCTAGTATTGCCGCTCCTGTTTCAGTCGACTAATATTATCATATGAAATTAAAACAGAAATCTTTTTCAGAAAATTCTCACTGTATGAAGGAATGAAAAATTGAACGATATAATATTCTAAGAATCTAATGACAAATATCACATAGCTTATTTCTCCAGTTTTGCGAGAAATGAAAAAAACAAAACCGTTTTTTCCCCCGTTACACCGTTGTTCAGGTGGCGCGTTCGACTGATTTCTACGAGGGTCGAATAAAGTTCTCCGGAGGGAGCCTGTGCAGGGCAAGGTGGTGGAATAGCAAACAACGCATACTCTTTGGGATCGATCGGTCTCGCGCACGACTCTTAATAAGCATTGCTAAAAGTTGTACAGGCGCAGAACTGACTTCTTATTCTTTTATCAACATTAGCACAGTGGCTTTTATCTCTCAATATATACTCTACAGTATAGAGCCTCGCTATGATAATGCCCCACGTGCTCATGATAATTTACACCTTCATTATTAAATTATTGAAAAATTTCTAAAAAATACTTTAATCCAGAGCTACAATTATTATACAAAAATAGATCTTGTCAATCCTTAATCCAAGCAATTAAGATTGACAATTTCCAGTGGCTGATATATTAACTGAAAACTTATTTATAATCAGAAATAAAACCGAGGGCAAATATGTGTATTTTAATACGTTTAAAAATATGATGATAGCTATAATTAGTTTAGACTTTTGACGATCAATTTTTATCCTAAAACTATATCATTATCAAATTTCACTTCTAGATATATCCGGCTTTTAATTGTATCAGCATCACTTTTTGAACAATTTTTTTTATTTTTCCGGGCAAGTCAATTTTATTATCGCATTCATTCATCGCGTCAATCAGTTCCTTTCGATTCGATTCGCTTCGGTTAATCTTTATCCGAGAAATAACAGAATGATTAATGTTTATCGAATTCTTTTCAATTTATTAATTACAGGGATGTTCGTCAAGCTAGAAATCGATGAGGAATAACTAGATTGTACAGCGTGTTGGTATACTTTCGTTTTTATTTCAGATTTCGATATAAAAACTTTATTCGACCTTTATGGATTATACAAAACGTACAAACAGCATTGATATAAGTTCAGCCAATCATTATTTCGTATTGCACAATCTTCTGATATATTGTATAAATCGTGGAAACTTGGACCCAAAGAGCAGAGCATTATTATCGTTTTTTCCACGATGATTGGAACGTTTCATAGTTTTTAAAAAATATTCGTCGTTTTTTCTAACAAACTAGAAAAAACAACAAACTACAATTTATTATGAAAAACTATTTCAATTTTCCTGAGAAAATCGTTGAAATCGTAGAAATTTATAGAATTATAATTTTGCATATAGGTATTTTGTTAATATATTTTGTTAATTGCATAATAAATGTTATACTTCACGCGACTTTCACAGCTTGTATATATATATAAATATATATATATATATATAGGTATAGTATAAAGAAGATACGTAACAAAATTTCTCCAAGTTTGATATTTAGTCGTAAATGATATCTTACACAATACTATGAGTGCGACGAACTGATGATGATGATGATACTGCAAGATTATACGGTTATTAGTACTGTATCAAATTCTCTATTAAAAGAATTTTTGTTTATTTTTCTTTTTCTTTTTCATTTCCTGTATTGTCATGATTGTATTAGTCATGAATTAACGTGACTCTTCGTGACTGATCTCCCTTTAAAAAGCAGATAAACACCACCGTAACAGTTGCTAAGAGAAAAAGATAAAAACTGAAAGAAAAAAATACCAGTCAAACCGGTTCGATAAGAAATCATACATCGTACTACTATGTAACATTATACAAAGGTGCTTTTACGTAATATATTTATAGACCACGATTATGTGGACCAAAATTTTCTATAACATCCCTAGCGAAAATGATTCTACGAATTTCTAAAAATTGGAGTTCTTTCTAGTTTTATTAACAACAACACAGATTTTTATTTGAAAAACTACAAATATCTACAATTTTTTTATAGTAAACTATAAAGTAGTCGAAATTTCCTCAAAATTTGTAAGAGTAAAAATTTCTGCCATGTGTTCAATTCTTATATCAAGAAATTAAATGAAAGATCTCGACTATTTTGAAAATTATAAATTATTATGCCTGTATTGCACCCATTGCCAATCAATTTTTCAAAAATATATACATAAATGTATCTAAATACAAGTGAATACACGATTTTTAATTAATAGATATGTTTTGATTATTGAAGGTATAATGCACGTTTTTTTAGTAGCTAATCAAAATTCTGATCTCTGACCTTGTAATTGCTAATTCGCAAAGATTACGCAAGGTATAACGTCATAGTTTTAACATATTTGACAGATCGGAACGGTTTCGTGGTTTATCCAAGAAACTGAGTAAAAGGTCATTGGCCGACGTTCATGACGCAGGCTGCACATTAACAGGAGTGTGTGAATTAAAATGATCATTAACAGTATCCGCGGTGGAAATTTTTCTCTGAAAATTTGTCTGAAAAAAAAAAAAAAAAAAAAAAACTAAAACTAAAATCGAAACACAGATCAGTGAAGATTAATCGCTCTTAATATTTCTGATTTACTTTGGAAATGTCGCAATTTTCAGACTCCTCAAGAGTTTTTCGAAAGGATCTCGTTGAAGTAAAAAAAATGTAGGACAAAAATAACTTCCAAGTTTTTTTTCTTTTTTTCTTTTTACAATTGTTTTTACAGAAGTATTGATTTCCTCCGGAAGTTTTCAGGCCTTTCAGATTCTCGGTCAAACAAAGAAGAAGAAAAAAAAACAAAAAAATCCGAACGAATTTTGGCGCCTCTCACCAAATTTAAGAAAAAAATAAAATAAAAATATTCAAAAGCGATAGAATATATTAATTGAGTTCAAAGGTAACAGAAATAATTCAAATTACCTGGAAATCGATAACAAAGTATAATTTGTTCCTGAAATGTCTGACAGACGGCTAATCTGCGATCAGTTAAGGAATTATTACATCCAATTTTACTCAACTAATTGCGAGAATTCGTAGAATAGATTTCTATAGTTTTATTATTATACAAATCTGAAGCTGATTAGCCCGCGTCTAGACGACCGCATCCTACTTACGTATGATTTATGCGTAGTTATATAAATGTCAATGTCAAGTCTATAATATAATATTGCTGCAGCGTTATTTTGACTTATAGTAATAATTAGGGCTATATCGCATAAGAATTAGGATTCAAATAAAAGAATGAAAAGAAATATAGGAAGTGAAATAATTAGCTGATATTAGAGATGTAGAAACGCGTTAGGGTCAGGGATCAACATGTATTGTTGCAATAATATATCGAGGAACACTTGGCCCCGTGCCAAACTCGGTAGAAATAGGTTATCGATTATCTCTGCCGGAGTTGAAACCGTTTCAGAAAGCGGGCTTCCAGCTGTTACGCTCGGGAACTCGGAACTGCGGGTCTGCTGTTCGCCATAAAAGGGAATTTAATTATAGTTGACTATGTCAACGGCAGTTCTGCGATCATAATCTCTACATAAGATCCTTTCAATACCGTTAAAAATGGTCAAATAATAGTTAATTACGGTGAAAACCCAGGAAACTATCTCCTATAGCTTAACAATGTCGAGTCGCAATTCTAATGCGTAAAAAAAATGATCAAAACTAATTTGAATTTCCCGCCAAGCTTCGATTTTCGCATCTCGCAAGGTACGCGCCATAATCAAAGTCGTTGCATCGATAGTCGAGATGAAGCCTGGCTGTTAATTCCTCAAGCCTGGTTCTCAATAAAATACAGTCGTAACACGAACAGAATATGCCTACACGGATGAACAACACATACATGTTGCCTGCGTGCAGAATTTTCGCGGCGTATTGGATACTAGGCTTTAAAATGTCACCACGAGACACGCGACTTGGTTGTTTGTGGGG
Organism: Tenthredo notha; assembly: GCA_914767705.2. Lineage (NCBI taxonomy): Eukaryota > Metazoa > Arthropoda > Insecta > Hymenoptera > Tenthredinidae > Tenthredo > Tenthredo notha. Next base: position 7,751,194 of record OU611915.1, on the reverse strand, counting down.
GTTTTGTGTTGTCTCTGGTCTGGCTGCGGCTGTTCTGCGGTTTGGTTTAACTGGGTGACAAATAATGACGTGTTCGGAGGTGCTTCCCGGAGGTTGGCGGTCGTAATGCAGGACCGTAGATGAAAATAAGAAAACAAAAAGAAAGTAAAACACCTAAGCTAATCGAGATTAGTATGAGATTTGTTGTAAAATGTGAGCAGCGTCGATACGCAAGATTAAGAAGGACTACAGTCCTTAGAGACGGGCTAAATAAATCCGTGAAAATAATGGATATATTTATTTATTTCCGTACCACTGCAGCTGATAATAATTGCATGGATCGACGCTCCGAATTTATAAATAAAATAAAATTCTGATCGCCATGTACCAATTTCTAAACTTGCGAAGTCGCGTCTTGCAGTTTTCAATTCTTGGATTAATTTTCCTGTCATTCTACGCCTACTACTACACCGCGACCAATGAAATTCATCAGCTGGCAATATTGACTAGCGGCAGTAAGTACGAAATATAGTAACAACTAAAAAAACAAAAACAAACACAACACAAAAACTTGACAAAAAAAACATAAAGAACAAAAGAATCAACGAGAAAACAATTCACTGACGTTTTTTCTGATTAAAAATAATTTGTCTGAATGAATGGTTTATTAAAATATAACTAGTTGAATGTTTCATTATTTCAAATTCATTCCATTCGTTCAAAATCTGTTTTTATCCCGTTTTGTCTATTTTCTTGCAAGAAATACAAAAAAAAACATAGAAAACCGATTTGATTTATGATTTTTCTGAATTCAAATGCAAAAATATGTTTCTTCTGTTTTAATATTTAGATTCTATCAGAACACTACACTGACACTAAAATTTCAATATTTGAATTTTTCTAAAAAGCTGTGCATTACTTTAGGAACAATTTTGTTCAAACTTTCAGGTCAATCACCGGGCACGGTGATCCGCTCTATTTCTAATACTAGTGGAAGCTTAGAGCCAAAGAACACTACCCTAGAACCGGCGGTTCTGAATGGATCATCGCACAACATAAGCAACTATAATCCATCTATAACAACATTCTCGACATCGTACAGTTCACAGTCGCCGCCTTCGTCTAATATATCAAAAACCGGTGAACAGCTGGCGGCGGTTAAACAGCCGGTGAAAGGGCAAAATGTTGGAGAAAGTGGAGGAAAATCTGTGAAGGATGATTCAGCTGCTGCGATTTATCAAGCCGGTCATTCGGTACCGATACCAGAAAAATGCCCCGACTTTGGCGCCGGGTTAGAACTCGTCATTCTTATTATGTCTGCGCCAAGTCATGTGGAAGCCAGAACAGCGATACGGCAAACCTGGGGCCATTTTGGTCAGAGAAAAGATGTGAGCGTTGCTTTTCTCCTGGGAGATACAACGGACCAAAAAATGGGTAAGGTTCTTTTGCGGGAACAGGATATGTACGGGGATATTATTCGCGGCAAGTTTGTTGACTCCTACTCGAATCTTACCTTAAAAACAATATCGGCCCTTGAATGGGTGCGCGACTATTGTACAGAGGTAAAATTCGTGCTTAAGACTGACGACGACATGTTTATAAATGTTCCCAGGCTATTGTCGTTCATAAATAAACGATCTAACGACAGAAACGTGATATTTGGTCGGTTGGCACGAAAGTGGAAACCCATTAGGAACAAGAAGAGCAAATATTACGTTTCTCAGGCTCAATACAAGCCTGAAGTTTTTCCAGACTTTACCACTGGACCAGCATACTTATTGTCCAGTGACATTATAGCTAAGCTTTACAAGGGATCATTAGAGCAGACTTATCTAAAACTAGAAGACGTATTCACTACAGGTATCGTTGCCCACAAATTAGGGATAAAACGAACCCAAGCTAACGAATTTTTGAACAAAAGAATATCGTTTAATCCGTGCAACGTACAACGAAGCATAAGCATCCACATGGTTAAGTACAGCGAGCAATTTGATCTTTGGAAAAAATTGCTCGATGGCAAAAGCAAATGTAAATAATAGACGCATTCAGATATTAACCAGTACTTTATTGCCCTGGTATAAAATGTCAGATAGTAATCGATAGAGTCGGTTAGCGTTTCGGTCAGGTTCCCAGACACGGCTTGATCGCTTGTCTATCTGCCTATATCCATATCGTATCCTGTCTAAAAATTCTGTCTGGATTTCATATCCGGATCAATCAGCATCCTATCTTTTGCACAAATATGTCTGGTTTTCATACTAGTCCATCTGGAAATTATCCGTAACAGGCAGACCGCCTATTCCAAAGTCCATCCGGTTGAATCCTTGTATTCGGTAGTAGAATCGACCTGAAATCGTAAATCTGAACCCGAAGTATTCTAAGTCCTCTGACAGGGCTCTGTGTACGGTCCTAGCCGCAAACCCTTGATTTAACATACATATATTTTCACAAAATTCTAATCTATACTCAGCGGTGCATATATACATCATTATCATATTATTAGCAATTATGCTTAACGGTATAGTAATTGCGATTAATAATTATGGAAACTGTCGGTTATTATAATGCTTTTATTTAATCTCAAATATATTCGGTAACTTCGAACAGCACAAATTCATAAATGGCATGGCATGTTAACTATGTATATTTTCAGTTGACTGAACTTCATTTTTTATCAAAGATTAACTGACTGTTCAATTTCACTCGTCTGTTTAAATGGACTTGGTTCTTGTATTACTATCTATAGTCAATCAACGTCCTCATATCAACTATTATTGAAAAGTCAACTTGCTACGCTGAAAATAATAATGGATACTGAATTTCCATAGATATTATTATATGTTCACTGTAAGCGTTACACTGAGCAAGAACTTTTGGAACTCTATAGGAAAGAAATTAAATTAAGGAGATATTTGGAACTCGGATATTCAGTTGAAATATCTCAGCTGCATTTTTTTTTTTTTAAAACCTTTGAATGGCTTAACTCCTATTATAGAATGTAGCCGCATCTCAGCTGCATTAAGGTGGTGCCCTACCCAATTCGACCTTTTCTAAAAACATTGGGCTGAACGGTGCTATTAAATGGAATATCTCTGACCGGGTACCGAAAACGGTAAAAATGGCTCCGTAGCGCAATTCTATAGGCGATTTCGAACACGTAGGTCCCAAAATATATTCGTTTCACGCTAAAATAGAGAAATTTTACGGTCGAAATACCGATTTGGTCCAGACAGAATAGGGAAACATGACAAGAATGTTCCGCGTGCACCCGAACAATCCCCAGACACAAAAACCACTATTTTACCAGACAGCAGCGGATACAACCCCGTCTATCCAGTTTTCTATCCGTCATTTTAAGCAGGGTGATAAGGAAATTGGCCGATATAGTCGTTCAAGCTCTAGTGAATCTCGCACCATTTTAATTTGCGTGAAAACTTCAATACCTTATTGTTACGAATATAAGGAGAGATTTTGTGTCCTGTAAATGACTCGACAAAATCGTACTTGACTCATACGTACGTGTAGGGTTGCAAGTATACGCAATTCCTATGGATGAAATGATTGAAATTGAATCTCAAAATTACAGGTCAACTTATATTCAAAACAATATAATACTCTTAGTCTTAGGATGGATTTTCCTTTTACTCATTTTTAATTGAACCGGTGCCGGTTTGTTCCTCGCTATTTTATTTCTTTATATCTAGTATTCAGTAGTCCAGTGTTTAGTACTTAATTTCCTTCTTTACAAGGTGTCGGAACGTTTACAATTAGGCTTAAGTATCAAGCGGAACAAAATTTTCGCCGTTATTTATCACAATTTGACTGACTATTTACCTCGTTTGACGACTATAATTTATTCACTGGCTTGCTCAAGTATCATGACAATTTATTAGCAATGTTAAACTTTATATGACACACCATCATACGTACTGATACATTAAATTCGATTACTTAAGGCCCATCCCTAGTCGACCACCTTCTTTTGGTCGAATTGTGTCACATTGTATCGAAAGGAGGTGGGCGACTAGGGATGGGCCTTAATATACTTCGTTGATGGTGTAGCGTCGTAAACATTCAATTGAAACTCAAAATTCGGAAAATAATATTTTCATATTCCCAACTGACAAATTATGTGTATCGCTATCTCGACTGACAATATGTTAATATTTATAAATCAAGGTGTTCAGTGACCTGGAAAATCAAGGTGTTAAGGCAATCTAAGATAACCCAATTGAAATATCTCGAAATTTCTAATCGTCTATCTGTATAATTAAGTAGAAATGAAAGCAAGTCATTATGAAGATTTGAATGACGAAAAATAACGCGACTTTTACTATTAAAAAACCGTCGAGATATTTCACCTACCTGAACACCCTGATCGTATTATATATGATGTCTCAAAACAAGTGTATCAAAACTTATTGATTATTTTATTTATTTATTTTTCTTTTGGTATATTTCATGTGATTGTGATTATTTGTAATATATATATATTTATCTTTATACAGAATGACAATCGTTAAACGTAAATTATATTCATCCTCATTCCCTAGTTGTAATTGTTAGACAATCTTTTACGTGGGTGTAATTTTTTGAATTCATTTTTATTTATTTCCTTGTCTTCTTTTCCCTTTTGTTTTACCTTATATACATACTTCTTTGAAAGACGTGAAGATATATCTCTAATCCAAGATTATGTTTTATCCACCACTTGTAATAATAATAATAATAATAATAATAAAATAAAACCTAATACATGTAATAATATGTTATGTATACTTCAAAGTGAGTGCTAATATGAACAATCTAATTAAATCAGCGATTGCAAATTTTCTGTTAGAAATGCGAATTTTGATCTTATATTATCATTGATTACTGATCTAATCGAATTATTAATCATCATTTTATGTCGTTGTAAATATTGAACAATGAAAATTAGTGTTTCCAAAGTTTCAACTAAAGAAAAAAGAAAAAAACAAAAACACTATTTTCATAGATCAACGATTACTAATTGATTAACATACGGTGAGGTTTTGGTGAAAGGTGATTGCCGAGTGTACATTAGCTGATTCACTCGTTCAGCCGGCTGAACTCAGCTTACAGGGCAGCTAACACATGCGCAGTGGACTGTCTCCTTTCACGAAAATCTCTTGGCACATATTTAGGTGAATTAATGAAGACAATGATTTATAATTTAATAAATTTGATATTTAAAAGCCTGTAATATATTGTCACGCATGTACAAAAAAAAAAAAATGATCATTCCTCGTATATGTATTATAAAAATAAGATAAAAACTTGACTGAAGATCCAATACTGTGTTTTATACTTCCTCGCAATAATTATGTATGCATAATTATATCTTGCGAAAGTTTTAATCAATTCAAGAAACGACCGCCTCTCAAGTATTATATAAGCGCACCGTTATAACGGCTAGTAGTTGTAATTGCGCAATTGGTAACTCCGTTATATAAAGGAAAGACGAATTTTTTTATTTTTTTTTCGAATCTATGTTATCTTTCAGGCGATAATCAGATATTCTATTGGTCTTTGAAATTGGTATTTAATTAACGTTTGAGAGGATCTAGGGCAGTATATTATTAATATTATACGACAGCCGTGTGTCCCGTATGGCCATAAAATTTCCGGCTGACTTAATATCGCATTAATTATTGTGCGACCTCTTGGCAACGGCGCAAAAACCTGGAAATCGTGGAAAAAAAAATTACCACCAGTTTGATACTTTCACTTCAGGTATCTCAACAAATTATACCTTACACCACGTATAACACATCTCTGCAGGGGCGAAAGGTAGCTGCGCAGTGCCCCGGCATATCTGCGGGATTCAGATATTCAGATAGAATAAGCAAGAGAAAATAATTTCCGTTACAGAATTTCAGGACTTGGTGGCAATAATAAGAATCTAGGGGTCCGGTCCAGCAATTTGGAATCTGAAACAAATAGTTTTCTCTTTTACCACCCTGTACATATATTGACCTACATACAATCCGAATTTCTGTTATTCAAAATAACCGTTGGCTCCGTTGGCTCCTAGCATTTGATTTAAAATAAACGAATAAAACAGTACCACAGTTAGCCAAAGCTATCGACGCGTGTTCATACCGTTAATTACGACCTTCTAATATCACGTTATATCTGCTAGATATGCACCGATACGTTGTAGAACCAGGATCAATGCCAAAGTATTTTCAAATCTTGGCGGGCCGCACCCTTGTATCCCATATGTGTACGCGAATACAATCGATTATTCGCATCGCTCGTTGACTGAAGAATAGAACGAAATACTATTCTTCATTCAACGTATCGCTTGATATTTCCAAAATATCCATATACCATATTATTTGCATAATAAAATGGATAATTGCCTAAATATATTTCGTGTTATAGTATTATTTGTATTTTCTGTTTCATTTCCAGAAGTCGTATTAGTCAGAATACGTAACCTGTTGACCATGAGAACTTCGCTTCGAGTCGCAGTTGTCGATAAATCGTAAAAAAAATATATATATATATATATAAAATGTGTCTGAAAAATTATAAATTTCACTACTGAATACAATTTCTTCAAAATCACATACCTACACGTGGCATTAAGTGAAAATAAATGCCGTTAAAAACCTAAGGTCTATTAGCGAGATAGCGACTTTAACGATTAATGATATAGAATTGAATTTCAAGATTGATTTGGGAGGAAATAATTTATTGTTGATTTTTTAAAATCTTCCTGTATAATAGCTTACAAAAATTTCCGTCAACCACGATCGCGCCATCTCTACGCCGGAGTGTCGAACTATTGAAATTTCTGCTACTCTATCAAAGATTTAATCCGTGACCGAAAAGTGCGGTTGCTCGGATATTTGCCACCACCACCTTAGCGGCTTCGTGGCTTGAGTAGCAGTTCAGTAGTTTCATCGAGTTTATCAACTTGTTCGACTCGACGGCGAAAGCCCTACCTAAATTAAAGAGTTGTCGAAATTTGAAAAACGGCACAGTGGCCGTAGTAGAAGCTAGAGATCCGCGTCCATAGAGTGTGTGGGTGCGTGTAGATGGTTACATAGGTATACTAACGTAGTGTGATAGACAAAAGCTTAAAAGTATAGAATATAAAAACGACAGGAAAAAAAAAAAAACAAAAAAAACAATAGAACTACGTATCAACATTACAAACGTATTGCAGTACATACATACGTTTTTGTGCGTGTGTCTAAATAATAAGAGAAGATTTGGAGGAGGAGGAAGAGGTGAGAAGGATAAAAAAGAGAATCATCATAATCATCGTATATCGTATACCGGGATAGAAACGAGAGAAGAGAGTTTAGATCTTTCGATGTGACCTAATCGTTGTCAGAGGGCAAATGTTTATCGAGTAACAACAAGTAAAGAAAAACAAAAAGCGAGAAAAGAAAAAAATACAAAACAACAAAAAAAAAAAAACAACAACGACTGATCGCGACGACTACATAGATTCGGGATAAGGAATATAGTATTATAACTAAGATATCTGACTAGGGAGGGCGTTAGGCCGTGACCCTGAGCCAGTTTTGCAGACGCAACTCTGTGTGCCAAAGTCACACGGTGATTATTATCATCATCATCATCATCATCATTCTTAACGAAAAGGAGTGATGATATCTAATAATAATAATAATAATAATAATAATAATAATAATATTCGCGAGTGAGAGAAATACGCGAGAATTAGCGAAATTTATTTCGAAACCGCAGAAACAAAAACCAATATCACTACGAGGAAAAATAGAAAAAAAAATTTTAAAAAATAAATAAGTAAAGAAAAAAGGAAGCAAGGAAAACAAAAAAAAAACGAAGCAAAAACATATTGGTTATTAAAAATATACGGAAGATAACCCGAAACAAAGAAAAAAAAAGAACAAGAATAATAATAATAATAATAATATCAACGATTTATCCAATTTTTAGTTGTTTATTTATTTTTATTTTTTGTTTTCTACTCCCATTCTACCCTAAATCCGTATGAATAAATTTTGTTCGAAATAAAATAACATCACAAGATATAATTATAATTATAATTATAATTATAATTATAATTGAGTCTATCATAATCAGTTGTCGTATTAAATATTTTTTTTTTTTTTTTCATTTTTATTATAACACACCCACACATGTATAAAAGATTATTTTTTTCTCATCAATCTTTTAACTTTAACCTTTTCGCCGACGTTCGAACGTTTCGAAAGACAAATTCCTAAACACGTACACTATACTTTGTTCACCGTGTTAATCGACGTATCTGAAAAGGAATATACCGCCTAATATACATAATATACGTAGCTATATAGACACTTATTACTACATATACCTAACCGTACTTGAAAGTCGGATTTGCAGTTTCCTCGTTTAGTCTGTTGTTGTTATTGTTGTTTTTCTTTTTCTTACCTTCTCTATTATCTCTTCTTTTGTTTCTTTCCGGGTCCACGGATTAAAATATCACCTCAGTGGTTACATACATATCATCTATACATTCCCTTCCCCTTCCCACCCCTTACCTCCCCCTCCCACCCATTTCCCATTCCCATTCCCCGTCACCCGAACCCCTTGCCAACTATCCCCCTCTACACTCCTTCTTTAAGTTATCCTCGGTTGACTCCTGAAATATAATCATCATATCAGATTATCTTGTACACATCAAGAAGATGCCACTATTCGGTAAAAAGGATTCTAGTAAGAAATTAAAGAAGGATGGAAAGGACGACAGGTTACCGTCAGTTGACGAAAAATACATCCTTAAGGAACTACTCGGAACGTAAGGGGATTCATATTTATACTATTTTATATATGTATTATATACACACACCTACGTACCTATAACTCCGTCAAACAGCTGGTCAATTTTCCCCACCTTTTCACGATCTTACGCTATAGATAGATACTCGATTAGTTTTCTTTTTTTTTTTTTGTTTTTTTTTCTTTTTCATATACTACTACACTACTTTACCTATCAACAATTCTCTTGAAGTTGCTTATCTTATGTTTATTATTATTACAGCTATGTTGTATGTGAATGTATTTATTTTTCAAATCACTCTTATCGCTGATTTCCTATATACAATTTTTTTTTTTTTTTTCCTGTTTATATATACCTATGCACTGGTTAACGCAAATCAATGATATGTTCAGTTCTACTGTATTATATGTATATAAAAAACAAAGAAAAAAAAAAAAAAAAAACGAAATTCCTCTTTTTTTTCTTTTGTTCCCTTCAAATTTTAAACCTAATTAAGTTTTATCAAGTTTATAAACTAAGAAATTATATTTGAATTTGTAAAAAGTTACGAATGGCACATTGATTTTACTGTTAATATTTTGTAGTTATTATTATATAGACTATATCGTTGTAAATTATTAGATAGAAACATCAGTCGAAAGACTATTTTCATTGCAACAAGTTGTTCTCATTTGATTTACTCTTCTCGTTATCACATATTGACTGAAATGTTTATTCTCCAGATTTCCAACACTATAATTACTTTTTTTTTTTTGTCTTGTACCAAAACACACCACTTTATCTTCTATGACGCATTGATTATCCTTCGCTATATTCTCATTCTTCGTTATAGTAAGATTATAACTATATTATAACGGCGGTCTTATTATTATCACAGATATCATTTTATTAGCTTTATGTTGAAAAGTATTTTTAAATTCATAAACTGTAATAGCCAACTGAGTACATATCAGGTATTCCAAGCCAACTCAGCTAACTTCTGACTCTGAACATCTCGGATTAGATTTCATATGAATATTAGATTTTTTTATATTGTCAGGAGCCTATTTGGCTACAAACAAGTATTCAAACTCTAATTGCTGAACAAAAAACATGACACAATGCAGAAAGTGAATTTTCTAGTACTCGATGCCCAGAGTAATCTTATTAAGACGAAATCTGAGCTGTTTGAACCCCATTCCATTCATCAGTCTTCATCTAACAGTATCTGAAACAAATATCCAGTTAATAAACAAGCGAATGTTGATATTTAGTACCGCAACATGGATATTGAACTTTCAAAAAGCAAAGGCTGTGTTCTAATTGGTAAGGGAAGTATACTGATGCTCAACCTTAAGAGTTGAGTGTTTGAACCGAGGGCAAGTGTGCATCAAATATACTCCCCTTAGCAATTGGAACACAGCCATAGTTCCATGAGCTTTTCAACCACTGCAACATTAGGATTGAGAAAGTTCCATTGAACCCTTTCGAATAATTCAGAAACTTTGTTTTTGGTGAAGAAGTTTATACCAAATACTGCAATGAATTGATCTTGCCATCTGCATCAAATTTCAAATGAGTAGAATTTGGCTAAAGACCAGTTTCCCGGTACCTTTATTCTTTCATGTTTTGTCAATAGGGGTGCGTTCTCCGAGGTGAGATTGGCGGAGAGTAAAGACAAGCCTGGTCAAATGTTTGCGGTGAAAATAATCGACAAGAAGGCATTGAAGGGTAAAGAAGACTCGTTGGAGAATGAAATAAAGGTGTTACGAAGGTAGGCTTTCGTCTCAGAATACATACACGTTCCTTAAACTTAGATCGGACCTTATATCTTATTTAATTATCTTTAAGCTGGCTGACCGCAATTCTGATTTACCCGTTTTTTATCAGAGTCTATAAGAATAATAATAATAATGACAAACTGAAAATTCCCTCATGTAAATCGTACAGAATTACTTGTATAATATCTTATCTTACTATTCTATTAAAGTTACAAAATTTATCTGCATGTTCTTCTGCGCGCTTATTATATATTATATTGAAATCGTATTGCTGCGCGTATGCCTTGTACACTATTACTATATTACTGTAATTACTATACTATACTTTGATGATATTTTGTTTTAGTTTCATTTTTTTGTTTTTTGTTTTCTTTTTTTTATTGTTATTATATCATCATTGTGATCATTCGTTGGCATTGTAGAAGTGGACGGCAATAGAAACGAGAATGGAACATAAAATTTATCACCCATTTCCGCACGCCGCTATATGCCAGTCGGTTAATCTAATACGATTGCAATTTCAGCTCTTGGCTGGCCAGTACGGAAAATATTTTAACGCCAAATCTTGGCATGTTCCATTCTGCTCTATCTATACATACATATATTTATATACATAGTATATTATCATAAACTGTATGCTATTTCTGTAAATAAGTTTGCGCCTGTATTCGTGAATGATTTTTTTTCTTTTACCCGGTTAACAGTTGAAACTGATAAATATTCTTGAATACCTAACTGGCTTTTCGTACCACATATTTATTTTCTATACTCTACCCGTGTTGAGAAACTGGTCAACGAATCATACCTTTATTTACAGTATACAGAAATCGTATCAATATTGGCAGTTATATCTTAAATTTTGAGTCTCTAAGTGTTGCTGCTGCTCTGTATTCGGTAACGCAAACTCCAATGGCTGTCATCTGTACTGTCGACGCTACTTTTCTATATATTTGTTCGGTGTGCTCATACCTATCTGATTGTTACACAGTGAAAATTTCATCGCATTATATTTAGATACCTAATGATTCATCATCGCCTTTTACGTACCACATCGCTCGACAAAGTATTACGCATTGTACAGTATGTGAATTCGTGCATAAAACGAGCCACCGAAGTAAAGAATATCAAAAATCCGGATCTTACCCTCTCATGCTTGATGAATAATAACTGATTCTCTTTCTTTTTCCATTTGATTGGTTTCTTTCAATAGTCATTTTATCAATAGCTAGATCTTAACGCTTGATTAAGGAGACAAATGCACAGTGTAATATTGTATTTTAAACCTTTTGACCACTGTTTTTCTCAAACTCTAATTCCACTTCTTCAAAGAGCTCTTATAATCCCAATTTTGGTATCAACATCACATAGTTTTGAAGAAGGTCTGCAAAATCCATGAAAATATTACCACGGGCAGAATTCTGTGTCACTTGTCTTATTCGTTGTCAGAGACAGAGTACGTTTCTGACTGGTTTCAATCATCAATTCTTAACAAGTTTGTAATATGTACTCGAAGCTCATTTAAATCGTAGAGGAAAAGAGCCGAGATTTTTTTTATTACAAAGCGATGAAATTCTATTTTTTTTCTGTAGCTATAGCAAGAAGTTCAAAGTCTGCTTTCTATGTATAGATTCGAAAGAAGTATTGGGATATATAATGGAAACATTGTCAAATCATGGATTATTCTTCAATCAATTTTACTTGCTGTTGGAAGAAATTTTTTATCCATCAATTAGTGGGTTTTAATTCCTGGCCCTTTTAGCTGTTGAATCAATATCCTTCCGGGTGAAAACTATACGACTATTTGGGTAACAGTCAAAGAAGAAAAAGTGGTCAATGATTGTAGCGCAACAAGCCTGCTCCTAGGTAACGTCGATTCCTAATGCCATTTGAGGCTCGTTTGCTGTTGTGATTAGAATTTGTTTAAAAATTCGATAATTCTAAAGGCTTAAACACAACTAAATGTTATAAGATCTTTCCTTCTCTGCTTCGCTCTTCTCCGTTAAAATATCCCCTTCACAATATCAAGTATAGAAGGAAACTAAAAAGAGAATAGAAATCGAATATTTTCATCCAGGGTGTTTCTGAAGGAGTGCTTTATCACAAGGTGTAAATTCAGGCCACAATATGAAAAGAATGAAAAATTTTCAATTACAAAATCCTGTCCGATTCATAGTTTTGTAATATAATATGATGTGAAAAACTATGCATGGGATTGGGTCTTTCCATTTAAGTATCCTTGACTATGTACTCAGTTTGGAAACACTCTGTATACAAAAGCGCCTTAAACGGGCCCCACCAATTAGAAAAAATTAAAATACTGGAATACCGAGGAGCCAATAGTAGCTATGGGCTCCGTGCTCAGTGCTCTGACCGTTAAATGTATAATTCGTGATTGTGTATGGTATTATTGTAATTCGTAGGTTCAGTGAAACAGTGAAACCACAGAGTGGTGGTGGACCGTTCAAGTCGGATAATAGTGGCGAAACGGGATGGTAAGTGCGCCTCTTAAACGGGCACCAAAGCTGCAGAATATTGCAGCGCATACTCTTACTCTATTATCTGTATCATTTTGAATTAATATCACGTCGACACGCTATACATTCACGATATTCAGCTTCGCCTATATATTCACTCACGTTCCCTAGATCAATGTCACACAGTCAATATATCTACTGGGGATGTGCGAATGATTCGAATATTTGAACGAATTCAGACGATGTATAAATAACTTGTGAACTTAAATCTGAATGCGTCCATCAAAAATAAGTCATTCTGTAATTACATTATATTAGAATGATGATCAATTGCATATCTTATCAATTTATACTCACAGTTCGCATAACATTAGCTCTTTGAGATTGCCCTCGAGCGAAATATTCCTATTCTCAGAAAAAAATATGAATTTGATCACTATTTGCACAGCCCTAATATCTGTCCAATTATTTATCAAGTATTTTCAATAGCAGTATGATTCAGAAAAATTTAGAAACCTAATCATTTACCCGATGATCATCGGTGCAGTAAATTTGTATTGTATCCTAAATTTCCTCCTCAAATTTCCTAGTAAATGGGAGTATTAGGCATGTGGAGTATCTGCAATGAATTTTGTATTAGTAATGTTCTGATTATTTCCATCTATCTTTGGCTTCTCTCTCTTTTTACATCAGAAATCGTTTATTTCAACGTCAATGCGATGTGTAAACGATATAACGATGTTGAGGGAAAAAAAGCGCATAGGTATATGTATGTTGATTGAGGAAACAACTGGCTATGTTAATTGATAGCAAACCAGATGCGACTAGTTACAGATATTGACGTAAACTGGCAAATGATCGACAGAAACTTGAGGAGGAAATTAACGGGTTTATTATCAATGATTCGCTCTGGATCTGCTTGAGTAAATAATGTAGGGTCTGTTTATCAAAAACTCTTACAATATTATAACGCAACACCATAACGCACAAAAACATTCTCTCAACGTAACAGCATGCGGGAAATCCATCTCTGTTAAGTTAAATTATATACCTGTATATATGAAATAGTACCAAATACATATACACATACCTATATACATACACTGACTTATACAGGACATGATGCGCTATGAAGATTTGGATTTCTAAAGTAAAACAAAAACCACATGGAACATATTTTTTGGTTTCTTATCTCGCGCTTTTCTGTTAAAGACTTAAGAATCTGATAGAATATCTCCTCGTCCACGACTACAAATACAACTACATGGATTTATGTTATTTTCGTACTTCACAAACTCTATAACACTGTAGTTGCATGACGCACATTTGAAGATCTAGACATTTTTTTACACAAGAAATGATGGAAAATGATACTTTCTTTGCTCATTTATCAGTTACGAAAGTAAAGACAGTCATCAAGAACATAGTTAGGCCAAGTTTACCTACAAATATCATCCGTGCTTTGGTATTTTACTTTTGGTATCGAACACAACTGATGACTATGCTACCTTATTCTCTGCTCTTAAACTCTGGTCGTTTATATGCTGCTGAAAATTTATGAAGGAATGTAAACTGTAGAAAGTTTTTTGAACAGAAATAATTATAGCCAAACGTTGACAAATATCTAAAGGTTCTCCACAGGGAGAGACAACAAATATTCATTATAAATTGTTCAAAATCAATTACTAGAAGAAGTTTTCGAATTTTCGAATTATCGATTCATTAGAGTAAATGAAAATTAGTTAAAAATTACTTATTTTGTTATTTAGGCGTTACTTTCCGACTTAGCAAAGCTATCTATGATCTTGAGTACAATATTTATACTTACTACAATTTTAGAACACAAGTTTCTATTCAAGTTAGTCGGGTCAGGACAAGAAAGAAAGAAGATAAATTAATTTCAAAGAACAGGGAAAACGAATGCTCAATTTTTTAAATAACACAGTTTTTTATTTCCATATTTCTATATTCTATCAAGAACTGGATATAGATGCACTGATACGATTAGTGAGCTGCTTCTATTGTTCTATTATTGTCTTGAAGCACTTTGCTTTAGTTGGGCATGCGATTTGCAGCGAACGAAAAACTTACCACCAGTTTAATGCCAGCCTGAGTTTAGCGTCTTAAAAAAAATCTACAAACCTCATTAACACTTGGCAATAAAACTGCCTGTTCATTGGAAATAGAAAAGAAATCGTAATAGAAATGAGGAGAAATCAGGCAGCTGAATCCTAGCTTATTGATACGATGATATACTGGATATTCAATTCCAACAAGTATGATCGAATGACTAAAGTTAACGAAAAGAGAGGGAAAGTGTTCAGCTCAAAGTTGCATGGCTTCAAAAGTAAAATACTGCTAGGAGTTCAGTTATCTGCTTGTATAGTGCTTCTTTATATTTCCTTTCTCCATGCATCTTATTCTTAGTATTTCTCAGAGTAAATTCGACTTCAAACAATTTAGCAGAGCGGACAGAGACTCATTTAAATGCATCTGATAAAATGATGTTAGCTACTAAAGTACCAGAGTTAATTTCTAGTCATTTTATTATCCTAAAAGTTGATAACTTATTTTTGGCTCATCAGAACGATACTCTATCACGTACGGCATTTTACAAAAAGAAGAACTTAATATCCACCGAGAACCGTCAGCCAAATATGGCTGTGAAGTATACAGTGTACTCCACACTACATGCGGTTCCATAAAAAAATGGTAACACTTGGACAAAAACATATTTCCTCTATCTGCGCCAGCTTCGAAAATGATCGATGGCACCTTTTAAAATGAATTGGCTCTGAAAACCAAAATATCCTCATAGATCTAAAATTCTTATCTAATCTCCGGGCAATATGAAACGACTGGCATGTGTCAGGAATCGGACAACCGGTTTATCCAAATTCTTGCATCAAGAGTTTTTACATCAACTACATCTAACTTTGAGACCCAATAACTCACAGCTTCAACTTGTATTAGATTATGCTCGAAGAGATTGGCAAACTACTGTAATAAAACTGGTTGATTAAATAACAATTTGGGCACATGCCAGTCCGAAAATCAAAGCAATATATTACATTTCTTGGGTCAACTCGGCGCTAAAAATACAGATAGGTAGAGTTTTTGTTTAGCGATTCGAAGATTCGAAAGAAGTGTAGCTGCTAAAGATCTAGAATAAGAAAACAAACTACTTTCACTAGCTATCTTTGTATTTCCCAACATTTCTTCTTCCGTCTCAAGTTTTCCCACTTTGTTTTCTTCTGTTTTTACTATCTTTTAGCTATTCGCATATAAGTAGAAGTATGATACATTCAAAGCAACGACTGAATCATTTAGACTTATCAACTCAATTGTATTACATTTATCTGGGTTGATATTATTTCTGTGCTTTTATTTATTATAGGTAATTTATGTAAAGCATCGCTTACTCGTTATTTATATGCCTGTAACGGTACTGTTCCTATCATATCATTTTTTCTATGTATTAGCTCTTAATCTTCTTTTATGTATTAAAACAATGTGTCGCGACATCAATTTACCAATTAATTAATCATTATACTATTGATCAAACTACAGGGAATTTGGTATAACTATTAACTAAAGGAGCCGGACGCATTATGAATACATTGTTTTTCTGCATCTATTTTTATCACAGAACGACTAAGAGTATATCGCCAGAGGTATTCCACCTTCCTGT
The DNA here is from genome assembly GCA_914767705.2 of Tenthredo notha. Classification (NCBI taxonomy): domain Eukaryota; kingdom Metazoa; phylum Arthropoda; class Insecta; order Hymenoptera; family Tenthredinidae; genus Tenthredo; species Tenthredo notha. The sequence goes on along the minus strand of OU611915.1, from coordinate 7,734,505 downwards.
ATCTCTGTTTTTAGATCCATAAAACAAAAGATTATTCACTAAAAACTGAATTGATTCTCCGTTATACTCTTAATTCGTTTTACCAGGGGTGCATGTAGGTGGAGACGTATGTTCCTATGGTAGCATGAAATAAGGGATATTTCAATGCTGATTTAGGCCGGAGCTGTTCAGAAATAATGTTGTTGTTTCAGGCTGACCCACCCCAATATTGTACAGCTATTGGAAACTTTTGAAGACAAACACAAGGTGTACTTGATCATGGAGCTGTAAGTTAAATTGACTGCAAACCCTGTACCCAATTCCAGAGCCTTTAATCTTTCTATGCTTTTTGCTAAACCATTTTACTGAAAACAAATTAACACTCAGAGAGTACTGCCTTCATTTCTTCATTGGTGTAATCTGATGAGAGAAAAAAAAGCACCTAAACGAGCATCTTGAACACAATTATCAACATAATGAGATGAAACATTTGAGAGCAAACTCAAGACAAACTAAGTTTACTTCCCCATTAACATTAGGAGTGTCTGAGCAAGTAACCCATTTCAAGAAACATTGTAATTTTCAATCAACAACTTAATCGTACTCTGGAAATTCATTACTTCCTCTTCGCTGAATACACAGATTCAAAGACATATCTCTGTGGCAATTTGAAAAATGTCAAGCTACTCTAATAATGCTACCAAGAGTACCCATAAGTACGAGTATTTTTGAAGGACTGGCATGTGTCCAAATTTTTTGTCTTATTCAATCAACTAGTTTTATCACAGTAGTTTACCGATCTTTTTAAGCAAAATCAAGTAAATTCAGAAGTCTAACTCTGAAACCTGATGACTTAGAACTCTTAACTTTCACAATTACTTTTTTTTGCTCCGAAGGATAACTGGTTGATAGAAGAAGACTTTGGACACATACCAGTCCCTCAGAAATACTCCTATTTGAGATGTAAGTTGGTATATGGAGAATTGACTGCAGAAAAAGAACGCAAAAATATATTTATCATTGTAAAATATTGGTATGTGTACAAGTTGAATTTTAGTGGAAGATATTGGCTCTGGGTAAAGAGAAGTTGGCTCAAAAACAGTAGTTACCTACTCGTTTTATGAAATATCCTAGGGTTACGGGAGGAGAACTTTTTGACAGAATAGTAGAGAAGGGTTCTTACACAGAAAAAGATGCGTCTGGTTTAATAAGACAAGTACTAGAAGCCGTTGATTACATGCACGAGCAGGGAGTAGTTCACAGAGATCTGAAGCCTGAAAATCTCCTCTACTACAGTCCAGACGAAGACAGTAAAATAATGATCAGTGACTTTGGCCTATCTAAGATGGAAGATTCTGGAATAATGGCGACGGCCTGTGGCACACCTGGCTATGTCGGTATGCTAGAAAAGTGCCAGATTCTTTATTAGAACTTTATTGGCAAAGAAAAAGGGATCAAGGGATCAAGAAATTTTTCATTGCTTTCGCTTTTCTGCATTACAACACATCTTATTTTCAGCGCCCGAAGTACTGGCTCAGAAACCGTACGGCAAGGCGGTTGACGTATGGAGCATAGGTGTCATTTCTTATATTCTTTTATGCGGATATCCACCTTTCTATGATGAAAATGACGCCAATCTATTTGCTCAGATTCTTAAAGGTAAGAACTAAGTACAGCTTGAAGGTGAATTTATTTGATAAATGATCAGAAAACTCGTTTTTAATTACAGACAATCGTTAATTCCGTCATTATCTCATAATTGGTATCATTAATTACTTGATTGATTTCATTAATAGCGATCAGTGACTGTTAAACGTAAGCAAAGATGAATATTAATGTATTCAATGGACATTTGTCAGTTTCCAGCTATTGGTAAAGTGTTGCATTTCTATTTAAAGAAAAGGATTTCCTTTCAAGTTAATATGTGCAGTTGGTTCTTTAATATTAAATTTGAATTGTTTTTCAACAAATCACTTTTTTCGTTTCTTCGAGCTATTTCGTATTCCTCATTTTCTATATCTCACATATTATTTTGAAGTTTAAAAACTTTCTTTTATCTACTTATTTCTTTTTGACTACAAAATTATACACCCTTAGTAACTACTAGCTTAAAGAAACTAGCTAACCAGACTGTTATAGGTGAATTTGAGTTCGATTCACCGTACTGGGACGACATTAGCGACTCGGCAAAGGATTTCATTAAGAAACTCATGTGCGTTAACGTCGATGAACGGTACACCTGTAAACAAGCCCTGGCACACCCTTGGTAAGTTCATTGAATTTCTGTAAAATTTCGGTGAACTATATTACGAAATTTTCATGAAATTGGTTTTTCACGAAAGTGTTGAAATATTTTCAGGATTTCCGGAAACGCTGCAAGCAATAAAAATATCCATGGTACTGTATCGGAACAACTTAAAAAGAACTTTGCCAAGTCAAGGTGGAAGGTGAGTATTTGAAATAAATTGATAAAGTGCTGATAGATATGTGTTTGCTCGCCAGGCGCTGTAGGAATGTCTCCCTGTTGTCTCATGGTTGCAGCAAGCATATCACGCGACTACGGTCATACGTCAGATGCAACGGCTAGCGCTAAACAGTGGCCTTCAGCAACAGCTACAGCAGCAGCAGCAACAGCAGCAGCAACAGCAACCGGGTGTCCAAGGATCGACCGGGCTCCCATCTTCCGGAAGCAACTCAACGCAGCGCCAAGACCAGTCATCCGTCAGCCCAAATATCAACCGTCATCAACAGCACAGAACTGCTCATCTAGGTCAACCGACAAATTACAACTGAGATCTATACTAGATCAATCAACAATCGTACCGGCTTTGTTAGCACTAGCGACTACCGTGTCTCCGTTATCTATAAACGACTCTCAAACTATTTACCGTCGTAGTAAACGCTTCAAGTTATTATGGTGCAACACGAGAATTGCTTTGTCGACATTGTTACCAAACAACATTTACCACCTTAGAAAGCATAAGAAATCTAAAAAGAGCTGAATCAACAAAACTATTTTACATAGTATTTGTATTCAGTATCTGAATAGATTATTCTAAGGATATCGTAAAATTTCGATGCGTTGAAATCTCTCTCTCTCTCTCAGCGAGACGATGACGACGATTATTATGGCAACGATATTTCAAAGGTGGTAAAAAGAAATTAATATCGGTATGAAATAGAAAATCGGCGGTAATTTATTGATTATTGTAAGTTCTAAATTAATCTAAACCGATACATACGCTTTTTACGAGATCTGAAGGAATATTATTATCAGAGGGATGACAAATTTTCATTTATTTTAAAGCTTAATATACCTATATTATATAAATAAAGTTATAAAGACGGTATGCGCACCTTGGAGTCTAGAAACATTCATATACAATATATAGGGCGTTCCGGCTTAACTTGACCCCTTCGGATTTCAGTGAGACCTTTCCTTGCTGTACTCCCTGAATTTTTTCCAGAATTCTTTCGACCAGTATGTAATTTACAATTGAACTATTCGACTTCGATTGTCCACAAACCAACTACAAAATGTTCATTCTTCTCTCCGAATGAACGACTCAATCAATATGTCTAGACTTCGTTATCACAGCATATGGCATTGCGATATATCCATATTTCTAGATCTCAATGTGCGTACTTCTTCTTAAGGTACCGCAGGTCTGGGGTTTTCTAAAAGTCAAAGTTTCTCGCATTAAATGACTCTTTATGAAATATATTCATCGGAAACTTCTGCGTTGACGTTATTAATGCGGTACCTTAATAATACCAGAGATTGTAAGTCGGCAAGAAAAAGAGCTTCCACGTCGTGCGATGAATAATTAGTTTGAGGAAACTGTTTAAAAAACTGATCGAAGTTGTTGTTGTTGATTTTTTTTTTTATTTACGTATCTTAGGATCTCTTTTTTTTTTTACACTCACTGATTATCATTGGCGCGGAGATAACAGAGTGATGTAACTAAATCTGTTGTTATCTTTTCACGTGGGGGAAAAAAAAACAAACAAAAAAAACAAAAAATGCTACGCTCAATTAATTGCTAAGGAAATGCGTCCGTTTAAACAATACCCGGGCAAATTTTGCTCTCTCACCGTTGATAAGAATCTTCGATTATTTTATTTTTTTATTTTACCCATTGAATAATAGTTGGAACTGGTTTCCAAATTCTTACTATGGGAATAATTTTATCAAACTATTTTAGATTATCAAAGAACTGATCTAAACAGTGCTTCTAATAATTCTACTCTAAGTAAATTTAGAGAAGAAAGAAAAAAATTGGAGAGAATCTAAGGATTAGAAATTGGTGAGAAAGGGTCGTCGGGTTCTAAATTTGGATAAGATAAGATAAAATCGACGAACGACCATCCTCTGGGATTTATAATTTAGATTATGAAAACGCGATGTTAAAGATCTGTACATTTTTGTGGTAAACATTTGTTCCCTTGTTGTTTTATCGCCCATTAGTTTATACTGCTTATTGTTACTTAAAGGTAAAAGTTTAAAACAATTATATGATTAATTAATCAATTAATCAATTAATTAATTAAATTAGCGTTAACACACTCTGCGACACGTAACAAGACAAGGCCTCCACACCTGTATAATCTATAATAGTATATTATCTAATTGAATAATGGCGCACAGAATTGAGAGTGCACCCAAGTACAATTTATTATACAGAAATTCACTGACATAACAGATACAGCGTGAAGAAGTAGACCGGAAATTATGAGATCGGGAATGAAATGAAATGAAATGAATAGAAAAGAAACGAAAAAGAGGAGACTTAACAGCGATTCTATATTTCTGAAATTGTGAATAATAATTAATGAAGAAGCAATTGCTACGCTGCTATAACTATAAAATGATCATTTGGTGGTCTAAAATCTTTGGCAGAAGTAAAAACAAAAAAACGAATCATCAATCAAAGTTATGATATAAAGGATATTTTACATTGTATAATATTATGCTCCAATTTTTCTTATTCTTATTATTTCGCCTGTATCCGTACGTATACATAATTATATTGATGTATATCAAAGAGCGATTGAATATTTTCGATGAATAATTAATTATAGATCGAGGAAAACGTATCTTGAAAATGTTGGCTTTTTTTTTTTTTATTATATCATATTATATACTACTATATCTCGCTGTTATAACATTGCTGGTGAAGATTATTACCTTGTTATTCATTACTGTTTACGCACTGTGCCTGTATTTTTCATTCAATAATTAAACAACGCACCGACGTGTCCATTATGATACAACAATGTTTCGCCAATGGAGCGAAGAGGGAAAAAAAAAAAATATTTCCTCCAAAACGAAGCAATCTAATTTGAATTTTTATTTTTTTATTTTTTATTCTCAAAACAGCGTGTCTTTTCCCGTAGATAAAATTTATACTTCAATTTTCTTATTCATGGATCGCATTTTATTAACAACTATGCGTGTAAAAGTCTGTAAGAAATACTTGGTATCATTGCATGAATAGCAAAAAGTCTGATTTTGTTGGTCAGTGCTTATGTAGCTATAGCTACGTTACGTTTGAGGATCGAATGAAGATAAGAGTAAGACAGTCTTTGATAACTTTACATTCTCATTTATCATTATTAATATATCTAATGAAATGAAATTGTGCAATTGTACAGCTGATTAAACTGCAATTGATGTACACTATTTAAGTTTTTTTCTCAGAATTAGATAATCGATCTTTGGAATGAAGACATAAAGAGCCTAGATCATTTTTACATAGAAGTAAATTAACGGTTCTTGTTATAACGATGATTACTCTCTCATAGTTCACTCTATCTCTTACTCTCTATTTCTATCTCTATCTCTATCTCTATCTCTATTTAAAAAAAAGAATATGAGATCTTAATAATAGAAAAAAGAAAAAGGTCGGAAAGACTACTAAGAATGTTGTATGAAAGAAAGAAAGAAAGAAAGAAATTTTAATGAATTAAGAATTAAGATAATAACACTATTGACTCTAATTATATGAATAATTTTTAAAGTTAACAATAACATACATAACATATATTCTTTATGAAATACTATTGCAAGAAAAAATTAAATAAAAATAAAAATAAAAATAAAAATAAAATAAATATATATATATATATATATACAGATATACAGGGTGAATATTCTCCGGGATCTGATATGGGAGGAGCTTCGAAGTGCCAAAGCTTCGTCTTTATCTATTCTTACTCGTTCGCTTGAGAATAGTAGTGTGTGATTATCAAGCAGATACCTTTATCTGCGATAAGAGTATGAATAGAATAAGGCGTAGCTTCGGGACGTCAAAGTTCCTCCCAGATCAGACCCCGGAGAATATTCATCCTGTATATACTAATATTGGTTTATAGGAAGAAAAACAAAAAAAAAAGATCATTTCTTGAAATTCTGCTTTTCAATTGTTGTAGTCCACGTTGCCAAAATATTTCTATACATATTTTTGTTTTTGCTATTCGAATCGAAAAACCAAAACTCTATTCTATAAAACTCCAAATCTTTCACACGATTATATTAAATTACCTAATATTGAAATAATAAAATCTATGCGCAATATTGAGCTTCAAAATTTCGAAAATAAAATAAAATAAAATAAAATAAATAAATCTGCAACACTAGTTTGCCTTCTTAATAATCACTCTAGTTATTCGTAAGAATTTTTCGAATTCGAACATAGAACAGGAAAAAAAGAAAAAAAAAAAAAACAAATCCTTTATTAGTCACAGTAAGCTTGGAGAAAGAATAACTTTTCTGTGCTAGTTGCACTCTAGAAGATTGTAAGAAAATAAAAATACAAAGTTATAAACAATGATATTAAAATTTAATTTCGTTCATCTCTTTGATTGTAGAAAATATAGCAAAAGAGAGAGAGAAAAAAAAAACAAATGATTAGTCGGTTGTTTAGAGGGCAAAATCAGGAATGAAATTTATAGATATTTCCAAGTTTAGTCTACCTGCGGTGTGTTTTTTCGAAAAAAAACATAGAAAACAAAAAACAATAGTAAGTAAATTGAACATATCTGAAAATTTTCAAAAATTGTGAATACGGGGTGGGGCTAGGATCCTGAAGTTACGATATACCAATAATAATAATAATATTAAAAATAATAATAATAATGATGTTATAATAGCTGAAGAGAAAAAAAAAAAAGGAAAAGAAAAGAGTAGAAATGAGTTATTTGAATTAATTATACTATAGCTAAATGCAAAATTATATTCTAGGGAAGAAGTAGAACAAAAAAGTGAAAAGAGATATTAGGAAAAAAAAAAATTAAAATACACTCCAGACTGATTGTTGAGTATAAGGAGGATTATAGTTGTGTTAACGTTGTTAAATGAAATGAAATGAAATGAAATGAAATGAAAAGAGAAGTTAAGTGAAGAGAAGAGAAGCGAACGAAGTAAAGGAAGAAAATGAAAGAAGCTACCAAATTATCTTTCCATTAATATTATATTGTTAAATGAAACTTACATAATATATGTATATATATACTATATAATGTATAATGTACAATGCAATGTATAGTATAATGATGCTAAATCTTATCGGACTTCTAGGATGTGATGAATAATTGAGCAAAGAGAGAAAAAAAAAATTGTCTCAAACTTTGAAAATCCTGTAATCCATAATAATCGTTCTCTAGCTTTCTATAAATCTCGGAAACATCGATTAGGTCAGTTAAAATAAACTGATAACATGATTAAAAAAAAAAAAAAGAATAAAAATAAAAGAATAATACAATCTTGACGATTTTTGGGGCAGCTGTAATCATTTTTCTTTATCTATTTATTTTTTTTTGCTTTTCTTTATTTTTATTTTATACTTGTTCTCGATTCTAATGTTATTTTTTTTTTTGCAACGATCCTTTTTTTTTTCTTTTTTTTTTTTTTATACCTTTGATTATTTCTACGTATATAATGATTTATAGTTGATTATAACTTATAGCCGATAATTAAATAATTAATAATTAATAATTAATAAATAATAATAATAATAATAATAATTAGTGAAGTACTTATATTTTGCTGTTTCTGTTTCATTTTCAAAAAAAAAAAAACGAAAAAAAATTATGATATACTATTGATTATTCGTTGAAATGGTTTATTGAATTGAAATAAATTATAATTTACAATAATAATTATCTAATTCATTATATCTTATCAAATACTATATACCTATACATAGGGTGAATCTCCCCTGGTATCGCATGAGGTAGGGGCTTATCATCGCAATCGCTACGCCCCTTTCTATTTCACATTTATCAAAAATCTAGGGAAAATATAAACTTTTCATTTTTTTTTTTTTTTGTGATTGCAATAACTCCCATAATTTCATATTATTATTTTGTCAAACGGTAACTCAAAAGCGGAGGGACGGTGTTGTCAGCGGGATAATATACATCAATTAATCTAGAAGGCATTATAATACAATTTTATTCCGAGATTGTTTCGCTCGCGAAACAAATTCTCCCAATTAGATAATACAATTTACAAAAGTGAACAGGTTTGCGTAACATTATATAAATACAATTGAAAAAGGCAGATTATAAATCGATATGATTAATAATTCGGTTCCAAGCGCATTAGAAGTAGAATCTTCTATCCAAACCAACAGTCATATCCGTGTTTTTATTCACCACAAGGTAAAATTCCGAAAGTTATTATGATTGGAAAAATATTTTCCAAACGATGAAAATAAGAAAAAAAAATTTAATATATTCGAAAATTGATTTGTAAAATCATATCGACTTGTCTTTCAAAATATCCCAGATGTACAAAATAGTATTGTGCATTTTTATAACAACACTCGAATTTCAGAAAATAAAGAGGAAGGTTTTGATCAATTTATTCGAGTAAGTATAAAACTACTTCCTCTTATCTGTGTAAAAATATAAGATGATACAATTGAATAGTGTAAAAAATCAATAGATAATTATTAATTAACGTTGATATAGGTAAATTTTATACAATTCATTCACGGAGAACAGCACCCGTTAATACTTCTAATTCCATCGATTATAGTTTCGAATATGATGAAAAAAGTAGAAAAAAAAAAGAAAAAATTTATACAGAAAACTGAGTGGATTTTTTAAAATATAAATACGATGAATTAATTGAAATTCATTGATTATTATACTATCAGGTATTATATCATTAAATTAATTAATAATATAGTTCATTCGTTTTAGTTTTTTTGGCCCCAGCTAGTTGAACCTTGTGTAGTATAAAAATGCTGCGAAGTTTAGCGCAGTTTAGCTGATTAATTTATTAACGATAACTAGTAAATTTTTCGTGTTTATAATATATATAGACTATATACAGGGTGTCCCGGAACCAAATGCAGAAAATGAATAGAATAATAAAGGGGGTAAAAGCTGAGTAAATTGACCTATAGAACACGTGGTCTCCGAAGTACCGGTCGCGAGATACTGGCGCTTTAAAAAAAAAAAAATTGCGCTAGTCGCCGGCATAGGTCAATTTACTCAGCCTCTATTACTCTTTTTAGTTTTTGCATTCAGTTCCGAGACTCCCTGTATATATATATAAGTAATATCTGTTGTTTTTTTTTCTCCTTATGGGGTCTGATTACAGGCAATAGAACAGATTTAGCTAAGTATTTACAAATTACAGAGCAGCCTTGAACACAGAGACTCGTAACTATAACTCCGATAACGGAGATAACTAGAATTACCCAGAAATAGAAATAGAAAAAGAAAAAAAAAAAAATTCGGAAATAGACGGTAACGTAACGACAATGTGACGAAATTTCATCGGTAGTCGAGGAATATATTAACGATTCGATTTAGTCGAGTTAATATAATTCTCGTTTGCTATATTCGGGCGTTGATTAGACGTGTTATTGATGAATAATTACAGTAAGGCTGACGTCTCATGGTCCGAAATCTCTGGAACAATGAGCGCCTGGTAGCTAATTATTTTTTGACGAATACAACAGAATATCATTGATGATTGGCTACCAGACGTTCCATGGGGACGCCAGCATGTAATCCTTAATAATAAATTTAATCAATCTTCATAAGCGGTTAATGCTTCCTGTAATTTATTAACGATTTTCTGATAGAAAGCTATTTGCTCTGTGAGATGATTTTTTATAGCTTGTTTAACGTGGACCTCGCGTTCCCTTTGGAAGTGAGTTTCTTCAGCCATCAAAGCTCGAGCTATCACATCTGTCTTGTAAGAAAGTTCTCGCAATTGTTGAGGTTCCATTTTATGTTCGCTGACTAGTCTTTCAGAATCCTTTCGCTTTTGTACAGCGCTCTATAACAATAATAACAAGAATATAATTAATATGAATAAAACATCGTCCTTGAACCCTTGTAACAACTGAGTATACCTTGTGTATGCTAATAACGTCGGGAAAGCTACTTATTATTCCTCTATAAATGTGGAATTTGTCCGCCAACATTTCCCAATCAAATTTCGGTTGGTCTTCGTACAGTTTGCCAATTTCGTTATAAGCATCGCCGGTTGATCTCAAAGCCGAGTTTAATATCCCTCTACTATTGTCGTCCGCTTCTAGAGCGATTCCAAGGGAGGTAAACGACTGGCTAATCTTTTGAAATTCTCTTTTGTAAAGAACTTGGTGTTTCTTAGCTTGGTCAGCGGCCATTGCCATAAAGTTTTTCACTACTGGGTCCAGGCCGTTAATGAATTTAGCAAAGGCGTCATTCTCTATATCGACTTTAACGGCGTCTAAAGGGGTTTCTGGGCATTGAAGAACGTTGAAGTAATTCACACCGAGCAATTCGTCCTTTTCCGCTTGTCGTTTACCGGCTTTCCACCGCTTTTCATCTGTACAAGTCATAAAATGTTCCCATACACGACTACGGGATAAAACCGGATGTCTGCATACGTAATCTACGAATTCTTGAAGCTGTATACGACGGTGTTCTATAAATTGTTCTTCGTAACGACCGGATATTTGCTTGTCTGGTAACGGCGGTATTGGAATAAAGCAAAACTTTTCTTCTAATCTTTCGTGGAGCCAATCGAAATGCTTGTATCTTCTAGAAACTTGGATATTGTTGAACTGGATAGAGAAAAAAAAATACATCTTTTGTTATTAAATATCGTCACAGAGCTGCAAATTTGTAAAATTGATTCAAAATACGAATGAAATCGTTTAGGGAATTGACAAAATTTGAACGAAATGTAGAACGAACTTTGATAAACGTTCAAACCTTGAAATAGACCAAATCCTCACCGTGGGTGTTAATTGGTAAACGATAAAGCTCTTCAGTCCTTTGAGTTTAGATTCTTTCTTAGGTGATGTAATGACGCAGTTGTAGCTATCGATTGTCGGAACCCAAACGCATCTTCCGTCTTCGGTTTCCTCTATGAAAACTCTCTCATTGTCTGGTACAACGACCATTTTAGTACCCATCAAGAAACTGTCTTCCCCGGATTTGATGAGCGTTGAAAATTTCGTGTTCTTCTTCGGGACGTTAGCGATCGGCCTTTCCGATATCACTGAGTGCACTGTATGGGTAGATACTGCGTCTGTGTAATCCTGATATATAGGTTGCGCCGCAGGTTGACCGGCTTGTGCTTGCTGTTGGTTGACAGGCGCGTAAGCTGGCCCATCATGACCAGCCTCTGAATCGTCATCCCAATCGTCATCCCAATAATCGCCTGTGCTTTGTTGAGCTGCAGTAGTACTACCTGCAATTTTGTGCGCAAAATTATGCTAAGATATTTAATAAAAAAGATTATTTTCTTGTATTCGGAAAACTGGTCTTCTAGAATAAAGCTAGAAAATTCACAAAGTTGGGGAAAAGGCTTTATTATGCTCTATTTGAAAAAATTGTCAACTTCGTGTAGCTCTTAGAGGTGGAAAATGTGTAATTACTCTGATTACTTTGCGTGAAATTGTGATAACAGATATCCAATTACAAACGAACACGATGACGAGAGAGCATATGTGCCATACTAATGTGACGGAATACATATTTCTATTGATAAAAGCAGAATTATCAATGTTACATGTGGACCTATGAACTTAGATTTATCATATTCATATGGAATGGAATGGTTCAACTGCTTCTTGATAATTAATTATCACTTTAGATTCGTGATTCAATGATGAGTGGAATTTTTTTTTCTGAATAACTATTTTTCTTCCAATAACAATAAGTCTCTATGCCCTGTTTTCATTGAAAACAATTTAAGAAAGGGAAAAATAAGAATATATATCTAGGAAATTGAGAGCCAGTAAGAAGAGACAAAAAGAAACAAACAAAAAAACATTTTGTCTCGTCAGACAAAGATTTGTTTTTTGAACATTTAGAAAGCCAAATATGTTTGCGCACTATAAAGTACTTCTACTTTGACTGCCTCTAAATCTGATACCGGAACTTTTACTTGATTATGATTATGAATAAGAATGGTGCAATGAATAAGACTCCAGGGATCTCTGTGCAATTGAGATTATCAATGAATTGAGTAACTTTTTAAACACACAATCATACTTTGGTGACAAACTTGTACAGTTCTTATCTCCGATGAGTGAATTCTGATGTTTGATGCCTGAGAAGTTACGATGCGATGTATGCGCGCAAAGTTTTACCTTTACAATTTCAATATTTGATCAAATTTGAGGAATTCAAAGACAATTGTTGACTCGTTTTAACGAATTTGTCAACTTTAGAGAACCTACGGAGTCCAGTATGTGAGAAATCTGTACTTTCCATTTTGTGATCAACGAATTTACGCAGTTCTCATCTCTGTTCTTTTAGGCGCAAGAATTAAACACTATAATTACCAGTTCCTGCGACAGTGGGTGCATTGCTATTAGCCAGTTGCACATAAGCGGCTGGAAATAGTCCAGACTTTCCATTTTGATTAACTCCTTCGCACCATCCATCGCCAACATTATCTCTCATAACAGTTAATATTTCACCAGCATTTATGGATAACTCAGCTGTACCTGGCTCGCCAGTAAAGTCATACAGGGCTTGTACCTAATAGAGAAAAGAAAGAGTAGTCAATAGTCAATAAATCAGATAAAAAGAATACCATGTGACATAGAGTATAACAAAAGAGGTAATAAAATAGAAAATAGAAAAAACTGTCAATTGTTTTGGGAAATAGAAAAAAAAAAAGTAGAGGAACAGATGAAAGCATAATTCGGTGATTAAAAAGAAATGAAATCATAGATGGATGAAATTGTGGAAAAGAGTCAGTGAAGTGAGTCATAGAAGTTAGGGATAATCCAGTTAATCATCATATGACAATGAGATTAATTGTTGAGAGTGTATTTCTCTGTTTTTCAATTGTTTTTGTGTTATTTTATTCGTTTCACTCACCTGAAGACCCTCCATGTTGTTTAGTGTCACCAGAATCCCTTGAACATAGATTGATAAATTATTTGTATTAAATATTTGGCGGCGTTTTAGAGTCGCAACGCCGATCTATCCGCACTTTGCCAACATGACTATCTAATCTAATGACAATTCGATCATTCTTTCGCCGTTGGTTGGCTGGTTGGCTGGCTGACTGGCTGGCTGGTTGGATTCTTGTAATCAACGTGTTGTGTAAGTATGCATTTAACGTGTGTATGTCTATCTTGTATGTATTAGTGTTTTGTGTATCATCCGCGAGCTGTGAGCCGTGAAGAGTAGAGAAAGGATTCCAGCTGTCGAGACTCGGAACGGTCTGAAAATTGATGTGTTTCATAAGCCGTAAAGTTGGAAGTAAAACATGGCGATTTTGTAAGTTGCGAAATGATTGGTTGGTAATTACTACACAGCCAATGAACGAACAAATTTCAACTTTTCCGTCAAACTTTCGCGCAAATAAAACGCATCTGTGGTACTCGTTAATCGTATGAAAAAATGAATGACCTTAATGCCGCCAGATATCGCCACTGTACGTGAAAATATTGGCTAACTTGTGTGACCAGATCACACTCCGATGTTGTAACGCATCTATGCACATTTTTGGACTTTTAGATTCATGGGTGCGTAGAGATAGGCCCTTTTAAGGACGGTCCGTTGATTTAAGGATGAGTCAACATTCATATCATGAATATTTGAAATTTGATAAATAAATTATGGAATGGTGTGGGACTTGAATTCAAGTTTGTTGTCATATGTTGTTCCTATGTTCTTATAGAATTTTTTATCGTCATAAGATTTGTACATAGTTGAAATTGAATCAGTTCATGCTTTCTCATAGCAAAAATCATTCCACAATTATTAATGAAATCAAATGCTTAGGCCTCTCTCGATAATTTTTTGAAATTACATTTTTATCCACCTTTTCCTAATCTGTTGAGAATCATTCTGTTAAAATTCTATACCCTGCTCAACGGGAGAACGAGCACGAACGCTACACGTTTAGTTAGAGTGGGGGGCGAGTGGGGGTACTTCAGTGGACCAAACCGCAAGAGAAGCTTGGTCGGTGTCTTGGTTAACAGGGTATCATAAGTATGTTGGATCTACCGGGAATATTCGAGGTATTTTTGTACCAAATAACGTGAAAATTGATCCATTTGTTCGATAGGAGGAGGATGGACGATGTTGATGAAAAATATTTTATGAGCGCTTTTGTCTAGCGATAATATCACAAGAATACATTAATCATAATGAAACATATTGATCGAATTATTATGTTATTTGTTATCTAGATTTAGGATTAGAGCTATAATAGTAATTGCTTACGCATATGGAGAATTCCATGAAAAATTGCTAACGATATGTTAAAATTTTCGAAAGACATATCTATTAATGTAACCACATGATTTGCATTTTTTTACCACTGTATGTGGGTGTAACTTACTCTGACCATAAATGACACCCCACTCACATACACTGTAGGAATAATTTAAGGACTACCTCATAAAGGACTAATGAAAGACCTGATTAGCCACATCAATGTACATAGGATACAGAGGTAGAATTCTTCTTAGATTTGAATTTGAGGAGTCTTACATCAGAAGAGTATCAGTAGAGTACTGGATCGAGAACATCGGGAATTAATACTAAACTACAAGCTTAGAAAGGTAAGCATCAATTTTTGGGGATCTCGATTGGATGGTGAGATATTATGCATGTGTAAAGGTAAGTAGACTCGTTGATTATCTTTTCACTAAAAATGTTCACACCATATCATTATATACGAGGACGAAGATGAACGACCACTACATTTTTATTTAATTAATTATATTCTGCGCGCGAACAGACAGTTTGATAAATTTATTCTAGTACTTTCCATATGCCATTTACTAATGAATTTCAGATCCTGAAAAATAATGGTCTGCTATTAACCTGTAGTGGCTAGACCATACTAGAATAATATAATGATATGATAACAATCAATCGTATCGATTAGATATTCAACGGAATGAAGTCTGCATTCACTATCATGGTGTGGAACAAACTTGTTAGTTTAGTTCAACGAAGTTTGTCTAACGTAATCAACGCTCTTTACGAATCCTGTGATCGTTGATTATCCACTATAACCATTTACAGTGAAACTATATAACCATTATTAGGAATATTCATTTGATTAATTGTATATTCAATCAATACATCAATCTTAGTAGCAATTATGCAAGTCCTTCCCAACCAATCTGACGAACAGCTGCTCAGGATCGTCACAATTATCGTTCGTGGGCTCAAGATTGTTGGACTTGCTCCATTTAGTTTTCAACCAATCAAAAATTCATCACAAAACCCTCGGAATAGATCTTACACCAGTGTGTTTCGGTTCTCAAAAATAGGACTGGCTTATAATATCTTACTTGTAATCCTAATTCTAGTCGTGGGCGCATTTGCGATTGCGTATCTATGCTCTATAAAGTATCCGAATGGATCTTCCACGACCCGGGCCATTGTTATAACGCAAACCAGTCTCGGCATCTTGGCAAGCTGCGTCATCACTCTCTCCAGTGGTTTTAGGCAAAAAGAAGCTGTCTCCATCATGGATAGACTTCTAGAGGTTGATCATCTGCTTTCTAGCATGAAAAAACACCCACGTAGTCAGAGGACATTATCATTATTTTTCATCGTACAGATGATTATCACCGCTTTTATATGGGTTACTTATTGGGCCTCGGCAAAGGTGTACATTCGGTCATTTTCGCAAGGTTTCACTACGAATGTGACGCTTTTCGTGATTCACTGGTTCGTTGTGAAATATTCGATTGTTCTCGCATTCGTAACCAGGGAACTTGAAAGCTTGAACAAAAATTTATCGAACTTTGAAGAGTTTCCGAACTATTCGTTGCGTACTTCGGTACTGCACGACGATAATCTATCGATATTAAGCTTACCAATTCACTGCAGTCAGCTAGCTAATCTGAAAGTACTCCACAGCATTCGCATTACGCTTTCAGAGGTATCTGAAGACGTGGCCAATTTCTTTTCAATCTCAACATTATCCAGTGTTGCCTGTTTCTCCATCGCGATAATTTCTGAGATTTATTATATCGTTGCTGCTATCGTTATCTCGTATGATGATTTCGAAGTGCTTCCTTACCTTAGCGCTATAACGTCGATTTTGATCTGTCTCTATCCACTCATCTTACTATCTTTCAACGTTACAGAAACTTTAAAAGAGGTAACGACAAATTTCGCTGTATGAGTATGCTTCTGTACGTTTATTGCTAAGTAATTATTTAGCATTTTTCATAAAATGCACTTATTTATGATTGAAATGCAGGCAAAACTGACCGGACGGATAGTTCACAAGGTGTTGGCTAGAACAACAAGACCGGAAATCCGAAAGGAAGTAAGTTGAGCCCTCGTGGCGACACATCGTGGATCGCCGCCCGTAAACAATACACACATCTTCATCGTTTCTATTTTCTTCTATTTAATGAGTCAAATTGAAATGTTTTTTTTTTTCTTTCTTGTTTCTATAAAAAAAAAAAGTAAACTATTGACTCTGTGATTTTCTTTCAGCTAGAACAGTTCTCTCTCCAGTTGATGCATGAAAAGCTCACATTCATGGCTCACGGATTTTTTTCTCTAGATTTCACGCTGATACAATCGGTAAATACAATATTCAATATTCTAAAGCACGAAGAAGCATCATGAATTAGTGTGGAAGCGATTGTAGGTGGGCACTTTAAGCGATTGCCTCATTGTGTGAGATTGCATCAGAATTATATCGGACAATATTATATGTTTCGTGAATGACACCAATCTTGCGAAATAAATCACATAAAAATGAACGAACACTTGCGAAATTTTAAATTTGCGAAAAATCAAAAGGACTTGCTTTTGTATCGTCCTAACAATACACGCGTGCACGTCAAACGTTGAAAACATTAATATGATATTTCTATCAAACTGCATATTATCAATCTTGGTTTTATTCTCACATTTATCTGTAACTGACATCGACATTTCCTTATTGCAGATATTGTAAAATAAATCTCATTGGTTATCAATCATTATGTTACAGATCTTCGCAACTACAGCAACCTATTTAATTATCGTGATTCAGTTTATGCAATCTGAAGTTGATACTTCAGAGAATTTTTAATCTTCAATCCGGGATAACTATTTCGGAAAATAATATAACTTGAAATTGCATTACGAATTAGATAATATCAAGTGATGTAGTGATCGCAAAATAAATACCTAAACCGAATTCATTCATGTACCTTATACCTACCTATATAGTTTATACACCGTGAACAACTCCCATAGTGAATTAATTGAACCGTGGATGCGAATAAGCTGTAGTAACACCTCGAAGCCTAAATATAATGATATGCTAGTCACAGGACGTCGAAAGATTCAATGAGAAAGAAATTCCAGATTTGCAGACCCTGCATGCGTTAACCCGTCTCGATGCAGCCATCAGAAATTAACCATGGCATTGTAAGGACGTCCAGATGTTAGCATCAGAATTGTCTTTAGTGAAATCAATGGAAATTTGGGATAACTTGATCACATTTTTGTATTGAATCGAAAAAAAACCTTGCTCGAATTTGTTTATACAAATAACTCAACGAATTTTGCACTAATTAAAAAATGCTTTGGCACAAACATCTAACTCCCAGAGGACAATCGACATGCAAAATTGAAAAAAAAATATCCGAGAGGTGACTGATCCGTTTCACGCGGAATGGCCCATATACATTTTCTATTCATGCTGGCTATAGAATTGCGAAATATTAAACTCGCGAAAAATTCTAGATCTATTCAGCATGCGCATACATGAGAGCCGTCTGTGTGCGCTTATCAGCAATCAACGTTGAAATTGTGAGGGTATCCGAATGCTAGCTTCAAGATTCAGCGTGATAAGCAGTGTAGGCATACATTGGTACCGTTCCACGATCTATGTGAGAAAAGGAATATTTCAATAACTTTCGAATATAGTAAAACTGACTTTTGTTTTCCTAGAGTGTATTAAAGTGTTTTACCCTAAGTAAATTTCGCTGTTGGTACTTTTCCATACCAATTATTTTCCGTTCGAGTAGCAATAGCGTTAAGAAGATAGATCGATCGAAATATATATTTTATTACCCGGGCTAAGTAATTACCTGAGCATAATTTATGTATTAATTTTTTCTTTCTACGTATTAATGTTGTATCTTCAGAATAAACTATAACTTTATATGCGTAAAATTTATTCGAGCTTTATACTAACCGTCAATATAACGCTTACAACTGTTTTGTTAGTATCATCTTCCATTTTTGTATATAAATTCGAACAGATTTTTTTGTTTCTACTGGCGAAAAATATCTATTAAGCTCTTCGACACCTCACACCCACACCCACACCAATCAACATCATCGTACATATTCGTATAGAGCGGTAGAATTCTTCTTAGATTTCAACTTTAAGAGTCTCACTGAATCAAGCACATCAAATGACAATTCTGTATCAAAACATCGGGGATTGATTCAAGGTTTTTTTTTTTCCCAATTTTTCGTAGAAACCTAGGATGTTTCCGAGGATATTTCTGTCAACTATGAGCTTAGAAAAGTAGGCATCAATCTTTGAGGACCTTGGATAGTAGGATATTGTATACGTGTGAGAGGAAGTAGGACAAAGATGGAAGAACACTACATTTTGACTAAATTAATTATTTATTGCGGTTGAACAGACAGTTTGATAACATTATTCAAATATTTGCCATTTTCCATTTGCTAATGAATTTCTGATCCTGAAAAAATTTCAGTCTGTTATTAACCTGGAGTGGCTATACTAAACTCGAATGCTACAATGAAATGATAAAGATCAATCATGTCGATTGGATAATTGACGGTAAAAAGGCGGCATTCATTAACGTGGTGTGGAACAAACTACTTGGTTCAGTTCAACGAAGTTTGTCTAACGTAATCAACGCTTTTTACGAATTCTGCAATAGTCGATTACCTACCACAACCATTGCCAGTGAAACTTTATGTACTCATTATTAGTAACATTCGTTTGATTATTTGTATATTAAATCAATATATCAACTGTCATAGCAATTATGCAAGTCATTACGAACCAATCCGACGAACAGTCGCTCAGGATCGTCACAATTATCGTTCGTGGGCTCAAGATTGTTGGACTTGCACCGTTTAGTTTTCAACTAATCAAAAATTCATCGCGAAACCCTCGGGATAGATCTTACACCAGTGTGTTTCGTTTCTCAAAAATAGGACTGGCTTATAATATCTTACTTGTAATCCTAATTCTAGTCGTGGGCGCATTTGCGATTGCGTATCTATGCTCTATAAAGTATCCGAATGGATCTTCCACGACCCGGGCCATTGTTATAACGCAAACCAGTCTCGGCATCTTGGCAAGCTGTGTCATCACTCTCTCCAGTGGTTTCAGGCAAAAAGAAGCTATCTCCATCATGGATAGGCTTGTAAAAGTTGATCGTCTGCTTTCTGGCATGCAGAAGCACCCACGTAGTCAGAGGACATCATCAATATTGCTCACCGTACAGATAATCTTCAACGCTTTTATATGGGTTACTTTTTGGGTCTCGGAAAAGGTGTACATCGGCTCGTTTTCGCAATGTTTTACTATAAATGTAACCATGTTCGTGATTCACTGGTTCGTTGTGGAATATTCGATTGTACTCGCATTCGTAACCAGGAAACTTGAGAGTTTGAACAAAAGTTTATCGAACTTTGAAGAGTTTCCAAACTATTTATTTCGTACTTCGGTACTGCACGACGATAATCTATCAATACTGAGCTTACCAACTCACTGCAGTCAGCTAGCTATTCTAAAAGTACTCAACAGCATTCGCATTACGCTTTCAGAGGTATCTGAAGACGTGGCCGAATTCTTTTCAATCCCAACATTATTCAGTGTTGCCTGTTTCTCCGTCATGCTAGTTTCTGAAATTTATTATATCGTTCATCCTATCATTATCCCATATAAAGGTTTCAACATGCTGGTTGATCTTAACTCTGTAGCGTGGATTTTGATCTGCCTCTATCCACTTGTTTTACTATCTTTCAACGTCAAAGAAACTTTAAAACAGGTAACGACAAATTTCGCTGTATAAAAATGCTTCTGTACGTTTATTGCTAAGTAATTATTCAACATTTTTTATAAACTGCACTTATTTATGATTGCATCGCAGGCGAAACTAACTGGACAGATAGTTCATAAAGTGTTGGCTAAAACAACAAGACCGGAAATTCAAGAGGAAGTAAGTTACGCCCTTGTGGTGACACATTGTAGATAGCCACCGCTAAACAATAAACCTATTTTTATCGTCTATATTTTCTGCATAATATTTCTCTGCCTTCCGCACATCTTACTTCGAACCCTCTACTTTCTCACGCAAGTCAGCCTTCCACTCAAGGCTAAGGTTCTTGCCGTGTCTAAGAAAAGTCTAAACATGCGACACTTTGAAACACAATCTGATCCTTTGGTCTTGGCTCAAGTGACACCTGCACTTTGGCCTAAAATAGTTAATTAGTCAGTCCCAAACCCAATTTCCGATCAGTACACACGTTTTTTGATTATTCTTCCATCCACTAGTCTCATGCATCTCATTCTTTCATTTTCGATGTCTCAGTGTAACCTTTATTTAATAAACATTTTTGTTATTCGGTAACTTTGATCATCGGTCTATTACCTCACACCTCCTTTCCCATCAGCTTTTCTATTTCATAAGTCAAATGAAACTTTTTTTTCTGTTCGTTTCTATCAAAATATGGAAACTATTGACTCTGTGATTTGCTTTCAGCTAGAACAGTTCTCTCTCCAGTTGATGCACGAAAAACTCACATTCATGGCTTACGGATTTTTTTCTCTAGACTTCACGCTGATACAATCGGTAAATACAATATTTAATATTCTAAGGCACGAAGAAGCATCGTGAATTAGTGTGGAAGCGATTGTAGGTGGGCACTTCAAGCGATTGCCTTATTGTGTGAGATTGCATCAGAATTATATCGGACAATGTTATATGCTTCGTGAGTGACACCAATCTCGCGAAATGAATCGCATAAAAATGAACGAACACTTGCAAAATTCTAAATTCGCGAAAAATCAAAAGGACTTGTTCTTGTATCATCCTGATAATAGACACGCGCACCTCAAACGTTGACACCATCATCAGATTTTCATCAGACATAGATCCTTAAATTGCATTATATGAACCTTGGTTTCATATTCACATTTAACTGTAAATCACGTATTTTGATGACTGGTTTTTCTCAGATCATATCTATAGTATTCAGTAACATCGACATTTCCTTATTGCAGGTATTGGAAAAAAAATCTCATTAGTGATCAATTATTATGTTACAGATTTTCGCAACTACAGCAACCTATTTAATTATTATAATTCAGTTTATGCAATCTGAAGCTGACACTTCAGAGAATCCTTGATCCTCAATCCGGAATAACTATTTCGGATAATGATATAACATAAAATTGCATTACGAATTAGATAATATCAAGTGATGTAGTGATCGCAAAATAAATACCTAAACCGAATTCATTCATGTACCTTATACCTACCTATATACTTTATGCACCGTGATCAACTCCCATAATGAATTGATTGAACCGTGAATGCAAATAAGCTGCAGAAACACTTTCAAACCTGAATATATAATGCTAACATACCGTAAAGATTCGTGGATGCGGATCACTTGTTAAATGAATCTGTGTTCATAATTCATTGTGAATTCATTGTCAAGCATATACAAGTGATCCGCATCCACGAATCTTCACGGTATATGCATATAATTAGCGCAACGAGTTTTATACATGCGACATGAGATCTCAGTGTTTTGTCAGTACCATCTTTCATTTTTGTGTATGAATTTCAATGGAACTTTTTGTTTCTACCTGCAAAAAATAGGCCATAAATTGAAAGGCATTATTGAGCTATTCGATACACACATACGCCGAAGGAATGGGGGACTACCTCATAAAGGACTAAAATGAAAGACCTGATTATTTGTTTGTTTTTTGTTCAACTTTTCATAAAAACCTAGGATGTTTCTCGCGCCTACAAGCTAGGAAAAGTAGGCATCAATCTTTGGGGACCTCGGATGGTGAGATATTATGTATGTGTGAAGGGAAGTAGACTCGTTGATTATCTTTTCACCAAAAATGTTCACACCATATCATTATATACGAGGACGAAGATGAACGACCACTACATTTTCATTTAATTAATTAATTTCTGAGCGCGAACAGACAGTTTGATAAATTTATTCTAGTACTTTCCATATGCCATTTTACTAATGAATTTCGGATCCTGAAAAATAAAGGCCTGCTATTAGCCTGTTGTGGCTATACCATACTAGAATAATATAATGATATGATAACAATCAATCATATCGATTAGATATTCAACGGAAAGAAGTCTGCATTCACTGTCGTGGTGTGGAACAAACTCCTTAGTTTAGTTCAACGACATTTGTCGAACGTAATCAACGCTCTTTACGAATCCTGTGATCGTTGATTATCCACTATAACCATTTACAGTGAAACTATATAACCATTATTAGGAATATTCATTTGATTAATTGTATATTCAATCCATACATCAATCGTAGTAGCAATTATGCAAGTCCTTACGAACCAATCCGACGAACAGCTGCTCAGGATCGTCACAATTATCGTTCATGGGCTTAAGATTGTTGGACTTGCTCCATTTAGTATTCAACCAATTGAAAATTCATGGCGAAACCGTCGGGATAGATCTTACACCAGTGTGTTTCGGTTCTCAAAGATAGGACTGACTTATAATATCTTACTTGCAATCCTAATTCTAGTCCTGGGTGCATTCTCAATTGCGTATCTATGCTCTATAAAGTATTCGAATAAATCGTCCATAACCCTGGCCATCGTTGTAACGCACGCGAGTCTCAGCATTTTAGCCAGCTGTGCCATTACGCTCTCCAGTGGTTTAATGCAAAAAAAAGCTATCTACATCATGGATAGACTTTTGGAGGTCGATCGTCTGCTTTCTGGCATGAAAAAACACCCACGTAGTCAGAGAACATCATTAATATTTCTCACCGTACAAATGTGCTTCAACGCTCTTCTCTGGGCTACTTTTTGGGCCTCACAAAAAGCGTTCATCGACTCGCCTCTGCACGGTTTCATTATGAATGTACCGATATTCGTAATTCACTGGTTCATTGTGGAATATTCGATTGTACTCGCATTCGTAACCAGGGAACTTGAAAGCTTGAACAAAAATTTATCGAACTTTGAAGAGTTTCCGAACTATTCGTTGCGTACTTCGGTACTGCACGACGATAATCTATCGATATTGAGCTTACCGACTCACTGCAGTCAACTAGCTTTTCTAAAAGTACTCCACAGCATTCGCATTACGCTTTCAGAGGTATCTGGAGAGGTGGCCGACTTCTTTTCAATCCCAACATTATTCAGTGTTGCCTCTTTGTCCGTCATGTTCGTTTCTGAGATTTATTATGTCATTGTTTCTATCGTAAATCCATATTATGCCAGCGCGATTATCAATCTTAACGCTGTAACGTGGATTTTGATCTGCCTTTATCCACTCGTTTTACTATCTTCCAACGTTACAAAAATTTTAAAAGAGGTAACAACAAACTTCGCTGTATAAAAATACTTCTGTACGTTTATTGCTGAGTAATTATTTAGCATTTTTGATAAACTGCACTTATTCATGATTTCAATCCAGGCAAAACTAACCGGATGGATAGTTCACAACGTGTTGGCTAGAACAACAGGACCGGAAATCCAAAAGGAAGTAAGTTGAGCCCTCGTGGCGACACATCGTGGCTTACTTGAGTTCGATAAGATTCAATCGAGGCTAGATATTTTGACCCGGGATTACCTTACACCTCCAGTCCTATCAGCTCTTCTATTTCATGAGTTAAATTGAACTGTTTTTTTCTGGTGTCCATCAAAATATGGTAACTATTGACTCTATGATTTGCTTTCAGCTAGAGCAGTTCTCTCTCCAGTTGATGCATGAAAAACTCACATTCATGGCTTACGGACTTCTTTCTCTAGACTTCACGCTGATACAATCGGTAAATACAATATTTAATATTCTAAACTTTAGAATCTAAAGCACGAAGAAGTTACCGCTTTTATTTTTCAACGGAAATTATCGCGGAAGTGATTGTAGGTGGGCACTTTGATAGATTGCCACATTGTGTGAGATTGCATCAAAATTATATCGCGTCATATTATATAGTTCATGAGTTACACCACAATCTCACGGAATCAATCACATAAAAATGAATGGGTACTTGCGAAATTATAAGACATTATTATCGACATTTCCTAATTATTGCAGGTATTGGAAAAAAATCTCATTAGTTATCAATTATTATGTTACAGATTTTCGCAACTACAGCAACCTATTTAATTATTATAATTCAGTTTATGCAATCTGAAGCTGACACTTCAGAGAATCCTTGATCCTCAATCCGGGATAACTATTCCGGAAAATAATATAACATAAAATTGCATTACGAATTAGATAATATCAAGTGATGTAGTGATCGCAAAATAAATACCTAAACCGAATTCATTCATGTACCTTATACCTACCTATATAGTTTATACACCGTGATCAACTCCCATAGTGAATTGATTGAACCGTGAATGCGAATAAGCTGTAGAAACACCTCCAAGCCTAAATATAATAATATACTTGTCACAGGACTTCGAAAGATTCAATGAGAAAGAAATTCCAGATTTGCAGACCCTGCATGCGTTAACCCGTCTCGATGCAGCCATCAGAAATTAACCATGGCATTGTAAGGACGTCCAGATGTTAGCATCAGAATTGTGTTTAGTGAAATTAATGAAATTTATGAATAACTTGATCACATTTTTGTATTGAACCGGAAAAACTAAGTCAAATAGACTGTTTGACTTAAATCGAACGAATTTTTTTCTGAGTGCATAAATATGCCTTGTTATCTATGTCCTTGACGGATGTTCAAAAATAAATTAGAAAAAAAAAAACAAACTCCATAGTTTAGTTCATCAAAATTTGTCTAACGTAATCAACGCTCTTTACGAATAGTTGATTATTCAACTTTGTTGATAAACAAGTCTTGAGATTGAACTACAACTTTATATACGTGAAACTAATTCGAGGTGTTGGAAAGCTGTTCGCGAGTCTATTGAAATGTGTACATTTCTCTTCTTATCTACCTATGTCCGTAGAGACTATTTTAGAATAAAAATCGGAATAATAGGTGCGGAAGTACTTTTCTTGAAAATATTAAAAATCAAATGCAATTGATAAAGTTACAAATCTGTCAACCGATTTATGGACTGTGGTTTGATAATTGGAATATGAATGAAAATATGAACACCTTGTGGAGGTGTTTTGGTATGGCAAGACTCAAACACAGGGATACACCGTATGCATATATGGTGAGCCCGCAAGTTGAATCAATAAAAATTATCGCATCACCCATATCTTTCAATTACGCTGAAATGCAGCAGGACACGTAACACAGATATGGGTATATAATAACGACAAGCACCAACGTGACTGGTCGCTACCATCTGATTAATAATCAATTCGACTTGATATCCAACAGAAAAAAATTTCTGTCTCCACAAGTGGTCTGTGGAGTTAAACATCCGCAGTTCAATTCAACAAAAGCTTTTGAATATAATTAACGCACTTGACAAATCCTGCGGTAGTTTGTTCCTAAAATAATTTGAGCTATATTTTCGTAACAATCAGTAATCTTCTCTCGATTGATTATACAGACTGACTCGGGCCGACCTAGATCGTTAAAACTATGGCTCGGTCAGCCTAGACTGTAAGAACTACGGCCTGGTCGATCTGGATAACAAAAACAGCCCTATCGACCTAGACACGGCCTTATAATGATTCGGGCCCAAAAGTTCATTCGGAACGCTGAAGCAACATTGTACGGGTACCTCCATCTGAATTTATCGAAACGGCCCTAGCTGCGTGACGTGCGTGCTCCGTCATAGGCAAACTGAAACCAAAACTAATTCGGAAACTATGATAGCCTTGAAGTTTTCGTTGAGGAACTTTCTTTTTCATTTTTTGTGAGAAATCTAATGATGGAAAGACGGGCGATTAGTCTGCATCACCCTGTGTACACGATTCATTCTATCAATACATCAATTGTCTGAACAATCATGAAAGTTCTCCCAACCCATTCCGGTGAACACGTTTCACTGATCGTCGAAATTATGCTTTGGTTTCTCAAAATTATTGGGCTGGCTCCATTTTCTCTCCATCACAGAAAAAATTCAACGCGACACTCTCGCTGCAGTCGCTACACCAGTGTCTTTCTATTCTCGAAGATAGGATTGGCTTACAATATCCTGTTAACGCTCCTCATTGTAGTCATGGGCACACGTGTAATTTCTGTGGTAAACTCTCTCAGTTACGCGAATAAGTCGAATGTGAGCCAGGTCATCGATATAATGCACGCTATTGCCTATATTTTGACAGCCTGTGTTATCATTGTCTCTGGGACTTTCAAGCAAAGAAAAGCCATTTCTATTATGAATAGACTTTTGGAAATCGATCGGCTACTTTGTGGTATGAAAAACTATCCACCTCGTAAAAGGACATTGTTCACATTCGTCGGGATACAAATGATCATAAACACTGTTGTATGGGTTCTCTTCTTGGCCTCGCAAGACTTCTATGCCTCATTATTTCTACGACTCTTTCTTCACAATGTACCAATTTTTGTAATACAGTTGTTTGTTGTGCAATATTCGATTGTGCTCGCAGTCTTGGTCATGGAATTTGAAAGCTTGAATAAATATTTGTTGAACTTCAGAGAGTTCACGAACTATGTGTTTTATACTCCAGTACTGACCAACGATACTCTACCAGCCTTGTTGGTTTCACCAATGCACCGTAGTCCGTCTGCTCTAGAATTACTTCACAGTATTCGCACTACGCTTGCGGAAGTGTCTCAAGACATAGCGAATTTCTGTTCATTCTCGATATTACCAGCCATTGCTTGTTACTCCTTGACAATTCTTTATAACTCATGGTATCTTCTTATTCCTATCGTTATCCCAACTGCTGAATATGAGTTATTTAGTACCATACACCCAATATCGTGGATTTTGCTCAGCATTCTGGCACTAATCTCACTATCTTACAACGTGGTAGAAACTTCAACAGAGGTACAAAAGATTTTCTTGTATAAGCTTTTTTTCTTGTCTATTACCGAGTCATCATTCAATTTCTTTGATAAACTGATATTTTTGCCTTCCTAATATCCAGGCTCAGCTGACTGGACAGGTGATTCACAAAGTACTGGCTAGAACAAGCGGACGAAAAACCCAAACAGAAGTAAGTTATGCTTTTTAAACGACGAGTTGGGTGTAAATTTCAGCCAGCTTACATTAGGGTGCAGAAATCTTCTACACTCGGATCGCTTTTCAGCTTCAACGGTTCTCCCTTCACCTGATGCATGAAAAGCTCAACTTTACGGCTTGCGGATTTTTCGCCTTAGACTTCACACTAATACAATCCGTAAATATAACATTTAACATTCTGAACTATATATACTGTGGACATGTATAAAATGAAACAGACTTGAAACATATCGCTGTGGATCATTCAAAAGACTTCGATATTCCATATCCTGTCGCACTCGCAATTGCCCATTCTTAGAGAGGCACATACATATATTTGTCACGAAGTAACTTGTAAGTGTCGAAATTATTGGTGCATTGTCAACCATTGTAACATCTATATTACCCTGCCAATGATACTGAGAAATAACATTTGGGATCATCAATTGTTTTATAATTTTTTATGTTACAGATCTTCGGATTCACAGTATCTTATGTTGTGATAGGAGTCCAATTTTTGAAGTCTGCATCTCCTACTTAATCGAATGTCTTCGATCCTCATGTTTGGATAAATATGGACAATTATTATTGTCTTTTCATTTTTTCATTTAATAAAAATTGAAAGATTGTATCATACTGATATAATCGTAATATGCATAATACCGGTATAGACAGCTCATCGTCACTAATGTATGAATTGCAAAATGAATAATTAAACTGCATTTAATTGTGTACTTTCACAGTCCTTTCACATAAGTGTTGCAAGACACGCTCAAATGTACCTTGAATATGATATTTCAGACTTGCAACAAAGTGCGGAAAAAAGTTGTTATTAATTCATCTGATCGCGCTGTAATTGATATGCAGACCGATTGCAATACACCTACAACACGGGACGCGTTAATTACGCCTTGGTAAACTCCCCTAGTAAAGTAATTGAACAGCGAATGCGAATAATCAGCAGCAAAATTTTCATCATTAAAGAATTATCTTCATTGGTCTAATTATAATTAATGCCAGTCATAAAATAACAAGTTTTTCGATGAGGGTGAAATTTGGAGATCTGTTTACCCTGCATGCGCTCTTCCGTCTTTGATCATTCAAGTCTTTACCGATTATTCGAAAATGTGAAGGAAATATAACATTGCGTGAGTATATCTTTCCTCACAAATACTTGTACCGTTACTTGTGATGGTTAATGCCTCCGAATCACGTGAGCATTGTGTTTTAATTATGGAACTGGCTAATAGTTTTTAACGTTTTAAGTGGAAAACAATTTGCAATATTGTATTGCATATTACGCACTGACTTTTCGCTCTTGCATCAATGATTTATTTTTTCATTAAACTTCACACTTT
This sequence comes from Tenthredo notha, assembly GCA_914767705.2. Classification (NCBI taxonomy): domain Eukaryota; kingdom Metazoa; phylum Arthropoda; class Insecta; order Hymenoptera; family Tenthredinidae; genus Tenthredo; species Tenthredo notha. Next base: position 7,705,369 of record OU611915.1, on the reverse strand, counting down.
CCTGCGCCGACCCATGAAAGCAAATTTGGATTACGATTAGTGGTTGCAATGATATGAATTTTTAAAAAATTGACGTTCAAACAGTTTTAAGTTTCGGAACTTTTAGAATTTTTAGAGTTTTCCAAAATCCGTCGGCCAAAAATATTGCTCTACCAAACCCACGTAATCACGAATTTCGGTGAAATCGCTGAATATGAGGAACAGCTGCGAGATAGTTGACGTGGAACCGCCGATTAGAATTAAGGTGCATCCCTACCCAATTCCACCAGACCTGAAAACATTGGGCTAAACGCGTGCAGAAGATGTTATTGAATGCTTGATACTCGGAATAAATAACAATTTCAAACACAGTACTCAAAATAGCATTACTTGAGTTATTAACGTCAGTTGCTATCGTTTATTGAAATCAATAATGGCCAACTTCAAGGTATGATCATAAAACGAGCAGGTACCAATCAACACTTCGGTACCTACGGCTTGATCAACAATTTTTCGACGTTCGATTTCGTTGCTGCTCAATAATGACCAATCACAACCGTATGATATGCTTTGATGTTCCATGTACTGTCCAACAATATTCAGTGTTCCATCATCATTGCAATTAACTATCTTGAATCCACCATACATGCATGCAGCAATAAGATACTTATGGTTTTTGGGCTCCCATTTTAAACGCCAGATGCCACCGTCCAAATTAACTTCAGATACCGGGTTGCGCATTTTCCGGACGTCCCATAATCTTAAAATTTCATCGTAGCTGTAAAAATGAAATAATTAAAATTTAAAACCACTAACCACAAAGTTCACGCTTTACAATTATTACGAAGCATTCAAAAAATAAGACATGATTCAACATGCCTTGGTTTTATTCTATTTCAGTTGAATTAGCACTGCTATGAAAAATTATTCATTTCAACTGTTCTCGAAAAACAAACAGGCAAGGCATATCAAATGAAATTCAAGGTTCACACCTTCCAGATACCAATTGAAATTCTTGAGCTGAGTTGCTGTGGAGGCTCGTGACCCCAGCTCCATGTATCCTATTCATTCCTGCTGGTTGTGTGCCCGTTCTTAGATCAAACCATTGCAATTTACAATCATCTCCTCCTGTTTGTAATAAAGTTTTTATGTTGAAGAGGGGCAAAGTGCCAGCACAGTATATTACATAATGGCAACGACGGATTATAACTAGGTAAATCGCATGCTGGAATAATGGACAGCAATTTTTTTTTTTCACGGACATGTTTTTCCCAGAAAAAATCGCGACCAGACAAATGCTCCGAGATTGTGATAATCGTACTGTGGACTGTGAGAATTTCACTAAAGTTGCTAACTTTTTTTTGAAGTCCGAACTATGAAAAACGTTGGCAGCCCTGAAGCCGAAAGTTGCTCTAAGCTTCACCACAAACAAAAGCCTTTGCTGATTTCTCCGCTTTTGAATAGGTAAAGCTTTTCGCTATTAATTTCTTTTTCAAAATTGAACCGATAGAATGTAATGCTGTTGTTATATCGTTAAAAAAGAAATGAGCCCAAAAATGACATTGCGATTACAAAGTGCTTGGAACATGATACAGTCCTACCTCTCTATAAGCGACCGTTAGCGCGGTTAGGGGAGTAGGATTCCAAGAAATTCGTCACCGAAGCGTTCCCCCACTGGAACGTCGCACATGTGTCAGTGCGTCAGTGAGTATCACAACTGGGAGTAACTTACGTACACAGGTAGAGTGGCGGAAGCTATAAAGCTCGCTCAAGCGGAACGAAATTCGCTTGTAACGAGGGAGCTTATATCGAGGTAGTACTGTACCATCATTGTCCATCTTTTCCAAAGTATCAAAAGTGTGGGAACTTCTAGATTACAAAACGGAACTAACGCCGAAGAATAATGCTGGGGAATCGGAATACCCTTTTTGGACTGGTGACACCATTTCAAAGTGCATATTTTTCACCGGGTTGGTTTTATAGTAGCTTCTCCTCTATTGAATCCTCTTTGGTGGATATTTTTCATACAAAATTAGTTGCCAATGCAAAACCATTCTCCTAATTCTACAGTGGAAGCTCGTTCAACCGCTTATTATATAGAAAAGCTCGTACGTGGCATTAACGCGCGAATTGTGATTCAGCGTTAAACAAAATAATTTGAGCTCGAATCTCCACAATGAGAGGATACAGTCCATGAAAATCTAGAGATGACCTATTTATTACATTACCACTGTATAGGACGTTCGTGTTCCAGTAATCGAATGCCACGATCCATGCTTCATATCCATGAGCATTCCACGTGTGCTTTTCTTCAAGATTTTCACCCTGGAATTTGAAAGTCGAAATCGATCCTTTTGAATCACTAACCGCAATCTCAACCTCTTGCTGAGTATCGTTACATTTTCCAGACGACCAATCCAACGATAGTGCTAGTACATCACTATCCGCATTATTGATATTTTTTTCGGTTAATAATGTAAGAGAAATATCATTTTCGACCATGAGTTCGTAAGTCTGTATAAAACCGGAAGAATTAACTACACCAAGTACGATTTTATTATACAATTTCACATGCATCCACTTCATGTCTAACACCGCTGGAACATCCAACCGTTGTAACAAGTTCAGTTTGCCAACATCGTTCAAACGAAAGAGATAAATTTGTCCAAGACGTTTCGTTGACTTTGCGTCTTTTGTCTCTCCAGCTACTTCGTCGTTGGAGAGCTGGTAGGTTCCGCATACGAAAATATCTGTGAATGGTTCTATGGGGCACCACTCTACAGAGTCTGCGGAAAACTCTGTATCAAAAGTATCTAAGGTCGTCAAGTTGTGTGAATTCATTGTAACTGCAACAAAAAGAAAGACAAATTATCACGACTATTTCTCTGTCAAAAAGACATTAAAGGAATGGCCGTAATGAAAATAAAAATTGAGGGTGTCCGAGGGGGTCCCGTGGCGGGGGTGACGGCAAATACACACATACACACCTACGAGTCAATTTCCTCCCATAAAATCTCGACAAGCTGCTTTTATGATTGGAAAAAACAAAAATTATGTTTCGCATTTAAATATTCTTCTTCATAGGTGTATTTTCACTTTTTCATCGTTAGCTGAACGAGTAGAACTTTAAAAATTGAGACAATTTGAAATATGTCGTTCCGGGTCGTCCATGATGAAATTGCTGCATACGGATGTTGCGCTAAATTGAATTTTGCTTGATTTGTATGAGATTTATCGCATGAAGTCATATGAGCGAATTCATAGGTTTCATTGAGATCTACGAGAACGGTAGTTCTATAAATTTTTATATCTCGAATCCGTTTAGATATTTTCGCAAAATAAAAAAAAAAAATCACCCGGGAAAAGGATTTAGAGTTTCTGAACAGTTATATCTAGTTAGCCATTTTCAAAGAAAAGCTCTCACAAATTTCCACAAGGTGCATTACCAACTATTCTCGATATTTGAACAAATCCTTTAACACGCAATGCATACATATCATCTCTCCAAACTATGAGCAAAGACATAGGAATAAAATATGGGACATTTCCTTATACCTATATGTAAAGCACGTTGTACGACATGAATAAATATGTAAATCACGTCGAGAGTAAAGACCTTTTATTAAAACTATAAATATTACAATAAGTTAACAGGTTTCATGTTCCTCAGCTGCATAAGTTTATTAGTAAATGTATTTGGTCATAAAAAATATTTTGGTAAGGCTATCTCACTAATGACTAAGAGTTATGTTCAATGGTGTAACATGTTCTTACTTTCGGAATAAAATTAGACATACAGCACTTTTTTCTAAACTTATTTTCAGCAAATTGCTACAACAAAGCACGATTCTGCTTTGACATGGAATTAGCGTTACCGTCATGGTAAAATTTTAGTAAAACTATTAAAAGCCCTTAATTACGTGTATAATATCACTTAAAGTCTTTTGAAAGCACAATATTGAGTAAAATCATGTACCTGAAATTCCGAATACTCATTTGAACTAAAATTCGACGAAGCTTAGATATACCATGATTCAATATTATTGTTTTACATTGGTTCGACAAAATCAGATGAACATAAAAAAATAGCAGGTCATGCCACTACTACATTTTCAAACCACATCCCAAAGGAATTTCGCATAAAATACGCATCCGGCATGACATTTTATTGGCCATTAATAGCGCGAATCTTTCAAACGCAACAGTGACTTTCCTTCCATTGAAAACTATTGTGATGTCGTAAAGAGCCATTAGGTAGTATTTTAAACGTAAACAATAGTAACTTTCATGAATCTGAGCGGAGTGAAAATGTAATCTTTGGATTATACAGGCCAGTTTTAAGACAATGAAAATCTATTCTACTCTACGTCCCAACCAGATAAGAGTTTTCAACTTGAAAAAAATAGCGCATTCACTTTTTTTAAACGTATAACGTACGACTCAATTACAAAATCGCTATGATTGGGAAACTTGGCACATGGCCACGTGATCTGGACGAACTGTTGCGAGTAGGACGTGTTCACTAACGTCATCTCACATAAACATGCGAATAGCTCACTCGCAGTAGTTCAGATTTTGCCACCAGGTGCAACCATGCCTCCATATTAATTCCCAGACACCAAAGAGGACTAGGTTGCCGAAGTGTACGGGTCGCACAGTTTATGAAATTTTTGCGAATTTGGGAAAATACTCTCAAGTTATGTCATTCCAGTGCAAACCAATGATATATAAAGTCAATCTTTTATTATTGTGAGCACATGACACACTCTCCCTCTCAACCTTTACAAATGAACTGACTGGAACTTAAAAAATTTCGTATCGAAAAATTGAAATCATCGGGCATTGGTTTGCTTCGAAACTACATCAACGTACACAACGTATTCCTTCCAAATTTGAAGAAGTATCAATTAACGATGCGGGTTGTACCACATGACAACCATTTTTTCTTCCGTGCAATCAATTTATCTACAGCAAAGTCAAAAGCATACACCGTGAGGTTTCGTGGAACGAGCTGGTTCCAAGCGGGCAGGCGCTGATTTATTCGAATATTAAGAGGGCCGCCAATTTCAGACTTGCCACGAATATCCCTAGAGTCCGTCTGCTATTTGTTTTCGATTGTTGTCAAATACAAATGGCGGTAGACCGTGGCAGGAATAGGTTATGTTTGTTGTGAATCTAGCAGATGACAGAACTAGGAATATTACTGAAAAGTTGGTGGAGTTGCTAGCGCGATTCTGCTGGCCAATGATATTCGAATAAATGAACGCCTGCGCGCATGGAAGCAGCTCTTTGCACGTTTCCTCACGGTATAATCTTAAATAATTTTTAATTGTGTTCGAAAATGGTAGTAATCAGCAGCTGTTATTTCTTAGAGGCAACATTTGGTGACATCTTGGTAAAAAACATTTTTCCGTTTTTAAAATGACCAAAGAACTAATGAAAAATTTAATCCCAAAAAATTTAGATCACGTATTTGATTAAAAAAAAAAAATCCAAGTTCCACCGCAGCGCTGCGGAAAGTTTCTTGCGTCTACACTTAGATTGCAGAAGAATGAATTTTTGTTTTTCAGTACACGTTCTATAACATGATTTAAATTTGTCATCAAATTCTTTTTTGGGTCATTTCAGTAACGGAAAAATAATATTTGCCAAAATCTCACCGAACTTCTTCTTCGAGAAAGAATAGGTGATCTACCCTTGATTTCGGGTTGCGTATTTAGTCCTACAGTGCTACCAACTTAATTTGAACCGAGAATTAGAACACGACGGGACGTAGCTGGGTTTCCAGGCAGAGCTCGAGATGTTGTTTCTGAATGCACCTTTCGAATGGTCTTTCCCGAATGATTCACGACTCAACTTATCCTGAAAATCTTGGGATTCAAAAATTTGAGGGAAGATTCGTATGCAGAGTCAACTCTTTGAATCCACAAGGCGAATATTTCGAAGACTATAGGAGATACGTGAAACAGTCTGATGCAAAACTTGGAGCGTTCAGAGGGGGGAGGAGATCGGAGGTATAAATTGACTTCTAGATTGTCCCGCATCCGAGATTTAATTTGATTTGACCACAAGTCAACTCATATCAACATAATTTTTTTCCTCAAAATGCTGTAAATTTTGCATTGAACTTTTTCTCGTATCTCTTTTACTTTTTGAGATTTTCGCCTTGGGCGATCAAAAAAATGTCCTTGTATAGGAAACCCCGAATTCCAGCGTCACCTTAACTTGCCTTTTATCGATCACAAAACATTATAGGCAATAATTGAAACATTCAAAAATGTTATCCTCATGTATAAAAATAAAAAAGTGAGTAATTTCACATCTCAAAATAGTAATGAACAATTCACTGCTACTTCTGTGTGATGATATTGAAAAAAAAATTATGACATTATCAATGAACTTTCAAGTGGTGCAGGCTGATGCTTTATTACTTGGAAAGCTTCGCATGACTAACTTAACTAGACTAATAGTTTACAATTAACTACATGTGGTATACTGTTTTCCTTTTTGGCAGTGTTCATGGGATTCCATTAGTCATTACACTTAACTCTACCTACAGCTATCTTGACTAAAGGATTAAAATACTATATAATCAGCTTGACGTCGTTTGGTCGTGATCTTATTTTTTAATATCACGACGTCAGAAAATGGTTGGATACACATTGGCTGATTTCACATTTGTCATTTCTTGCTACTTATTTACATTTGTACGCAGTCAGATCATTTAGATCCAATTTTCCGTGAATATAAGTCTTCAGAAAGTTGGATCACAGAACACCTGAGCAGCTAGTGTTAAAAATTGGACAATCCTTTCCTCTGTGGTCCCATTAGCCAAGGTGCCATTATCGCAGCTATGAAAACTGTATGAATCAGAATATAAGCGAATGGAATGTGTCCAATTTTAAACTCTGAACTCCTCGATTACTATATATATATCGCGTGACTAATGGCAAAAGGTCGTAAGCGACGAAAAGGGTGATTTAAGTGGCAAAAGGGCGTATATTTTTTTTTTTTCTCGCCATTCGATAGGAAAACTGTCAAAACGAAGAAAGCCGCTGTTTTTTTTCGAGCCAAAAACTTAAAGGCAGAAGGGCGTAAGCGTCGCCGATACGCTCTTCTGCCATTAACCAATTTTCGGACTAATGCCAAAAGGACGTATCGACCAAAATTAAAGTTTAACAAAGAATTGAATATTTGTGGTCGATAAGCCCTTTTGGCATTAACTTCACGGAAAGAATCAGGTCAACTAATGCCAGAGGGGCGTATCCGCCAAAAATGTTCAATTCTTTTTCAAACTTTAATTTTGGCCGATACGTCCTTTTGGCATTAGTTCATCTAATTTTTTTGAACAACTAGGGGCCTATCTCCGGTGTTTACGTCCTTTTGCTTTTAACTTTTTTCATTTTTCAATATCGACGTTTTTGTCCGTTTCAGAGGTTTTCTAGTCGAATGACGTGAAGAAAAAATTTTATACGCCCTTCTGCTTTTAAGAATTACAGAAGGGCGTATGAGTGTCGCTTACGACCTTTTTCCATTAGTCACGCGATATATTATATATATATATATAATCAAATTTCACATGGTTAAAAGCTGACAAACAACCGTGGTACCATCTGCGCTGGAGTATTTCAATTATTGTCTTGAATTTCAGAGGTTTCAGGTGGGAGGAATTTGTCACATTGAAGTATGATAACAATATTTGAATAAAAAAGAATGAATCAATAACTGTTATGGATTATATGGTCATTTTAGCCAACAATTGCCAGAAATTTTTGTACCGATACAATGGGATAAGAGCTTTTGTGGAATAATTCTGGTGATGAACACATTACAGACTGATTTGTAACCATGTTTGATTATGAACCTAAGATTATCGATTCAAGTCTGGTTTAAATTTGTACAGTACAGCACAGTTCAGTGTGTTGTTTATGAAATACGGAACGTGTATTTCAATTGGAGCGCAATGGTTTTCTAATCAGACGAGGTAGGTTTGTTATTTCTAAATAATATTAAGTCTTAGTTGTCATTTTTGGCTTAAGTTGCTTGAACAAGATCGCTACAACTACAAGTTAGCCGCTGAATCATTGTCTCGCGCTTCTCTCAGTCTCCATAAGGCATTCTCTTACTAGAATTCTAGCATGTACGATTCCTCGTTTTATACGTTCCGCAGAACTACGACTGCCTGCGTAAGTTGGCCGTATGTCCCGACCAAGTTCCTCGATTACTCCCAACAATTGAGCATATTTCGACAGTCCAGAGACAGAAGAAGGAGGAGCGACCGAAGATTGTTGTAGAGCTCTTGGATTTGGCACAGTTATTACAGGTTCCGTGATCTTTGTCGGGACTTGGATGCTTTGTCGTTCTTCCTCCATTATTCCAAAGTTTGGCTGTTTTTCTATTCGTTACCTTGATACAGAAGTAAAGATATTTATGAAAGGGAAAAAAACGGTTTGAAAATCCAAAACTTCAAAGTTTTGCACTAGTTTTATAGCAAAAACTCTTAAAATTCCATTACAACATTAAAAATTGTCTATAGGTGATCGAGTCTGTCGAGCATATTCAAGCGGTTCAAGATGTTCAATTTTTAACTCATGGTCAGCACAGGATATCCATCTCATTATGGATAAATTCAAAATGTTATATAAAAAAAAAAAACAACGTCGGTTGTAATACTGCGACGATTGAGTTCTCACTTCAGACCACAACAAGGTAATCGCTTTTAGCAACAAGTTGCTGTTGATTTTGATCTAAACCCACATTTAGCGATATGTTGACGTGACTCAACCGAATGGATAAACTTTACTGATATCACATTATATTTTGTTCGAGAATCGTCATTGACTTTGGCAGAATTTCATTATCATGCATTTGATACTTTAACTTATAGAGTGGTCTACACATAAATTTAATAATCAAATAAGCCGGTGATACTTTTAACGCTTATGTTATGTGCCAAAGTATAAGTATCTTAGTAGTCAATGATCTATGCTTTTTTTTTTCCCCACAAATTTCAAGTGTGATCTTAAAATTTGTATTAATAAGATTAAAACCGGCTAATGGAGCCAATATGTGTGTATTTCATAAACTCTAAAGTCTCATGTGTTCATGTAAAATCTAGCCCTAGATTACCTAAGAATAACAGTGAAATAAATGATATCTGAAATCTGCTGTGTTTACATATGAATTACATGTGAAAGCATTTCATTGGGTCAAAGTTTGGAGAGAACAATGTTAGCTAGAACACTTACTAATTTGGAATATTGCTTTTGAAGCGAGTAGTTCAAATTCTGAATTAAATACGCAATGAAATTCGTAGTTTTTTAATAATAGCGATTTCGCAAGATACAATTCGGTATCAATTGGAAAAATAATGAGTACGAGCTAGTAACACACATGACAACGTTAATAATAAAGAATCGAAGCGCGTCGATGACCGTTACAATGGTTTAACAACGAAAATTAATTGAAAATAACATACCTTCGACCACGAGGCGGCACAAAAAATAAACTGCTGGCCCAAGTAGTTTAAAATTTTTTTTACCAAACCAGAAGTATAGAAGGAAGCTAACCTATTCTTAGCTCGCGAATCCAACAATTTGCACACTGTTTTTGAACTGGCTTTCGTTGCAAAGCATAGACTAGCATAATAGTTATAACCGACACAGTATGTACGTCTACGTTCTAGTCACCACACCGTCGTAACCACATCGGTGCATAAGAATATTCAAAAGCTGAAACCCAGCTGAAATATAGAAATAATAGTGTGCGAAATAGTCATGGCCGATTACAATTCGATTATCGTGGTAATCGATAGTTTTTTTTCCTCGATCAATCGATTAATTTTAAGTCATCTTCGATTCGATAATTACTATTTGAAATGCTTGTATCAACCCCTTCTTCTTTTTTTCGATGCTTATCAACAGCACATTAAAAAACGTTATGTCGATGAAAAAAAATGACATACGAAACAGTGCGAACTGAATACGCCCAGTATCGAATGGAACGTATAGGTCGACCGTCCAGCTACTGCGCGTCAGGCTGGATTTTCATGGACAGCAAGTTGCTACAGCAGCAATTTGTTGCTGCAGCGAGTTGGTGCCGCTGCGCATGAAAATGAGTCCTGCAGCAGCAGCAAGTCAATGCTTGTCAAACGCCCGTGTATCCGCCAACGGTTCTCATTTCTGTTTAATCTAATTCTTAATACTTTAATGTTTAATAAGTTAATTCGGCGTTCGGGTATCATTTACCATAAGTCGTAGAAGGAGAGAGAGAGAGAGAGGTATCATTTACCCGAAACGCCATCATAATTCTTATTTTATTTATCCTAGAAAGTAGATTGAAGCGATTATTTAAATTATTAGAGCAATTATTATTGAAATGAAGTAAAAAATTCAATGTAAATCATTGCTGAAAGAAATTAAGTTGTGGGCTAATCTCGCATCTTTTACCAGATGCAGGAAAAAAGGACACGCCCTATTATACGAAACCCGCGGATCTTTTGTGCTCCCATAAAATTCTGACCAGGTTGAAATAAACTAGTAGCAACATTAAAGCATCGATGCATTCGATCCTAATCAATTTCTCCGCGTCGGTATGATATTAAATACCAGAATTTCCGCCTGAAGCGGTGGCAACCCAACATACAATTACACCCGTCGATCCTCGGAAGACATCACACCCCTTCGGGTCCTTCGACGCGGCATCGGACTTAAATCTTCAGTCACCGAGCGAGTTGCCTGATCACCACTGATCACTGAGCTCTGCTAGAGCGCGCACGGCGGCTTTATTTACCTTCGCGCGGCGCGGGGTGGGGGGACTCCATTGTCGTAGATCAGTTTACGCCGGTCGCGCCGTCTGCTAGGCAACCATAGAACTCGAATCGCACAAAAGATCTGCGGGTTGCGTATAATAAGGCGTGTGCCTTTTTCCTGCATCTGGTAAAAGATGCGAGATCAGCCCACAACTTAATTCCTTTTCGCAATGATTTATAATACATTTTCTTCTTCGTTTCAATAATGATTGCCCTACTGATTTAATTAATTGCTTCAATCTACCTTCTAGGATAAATAAAATAAGAATTTTACATGACAGTTGTAGCCCCATAACTTCAACTCTGTGTATTGACTAAATGTATGGGTATTTTACGATTTATATTACATAAAATATTCGCTCAGCTATTTTAAAAGAAAATTATTTTATCACAGTTTTTTTCTATCAGAAACGCTGTGACTAATGCTGGTTGATTTTCGCGATACTTTTTATTTTCGAAATTTAAACATGTTCGACTGTAAAGTCTTCTAAATTTTATAGCGTTTTCGATTTGTATGCACTGGAGTTGCACCGAGGATGCTCTAAAGTTTCATGTGACGTCATGGTGCTCTAGAATCGAGCGCCGGCGGAGGGCAGAGTCGGGTAAGTCGTAGAATCTATCGTACACCGAACACACATTCCACGCTCGGAACAATCGTAGTGCGCACCAGAGCAGCAAATTAAAAACGCTAATAGCGAAAATCGAGTCAACTATTATTTTTACTTGTATGAAGTTAGCCCGTGGATTTGTTATTCTTTAATTTTATATACCGTGCGTTTTCGTGGAAGTGCGACATGCCTACACACGGAGATAGCCGAACGTACGCCCTATTATATGCAGCCGTCAACAACTGAACGTGTTGGGGTGGCCCAGAGTCGGAATCGGCAATTGTTCAGTAGTTCCCAAGTCCTTGATTGGCCGTCTAGTAATAAAGAATTGCCGTTTAGTAAAAACATCGAGGCTCGACATCTGATGGCTTGCCGCTTACTTATGACGCTTGAGCCTTGACGGTAAATCGTCAGATGTCGAGCCTTGATAAAGTCCTTCCATTAATATATACCGTGAGATCAAAATGAAACAACATGGTTGAAGTGCGCAGGCGCCGAATGATTCGTATTTCATGGAGATAGTGAACTCGTTGCGCAAGAAAAGAAGGGGTAATTTTGTCACGTGGTCAGCGGTCAGACTTCACGGAACTTCTTGGGAGCCATTGCCGATGGTAAATGATGAATGAAGTGAATGAAACCTCCATGAATTAGCCGTCAAGATTTACAAAAATCACTCAATCAATTTTAAATAATATGTATCTTCATACAATAAACTAATTAAATCTAACGGTTTCGTCATTAATCTTCTCTTACCGAATTGGTCCAATTCACCCAAGGATACACTATGCTGTTTCGATCGAACTAATTATCTTAGCCGACAGTTAATTACCACGTTAAATCAATTGATAACTTTTTCATAACTTTTAATTCACTTTTTTAACTTCCGATTTCTCTGTTTCCTTAGATAAAAAAAAAAGGAAGTTATTGTATCACTCCGAAAATGACAATTTCAGTTTACATTAGATCTCCACGTTTTGAAGTCTAGAGAATCAAATATCATCAATGTTTTTGTTCGACAATATTTCGAGAACGAGTAATAGGATTCTAATGATTTTGGTCTCGACCGACGTAGCTTATCCAAATTTATAACTGATCAGATTTTGGCTTTGATCAGTTCAGTACGTTTCGAAGTACAGTCCGATCTATCTATAAGTCCGCCCAAGCCCCTAAGGGGAAGAGTTTTTCCACGAAATGAGGTACCCCACTGTGCCCTCTTCGGTAGTCGCAGCATTCGTTTTCCGTCTCTTTCTTTCCTCGCACGGTTATCTCTTAATAGGTGGAGTAGGGGAACGCTGTGAACGCGAAACTGGGGAAGCAGACCTATTGAGAGATCGGACTGTATTCAAATAACAAAATTCTAGAAAATAAAATAAAAATGATGATATCTTGAGAACGAATGAACGGATTCGAATAAGAAAATATCAAGGTAGGGCAAGATGCTTAATAAATATCTATTTTGATCCCAAAAAGAATTTCTTGAATGTTTTCTTCAATTTTCACAGAATGAATGACACTCGAACTTGTGGATATGAGGAGAGGTGACTCAACTGGATTGATCAACCCCCTTCCTCACATTTTTCTAATGTTTGAAAATGATCTCAGACGTGAAGTTCAAGCTCATGTCTTTGTGCAACTGACCCCTATACTTGGGTGATTCTACCAAATATTAACCTGCACGTTTGGGGTCTCACTATATCTTCGATTCTCTTTTGTCTATAGACACCCGTGTTCCACTCACGAGGGGCCCAAAAATCTTAGAGAAGGAAGAAAAAAGTAAAGATACATTTTTCAAATGCGAAATATCCTGCTTTTTTAAATAAAAATCAAGGAGGTACGCGAAGAATCTTTTATATCAAAGTAAAGATTGGTTATTATCAAAGTTTTAGTCGCATCTTTCCATAAGAGTAATTCGACGTCAAGTTTAAGACACCTTGGAACATAAAGTTCTCCGATCGTTTCGTAACTTTTTTTTTTTCATAGATCTTATGGACGTAAAAAATAATATCTATTCCAGCGCACATGCCTCTTTCTAATGTCTTAAAAGTTACACGAACTCAAAATTTTCTTACAGGTATTGAAAATGGGTTGCATCCTCTGTTCTGTACGTTCATATCTTAGGTTCTACATATATGCTACAGACTTCGTCTAGATCTCATTTCAAAATCTGTGAAACATACTGTCATTCGATATTAAACATATCAGCGTATGGCCTTTCTCTTTGAACTTTCTGTTCGTCAAAAGAAAAAGCCAAATCTGACGTCATAACGAGTTCAGCCACTGCGACAGTAGCTGCAGCCAATAATTATCGCAGATAAATCTTTTACAAACGGTAATTCCTAATAAAGTGATTCCCACCCCACCCCATTCCTATTTCTATTTTCATTCCCATTGCATCCCTCTGCCGCTTCCATATCAGGTTCTACAATATCTTCTAACGAGTGTACCGATTCGGCGCTGGCGCCAACCCTCTGCGAAGCGCATATTCAGGCGCTTGCGTCAGAGGCACTTCTATACGTCGACGGATGGACGTCCCGACGCGGCAGTCAAGACCAGTACCTAACGGTGTCCGTTGACGGTAGAGCCACCTTTGGGTTGTCAGAGGGATGCTGCATACATATCAAAGAAGTTCGACCGTCACCAGTCAGTCGTCGACGTACGCCCTGCCGCAGACCTCCGCGAAATTAAACCGTCGTTCATAGTTCACTGGGTGTTTCCAGTCGGGATTCTAACAATGGGTCTAAGGCAGGGCATACCTCGGATCGATTGGGGAACCACCGGGCGCAAAGATAACCTCGCATAGCGTGGCTCAGCATTTCGCACGAGAACTATCGCTGAGTTACGAGTTACGAGTTACGAGTTACGATTCAACTCGGATCCTGGGGGACTCATTTTTCCGAGTCTTCTAAACAGAATGACAAAAGGTGGCGAGAAGTGTCGACAGCCCTGCGACTACGTCGATTGATTGCGTGTTACCACCGGTGGTTAGCTTGTTACATTCGGTTTAAGTGATAATGAATTTGCCATCTGTTATCCTCGTTAATGATCATCAGGCTGGCTCATAGCTTTAAGTAAATTCGTCATTTTGTTAACAAAACTAATAATAGTAATGATAATAATAACAATACTAGTTATTATTATAACGATTATAATAGTTAAATTAATACTAACAATAAGAACTGTGCCGACAAATGATTTCTGGAAACATCCAAGTGGTTTCAATTTAATAGGGTGTTGATGTGGTCGATGGAATAATAGTCGATCATTGGAGTGGCGAAAAGAAACAAATGAAAAATCCAAGTGAAATATTGTGTTTGAAAAATAAAGGACAATTACTGATTGTCCTTCGAGCGTGTGACAATAATGTGTCCTCCGATTCCCAACGGGATCGAAATGCGTAGCTGATTCGTGAATTGGTTAGCGCCTCCGACTCAGTTTCTTGATTTGCTACCGTTTGTTTTTTGTTTTTTGTTTTTTTTTTCCGTTTTTCCAACTTCTGGATTTGATTTTCCTTCACAAATCGCATAGCCTTTGTTGGTGACAATAAGATTTCGGGGCTAATTTCCCCATTGCATAATAATCCACGTGCTATTCAAAAGATGAACGAGTGTCCCTCGCCCCATGGCTCGAGTGAATTAGTGAAACTGTTAACGTATCTTATTTAGCCAATATTATAACGAAGTAAATAGATAGATAAAATAGCAAACTAAATATATATATATATCCGAATCATATACGTTTACGTGGGACTATGACTAATTTTTGTCTTTAAAATACGGAATAATATATCAAGCAATAAGCCAGTGAATTATTTCATTTGTTAAATAAATATCTTATTTCTAATCGTAAACGTCCAATTATAATATGGTGCGGTTCCGTAATTTATTTTAATCGACCAATAATTCTAGGTCGTATATGGTCTCGTATCAACGTTTAGATAGAAGGAAGCCTTCGGTGTATATATATCTTTTTTTCCCTCGTGACTGTCCGAAGACTACGGATATGGACACGACTAATATATGCTAGTGAAGCACACAGATACAATACAAATACATCGCATGACCTAGTTGAAGCCAAAAGCTCCTTCAGAAACACGTATACGTACAGAAACTACATTCTAGCGTACAGAATGATTTCGTCTACGAGTTTTATTCTGGTCATCGGCATATTGTGCGCCAGTATTCTAAATGAGGCGGTATCCTTTATTCTGGAAGGTACATCGACGAGTTATGCTCAGTTTCAAAAATGGAACGCTGGCCTTAATGGCACCCTAGAGTTTGAATTTAAAACGGATCAGGGTAGTGGTTTACTTCTCTATACGGACGACGGTGGTACGTACGACTTTTTTGAGATCAAATTAGTGGAAAGTGCTCTTAGATTAAGATACAACCTTGGAGGTGGTGCGCAGATCGTTACCGTCGGCAGGGATCTAAGCGATGGCCACTGGCATAAAGTCCAGGTCATTCGTAACAACGAGAACACAACCTTGACCGTCGACGGAATCAGTTCGACTTCAATGTCTCGTGGCAAAGAGTTTGAGTTCGGGAAGTTGATTGGTAACTCAGACGTTTACGTTGGTGGAATGCCTAGCTGGTACAACAGCAAGTTAACTTTGCTGGCTCTGCCTAGTGTCATTTTTGAACCAAGATTTAGCGGAATTATAAGAAACCTTGTCTACGCCGATGGTGATACTATTTCATCTAGGAGGCAGGAGATGAAGAGCCGAGATTCCAAGGTACGAGATATTTTCTTCCTTCCATGAGCGCGTTCGATCGCTACTTTTTTTTGTTTTTTTTTTGTTTCACCCTTGCGCTTTTCCCACTATAACTAAATAGGAAATCCCGACAACGCATTGAAACACTCAGTCAAATACGAGACGTTAACCACTCTTGAAGTCAGTTGAAGTCAGGTGACGTCAGATAAAGTCAGCTGAAGTCACTTGAAGTCACTTGAAATCACTTAAAGTCACTTGAAGTCAGGTGAAGTTAGACGAAGTTAGGTGAAGGCACTTGAAGTCTGCTGACTTCAGTTGAAGTCAGTTGAAGTCAGGTGAAGTCAATTGAAGTCAGTTAGTCAGTTGAAGTCACTTGAAGTCCGCTGACGTCGGTCGAAATGAGTTGACGTCAGCTAAAGTCACTCGAAGTCTGCTGAAGTCAGTTTAAGTCAGTTGGAGTCAGTCGACTTCATGAAGTCTTGAAGTCTTGAGGTTAGGAGGTGTGCGGTAAATTGACGAGTGGTTAACCACACGGTCAAACATAATTGTGTGATTGTCTTTTCGGTCTAGTTGATGAGCGAATGATTCATACAAGGAATTACGTATAAATACTTGAGAAGTGCAGACGTATGGAAGACGGACTTCTTCTTCGACTGAATTTTTTTCTCTCTCTACAGAATTCATAAATTTCACTTCTTTGAAGGTCAAACAAGTTTTTCAGACGCAGGAAAAATCTCGAGACAAACGAGAGGGTCGTAAAAGCGTAAGAAACAACATTGCCTTGCCATTTTCGCTGTAAGATGCTAGCTGATAGGAGCGAAAGCAATTTCATGTGCAGACACTTTCGTTCTATTGCAAACTATTTTCCGCCTAGGAATACAACGTATCATATGTAACAATGCTTACATTTAGAAATTTACCACGTCACTGGTTAATTCGACGCAACTATTATCATTGTGTTTGCAATTTCAAAGAGCTTATCGATAAAAAAATAAAAATAAAATAAAATACAGGCGTGATCGACAGTAGTGGAAAAGTTTATTATTTATCACTGAAAGAGAATATTTAGATATATAGAATAATAGATGTACAATTCATCAATAGAAATTTACTGTTGAAGTAAATCTGTTATTATTAATTTGATCCGAATTGATGTTTCTTTATGAAATTTCTCGTCTATCGTTTAAGCTGAAATTTGGTTACGCCCTAAGTGTTTACCTTGGACATTTTTCAGCGGGCACGTGTTGTTGTAAAATGGTTTATTTACACAAATTCCTTTCTCGGCAAGGTTTCGGAAACTATTTTCTAAAATAAGAGAGACCCGCGGGTTTACCGTTATATAAAGTGAATTTTTCAATAGCTGTACCACAAGTTGATTAGGAATCAAAAAATGGGGAATAAAAATCTTCAGATTTAACGAATGTAATAAAGAAATCCCACGACAGAACAATCCGATTCTTTACAATTCTGCTAGTCATGCCCCCGATTTCCATATAAAATAAGTGAATACATAGTTTTAATTTGGAAGAGTTTTTTTTTTTTTTAAACGGATTGTCAAATTTACAATACAAGATTTAAGAACTTTAATGAGGTTGAATTTCGTAAGCTTAACGCAAAGTTATCCGAATCAGGACTCGAGCGATTCAGGAACATCATAAGTACGGTGCACAATTTTTCGAATTGAGTAAAACACGTGTATCGCATACTTTTTGATTCGAGGTCTTGAAATGTTTGCAATAAATGCAGCTTTGCGTGAAAAAAAAATCAAGAGTTGAATCACATTATCCTTATAACATTTTTCATAAGATTGACAGTTTTTGTTGTTGTTGCGGTACATCTTTTTGAAGAATGACATTTTTACTAAAATTTTTCTAAGCGAAATTAGGAAATCTTTGAAAACTTCGAAATTTTTGTATGAGCGGCGGTATTTATTGAGACGAAATAGGTGAGGTGCTCGAATTAAATGTTTTGGAATCTACTTCACGGAAAAAAAGTATTTCATAATCATATAAATTCCTGACAGCATCGAATTTATTGATTATAATGTAATAAAAATGGGTTTAATAGCAAAGCCGGCGAGAACTCCGATAAAAATGAAATATTTTCTCTTTGAAATTCTGACGGGAGACAAACGATTTGTCTAGCCTTTGTTGATCCCGAAATTACAATTTTTTTTCTTCTCTCTTTCGTAATTTCAAACAGTTTTTAATTGCGATATTAGAAAAAAAAAAACGAATGAATGAAAAACTTAATAATGGTTGTCAATTCAAGTTTCTAAAGTTGAATTCTCTTTGATTTTTATGTTTCTTGTTAACTTCTTACGAATTCAAGATTGTTGAATAATCATTAAAGAATAAGACATTATGAGTAAACTTAAAACAAAAAATGTGTGAAAAATCAATTTGAAAAAGTCGTAGCTGGTTAAAAGTTGTTATATGAGTGAAAAAAAAATATTCGGCGCAAAGATTTAGGGGGTTTAAAAATTCGGGTGGGTGAATTCACCCGGAATACCTGATGTACAAATGATTTATAGAATTATGAGAACCCGGGGTGTAGCGGCAAAACAAAATTTACTAATTTGAATTAATGAACGAGTAAATAATGTCAAAAATAATCAAAAAAAGTGGTATAAAAACTTTGTTTCACATCTCGACTATTCTACGCAGAAAACAAAAAAAAAAATAAAAATATACATAATTAGAAAATATCATCCGTTTCCACAACATTATAGGGTGAAACGGATCACGTTACTAATTCCGTAATTACTTTTGCTCACAGAAGTATAAAATAATGGAAAAACTACATAAGTTTTTTCTTTTTATTTCAATGAATAAACAGAAATTATCAATGTTACAATGAAAATCATTGAATTACCGTTATTGAAGAAAAATTCCACTTTCCGTACATGCAGTCAATGATAAAAAGTCAGTAAAATGATGAAACTTTTCAATATTCGTTCATATTTCCAGAAAAATGTTATTACTTCATGAAATATTGATAATTCCGTCTTTTTTTTGATGCCCTAAGGGACGTCGAAAAAGACGCTTAGATACACGTTCCCAGAGCTCTCTAACGATTCGTTCGAGTGTGATAAAATTTTTGCATATTCATTCAATGTACAATAATTTAAAGTCGTTGGTTATTTTTCAACAAATCGATTGAAACTAAACTTCGTTTACAAGTCAAGGGGTATTTCAGAGAGGACATATATCCATTTGCTTCGGTGTCGCCAATTGATTCGTTACTTTTCTTTTTCTTATCCCATTTCAAAATCAAATTTAATTATTACTAAAAATCGAACATGATTTATTGTAAAAAAAAAATTATTTTTCCGTTACAACTGACGCTCGAATCCTTAGTCGACCTTATTAAGTAAAGGGAAGTTATGATCGATTAAAAAATGAGCGAAAATTAGCCACAACCCTGAGGCTAGATTTCCCTGCGAGGGGTGACCGTGGTCGTCCTAGGCCTTCGAACCTAGTTTATTATTATTTCGTTTACATTTCTTCCAACTTTTTTTATCATGCATAAGGCGTAATGATCTGAACTACAACGAGGACGACAAACGCTTCCGCATGTCGTGAGCTGCTAAAGACTTCCTCGCAACGGATAGACTACCTCCAGGATATGCCGACATCACACCGAGAAGAGCATGGCATATGACGGGGACTACGCCTGGAACTGAGAGGACGCGGGGTAGAGTGACTAGAGCACTTAGCTGCTCGGAAAATCGGAGGAAATTTCCGCCGTCTTCAAGAGCCTGCGAAAACCGCGTTCTACCGTTGACGTCCGCGAGTTAACTGAAAACAGCCTGAGCGATGCGATGATTGAAAAAAATAATTTGCGAACGCCTAGCCTAATCCGCAGTCCCGATAATTTCTGAATACAAAATAAATGAATGGGTCCCAAAAAGATTCCTACAGAATTTCGTCTTTCTGACTGGATTTTAGCGCTGTTTTGGTGATTTCAAAATTAATTCATGGTTCGAGTTCTTCATGGCATGGTTCAAGTTCTCTTGAATAAGCAAAATCATGTTCACCTTGTGTGAAAAATGAAATTCTTACTGTAGCAGTATATTGTATATTTAAGATTATTTCATCGATTATTTATGTGCCAACAGTTCTAATAAAGTATTAAAAGTACGATAATAAAATACCTCATGGTAGTTGAATGTGTTGTCAACGGCCTGTGTTCACGTACCGAGGCATCCGTTCGTTAGCATGATCTAAAAGCGGTTTAGAGGGATAGACAGCACTCTCGTAAAAAAGTAACAGGCTCATTATGCATTCGAAAATCGAATACTGTCCTCAACCAGCTCTCAGTTTTTCAAAAGCTATTCGACGATTCTACTATCACAGCTTTCGATGTATGCATACTGCTATCAGAATGCTGCTATGTACTAATTATCAATGAAAAGGGGGACCAGACCGTATCATTGATGGCACAAGCACTCATAGATTTCTAATAGTTATAGAATACGTCAAAGAATTATGTAAATCCAGATATCAACCTTTTCGTAGGTGCAACAAATTTACGAAGTTTTTTTTTTCATGAACCCGAACCCGTTTTCGAACCGTGGGTCTCCCGATGTTCTTCTAATTTCAGGATATGAAAGGTCACTCCAAGAAAGGACTTTTGGATTTGTTTTCCAGGAAACTTTCTGTGCTTTTACTATGGATGTGAGCTTTTTTCGAGTTGGGTGCATTCGGGATCGGCTATAACACTGTGAAGCATACTAAGAGAGTTTATTTTTTAAACTATCATCGCTTTCATATCGGCTATGCACTTTCAAGATCATAATAACCCGGGACTGCGAACGTCCAAAAATCGAAGATACTGGTGTTGAGGAAGTGAAGAGAAGCGAGCAAGGGAAACGTACCGATGGATCAAACAGAAGATTGAGGGGCAGAAACAGTTTAAAGTACTCGGGGTACACTTTCCAAAGAATCAACGGAAATGACGAACACATACGAAACGCAACAAAGAGAGGTAGGGCATTGATGGCACAGGTCCGGGGGGATAAGACTGAAAGGATATTTGAGGGAAGCTTCCGGAGAAAGATGACGATGTTCGACGTCGTGGTGAAAAGAATTCTGAAGGCACGAAGGCACGAAGGCAGATAGAGGCACTGAACGTAAAATATCTGAAATGGATCTCAAACCTGGAGGAATGGATGCACCCTGGAACACACTGCGAGAGGTGAGACAAAAGAGGTAAAGCTTCGTATAGACGCGGACAGGAGAGTGCTAATTTTCAGCAAGAATATGAAGGAAACGAACAACTAACTGTTCAGAGAATGCGGGAAAGACATAGCGACATAGAGGAATGGAAAGAAGCAAAGTGGGTGAAGAAGTCCGTGGTGAGGCTACGAAAAGGAGTAATGAGCGCATGGGAATGGGGTGTGAGAAATGATCATGGGTAATACGCCATAGAAAAAATGGGTCAGGAATGTGAAGATAGAAGATGAGTAGGTCAGGAGAGAACGGAGTACCAATTCAGTACTCGTAGAAGAACGTAGCGATTTTAACGTGGGGATACGATATGAGGGCGAACTGTTCCTGGATGAAAGAGTGCAAAAGAGTATACCGAATGTGTCCGGAAGAACCGGAAACACTGAGGCACATAGTAAAAAGGTGCAGGAAAACGGCAGAAATGTGAGAGAAATAAGGGTGAAAAAGCTTATGAAAGAAGACGGAAGCGGGGCTGAATGGGGCAAGGTATATCTTAAAAAAAGGGGAAAGGCTGGCCGTCAGGACAAAAAGCAATGTCGAAGCGGGAGCCAACAATAGGAAAGCTCAAGAGAACATGCCGTTGAACATGGGAACAATCAAACAGGCGGAGAAATACGAAAACAAATAAACAAGGGGAGTGAGAAAATGAAGTCAGAGTAGTCATAAGAGTTTAAAAGTATTGCGGAACTCATATTGTAGCCAGAAATGGTAAGATAAACAGAATCAATAATATTACCGAAGAGTTTTAATTTCAAAATACATTCATTTGATAATTCAATATAATTAATGAAATATTCATTCACAGAATAATAAAATAATTTACTAGATTATTACCTGTAGTGTGATAACACAATTCACATAATTAACATAATGATGTTATGAAATTATTTGTGTAATACTTTCTCATAAGATAACTCCAAATGAATAAAAGATTTCGTACATATAATAATGATGATTATAGTTACCTACATGTAAAAATAATGAGTCATTCAACGTCGAGTGCAGGGGCGAAGGTTGGACGCTCACACTTGAGAATCTTATATGACTCTTGGAAAATATGTTTATTTTACCTCGGAACAAGATCGTGCCTAAAAATTATTCGCGGAAGAAAATTTTAGCAACTGAAGTTACGAAGGTTCAAAATTTTCAGATTTACCAACGTTTGGAAGTTCCGTTTTTTAACCTGGGTCAAAGTATGATCTTTCTGATAACAGGGTGGATGTGATTCTACTAGACGAGTAAAAATGTGACTTAAGGTGTTTGAAAACAAAAAAGAAGAAGAAAAAAAAAAAAAAAACGATAAGAATATGATAATTAGAAAATCGCCAAGTCCTACTACACAGTTTACGTATGCAAAACGCGTAGACGTGTATATACTTTGAAATATTGGAGTATTATGCCTGTAAAACTTCCCCTTTCTTCCGAAGACGTATATGGTCCCTCGGTTTCAATCGTGACACCGAGAATGATGATGCTCTTCGATCAATGGCGAAACATAGAAGTACAAACCTTACAAACGGCATACGAAATCCACGGCAAATATGTCTTTGAAATGTTACACGAATATGGATGCTGGAACGAAAGTTGTAACTTTATGGCAACACGCTGCCACGAATTTTTATTGCAGATATTATGCAGATGAAAGAAATGTATTTCGCTTTCTATGATGTTGCTAATGTTCATCGTTAGATAATAATGATGGATAATTTGGTCTGTTATAATGATGGTCTGAAAAAAAAAAAAAACGGAAAAAAATGCTGTGGTTTTCTAGGAAATGAATGTGCAAATACGTCTAGAAGACCTTGGGCAAAAAATTTTGCGAAAAAATTAAGAAGAGACGGAAGAGAAAATTACGATTTGTTTTTTTCTTGTAATGAGGTAAGTACGCAAAATAAAGTTACCTTAAGGGGTAGAGTCAGTTAATCGATCTTATATTCTGTTGAGAGTTCTTAAAAAATTTAGGGATATGGTCAAGTACGTCTAGAATTAATGAGACTTAATGACCGTAACAAGTATTCCTTCATATCGGTGTGTCTATCTCCGGGAAAAAAGTAACCTGGTGACCTTATCGAAACTACACAATGTGAATAAGGTTACTAGACTATTTTTCTGGAGAAGGTTGAGGAACCTGTACCAGTGTTCAGATACGTTTATAAACGATACAGTGTTATTTCTGATAAATAAAATATAGTTACAATTTTTTTACGAATGGATATCGATTTCCGTTGTCTTATTAACTATGTATTACAATAAAAGCCAAATACCTTACTCTGGTAGTTATTTCTGATCTGATGACATGACAGCTACCGCTACACTGTCTGTAGATATCGGCGTACAACAGCGTTGGCAGTTTCGGAACAAGCCGAATTGCCTATCCTAGAAGTTTCTAATTTACTTAGAATCTCTCTGTATACAGGGTGGATCGTCTCTGGTATCGCATAAGGGAGGAGCTTATCATCGGAAACGCTCTGCCCCCTTCTATACATACTTGTTATCGTCGTATCGAGAAACCTCACTTTTATACCCTTATTGTCCAGAGGCTAGAACAGGTATGTTCTTATTCGGGATAGTAAAAACAGAGTGCAGGGGTTTCTGATGGTCTTGACGACACGTGAAAATAACTTATCACGACTCATTTGTGGACGGCTGCATAAAATAGGGCGTACGTTCGGCTATCTTCGGATCTAGGCATGTCGCGCTTCCACGAAAACGGACGATATAAATTTGACACTCATCGTTTGACACGACAACAAAACACCGTGTCGCAGCGTTACGCAACGGTTTTAGCGCGATGAACCGCGCCTACAACAGACAATAAGTATGACGGAAAAGCTGTAACGGAAGTTACGTCACTTCCGTTACAATACTTTTCCGAAAATAGAAAATGTTCGATATGGCCTGTGAAACAGCGATATCTTTCAATAATCAAAATAAGTGACACGCCAACACTTTATGATGCGTAAATAGTGTGTTGTGTGACTAGGGAGGAAAGTTGGTCTTTTCACGGTATTTACGACAAGATGATTTCTCCCAAGCGTCACACGCTATTTTTTAATTTGATTGGTGTACACCATATTTTTTCTAACACACGTATGGATTTTGCGTCTTCTTCTTTGTTGTAGATTTCCAATTTTACGCGATTTTGAATGAGCGGGGAAAAAAAGCCTTTTTTGCATGCATTTATTGTATAAAGTCTAGTATGCACCATAGAGGCTAAAGGTCTTTTTATGCTGAGCGTTCAAAAAAGGCCTACTTTGCCTGTTTGGTATACAATGTACTATTTTGCAATACATACTGCGAAAGTATGATTTTCGAGACCTGTGTAGCGTGCGTAAAGTATACCTCATTTCCAAAGAGTGGAGAAAAGAAGAGTTAGCGCATGCGCACATCGCAAATACTCTACTTTACGCACTAGTAATTTTTTCGCTTTGATACGTGTGCGGATAGACAATATTTGTCTCGTGTCATTACGACACTTGCCTTTGGCTTGTGCTGCAAACAAAACTCGTCGAATATCGCCTACCTTCCCGCACTTATATCACAATATACTATTTTGCCCGCTGGTCGGAAAATGGCTCCATTCGACTCGGATTTTAAGTAAAAAATAAAAACGCGAAAACCGTGCATGTGTTACAAAAAATATAATAAGTGTCCCGGGATGAAACATAAATGCAGGCACCGGTGACCGCGAGGCCTCGCCTTCGGCTCGGGCAGACAACTTTACCCTGGCCTGCATTCATAACGATTCATACTGTTAGATGTCGCCGTTTTGCAGGAAGCGAAGACTTTCGAAGAGCAGAGAAGAGAAGGTAAGACCGAAAGAACACCTTGAAAGCGGAACTGTTCCAGACAAACAGTCTCTAAGTCATCAACAATGACGGTGAGCGTCTGGTGTATTGAACAATCATGGACATGCCCAATGATGGTACTGATGTGGCTGACATTATCAGCTCTGTTACATTCACGAATACAGTGACACTGCCGTGATATCCGCGCACATCCCTCGCCTCCCTAACGCGTAGTATTTTCCATTCTCTACTGGTGTGTCGTAAGTGCCGGTTTTCTAATGCGGCCGAATTAAGCAGGTAAGTTCATTCTTCAGTTATTATCTGTGAAAAGAATATGAATTAGAGTGCGGTGTTCCCGTAGTATGGTCGTATAAGATCATGCTGTAGACACGTGGCCATCGCGACTGTTTGATCTTACAATAGTTTTCATCGACAACGTAAATCGAAGGATCGATTTTACGGGTTTCGTAGTATTATTAATAGTTGAATAATGTTATGAAGAAAAATGTCTGTATCGTATTTGATCATATCTGATCTTATATGATCATACATGACATTTTAAGAGCAAATCATGTATGACCACAAATGATCATATTTTACACCGTATCTAGTCAGATACGGGCTCACGAAGATCATACACGATCATGTATGATCACATTATGTATATGATGTCCTACTTGGCCATGTCCGGGGCCACGTAGGATCATCTATGATCAGATACAACATTCACAACAAATGTATGACCATACAAGATACCATACCTAATCATGAGTATATGATTGGACTGAACAACGAGACTCAATTACAACAAAACAGAGACACAATTATATCAATGTGGAGCCATGCCAATTCCGACAGCAGAATTAGTTATATTCTTTCAGTCGAAATAGTCAATGATAACTTAGTGGCAATATGCATCGATAAATTGGGAGTGCATAATCAATAGAAACACATTTGACCGTACAATTGAGTATAAATTTCAATTGTAATAATTAATCTACTATCTAAATTTCCATTCAACATCATATTGGTATTTGTTAGTATTGTAAAAGTTTTGAGTGCCGCACTTCGCTAAGGTAACCCTGAGTGCCAGACGTCACAACACGACCGTTTACCATACTATTATCTTTTTTGTTTGTTCAGTAAATGGCGACCCACATTTGTTTAATAATAACTTATTCACACAATGCCTACATGGAGGTCAGCCGACGTTTGGAAAAATTACTGCATACCGTCACGAGTTGGTGTATAGATTCTTGCGATAGCCGATATTGCATGATTTTGCTAAAGAAAACTTTGAAACGTGCCTACCGACGGTATTGCTGTATACGGATATATTGCATGATTTGACCATACATGATTGGATTTGAATATGTATCGTTTCAGATCATGTATGACCATGTATAACTACATATCGAGGGCTAAGGATCAGAAGAGCATAACCCACAAAAACTGCGGATGCTGCCAGAAGGGTTCATGTGTGAAATTTTCAGATGTACGCCCTTATGGCAGCAAATTCTACAAAGTTGAAGAAATGTCGGTTACGCCCTTCTGGTCCTTAGCCCTCGATATGATCAGATACGGCCAATTTTTTGTTATGATCGTACATGTTTAATCCACAAATGATCGTATCTGATTATACCTGATCATTTTTCCCGAAGGTATTGATGTTTAAAATGAACGATGTTGATCGGTTGATCAACATTTAATTACATTCCTATTGACTCTTGCCTTTATCATTTGATACATTATTATAATGTAGAAGCAACTCCAAACCTGTGCTTCCACTACAGAAACAAAATGGTACGATTGTGTTAATTTTTCAACATTATTTTACGTTCAAGCTTGATATACATGGTTTTTTTTTAATCAACATAAATTTTATACAGCGGACCCACTAGGACATGCAAAAAATGTTGAAATTAACATTTTTTTCCAACCGTATGGTGTTTTTAAAAATCCAAAAAAGTTTCCTCAAGAGTTATAGTGTCTTTTATTGATAGTCTAATGCAATCGCAGGCTGCATACATGAATCGCGCTTTGAAGGCTCTTGCCCAAAACCACATTTCTTCATTGATCAAAAGATGTGCACATCTTTAAGCGAAGACCAACATCATTGAAGAGAAATTTGAGAATTTCTGAAACTGCTTTGGTGCTGCCGCTTTTTATTTCAATGGTATTCCATTATCAGTCCGTTAGGTGACCCATCTAGTCGATTTCGTATGAATGACTTTGAGATTGCTTGTCTGGTCAGCGTTTTCACCAGATTTTTATATATGATTTTGCTTGGAAATGGATTGAGATAAAAATCTGAAAAAAATCATGTGAATTCGGACTCTGACTATTTTCAATTATAGAGGATGAAGTATACTTCGTGCAACTGTAAGGCCATCCATTCTTTTATTTTCACCGCTTATGACTCCTTCTGGCAGCATTCTACTGAAAATGACTGTGGCTTGTGTCCGTCTGGCAGCATGCTTCCACATTTGTGTCTTATGGATCTCAAGTTTACAATAAATTGACTGGATCATATTTGACGTCATACTGAAGTGATAAAAACATTCAATATAAATTGGATCCCGAATTCTCTGTATTTCTCAATTGCGCCTTTTTCCAAAGTAGTTCTTCAATTTGGTACTTTCTTTCTCTGATTTGGTGCTATGATCAGCCGTAGCAGGTTGTCTTCCGTTTTTGACAGACTGCTGTAAGGTAGCCTCGTTTGTCGTCTAGTCGATACGAGCTCTTTATCATAATGCCACAGCTTGTCAGTGACTGGATTCTGCTATGCATGTCTCAGATGGTCTTGTTGTCTCAATCACCCGGGTCGTGTAGTCTTTCTACGTTTCTTGTGTGCTCGATCCAAAGAACCTGAAACGTAAGAATGCGAACGAAAACCGTTGCCTGGAAACGATACTGGGAAGAAACGATCCGTTGGTTTTTGCTGAATCAGAGCTGTCGAACTGAAATACGTGCCTCTCCTGGTTAAATGTAGGTAAGGTAAGTGTACCAGTGGCTGACCATGTAGCAGTAACCGCAGTGTCCCAATATGTGACTGCTCTCAACCAAACATGTTCGAAAAAAGCAACCAATTTAAACATCGATCTGGCTCCCTCCGTGCCAAAAGAAAAGGAATGAGGAATGTCGACCGGATGCGAAGGGGCTGGAAGAAAAAAAATGAAAGAAAATGATCCGAGCATATTCGCACAATGAACAAATTTGTATTTGTAAATGTAATTCGTGTTCAAATAATGTACCTCTATTAAAGGTGGCCCAATATTTATTTGAATTGGAAATCGCTCATTTTCTCCAAACTTTTAAGCCATCCTGCAGCAGCCTCAGGGATTTTGTGAAAACGACAATACTTTATACTTTGACTTCGACATGTCCCATCACAATTTTGACAATTGATATTTCACTAAATCAGCTGATTGAAATTAAATGCGATGTCGGTTCATGTTGAGGCTATTTTATACTGTTCATGAGCAATAACAGTTTTAATAATGATATCATACACAAATATGATAGTCGGGGAGAGAACGTGTCGATCGGAAAAGTTCTGGTAAAAATAGAGGAACATACTATTGTTAAGATATCAAATTTTGAGATTCTTGTATGTATTCCCTAATATTTTTCGGATTCAATTTTAGTTTCATAATGATGATACTTCGTTTACTTCTTCTAAAACAGGATGCATTGGCTCATCATCTGAGAATGCCGCCTGGATGGATGTACATTCTTCAAGATACGTATGTCATATGTGACGATCACGCTTATGCTCCAATGAAATGTGTCATTCAATTTTGCATCATGAATGCACAGGTATATGTTAACATCTTGAATTATATACTGTACTACTATCTTCTTTACATTCACAAGACGCATGTTCGAACATGTATCTCCTATTATCAAGATTGTCACATTCAATAGACGACGTACTACGACGTCCAAAAACAGCTTGCCGTAAGTGAAGATACGACTTTGATAGCCAGCCAGAAATAAAGTGCTGTGAAGCAACTCACATCAGGAGCAGGTGACAATAGAATATATGATTGTGATAGAACACAAGTGTTTCTGTATTGTTTTATACAGGGTAAGTTTTGATAAACCTCGGAAATGGGTACGGCTTGGTTGTTGCAAAGGTGCCATCCTTTCGATTGAGTATTGCTCCCGTATTTGGAATACGTTCAAACGTAGCCGGTGTGGCTGCTCGTCCAATTGGCTGAATTACAACAACTAAGGCACAACCGTTTTCAAGGTTTGGCAAAACTCATCACATATAATGTACGGTGGAATCGAATAAGGTACTAGTGCTTTGAAAATATTCTATGATTCGTATTACTCGGAAAATTGTCTGAAACTAGAATATGGCTTCAGACTCGTGAAACGAGTTTCGAAAGTTTTCGCCAGTGGCAGCGTGCACCCATGTAAGGTGATCAAGTGAAGCATTTATGGCAGAAATGATTCGCAGATTTTGTATTGACTTCTGCGAAACGGAACAGCAAATGCTATTAAAAAAAAAAACAATACTTGGGTGCTATTAGATAATTGTCAGATATTGATCATTAACTACATGATTTATGGAAGGAGGGGTCAGACTCTGTTCAAACACTGGAAACGTAGCTACAGAGTGAAATGGTGTAATTCAGAGACTGTGTCTAATGAGTGCATTCGATCAGAAGTACTAGTGAACTCAAGGGTGACCGAGGAAATCCCACGGTGGGTGTATCGGCCCCTTCACATGTACACAACTTTCAGTGAATTGCGCCCTCAAAATTCTCAAGAATAAACAATTATCTCGAAAATCTGTTATGTGTGAATTGTTCCTTGGATACAAATGCTTTGCATGGAATAGTGAAAGTTAGCCGGAAATGAGCCCGGACTAATGAAGATTGATAAAATATTCTAGGGATAGCCGACGCATACGTAAAACGAATGAAGTCGAATTTTGGTGAAATCATTTCCTGCACTCGCCGGGTACTAAAGACTATTTCACGTACGACAATGCTGTCGTAGAAATAGCAGAATTACCATCCCAAGTCCGAAAGTAATCTACATTCGGAAAATTTGAGGCGGAGGGTTTTATAGTTGATAGATAGTGCCATTATTGGCTAGTCGACCCAAGCAGTGAGGAGCCATAGCTGTATGCAAATTTCGAAAGGTTGCGTCCATTCCACTCACGTGGTTACACACATTTATATTTAATACGAAACATACACTATTGCGGCTCGAGCAAAGCGGTATGCTACATGAATATAATACAGATTGGAATATTTGGGTATCTTAGAAAATCTCGTGAAGGTTAACTTTCACTTCAAGTGTATAAAATGTATAATGATGCAGTTGTTTCTCATTCGCTGAAGTTACATTGCTCGGTTCCATGTTGATGTATGTTAGGTAACGTTGTATGATCTCATCCTGTTTGATGAAGAAATAACCGAGAAACTACGATTTTGCAACTTATAACAAGAGTACTGAATGGTCCGATGAAGATGGAAATATTCGATATCTCGGTTCCACCTCACACAGAACAAGGATCGGGCATTGCCTTGTTTTTCGCATGCTGTATCATTGGAAATCATAATTGATTTGCTCGTGCACTTCAGGATTCACCTTCAACGGGTTCGATTAACTTCATTACACACTCATACTTTCGCGAGAAGCGCGTTGGTCTCGCCACTATTGCAAGGACTACAAGAATCCAAGTCAGTTGCAGTGAGAAAATGATTGTACACAGTCATGAGAAACAACTATGATTAATAGTATCACTAAGAGACTCTCAGTTGAATTGCATGTATGCGGCTATCAGTACTATGACCCGTTATGAATTTAGTAAAAAGTTTAGCACGTTGTGATCCTGGCATAATCTCCCTTGACTTGATTTCTGCCAGAAGTAAAGTCGGTGTGTTGCTTACTAAGAAGGCTGGCAATGTGTTCATGCTGAAGATGAAAGTGTAGGGAAAAAGTTGTAGGCTGGAGTGTAACTGATGTAATGAAAGCCGAAGCTCGGCTTGGAATGGGCCTCATAAAGAACCAGGAGACGAAGAAACAGAACAACAACCTTACATCTTATAAAAAAAAATCGTTCAACCAGCGAAAGAGTTGATGCATCCAAGCATGAATTTCAACAAGTCTGCGCTAAAGGGTGCATGTGAAACCTTCAATCAGCTAGTGAAAAACAAAATGTGCAATCACTGCACATTTCACTCATACTTTCAAAAGTGGGCGACTTTATACCATGCCTCATACTAATTTTTGCCGGTCTGAGTGCCACTGGAGCGTTTCCTGATAGTGCGGCGGGTTACACAAAAGCCGTAAACGATGTCAACGCCGCCAAAGTAGAATTGGAAGTAAGTAAGCCGCACGACAATGTAAGAAATCGTATTGGGTGAAGGCTTATATCTGACACACTACAAACAAAGATTGGGGCTTTATTTGGAACAAGATACCGTAATCAGCTCTCACTGTCATCAATCTGCTAAAGTATACAAAAGTCATGGAGATCCATTTCCGTGGCGTTTTCATGAGACAATCTGCTCCGCGCAAGTATGAGTCGGCAGTTGTTCGTCTTGATGATTATGATGGATCAGACCTTGGAGAAATTCAGAAAAGTCCAAATGAATGTTTATTGTCTTGTGTACGTGTTGCAGGCATGGAAGAAATCTGCGTGATCCAAAAACTTGTAATTTACCATGAATTTATTGTGCACTGTGAGATTCACGCGCATCAACCTTACGCATCATCGAGCTCCAACAGTAGCGTTCCAATTCCGTCTAGCAGAACGAGAAGATATTCACTACACGTCTAGGGTAAATTGTCTAGGGCTGCTGGAATTCGTGTAGCCTTAACCACGGCTCTGCTTAATTTGGCTATCTGTCATCTCTCCACGAAAATACGCTATGAACCGAACACCACTGAAGTTGATCGGAATAACAATGTTGGTTTGGCAAGGCTTTTAAAAGTTGATGAAAAAGATGTGGGTGTCGTGGCTTTTGATCAAGTTATTCGAAAACGTCCAACCTTTGCTACAGGTGAAAGGTGATAGGGTTTTGTACAAATTCAATCCTGTAATTGATGTCTTTTAGAAATAATAGAAATGTGATGTTGGTGTATTCTAATGTTAATTTTTGTAGTAAAGTTGTTTTTTTTTCGCAAAAAATATGATATTCTCCTTATGTAATAAGGAGTTTGAGAATGTTTTAATTTAAAATGTTTGACTTATATTATATAGAATTTTTATTGAGTTATCAGTCCCCTGTATACTTTCTCAGTTTTCTGAAAGCAAGTTCCCGAGGAATTCTAGTGAAAATGTAAATATTTAATGACTGCGCTGGCCCTTTTCGTGGTACATAGTAATGACTTATCGTCCACCATGATAAAAACCGGTTTGCAGCGATTAAGTGTGCGGATCTGTTTGCGAATAATTCGCATAGGAGCATTATACATGTACCATCGTTGACTGATGAAGAGACATAATAATGTTGGTCAAAACTGCACATTGGTTAAAGTGCAAATGTCAAAAATATTAGAGATTTATTTCAGCTGCTGTAAAAAAGTTATTCACTATTAGAGTAGCCGGCTCCTCGTAACCAATATTTTGAACATGAGACTTTTCAGTATTGGTAGACATGTTGAAAGATATAAAGGAAATATTGGATGAAGTTATCCCTTACCAGGAAATTTTCTATTTATTTGGCAAATTACTATGAAAAATTAACATGTTGAGAATAATTTGGTGTGATGCTTATGACACAGCTTATCATGTAGTAATAAATTATGGTGCAGAGTGTAACACCATGAATATTTTCCATTAAAGAGTAACCGTACTTTTATGCATGACTAATGAATACCTTATTGTTGATATACACTCATATACGGTCGTACATTGGTCGCGGTTTTCATGCATATCTTTTACTCACTAAGTACGTACATACTTATTTTCTCATGCAGATCAATTAACGAGATGAGGAAATCGAGATAATGACGCTTGACTGTGTTGACATGCAGGAAAATGCAGATAATGATGTCATCGCTACAGTATCTATAGAACAACGAGAGATAATCCGAACTTGTTCTGCCAATGCCAAAGTTCGTGGTTCTAAAGGCATCTGATAGACATTGGAATCCCTTTATAGAACACCTATGCTACAAATGGTAGCATACAAAAGTCGTGAAGCCTATGAGCATATTGGTGATCGCCAATTATTTCCACTGCTATTCCTGGATACACTTAATCGGTATTTAACAATAATGGATTACGCATATGGGTTCCACCACAATACGTTTGAATGTTTGTGGATGAAGGCCAATTAATGGCAAGCACATGATCGAAGAGGTGAATATGACTTGTATTGTAAAAAATACATAGGCATTCAAATGTCAATTTCACAGTCATGTATTCAGTGTTGTGCCTTGTTACTCAAATTCTCTTTTTCTTGTAAATTACAATTTCACATAATATTCGGTTTAATTCAACACTTTAAATTTTTCACATTCCGTTCATTACTCAAGCTACGTGTATTTTGCAGATTCCATAATTGTCGATGAAATGAAAGTCACTGAGGGTATATCATTCCATGATGAATGAAAATGCCATCTAATGGTTTCACAGACTCTGAGAATCACACTCCTAAATATCAACAGAATTCTTCAGGTGATAATGCATTCGTTATAAATATCCAATAATTTCGAGACAAGTGAGTGCAAGCTTCAATAGTTTTCTGAGTGAAGGATGTGCGCCAGAGACATCCTGCACAAATTCATTCGACGCTGTAGAACGGATGATGCTCACTCAGTGAAACAGGAGCATTTGGAAACACTTTCACATTGCAGAACATAATTTTAGTTCTGCATATCCCATCGACGAACCTAGCAGATTCTGGTTTAATTGAGATTATTTGCACCCAGCAGGTGCTTACATCCTGGAGGAGCTTCAGATTAGGTCAAGCTAACTGGTCATTGTAATTCGACATCTATTTTGCGTGGTTTTAGGAGGATGGGCCTTGCGCCTTCTATATCAAGCACTTTTGCCATGGACCTCTCGTCTGATGATATCAACGCCTCCTTCTTCGTTTCTGTCTTGGGTCATTATCTCCCTGGGGATTCGGAGTGCCTCCATTCGTGTACCACCCTCAACGGGAGCAAGTTCTACTCTCGCCATATCATTGCAACTGTACCATCTCATCATCTTCGGTTGCCGGAAGTTGGGTGCCTTCGGCGTGAACGGCGTCCACGCACGGGTTATAAAATCTTGTCTTCTAACGATGTTGCCTGTGCTACTGTACATCTTCAATTACTCGCTGAGCTGCTATGACTTTTCAGCCTTGTGGAAGCCGTTTTTGGTTGTTCGATTCCAAACGTGCTGCCCCCGCTGGGCCTCTAATCTTCGAGTTATTTCGCTCTTGTATATTGTCTCGAAGCGAACAAACTATTGGGCTCCGATCAGTATGGTGGCAGAAAAGGGCACTCTACGCAGGCTGCCCCCTCAAGATTACTGATAATGTCAGGCTTGTCGTTGACAATTGCCAGGTGACCTGTGCTGTGCTGTTGACGTTCTTCGTATTCAACACGATGATCAATGTTTCTTCAACGGCGCGGTTGTTCACGATAGAGAAGTTGAAAAGCTTCAAAACGATAGAAGTGCTGTAACGTCGAAGAGACCTAGACGTGTCGAATTGAAACGCAACATTGTCATAGTATAAATAAATAAAACTTCTACTTTAAACCTTATATTGTAATAGTGTGAACAAATAAATGATTTAAAGTCTTGAACAATATATCTCGATATTTATTTTGCAAAAAACTAATATAATTACAACACATTATTTTCGGATGACGAGTATTTACTAGCGTACAATAAACTACTAGTAATTCCGTAACATTTCTTTATGAAGTGTGAGTCTCACAGAACTCTTTTTGCTCAATCGGGAAAACTTTTGTAGGAAAATGTATGCTGCAAGATTATTAAGTGGTTCGTTCCGTTGGGTGATCTGCCAGCCGTATTCAGACAGGAACATCGGATGACTAAAGCTGACAAACCGTCTGTAATGCTATAAAACTGGAGAAACCCTTCAGTGTTGAGAAAATTTTTAACGAATTTATCAAGGTCTTGCCTTCAAACTAGAATCTGTGTCTATAATTTTTATTTAATAGCACAGGAAAAGTCGAAATCAGTGCGAAATTATTGAAAATGAAAAGTTGACGAGTGCCACCACTCCTCAATCTTCTACCTTATCGGCACATGCGCTGTTTCTGGCTGTGTCCTTCGCGCCGGCGCGAACGATACTCCTGTGAGTGAACATACTGATGAAGTAGACTCAGCTTGTGCGGAAAGTTGTCAAGAGTTAACTGTACATGGTTTTTTTTCCTAAAAATACTGTATGAAGCCCTGAGGCTCGTCCAAATGCACATTTCTGCTATCCGCTAACCCAGTAGTTTATTTATTTTTGAGACATTACTATCGAATTTCAACTGTTTCACCTTACTTCATACTTTGTAGCTAGGATTGTGTTATTTGTTATTACATTTAATTATAATATGTAAAATAAGAAAATACCAGTTCTAGACTCCGGACAAAGAGGGCATAAAAGTTAGGTTTCTCGATACGACGATCACAAGTATGAATAGAAAGGAGCGGAGCCTTTGCGATGATAAGCCCCTCCCTCATGCGATACCAGGGACGATTCACCCTGTATAGTACCAAGAGTCTAGATATTTCAACGTCTGTTTTTATGCACTTTTAAAAGTTGTAGATAGCTCATGGTCAGTTATCAATCAATTTGAATAACTGATCATTATTTTATTTTCCGTTTTTATTCAGGTTTGACGAATTCGACGTTGGAAAAACGAGGACATCATCCGTAAGTGTAGTAGGATACATCCGAATCCTCAAAGACGTCGTAAATCACTGTTCACGCCATCTACATTCATTCGTCCTTATTTAAAACGTGTCCTGACATTCATCGCGATTGTTTTTTTTATCCTCTTAAAGGATTATAAATTGAAAGTTATCCCGTTATTTCAAACACAAGTTATTTAATATATTTATTTAAGGTAGATTTCCTATCAAACTACAGCATTAACATTAATTTAATTCAAACCTTTATATTTTATTTTATCATTTTTTCCCATTATTAATAAAATTCATATACTAATCAATAAAGTGTCCGTATATACTTTTTTCCTTACACCATAGTGAATATCCTTTACTTTACACTTCATGAAGTAAAATAATGCACTTTTATTTTTGGTATCGGATGGTTACAGACTTTATGTTATCAGATTATCTTCGTTGTCCTTCACTTCGTTTGACCAGCTCAAAGAATTCTCAACGCCCTGAGCTTTATGAGTGATTTTGTTATGGTTTCTTTGTTACCATATATCATTTGATTGGCGCGCAACATTATAATTTATAATAAAGACAAAAATTCTCTCGAAGTCCAATATGACCCAAATAGAGCTCTAGCTCAAATAAATGCTTTGTGCGGTGCGGCGAGTTCCCGTTCTAAAGTAACAGCCAGGGACAAACAAGTGTTTAAGATCCACATGATGATTTTCTGGGACTCAGCAACTAACGCAAAAATTGAGCCGCAAGACGCAGTACGAAGCAAGCATAAGATTCGACGCGTACTCAGATCGACAAAGGCGTAACACGAAGCCTTGAAGAACGGGATGCCTTACGGAGCATGATGGTTCTAGGCCAGGCAACATCAAGTCAACATTCAATGATCAACTTGTTGATTTTATATTATGTGACAGTGAATGAAAACTTGACAAAATGTTTAAAACCACAGAAGGTATGCGCTATAGAGACCGTGCGTGAATC
This sequence comes from Tenthredo notha, assembly GCA_914767705.2. Classification (NCBI taxonomy): domain Eukaryota; kingdom Metazoa; phylum Arthropoda; class Insecta; order Hymenoptera; family Tenthredinidae; genus Tenthredo; species Tenthredo notha. The sequence continues at coordinate 7,668,421 of OU611915.1, read as the reverse complement.
GATGTCAGCGCCAAATCAGACACTATCGACGAAATTTGTCCCAAGCGGCAGGAAAGATCAGCCTATCAAATGCTTGGCGCGAAAAAATGAACCAATCGTTTTAAAGCACTCCTGCCGGTAGGGACAATTTGGCGGCGCTAGTTGTATACGCGCACGGTCTCTATACCGGTGAAAAATCACTTCAAATATTCGAAAAAAAAACTACTGATATTAATTAACTCTTCGAAGGCCACATCAGGATCTGAAATCTCGCTATGCTCCATCATAGTATACTATATTAACATATAAATTGAACCAAAATGCGGTAGATAATTTATTTTCTTTACTTAGAACTAGTGGCGAATAGGATGACCATCAAATACCAATGAATGCTTTGTTTAGAATACGCATGGTTATATTAGGTGAGTCTCAAGTTTGTATACCCCAAGGAGTTGACCACTCTTGAAGTCAGGTGTACACCTGGCTGCGAAGTCAGTTGAAGTCAGGTGAAGTCAGTTGAAGTCAGTCGACTTCGTGAAGACTTGAAGTCAGGTGTACGGTCAATCGACGAGTGGTTAACCCTTCGGTATACCCAAAGTGAACGTAAAAAGAAATTCAAACAGACTATTAAATTGACTCATCAGTGTAACCACCCAATACGGTGGATGTTGCACCTGATGAGTATATTGTGGCAAAACTTCTTCAAAAAGCTTCGGTATCTGTACTGGAAGTTGAAGTCTTTGAGCCTGTCGATAGCTCCAGTGCATCATCACTAATTGCCCCTAGTGGTTTGAGTAACGTTAGCGGCAGCCTAAGAAGCGAGGTCCCAATAAAAAATATGAACATTGAATTATACAATCAATTACTTAGCTGACTAGGTGGCGTAACAACACAAAGACACTAATCCTGAGTTAGGTAATTACAACTATTCACTGAAAGCGGACCATACTTGTTTACTTCTAAGCCTGACTCAGCATCTATCGTTATGCCATTTGTCGATTGGGCCACGTATGCCTTCAAATTCAAGAAATGATATCGAAAATACTGTACGGTAACTCCAGAGAATAGCTAAGCATATAGAAAGGAGGAGGAATTTGATTTACAATTAGTAAAACACTTTATGCACCGTGCGTACCCGAATATCATTATTTTGTATTAGGAGATTGGTTATTCAATTCCGAATTTCCAGACCTCACAGCAGTATTTTAGCAGTTTGTCAAGAACATAAGTAATTCATGCAGATTCAGGAACTTTTAAGGAGTAATATTTCCATTTTACCAAATGCGCCGTAGAGAAATAGTATAACTTTAATTCATACCATTCCACTCGTCATCTGTCAATCGAAAATGGTCGCGTTAAGCCATACCAATTCCTATAAACTTTGGTGCAGTGTGCACTAGTATATAATTATATATGTAACAGAGTTTTTTTTTCCGAAAGTCAAATGTGCGTATTTCTAGGAAGCTTATAATTTACTTTAAGAAAGAAGAGAGAAAAAAAAACAGATCATGATCGGACTTCGTTTTGAGACGTATCATGTATTTCGAAATTTGGAATGGTTTGAATTTCTAGCAAATACCGTATTCTAGGTACTTGGTACCGATTGCAACATTGCACACACATAACTCTTACAGTGAAATTACAGATATTAGAGTGTAATGAGAATGGTCGTAGTTTGAAATAACGGAATGTTATTTTTATTGCAGTGTACGGGATTTCCGTGTATCGAAGACATAAGCAAACGAAAAACACCGAGGGTAAGTGACAATTTTTGATCAATGGTCAATCAATTTCACGGCATTCCTCAATTTGCAAAGTCTAAGTTCAGCAAGAATTTACAACATTTAACATTCATGGTCAATCAACTCTGGAAATATTGGATGATAATTATCAATTCTAAAATTTACCGAACGTTTTTTACGGATAGTTCAACAAGTTTAACCGCTAAACTTACTCGTGCATATCGGTGAGAATAAAGGACAACAAATTATTTCACATAATGGGGTGATTACGCCACGGAATATGAACATTTCGATGATTTTGAAATGTATTGCCAAACTTGCAAGAGAATTTCCATTGTCCATATGATAATTTTGTATCTCTTCAAATGTATAAAACAATAGATAGCAGTGTTCATTTATTGGCAGATTTACCCTGTATGATTTGTGCCAAATTTATGTCACATACTTGGCAATAGCATGATTTCAATACTTTTTCGTAAAAAGCATTTTGTTAGGTAGTCTAAAAGTGAATATAGGTGACGAATGCTTCTGAACCAAAGTTACTGTTGAGGACCTTTTACGGATATTTCATTTCAAACAGTTGTGCTTATGGGCAACAGCGGATCGGACACAATTGCGAAAAGCCCGAATACATCTTATGGGTAATAAGTAGGGAAGGCTGAGGTGCAATAAAGATGCAAGAAAAAAGCGAAAGATCAGAATGGTAATAATATCGATGGACTAATGCCAAACGGGCGTAAGGGGTAAAAAGTTTTTTTTTTTTGGCGCTTACGCCTGTTTGGCATTAGTCCATCGATATCAGCCATTCAATAAAAGAATAAGAAATATCGCATTTTCCATGGAAAACTATTACGCCGATTGCGGGAAGACTTTGCTGAAATGTTTGCAGAGACCATTTCTTCGTTTTTACGTGACTAGATAATCCAATAAAAAACGCATGCTGCAATATTGAGATCATGACAGTACAGTAGAAACTGGATATATTGCCGCTTCTCTTCACACCTATTTACACTCACACTACCAGCCTTCTCCTACTACCATGCGCACTGAATAAGCGCAATCGCAGGCGCTCCTACTTCCGCTGGTCTCAAGAGCAGTGGCCGGGCGCAGTGGAGGTACTTTTTATATTGCCTTTTCCGCGAATTCTACTTCTCTACAGCACCATGCAAGGCAATATATCCAGTTTCGACTGTATTTATACCTTCCTTTCTATGTATAAAAGTCCTCACAACTTCTCGAGGTAGATTGAAATTAGGTTGATTATAATAACAATAGTATTTAATTATGTTTATACATCGGGTGGCCAGATACTCTGCTTCGTATTTCACGGTGTCCAGGTCGTCTGCTTCGTAGTCCTTGGTATACAGGTCATCTGCTCCATAGTTTTCGGTGTCCAGGTCATCCTCTACGTAGTTCTCGGTATCTGGGTCCTCTGATTGCAATCCTTGATGCCGCATAGGTCATGCGCTACGTGCTTATCATCTGCTTCGTAGCTTTTGGTGTCCAGGTCATCTGCCTCGTAGCAACAGTGAGGCATACAAAACGCGCCGAGCGGGGTTTGCGCGCGAAGCACGCAGAGGCGGAGCCCCTGGTGCATTAAAGAAAAGTTAAGTCTTCTGCAATTAAAGTCTGTGCGGAAGGATCCTTTTCGCAGTGGTACGCAAGAAACCCTCCGGCAGAAAGGTTTCTCGCATACAAACTTTCATCATAGAAGATTGACTTGAATACACATACTAACACAATCTAAACATTGTGGTATGCATTTTTTGAGTGGAGCTTCTCCAGTCATTTACATAGACAAAAAACAACAAAAAATGGTTTCGTGAAAATGTCAGTAGCTCTAAAACGCTCGAAAAGGCTGATAACTCACTTTGGAATCTAACTAGAAGAATTAAACGTTGATTGTTGATAATAATATGCGAATGAGGATGAGGTTGATGTACCAGTCGAGCGTTTTACTTCTGTGCTTTCGCAAAATGATCATTACACGCGATAATCACCGTAATAAACTAATTTATATTAAGTGTTATAAAATTGAATTACCGGAGGTAATATTAACGGTGAAAAGAATTTATGAATTACATTAAAAAAATTTTTAAATAATAAACTTCTTGGTACTAGTGAAATTACTGGAATTATAATTAAGCGGCTGTCTCGAAAAGAAAAAATGCTCGTCCAAATGATTAACGGTACTTCAAGATTAGGGGCATTTCACCATCGCTATATGGAAAACGGCTGAGATAATATGTTTACTAAAACCTGATCAAAATAGTAGACCAGCGACTAGTCATAAGCTAATAAGCCTACTTACACATCTAAGCAAAGTAGCTGACATAATTAGCGAATGCCAAATCACCACCTTTCTTGAAGAAGGACATTAATAAATATCAAATTAACAATTTAGGATCATAAAGGGCCTGATAAGCTGAGTAAAGTAGCTTTGGCACGTCGAAGATCCTCCCAGATCAGACCCTGGAGAATATTCATCCTGTATAACATGAAATTAGATGTAGTTTGTGAAAACAGATTCAAAAAGACACCGCATGGAATTAGATCACTCGTCTGATTTCGAATCTATACTTCGATTGTAAACATTGAATGAAAACCGTAGACTGTGATGAATGTTCTGAGATGAGACCTCAATTTCGTGGTTTTAATTTTTTTTTATCTTCTCTTCAATCTCGTAAGGATGACCCACTTCCGAAAAATGTCTCTTCAGGAGAAGTCGAGAATCGGCGATTGTAATCAGGAAAAACTTTAGAAATCTAATCTGTAAAGAGGTGATGCCTACATCTCTGGGTTATCATCAAGACGATTTGGAGGAACGGAGAATTCGATCCCTTCTTCATCCACGGTAACAAATGCTATAATCGTTCCATCTAGGAAGGAAGGAAGGAAGGAATCTCCTGATGAGAGAATGAAAACTTTTAGGTTTCAACTAGTTTGTCGTTTATATTCATTTTTCAAAAATAAATATTCGTTATTATTATCGCAAAATGTGGTATTGAAAGTATCTGGTTATCGCCGTGATCATGAAGGATAGAATGCTGTTTCAAGTGCTTTGAAATGAGTACTAAACCAAATCTGTAGAATGTATGAACCGTTTGAAAGACAGTGTGTTTCAGATATTCGGTTCGTTTTCTTGAACTTCAACACCGTGTAACTTCAAAAATATTGAAGTGACGAGGGGAAAAAGAGAAATTACGTCATGAATTTATTCGTTCTGTAGAATCTGCGATAAAATGATGACGACGTTGAAGTGCATGGCGTCAGAAGCGTCTCTTGCCTAACGTGTATTGATGCTGTGGCCTGTGTTCACTGTCCTTGAAAAAAAAAAAATGCTTGGTATACGCGGCAGATAACATGCAAAATCAACATCCAGCAGAGCGACGAAGATTCCGAAGAACTTCACATAGCTTCTCAGGATACCCAAGAATTTGGAAACAAAATTCCAATCGTAGCTTTCCTCTGATTTCTCAGATATTCAGCGTCTAAAGTGGCCACATGTTTATTTCGCGTGGGCCTACCTTGCTTGCGATAAAGCGGTGAGCAATAAGCTGCGTATTTACGTCCAGCAGAGAAATACGACTGCCATAAAAAAAGTGAAGAAAAAAAACAGAATCCTCACAAACTTCGTATTTACAATCATAATGGTATTATCGCCCATTTCTGTGAATTTAATTCCGAAAATTGTTGCCTAATAATAGAGGATTTGCAAAATCGTCACGGACGGATACGTACTATACTCGCGGGAGGTACGCATCTGTGGGATGCATGACCCGTGAGTAATCCTTTATTCCATATGTATCTTTATGTATATACCGTGCGTTTTCGTGGAAGCGCGACATGCCTAGATCCGAAGATAGCCGAATGTACCTATGCCCCGAATGCCCTATCATATGCAACCGTTCAGAAATGTGTTGTTTTGAGGTGGCCGAGAGTCGAAATTGGCAATTTTTTTAGTGGTTACCAAGTCCTTGATTGGCTGTCTAGTGATAAACTGTTGCCGTTTGATAAAAACATCGAGGCCCGACATCTGACGGCTTGCTGCTTATTTTTGACGCTTGAGTCTTGCCGGTAAACCGTCAGATGTCGAGTCCTGATGTTTTTATTAAATGGCAATTGTTTATTGGTAGACAGCTAATCAAGGACTTGGTAATCACTGAAATAATTCCCGATTCCGACTCTCCGCCACCTCAACACTGCTAATTTGTGGACGGTCGCATATAATAGCGCGTACGTTCGGCTATCTTCGGGTCTAGGCATGTCGCAGTTCCACGAAAACGCACGGTATACAATGCCTAGATTATTGCTGTATCTTTCACTGGTATCGGGGAAACTAGAGTTAAAATTTAACAAAATGGAACTTCGGTAGGTTACCACTAGCATTCAATTTTACAACAAATGCAGCATGCGCTCATGCCATTGGTTAATCTCAACTAATCGCAAACAATTCAGGCCTAAGTAGCCCTCCATTTTTAAATTTGGTAACCCTTTATAAAAGCATCTGATAATTTCGAGGTACATCAGTTTTCTCGAATTAATTGCCTGAAATCTTTGCACTACTCGACGAGTGATTGTTTGAAAATCAGGACAATGGTGGAGAATGGTTGGAGAACCAAAGGCAAATTGTTGCAGTAATCCTATTAGAATCGTGAAATGTAGGTTTTCAGAAGTATTCAACGTGTCTCAGCATCCTGCTATGAGAAGCATACCCGAACATCAGTGAATTTCTATCAAGAGATTTTCAAATTTTACCGAAAGTCTTGAAGATTGTGAATTCTTTGTTTGCAGAGGCAAATATTGCGAATATTGCCTGCGTATAAAATGTCATATCGACCTCAACTCTGGCAAAATCTTACAGAAACAAGTAATGAAAATGAAAATCTGATACGAAAGATATTCACTTCAACCTTTCAATTATTCATGTAAATAACAAACGGAATAATCTTCGAAATCAAAAACTTGTGAATAACAAATAAAATGATGAGCAAAATGATTTTCGAAAGCGAGAAATTGTTCGAGCTAGAAAAAAGTATATTTTATTTCGTTGGGGTAATCCTAGCATGCTTGAGAAATTGGGAAATCATCGTTTTGGATAAACTTGTCGGTGATCTTGTCTTCGGACTCCCTAGGCAAGAAGGATTTTCGCATATTTCTAGGGACGCTCGTTAGCATTACCTGATCCTTAAAGAGGAGAAATGCTCTTGAGGAAGGTTGGAAGAAGCTTGAAAAAGATGGAGGACACAAGACGTGGCAACAACGCGAAGAAGTAGTCGCAGTGAGGGCGACGAAGAGGGTCGTAGAGGGAGACTCGATCAATATGGAGGCCAGGGAGGGTGCGGAAGGGTAATAGGGGCAACAGGGAAACGAAGGAAGTGGTGGGGATTGCCTGAAGTAGGGATGGTACAGTCACGTCACGTAATGGCATACCATACCGTCAACGTGACCTTCAGTCGCATTGAGGAGGTGGGGAAGTTATTCTTATTATTTATCGAAGAATTCCCATTGTACTTGATTTATCACAACTGTGACGAGTCTACACATTACATTCATCATCATTTATTGGAAATAGGATCAAACAGATCCACACTACTGCCCAAGTATGCAAAGATGGGTGTAGTGGAAACCTTGAACTCATGCAGACATTGGACTAGGGATTTTTTTGGCAAATCATGGTTTCCTATTTACGGTCCCCTGGCATTTTGTGGCAAATGTGCAACAATGTTTTCAGCGAATAGTTACGGTGGCGTGGTGCCCCTCTTTGGAGTGACGATACACATAATTGACCCATAATGTAAAAAAAAAAGAATGGCAAAGTCGGTACCTTTACAGTCAGTGAAGTCAGTACCCACGTGATGTGGCGTTTTCTAAAATTGTCAAAAAGTGGAGAATTGTACTACTGTACAATGCGATATCATGTTTCCGATTTCTGTGTAATTTTTTTTACAGAATCCATGAACGAAATAAAATAATCAAACGACTTTTTTTTTTTACTTTGGGAGTTACTCGAGGCAGAAGCTTAGCCGAAACGGCTGAAACTCAGAAACACACTTTCATTCAAACGGTATTAGCTTTAGTTTATTTCATGCTAAAGACTTGATTCAGTAAAACATCGATTATCCGAATCAATTAGGAACGAGCCCATAGTTCGGAATGCCACTTCTTTTTGTGAAAGAATTCCTAATGTTCAATGCAAATGTAATGGACAAACAATCTATATTCAATATAAGAAAGGATAATAAGCTCCTCCCTCATGCAATACCAGGGAAGATCCACCCTGTATAGTTGTCCATCGTCAGTTAACGAACGGATGTTACACGTTTCCAGGCAGCTTAATCTCGCAGCTATTTTAACACAAGTATAGCTGCGTAAGACGACACTCTGCCTGGTTTTCGCAAAAACGGTACGAGCAACAATGTATATTCTGCACTAACGTTCAGATAATTGAGTGTTCGAATAAACCAAGTCGTCGTTCGGATAATTGATGGTTCAGATGAGTGAGATTTGGATAATCGAGGTCCTACTGTACTCATTTTACAGTATTTGAAACAAACCTTCATCCTACCTAGATAACAATGTACGTATGACTAGAGTTTTACTAACTTAAACATGATGTACCCTCGGATCTCGGTCTCGGATGCTCAGGGCCGAAAGTTTCAAATCCTGAACAAAAATTATCAGCCAAAGATCAGCAAAATATAAGCAAGAGTTGCTATTATGAAGGCTTGATGTTAGGAGAGCGATCTCCGCATCATGGAAGTGTTCAAGTTCCGTCATTTTATACCATGAAGTTCCGACGAAAGTCTCTGGTCATTTACAAAGCGTGTCCTTGACGACACTCTCCATCTCACTCGCTGCTAGCAACAACAAAACTCGGGATATTACTAAGAAGTTGGTGAAGTTGCCAGCGCGATTCTGCCCAACAAGAACATCCGAATAAATCAGCGCCTACGCGTTTTGACTGGTCTCTTTCGTCAGAGCCTCACGGTCATAAAGACTAGAGACCAGGAGCACCAACTGCGGTTGGGGAAGTTACTCGAAAGAAGTCACCGCTGGGCGGCGCTGGTGTGTCAAGGGGTCCGGACATGTACACACAAATACGAGTCTAACACGCCGCCATTTGCAATGTCATTGTGCGGATTCCTCATGGAGGATCTCTCTACCATGACAAAGGCCCCTTAGAATTCAATGACTCGATGCAAAATACACGAAACAGGTGAACTCGCAGATTCGCTGGTGGCTAGCCAACTGAGCTACGGTCGATGGCCAACGAATCGCCGTCTTTAGTTAACACTCAATATCACAAGAGCCTCGTGGGATGACTCTTCATCTCCTAACAAACAAATTACTGCTCTAACCAAATATGAGATTAAATCTCCCAGGCTGAATTCTCTTACGCTAAGTTAAATCTTACTCGGCCTCGCAGCCACTTCAGAGGGATCTGGACACAAAAAACGTAAATAAGACTTAACCTGACTAGACTTACAGGAATCCCTGCGTGCGAGAGAGAGACAGCAACCGACTCAGGCCTTCTTGCTTGTTCTTATACGCGAGTTTCGAGACTATTATACAGAGTGAGTTTTTCCAAAAGTCTAAAATGGGTGGGACTTACTTGCGGCGAAGGGACGCCTATTCAGCCAATCAGGTAAACAATTATCCGGGTAGGGATAGGGTAGCAATGCTCAATCACGAATTCGACAGTGTATCACAATGCATTCATCGCGTGTAGGTCCCACCCATTTTAGATCTTTGGAAAGACTCACCCTGTATTTTCACTTTTCTGACCACAAAAACTGATTGATTTGACTCGATACTCTCTTAGTGACAGTGGCTACGGCTTACCGACTTGCAGTTGGACTTATACGACCCACGAGTCTGCTAACCCTCCTCGTGACGTAAAACAAGGGTAAGTCGACGAATGGCCGTTTGCCGGGTTCGACTATTTCGGATTAAATAAATTGACGCTCAGCGTCTTCCAGCCACCTCACAAAGAGCATAGTGTTCCACGGTCGCATGGCAGTCTATTCGGCGACCCAAGTCACACACTAGATATTCAGCGAGGAAACTACTACGCCTCGCAGCCATGTCCCCAATAAACTCAAGGAAATTGTGTGCCCTTCTTTTGAATATCTCATAGAGGGCACCACTGCACTTGTTTGCCTCTACCGAGAGTTTCTTGCGTGTGCAACTCTCGAGCTTACTACCGATTAATCACACTTGCTCCATCGAAAAACAAAACGCACTGATGTACTCTTCACTAAAGCCTAGAGCAGAGTGTTCAAGCCAACCTGCCTCGCTTACACGACGCATTTGCGCATTATAGACCCTTGATCTGTATTGTTACAAATTTGGGAACCTAAATAAGAAAGAATCGTATCCATGAGTTAGGGGGTTTATAAATTGCATGCGAATTCGTTAATTCTGAGACGACCTTCGACGGTACTGAGAATTTGTCTTTGCCTGTAGCAGAGCGTGGAATATCGCCAGGTCCGGAGAAAAGGGGAATCGGAATGGTGCCTCGAAAAGGGAGGATAAATAACGAGAGACAAACTTGAGGAAGAGAGAAAGGAGAGACAGATAAAGAGCGAGAGAAGGATTAATCGTGTGGCAGGGAATAAATGGTAGAATCATCGTTAAATACAAGTGCTATTCGAGGACACAAAACAAAATTAATACTGGCTATTGAACGAGGACTGAGGCTGATAGAGGGCTTTAGACAGCAGGGTAGGTAGGATGTGGATGAAGTACTTTGGGAAATATTTGAGAAACTAACCCATCCGTCGTTTTCCAACTTTGCTAAATCGGGGTGAAGATTGCACATTAGCATTTTGTTTAGTTTTGCATACTCCATCCTATAGAGAAATAAAACACTAGCGATTCGATCTGACGTGAACATTTATTCAATAGTGAAATGGACCACAGTCTTCATTCATTATTACGCATGATTCATGCGTTGTCCACAAAAACGGATTGAATTTTGTTAAAAATACAAAACCCGTCGGTTGTTATTTCGTAATTTACATTTTTGAGTGCTGCGCTCACGAGAGACGTAACGAGGGTTCAGCCCAGTTATCAATCGCTCATTGTGCCACTCGATTAGCATTGAGCAGACATATCAACACCCTCCACGGCTTCTTATCTCTTTCTAGTGACGAAACTCCCCTGCATGAGTTGCTGCAAATTCGGGTGAGCCGTGAGGGCACGACGGATTGCCTGGACCAGGGCCGTCAGATTGCTACTCACCTAACCATGCATTATCAATTTTGAAGATTTTCCAAACTCGACAGAAGTCAAAAAGATTTCAACATGGAAGCGCAAGGTGGCGAGAAAGCGATGAAGAGGAAATAGAGCTTCCAACGTCCTCCAGACTATCGTTCGAAGTGATTTGTCAGCGAAGTTCACATTATGTCGAGTAGTATTCAATATCACTGACATTTTTTTAAATTTATACAATAAATCATAAATCCTTCTCGTAATTTGGAATGTCAGTACTGTAATGTGGCAGAATTGCGTCTCCAGGTCATGAAGATACATTGTGATCTCTGTTACTAACAAAGTAGCAAAGAATTTCCAATATAAAACCTGAGTAAAATCAATGCAGCAGACTTACCGTCCTCCAAGGTATCCATGTGAAGCGAGTGGTGTGTACTTTGGGCCACCCTCTGTCTGAGCATCGTTATCGAGTTTTCACTTGTTTGCTTATTTGCTTGATTGGTGAAGTCATTATTTTATCATTCCACTTGATCATTTTGTCGAGTCATAAATTATTACTATAACCAGTAGACCGATTGTCAATCCTATACACATATCATAGGTCAAGAATTTACGTGCATACTAATTTTGCCAGTGTCACAATTTATTTTGAAATAACTACTTGTCTTCATTCATTGATATTCATGTTTGCTGATTGTCGTTATTATTTGTCCTTCCCGAAATCTCAAAATAATTATTTCCAATAACCCAGGAAACTCGTTCCCAGCGACCTATGAGATCATAGAAAATCGATGCGATGCTCTGCCTAGAGTAATTCATTTATTGCACATATCAATTAGCGGCCAACTCTTCTCCAATATCCGTTTGGTTTTTATCACTACTTGAACATAAACAGCCGGTAGGTTTTAGTACTCATCAGGATCTACGCTGATCCTAGACTACCGGTGCCCTGATTACTAGACAGTTTCTAATTCAAAATGAAATCTCGCTATAATTCATGTGGGTCAGCTAGATCTGGACTCTAACGTCCCATTTGCTGAGTGACAGTCGCACATGGTCATCGTCAAGGTATCGTGTCGGTCGGTGTCACGCGCCTGTCGATAATCGATCCTACATTCTAGTTAGAGCAAAGTTTTCAGGACGTGAATTGTCCTCGATGTGGCGCGTGCATATTCTATGTCCAGACATACCAAATCTGATTAATTATGCCGCCCAGAGGTTGGGAAGCCGTCTGTAAGGACATGTGCAATCTACCGCGTCACCATACAAAAAATCGATCGCACGCTTTCTTTCATACGTTCATATCCTCGGTTCTATTATACTACAGGTACTGCATAGAGATCTCGTTTAGAAGCCTGTGGAAATTGATAACAAATAAAGAATCCAGCTCCAGTCAAATTTATTCAATACTAAATGGAATTACGGTTGTTTTGAAATCAGATATCGATGAAGTCTGTGGCATGAATAGAACCAAGGACATTAACTTATGAAATGAAGTGCACAAGCGATTTTCAATGCTTTTACTAAAATTTTTATGTCGTGCAACCTCCAAAGTACTGAAAACAACAGACGTGTGCGAACAGACAGATCCTCTTTTTTCGATGTTGGTACCCGAACGTGACACGTCCCTAAGATCTGGAAAAAAAAGTTGCAGAATGTCAAAATCATTAAGGAAATGTGTTCATTGATTTCGTCCTGCTTTACGTGAAGTTACTCAAAAGCACCTAGGGTGCAAGAACATAATCCAATCACATTAACCGCGCTAGTGTGGGCGTCTAACTTATTTTGATTATTAACAAAGTCAAAAATAAATCCCCATGTTTGAGTTGCCTGTATGCAGACGTTTTCACTTTCCTATGGAGCGTTTCCACAAAATCTTTCGTATAATCACATAAGTTTTAAAAATAAGTTAACACAAAGGCGCTGACTAGTCAGAAAACGCGGGCTTTTCAGTTTCCCGCGCGATAGATACGAAAGAGAGAGCATCATGAGAGCACAAGCAGATGACAGAGCCGATCGTTCATTCCCGTCGCTTGTATAGAAACTAAACACGTAGTTTCAATATTTTCAATATTACTTTCATTTTGATAAGTAAATTCAAAGCAACAGCATGAATTGATGAGGATAAAGTCATCGAATGTCATAGAGTAGGTACACTATATTTCTAATCGCTCATTAATTTACGGATAATTTGATAATGAACCAACATTCAGATCTATATAGTCAAATCTAATTAATTGGATCGGATTAGATGTAATTGCAGCTAATTATTCTCCCCGGGATACCGGGAAAATTTGACGTGAATGTCAATTCCGGCTGCAGGCAAAAAGTCATTTCCCGTTTTCATATTCAGATAAACTGAATTTCTTCTTTGGCTTGATCTTGACCAATTTGAATACATTGTGTTGCAGAGTTTACGAAGTATGGTCACTACCAACACAACGGATGCCTGCGAGGTTCACGATCCTTGTCAACACGGTGGTATTTGCATTTCGACAGACAGTGGACCAATCTGCGAATGTCGAACAGGGGACTACGAGGGCGTGCATTGCGAAAAAGGTGAGTCCTACTAATATGACCTGATGGGATTGAATCTTATTCAATCCTACCGAATCGGCCACTGTCACACAATTGCAGTAGTACTTTTCTACAATCTGTGTGTAAAGTTCGATTTTGCGTACGTTTCGTCTGCATAAAATCCAACTTAACGCGTGTTGTGTTGAAAAACAAAGTCCGATACACGTGCGCAAGATAACTCTCGACTCGTGTGATTTTTTCCCTCGCTTCGCTAGGCCGGAAAACTTCACACGCGTCTGAGAATCAATATTTTCACCCTAGTAACGAAAAGTACTATTTCTTCATCGAATCCGATACCTAAGAACTTTCTGTAACATTGAAATTGTCAAGGTGCACATATCAAGGTCTGAAGCACGTCGAGTTGAAATGAAATAGCCCATTATGTAGATTTAGATCTCAATTGAATAAATCTCGTGCAAGCATATCGCAGTATGTCAACCGAGTTTAAGCTTGGGCTCACGACAATACTTGTCTGTCTTCCACACGCAGCTCTGTTATCTCTAAAGCTGGCGCTTGGATAATCTTTTCCAAAGTTCTCAGGTCTTTACTAGCATTCACTGAGCAATCAGGATTAAGTATGATAATTTGAAGGGCAGCACGTTAAAAGTGCATCTGTCGAGTAAGCAAAACTTCTCAGGAGAGCAATAAAACCTTCGAATTCCCGCAAATGTTTACTAAATTATTTGCCAGAAATGAAGTTTTCTGGGATAAAGTCGCTTGCATTTGCGAGGAAATAATTTGCCATGTGGTACACTCTTATAGACGCAAAAATGTATGTTGCAGCACTTTGTTTCCCTCGTAATATTGATGATGGCGCGACGCATTCATGTCACTAATTTCATCGCAATTTGAATTCAACCACCGACAAGCTTAATTAGCGCGATGACAAAGCACAATCTATAAATGCACTATTAACTAACCCTTTATAAGTTTTGAAATTTACATCGCGTATGTATAGTTAGTGTAGTGTATCTCACTTCATACATTTCTTCTGATCTTGCGAATATTTCACACATTGCAGCAACTTACATTCTGCCGAAAAAACCCTTCGTGGTCTGTGACACCACATTTGTCCGCATGATCATTTTCCTACTCTTCATATTCATCTGTTTCATTTTTTTCACACAGTACAGGCCTTGCAGACCCTAGATTTGACAAGTTCGAACACCTTGCCGGTATAATGTCTAATAACACATGATACTCCTAACAGTATAATGAAGCCTCGCTTGTGCCACGTGCCTCCCCCGGATACGGGTAATCCCACACATTTACCTGACTTGTTGCTTACTCCGTAACTTTTTTTTTCTCCGCGCACACTTGCCCTCGAAATCATAGTGTGTATCGATTCAGAAGCAGTCAAAATGTGTGCTTGAGAATCGAATCGTAAGTGTTCTGAAAGACTGATGATGCTAAGTCCACAATTCCACTAAAAAATTTAACACCTCTCAATCTAATGCCTATCATTCGCATCGCCAAAATGAATTTGCATGAGAATGTGATTACATAGGGAAATATACTAAGAGGTTTCCGTGAAACATCGCAGTCAGTCACCGCCAACTCAGCACCACCTAAGATTTTCGTCTGTTTTTGGCTGGCCATTCCCTTTTTAATTTTGAACTTTCAAAGGCCGTAAAATGATCAAATAAATAAATGAATGAATAGATGGATGGATGGTTGAATGGATGGATGCATGGATGGTTGAATGGATGGATGCATGGATGGTTGAATGGATGGATACATGGATGGTTGAATGGATGGATGCATGGATGGTTGAATGGATGGATGCATGGATGGTTGAATGGATGGATACATGGATGGTTGAATGGATGGATGCATGGATGGTTGAATGGATGGATGCATGGATGGTTGAATAATTAAATAAATAATCAAATGAATAAATAGGTGTATGACTGAATGATTAAATAAATGAATAAATGGCTTCGTGAAATCCATGCATCGTAAAAGCAAAGCAGCTAAGTGAAAATAATTATTAATCTAATTAATGTTATTATTGATACAACCAAATTGTACTGAATAATTTTACTCTTTCAATATAATTTATTGTGATAACAATTGTTAATTGTTAACATTTATTTGTTTATTTATTTATCTATTTAATTATTCATCCAAATATTTATTTATTTAATTATTTTACGGCCCTTGAAAGTTTAAAATTGAAAAGGGGATGGCCAGCCTGCAAAAAACAGACGAAAATCTTGGGTGGTGCCGAGTTGGCGGTGACTGAGTGCGATGTTTCACGGAAACCTCTGAGTATGTATGGTCACTTTTATACCGAAGTGTGACGTGAAGAAATTATTTTTTCATGTATTCGATCCTTCTGATGTACACATACTTACCTATTAGTTGTCTGATGCACAGGCTGTTTTGAAATTTATCTCGGTTCGCCTGACGTGGACAAAATTTCACAACATTTTTTTGATTTCATCGCGCACCGTTGATAAAGTCGTCTTACAGAGTCAATATTCATATTTCCCAGTATGAGCATGAACCGATTTTTATTTTTCACGCTGATCATCGATATAAACGTTCTCCTATTTGATTACCATGCAAAAGTTGGGAGCATGTCGCATAATTGAACATAATGTTACGAAACATTGTTGCATTGCTACATGAGCTTTTGGATTTAGGAACATACATGTATCTGAACATTTTCGCTTCACAGAAACAACAGGGAGTAAAAGAAAATCAATTAATATCAATCAGTGTGATGGAAATTGTTATCCAATTCAGTTTAATTACCTTACAAATATAATCTGTAATTGACTCAACAAAATAATTCATGACTCGCAACACTGATGCCAATAGAGTCGTCCAATTATTTTGTTGAAAAGTTACATCAGCTCTGTAAACCACGTGCCGGGTACATGTTAATGGTGCGCATATGTCGATGCACTGCAGTAGTATCAGCTAGCCAGTCATATGAGTCCAACATCTGTTTAACGCTGGCGCCTTTTTCGGTATACCGAATATTTAATACGAATGTTCAACTTGGTATTCAACATTGGTCGAATGTTGGCAGACCGGACTTGAACCAGTATTACTGTTTAACGGTAGCCCGGTGTTAGCTGACAGTCGTTAATGATACATAACAAAAAACGGTGCACAGAATTAGTTCAACGATGTGAATTAGAATAGCGCAATACTGATTTTAAGTGTATGTGTTAGCCACTCATGAATAGATGCCATTGGTCCTACATAAGGCTGATCACTCGTGGAGCCTTGGATTAACATAGGTCATTGATAATTTCATGGCAGTCCTGAGACAAGCGTTGGCCAGTTTGTCAGCCCTGTGTTGTACCGGTCATCGAATGACCATATTGGTCGAAGATTAGCCTGACAACCAGCAGAATATCGGACCAACGTCGCTTAGCAAAAATCGTATACAAGCACCATGCAAGCGTCAGTTCGGTTTGACGAAAGTTCCATTGCATGAAATGCTATTGGGAAATATCACAAGTCACTATGCTGCATAGCGCAAAAAATAGGAATTGCTGCGACCGGTTTGATTCCGGGAAAGCTAGTCAATAACATGCATCGAACGACTCACTTCTAGTAGTTCTAATTCTCCCGCCAAAGTGAGTCTTTCTGTGGTGTTTAGTTGAGTTTTACACCCCCCCCCCCCCCCCCCCCCCCCCCCCTCAATTATGATAATATTACTAGATCAAAGCATAATTTTGTTTCTTACATTTTTATTTGTATTTTTTGTGGTGTGTGTAGAGGCATGGAGCACAGTGCTACCAACAGCTGGCACCGACGAATTCTGGGAATGGGATTACAGTGAGTTTGAATTTCAAGTCCCCTTAAGGTTTCGTAATGCATAAAGCTTGAAATCATTTTACTGCAAAGCTGCTGCTTTCTTTTCCTCGAATCATCCGCTAGCATACCTCGTGACCCTTTGCTATTTTTGAAAGTATTGAGGTCTCCTGTGACGCTACCACTTAGCAGAATGATTAGCAAATATCGTAAGCATCTCGCGAAATGGGTCATTGAAATGACGATGGCGCAAGCTTTCTTGAATTTTATAAGGGAGCCAATACCTTCTTTACTAGTTGCGAGTCATTGATCGGATATATCATTCTTCTTCTACTTATTATCATTAATATTCTATTTCTGGCTAATTGAGTAGATCAACGTAAGCAATTGACTCTGTTTTTATTTGTAAAATTACTTCGTATCCTTTGAATACTTCAATTTTCCTTTCGTATACATATTCATAAATCTAATTTCATTTGTGTATGTGAAGTCAGCCCAGTACTTTTGGAAAATCGAAAATCCAAAAGCTGTGCCAAGTTGTGCTAGACTTGTGCTAACGTGTGCCGTAAACCGTTTTCCGAAATTCTTCACGGTTTTCGAAAATATTGATAAAAATCAAATTTCGTATCAGCCCAGCACTTTTGGAAAATTAAAAATCCAAAAATTGTGCTAGATTGTGCTAGATCGGTGCTAACCTGCGCCGAAGACCGTTTTCCGGAATTCCGTGTGGTTTTCGAAAAAAAATTTGTAGGATAGATAAATTTCATTAATTGCGACCTCAGAGTATTAACTAGTTGGTGTTAACTAATTGCGTGGTACAAGTTAAAATTCTTACACACTCTTGTAATTGTGTTTTTCGTAGAAGTTCATCTTCTTCTTCTTTCTATTTCTGTTTTTCTTTTTCTTTAAGTTTAAAATTTATCGATTATAATTCTTGAAATGAAACCTAATCTTTCTATGACTCTAGGCAGACTCCCAATTTACTGCAGCCAATTATTTACCCCAAATACCACGCATTTCTTAGATCCCTTGTATCTGAATTCAGTACTATTTGACCTAATGGTACTCATCATTCATTCAGAATAAACTTTGACGATTTTTTTTTATCCGATATTTTCCCATTTTTTATCATACGTCATGATCTGCGGCAGCGGCCATTGCATTTGGTTAACAAATGTTGAAAGTTTTTTTTTTTTTCCAGGCTTATTATGGTGTGGAGTTGTGCACAAAATCAAGTGAAAATCTATGTTAATGGATGAATATGTGTGATAAATATATTTTCAAAATTTATTACAAGCTGTCAATCGTTAGACATCGTAAAACCACATTTGGAAGATGCATGAATTCGTTTAGGATAACAATGGATTAAAATAACATGACAAATTGAATTTATGAGTGGGGATAGAGTAAATTGCACAAGTAGGTGACGAACAGTTTTCTCAGAGCAACTGCAATTTCATTCGATGTAAGAAAGTGGTAGCACAAGAGCTACTTCCCACGAGGAAATTTCTTACTGGTGAGCATAGTCTCTGAAAGCCGATGTCTTCGCCAAGGAAGAGTTCATGCTGTTGACATGAGAAGTAATAGTTGATAGATATGAGGAATCAGGCAATTGAAGTTCTCGAATACCACTTTTCAAGATCCAGAATGGTGCAATCCAATCGCCCAAGCGATTGTAGAACCCGTTAGTTATGTTGACAAGCATTTCCGGATTCATGTCCGTAAACACTGTCATCACGCAAGCTCCGGTGAGGTTGGATTCCCAATCCTCTATACTGTGTACAGGTGGTTCTTGAGATACAACCATAGTCTGTAGTCGAGTGGCGTGAGGTACGGTCATCATAGAGGCTACGCAAATGTATCAGCCAGCTACCAATCCAATGATCCAGTCATTTCTTATTCAGATAGGCTCGAATTCGAATTCGAATTCGATCTTCTGTTTATCGTGTTGTAGTGTGGCATCCCAGCTGACCAGGATGCGTCTGAGCTTAGTTTTTTGCGCATTAAAAATTTGCCATTAAATATGCAGTTGGAAGGTTGTCAGCCCGAACTCATATTTTGTCTTGAAATCATATTTGTCGTATTTTGTTACGAAATAGGCCAGAATGGGAAAATTTTTATGCACAGTTGGTTGAAATCTCCCAGTCATGTATCCAAATACATCTAAAAACAGGATCAAACACCCTGTCGCTGCAATCCAGTTTCTGATATATATTTTGAAGATATGGATCCTCAGGCAATTGTCAATACAATCGGTGAGTTTCACGACTGTCTGGACTATGTGATGCCATTGTTAGAAGGTAGTCTAGCGGAGGTCAGGAATTTGCATGGTGATACTCATCCAATGTTTGTAGCCGTCGATGTCCATTTGGATTGACTATGATAGATGTAATCCTCAAACTATCAAGTCTAGCTGAGACTAGGTTTGCGAATTCTTTAACAGCTTTAGGCGTCTGCTGGAGGATTGGTAGGAAAAAAATCAAAAAATTTAGGGTGAGACGTTGTTGAGACTCTGCCATAAACCTTTTCTTGTTACCTAAACGACTGAAAACCGGAGCAGATTTCTAGTTTATGGTTGTAGTTATGTGCAGTGAAAAAAATGCTACACTTCAGCGTCGGAATTGCAGGTGTATAAAACCTTTCACAGAGGTACTCAGAACATCTTTTGCGCAGGGGACCGATCGCAGAGGTACAGAATATTTTTCGAAAGATTCTCTGCGCGTACACTTTCATTGCAAAACATTTGAATTTGTTTTTTAATGCATGTGGTACCATAATTCAAGAACTGTAGACGAGTTCAGGAAAGGATATCATAGAGTGAGGAAACTGAAAGATTTGAAACTCGGGATGCCGATAGGACTGGACATCCATCTGATTGCCAAACCGGTAAGAAGAATGCAAGATGACCTCAGAAAGGCACAAGATAAGATTATCACGGAGCTTTTGAAGAACGACATAAACGAGAGGGTAGAGCGGGTCCCTATATGGGTTTCGTCGATACATTTGGTACCAAAGAAAAGGAACGACTGAAGAATGTGCATTGACCCGAGATGAGTTAATCAAGCGATAGAAAGGGAAAGACATCCCATCCTGACTATCGACGAAATACTTTAGGATCTGAACGGAAGTCATCACTTGGGCAAACTTGATATTAAGTGGGTATATCATGAGATCGAGCTACATGAAGAATCCAGAATGATCACAACATTCTGTACAAACATGACATTATTCAGATACAAAAGGCCAATGTTTGGAATTCAATGCGCCTCAGAAATGCGAAGGGGTAGTCGGTTACTTTGATGACATCGTGGTACATGGAAAAATACAAGAAGAACATGACCAATGGCTAACACGAAATCTAGATGAGTATCGTTTCAGACAGACTGATTTCAAACTGGGCAACAGCTCCAAGTATTGCTTTGTCAAAGTCTGTTGCAGCTTTTTTCGGTACAAAATACGTAGATAACTGTGCAGAAACTTGATGACAGAATGTTTCGAGCTGCACCAGAATATCCTTCGTGTTGCACGCAGCATAAATCAGTTGACACACACCCATACTGTTTGCACGTCAGCTTGAGCCACTACTTGACAAAGACATAGGTATACAAGGGCTTAGGTCCCTTTTGGGTATAGTTTGTTTTTATCTACGAGCAAGCCGGTCGCATCATTATACACGGTGTCATGATAGTTATAATAGACAGCTTTTTCCTCTCTTGTTCAATAATATACGAACAATTGATCTGAACCGATTCGGTTCATAGCACCCTTATACTTTGGACTGTACTTGATCAGTTGCAGATTTTCGTATAGCTCGATGGACTCAATTTCGAATATGTTATGCTGCTGTTCTTACTTTGCGCGGCTATTGTATCTGGATGGGACGATTCTTGTCATTTATGCAAGAAATAAGCTTGTATGCTTAGTTTCGCCTCCATTGACAAGCCAGCGTACTTATTTCTACTAACTGCTTCGATACGACAATCCTTTCAACCCCCTTAATTGTCGTTTTATGGATAGATCAATGCTTTATATTCGATATTCCATATTCACAACATCATCGCTCTGCAGCTCGTTAATAACTTTCTGCTGCAACAGTGCGATTGCATGCGAGACACTTTCCAGAAACATGAATATGCATTCATGGACCCTGAGATTGATGAATGAAAATCCTTTTGTTTTCGTCGTAGGGGGATCATCAAGGAATATTCAGGAATGTTTCTTTTTCCATCGACATTTCGGCTCACCCGCACACGTAGATTAATTCCATAACTAATATCACTCGAGTAATTGAATTGTAACAATTTTGTGAACCAGTCCTATCCCAATAAATAGTGGCTAGAAATGTTTAACTCCCTAAAGAATTGTAGCCTGAAGATGACTGGCTGGACCATGTCGAAGCGTTTATGGAAAAAGAAATGTTTCTGAAGACCTCGCTACAGACTCTATAGACACCGGCACGAAGCAGTTATATTGGCAAGCTTCAATGAAACGCTGCAGGGTACGTCCCGGGGGGGGGGGGGGGGGGGGGGGGGGGGGAGAAGAAGGGTGAAAGAACATGGAAGCAAATTTCAGTGTAATAATGAATACAAGAAAAGACTTTGTTGAAAGGAGTCATCGGGGAAGGTTCTTTGTGTGGAACTAATTGCAATAACTGTTTACTCGCTACTGCAGTACCATCTTTTGCGAACAGGAACATTATTGTAATTATTTTTGTTTCTGATATCGGGATGAAGTTGTGATCCGAAAGCGTGTCATGCATATAACTATTGAAATGTGGAAGACATCTGTATGTTAATCGCTGCAAAATGTATATACCATGAGTATTCGTGGATACGGGTCACTTGTTGAATGAATCAGTGTTCAATTCATTGTGAATTCATTGTCAAGCATCAACAAGTGACCCGCATCCACGAATACTCTCTGAATTTATATTAGAACTAGTACTGATACAGCTTGATGAGATAATCAAGTAGTAGAAACTGATGGTTGTACTTTGTTATTATTGTTACAGACAAAGCACCCTCGGAAGCCACTTTCAGAGGCACAGAGTATCTCACCATAGATCTGAGCAAGGCTGAACCCGTCCTTAGTACCCAGGAGTCCATCAGTCTCTTTTTCAAAACGAGACAACCGAACGGGCTGCTATTTTACTCTGGTGAGTCGTAAAAATTGACATTTATTATTATACGCTATGGCGTATGCTTTTTGAGTTTCTGCTTATGGCGTAAAGACTCCTGTGTGCTTTCACTTCAAGGGTTTTATCTGAGAGCAACGATTGAGACTGCAAATAACAAATGAAAGTACCTTCAGCACAGGCTTCAGAATAAGATCTCTTCGAAGAATGTAATATGTATAAATCCGAAGACATGATTGTTGTGAAAAGAGTGTGCAACAGATTTTTAGTACTTTCACTGGAATTTCGACTCCATATAACTTTCAAAATATTGAGAGATATTTTTTTTCTATCTGTATACGATTACCGCTCATTTCTGAATCATAAATAATTATTTATTACAGGTGAGGGTGGTGACTATCTTACCGTTTCTCTAAAAGATGGCGGTGCTGCTGTTGGCATGACATTAGCTAATGGCAGGCTAGATCTTCACATTAAACCAGCGAGAGTACGATTCGACGATAACCAGTGGCACAGAATTGTTGTACATAGGCGAGTTCAGGAGGTAAGTCTTATTACTTTTTTTTGCTATTTCCAATCAACCCAATGCTTCGTTCATAGCAATTGTGGCCGGCTATAACTTGCAGCTGAAGTCATTCGATGATTTATGAAGAATAGGTTCTATCTAGATTCGCGAAAAATTATCATCAAAGCCCATGACGACGTGACGCTATTCTCCATGCAATACCGGACATGGCTGTGTAAAAAATTATTTGCTTCACGCAGTAACGCCTGGCAATATATTTCCGCAATTAGTGGTGATGTTGATTGTCAACGGCTGGGAGAAACCATGATCTTTACTCAGGATTTCCATGCATTTTTACCACACTGGGTTGATAAACTCTACGTTAAATTGGATTTATCGATAAAACACTCGCCAAGAAACCGCGTTTGTGTTACTGGTTATCAGCTCAGCTTTCCTAAGCTCGATTTTGTCGTGAATTCTCTCCGTACGAATTTGGGCTTTCGCCAGAGTAGTTTCCTTTACTGACAAAACTTGGGTAGTGCTATCAAGGCTGCATCAAAAGACACTCAGAGACTTGCCAACTATCGGGGTAGCCAAGAGCTGTATTTCCGTGCTAATGCTCTTGAATTTGAAATACTTGGTATAAAAAAAAAAAAAAAAAAGGCGACGGATTAACACTGACTCAAATGGGCATGAAGAGTTGATCAATATGTTTATACGAGAAGAAGGAAGAAAAAAAAAAGAAAAAAAAAAAAAGACTGCACATAATTTTTCAATGCCAAACCATATTCTTCACATACAGTAAATTCTCGATAAGTTTCCGGCCCAGGGGTTGTACGAGCGGAACATTCTTGGAAATGGAAAGTTAACGGGTACCACCACTCCTCAATTTTCTATCTTACTGGTGCATGCGCGTTAGCTGACTGGCTGGTTTCTTTACTTTGTAGCTACTGTATCTTTGGCTATGTCCGCGCCGATACAAATGTCGATATGGAGCGGATACTCGTGTTAGGAGTTCTTTCAAATTTCTTTCCTTCATAGGTGTCAATTGATAACTTCTCGCCAGTTATTCTAAATGATCAAATGACTCTTCAATCTTTTTATTTGAAAGACTGTTCCAGAACCTTTGGTTGGGATTGGAATAAAGATATTTTATAGGTCTTGTTGGCATTCTGAAATGTTCCGATCTCTGACTGATTTGACATGGACTGACCTCCATTCAATAAATATTTACTTTATCTAACTGATGCGTTAACTGCATATCTAAATCGGTTTATGTTCTCATTTCAGATTTCATCAATCACCAGCTTCTGTAGGGTGAGTACTCAATGCTTTTTACCTATTTTTCAATAGTTTTCATAAATAGTAATGCAGCAATACCCATCGTGTAATATACGATTTGAAAAAAACAAAAAAAAAAAAACTATCGATAGTAACAAGATGAACGATGATAATTGATAAGAGAGAAATAGCAGCTTTACAATAGCAGCAAGATAGTAGGATACCTCTGACTTATTGTTGGTCCAGAGGTGAGCGTAGAATAGACTGAGTATCGAACTCATTGTCAGCTTAACGAGCTGCCCTTGGTGACGTGCCCCGGTCATCATGATTGGCGATGTAGGTCAATTCGACGAGATCTCGATGTCTCGAGGATTTTTACCCTTCTACATTATGAATTCACAAATTCTACGGCTATTGGCTTTTTGGTTATTAAAAACCGCGCTTATTTACGATTCAAATTTTTGATATTATAAACTTTCCATTTTATTTGAATCTATATTCTGCTCAATCGGAGTACAAACGATGTAAAAACAGATTTCCGAATTATTAACCGTTCGACTGAATAACCTTTCGGTCGAACAGTTATTCTAATAGTTCGGTTTATTGTGATTTATCGGAAATGAGAATTTCGGAATCAAAATCCCGCGTTATTCAAGTTCTTTTCTGATTCATCGCTGTACGAATGTTTCCAACTCGTTAGCAGACATGACTAACAGTATGATAAGGAGGGCTGCATGCAATGAAAAGGACGACAACAGTGGAAACATTAGTTTTGAAGCTTGAAGCTTGAAGATTCACCTTCCAGGTGCTTGCGGAAATTCAGCTTACGTTTCTCGGTTCGCGAGTTATGCTTCCTCAAAACACCTCGCGTCGAATGTACAAAGCGAACTTTCATCTTTGGAGTAGAGCACTGAGCCTGTCACTTTTATGAAAATCATATTGAAGCTCGAAATGCCTCTCTTATATTCATTTTTCAAATTTGCCTTGAAATTTGTACCAGCGACGGGAAAAATTTCGGAACAATTTTGGATTCAACGTCGAATAACACATAGGAAAAACAACGTAGGGCAAATAAAAAGAAATTGATTCAAGAGGTGACATTTCAAGCTTCAAAATGGTTATCAAAAAAGTTCAAATTCCCGGCTGACAGGCTCCGTGCACCGCGTCTCAAAGTCGGAGGTTTATTTTGTAGGTTCGGTACGAGGAAGCACAAGTTGGGAGCAAACGTAAGCTTAATTGCTTAAGACACCTGAAAGATTAAGCTTTGATGTTCAAAACGCTTACGAGTACAACGTCTACAAATCTCTCTCCACGTCTATCTTCTACGAAGTTCTGAGACTTTGAAGTCTAACATTTTCCAGCGAAAAAATTAGGTGATCCGCTAATTTTTACACGGAGTGTTCATCGATAGTATGAGAAATCAATTGCAAAATCAACCAATTCATGTTCGTATCGTAAATTCCATTCCAAAAAATTAATCGTACAGGTTTGCGATGTGCAGAGAGTATTTAGATGACGACCTGACCGTAGAAAAAAATTTGAAGGAAATACGGTCAGTGGATATCACTTCCGCACATCATCATAGGGACAGCTTTAATACAATATACAACTTGAGCTTTCATAAATCGAAAAAGGAACAATGTGCGAAATGCACCCATTTCCAACCCCGCTAGCTTCACCCCTGTGTTTCTTAAACGGGATTGCGTTAAGTTAAGTCAAGTTGTACCTAAGTTTTGCCCAATTGGATTAATCCTATGTATACCCAAAACTGATAATAGTTTCATGATTCTTTTTGCCATACCTTGTTATAGTTGTCGGCAGTAATCGATGGCGTTTTCGCCGACCACGGACATACGGCGGGGGCGTTTACGCGGCTGGCTAGTGACCGGCTTTTCGTTGGAGGAGGTGCGGATGCCAGATCTCTCCAAGGTGCTAAAGGGATCAACAACTTTGTCGGTTGTCTTCGAAAGGTTTGTATTCAGATTATATAATATTTTAATCTTTAAACTCTAAAATCCCTGCTACTGCTGAAAAATCCCAAACGCAATAAACAAGATGATTGGTCCACACCTAATGCGACAAGTATCGCTGATAGCCTAATTGTAAGACTGGAACTCGAACATCCTGGAAAGTCCTGGAGGTGCAAGCCTCCAGATATTATGGTTTAATGGTTCGCCATTGTTCTATACTCACAGCCGTCTCAGTGTTTGTACCTGACTTATTAAGACAATGTCTATATCTCTCGCTGAGTTTCTCAAATTTTATGATCAGCTCTTCAGTTATTCATTTCGTCAGATTTTTTTCGTTCGAGAAGTGTCCCTTAGGGAACTCTCACGAGAATCCATGCATCTGATGTGTAGTGCATTATGTACCGTAGCCATGTTTCTCAGATCTGAACACCGCACCCTATGGCGTTCCTTCAGAAAGAACTACTTTTTACTAACAAATTGATGTGTTGGGCGGCAGGCGGAAATGTGTCGGTCAAAAATAACCCACTAGAATTTTCATGGACAATCAAATACAGAGCAGAGTAGAACGAAGGTCTTAAAGGCCAAAGCACACAGCTTAGAATTAGAGTGGATTGGATGCGTGGACCTGATTAGTTTAACAAAAATTCGAAGACCAGATATATCCTTCTTTAGGGTTGATAATCCCTCATATTGGAGTGCAAGTTAGCACCCTACATTTCAAATTGATTGGTAAGGGATTGACCTAGTCACGCTCGACTCGACTTAGATCGATCCCTTTCCAATCGATACTCCCTTATACTGTATTCTCTTCAACGAAATATTCGACGAAGTGATCACTTGATTCATTCAGGCCATTATGGATTGTGCATCAAACTAATTATTCGTATGTATTATCTGCACTAGGTTGAGATTGCTGCTGAAGGTGTCAGAATGGAACTAATCGAAGCTGCTAAAAGTGGAGCTGCTGGGGCTGCGGCCTGGGGACGAATGGAATTTCATTGTCAGGATCCAAAAGCTTCAGATCCCGTCACATTTACCACTAGAGACTCCCATCTCGTGAGTATTACTCAACATTTTTCAATGACTTTTTCCATTATTTGAATAAATTACCTCGAGACTTATGATTTACAAGTTCAGAATCACCCTTTACGCTACGGCTATTGGTCTTCATTAGAAAATTAATCCACCTAATCTTGGTATACTAAAGTAAGTATATAGTCCTGTTAACATAGGGATTCGTGTATACCACATGAGAGTAAGTATTTTTTATGACTTTTCATTCATGTTCTACGGTATTTGAATTAATACATAATGGAGAAGACGAGGCGAAGACTACTAACCAGTCGATTATGGTACACACTTGATCGCACTAAGTGCAGTCTACTCTAAGGGCTCCTTAAATACTTGATCCAAAGTTTATTCAGATAGCCAGTCGTTCCTTGAAAATCATGCAATTATCATTGGAACGTGTTCAGAATTGCGGATTCATTGGAAACCAAAGAACCCACGCTTTCTGACCAGTGAACGTCCTCAATGTGCCCGTATTCCCATATCGTATTGTGTATACACTGTACAGTTTTGAGCTTCTACTCAGCTTCCGACCTTGAGTTTTCTCGACTCGACTGATTCGCTTTTGGTTTCTCTTGCTCTCTCTTCGTCTTTTCGTTTGAGTAGGTCGAAGCATATGCGGATTTCGCTGTTCCAATTCTGCATTTTCCAGTATGGTGTTTGGCACGTGGTCGGTTTTTGTATTTTGAGGTGAGATTCTTCTCTGATATTTTATTCCCTGTTTCTTCTTTCAGGATTGCTAATCATTGGCGTCAGACGTTACATATTATGTGGGTCCAGGGTTATCGAAATAGAGGGGACTTATGGTTGAGGTGAAATGCAAGTGTTTTATTCTCTCTTTATATAACACCAGGTGATGCTTCACCATAGGCTGCCTTGTTTTCGATAATGGGGCATGCAGATGCTGCGCGAATTTCAAGATGCGCAGCCTTATGGATATTCAGAAGACCATAAGCCACCGTATGGGCACCAATGTTCATTGAAATGTTACGTTGGGTATTTTCAGTGATGAACTTCTTTCGCATTCGCATCATTATTTTTAGTCACTCATCAACCAGATTCTTTCTCAAGGATATGCCAAGTTTTCTAATTCACGATCCTAAATCAATTAAAACTTATCTTAACATAACGACCATCAGCACCATGTCTGGGCAGCTAGGTGGCTTTGAACAGAAGTTGTTACGCATGTATAGGTGCGTCAAAAAGACTCTATTCTTATTTGCTTCTATAACTTTCCGAAAGTGTAGGTATGGAACTCGAAGTACATTTCGCAAATGCAACTCACCAGCAAGAATTTTTGAGGGAGGAAGTAGGAGCCTAGTGTAATCGGGCGAAGAAAGTGCATCCTTAAGGAAGAAAAAGGAATCTCGTTTTTTCAGTTCTTGTAATGTTGGCGTACAACTTTGTCATAGTACCTACCTCGGTGGTGCATCGGTTCGATAACGTAATGCAGCACTGGAATGAGTCATCTGAAAGTAATTTTCCGGGAATTATAACTTTGTGCAAATATAGATATGGAAAATTGGAAAAGTTACAGCAACTGCGAGGGAAGATAATTTTTTCAACCACGAAAATCGATTCTACATTATTAATGAAAAATGTTATAAATAAATGATAGATCCGCACCAAAAACGAGTATAAGTTCGCAAAGGAAGCCCATTGTATCAAGTTCCAAATGTTATGTTGATTCAAACAATGGTTTTCAACTGCTTTCCATTCCCAGAATTTCATTATACGTAAACTGAGAAGTCAAGAATCTATGAAAAAAAAATTTAAAAAAAAAATGAAGTCCTTCTTCTTTCGCGGTTCACGTGATAATCGATTTGCCGCCGAATAATTAAAAGTTTAGATAATTCCGTCGGGGGGGGGGGGGGGGGGGGGGGGATGACTAATTTACAACCGATCCCCCATCAAGTCTCTCTGACTCATTTATTGCTGTCGACGTGTGGAATTTTTTAAGCTCATGAAAAAAAATTGTTATTCAATTTTACGGCAGAGATGAAATTTGCAGCATCATGGAAAGGAGCGATCTGCACCATACTTTACCTCCAAAATCACGTAGCGGAGCAGTGACACAATTTACCTTTAGCGTTAATGCAGCTCACATTACATTACGAAGAAGAACATGATCACAGAAAAATATGAAAGTGTCAACTCGATATAGTAGACACACGAACCTATAATGTCTATGTTTATGAAAAAGGTGCTATTTTATGAACAGCAAGCAGCAGCAGCAGCAGTATAGTAACTTACTAGATGTTTCTAGTGATTTAACTAGTGATTTTTAGTGATTTTACTATGAACATCTAGTAAGTTACTAAACTGCTGCTGCTGCTTACTGTCCATGGAATAGCACCTTAAGACAAATAGTCTCATTTTTGAGACAGATACGTATCAATACATTAGATTTATAGACATAGCTTTAAAAATCGCGAATCTTTTTGAACAAATCGTTTTTCATTCCAGCGCGCGATGCTCAATGTCTGCAAAAAATGAAAGTATTGTCAATCAATAGTGAAGAACGTTTCTCTTCAAATTCCAATGTATATTTTTGGTCCTGTATTCTTTCGGAATGACGCGAGCCTTCGCTTTTTAACCGATCTCCGTCGTGCAGGGGAGTTCTCGAGTCAGCTATTGCCTAGAGCATTGCCAACTTAAAGCTTGATGTACCTTCAGTTGTGGATAATAAGGGGCGACAGTATCGGATATCCTTTGTGTATACATAGCACGTCACTACCTTGAAGGCATATAAGAGGCATATGAAATGAGCTAGGCTTTTGAAGTATAATCAAGTAAGAGTTAGAAGTTGCGAGTCATCAGGTCTCTGAGCAAGATGCAGCCAAAGTAAAGGGACTTAATGCAAGAACTTGAATCAACCGATGCTTTGACTTAGGAAAAAAACCTCCATACGATGAATCGACTGCTTTTTGACGGGTTGAATTTCATTCTGCTAAATGAAAAAACAGTTAATTCTCAAGTTTGTAAACTTGAGAATTAAGCGATTAAGAATTGATCACTCAACTCACTTTGCAGTGTCAACAAGTTAGCTCTTCATGGGGTAAAGCTTCATTTTTGAACAATTAGAAACTCAAATATCTCAAATCGGAGAAGCGCTTAATCCAAATCCGGGCACCAATTGCGTTTAATTTGACTGTTTTCAACTCCGAGATCCAAATCCTGACAACTCCTAACTTTAACTTGATCATATGCTACAAAAAATCGGCGAATGACTGCAAGAAGACTGGTAGATTGAAGAACAATTTCGACACATTCCCGTCCTGAAAGAATACCCCTTCTATTCCAGGTGTATCTACCCTCTTAATATTGTATTCGCAATAAAGAACAATGGTCGAATGGTCCAACCAATCTCAGTTGTTTCCAAAATTCTATTACACGCCTTTCATATCAGAAGTAGGAATAATTATGCGTCAGTTGTATCACAAACGTATCAATATTGCATTTACACTGCGTTTCATCTCATTCCGAATATAATATATTAAATCTCATGTCCCGCCTTGGCAATTACGTCTTTAGTTGTTTTGTTCAGAAAGTGTACAGAAGATTCTCAGCAGAGAATATTCCTAAAATATTTCGATTTGTTTGAGTCTAAAATAAAGAACAAGATTTTATTGGCAGCGTCCTGCTTTCCGAGAATACTTAGTTCGGTCTTTCTTGTATTAAATTCCGGTTGATTAATTGCGCAATAATCATCAGAAGTCTTAAGTACTCTTTTCACATCTGCGGTTGATTCTCCGAATAACATAATATCGTCCGCGTAAGCCAGTAGAAGGATTTCCACTAATGAAGAGATTGGGATACCCCTAATACCTCGAGACAAAAGAAACTCTTCAAGGTTTGCCTCAAAGAGGGTAAATAATACCTATACGGCTAAGAATTTCTCCTTGCAGATCCCTTTCAGACATTACGATAGGCTGTGCGATACCATTTCTAGTTTTGACAGACACGTATTTGCCTTAGTGTTCATAGGTTTGTAAGAACTGAAGTTGTTTTCATACAATTGCAATCAAACTTTATTTCAAGCAAATTGGTTCGGTCGGTGAATCAGTTTCCACAATTGGCATTTGGAGATTAAAGAGTTGAGCTAAACAGAATTCATTCGCAGGATTGGTAATTCGTAATCCATCGTTGAATCTGAACCAATTTATTATCATTATATACTTCATTAATTTTGACTCGCAGTGCTAGGGCATATTTTCACACGAGCCGCGTGCTTCAACGTATTCCGAAGATTATAACACCATGAATATTCAGCAATTTGTCAGAATTTATATTATCATGAAATTGAATCATTATAACAACAGCAAAGCCACTATATATCGATCAATTATTCTTCGCGCTGCAGGAGATAAGTCTATTCTCAACGAATACGTTCATGGCCATATAATTCATAAATTAAATCATTCGGCTCACAAGCCGACACAGATACCTTATGCCACGACTTGTTTTTTAATCTTCAAAGATAACTCGCTTCAAAGCGCGTAAATATTGATATTAATTTTCTATTTTCTGCTTTCGTTCTCCCCACCATATTTGGTCAGCAGCCTTTAAGCAGGCTGAAAGGACCGAGAACTTATTCTGCGAAAGTATATAACTTTTCTAGCTTAATAATTGTAGTAATCAATTGATGGCGAAATTCATTGCAAGAAAATAAATTCGAAAACCCATTAGCTGGAAAGACATTGAAGAATAATTGATCCATTTTGTTTAAGAATGTATTGCTAGTGGTGTTATCCAATGCATTAACGTAATTATACCAACTTTTCAGCGTAGATGTACCATGAGCGTATAATTAACACAAACTCAGCCGAGTTTATCGCGGCAAACTACAAGTCTAGAGTCTGAGGTACCACTGTACTGCTTCTCGTTTAGAATTTTTTTATTTATTTTTTTATAGAATAATGGTTCTCCCTCTCACGTCCAACCGCTTCGGTGCTCGGTGTTTGGCGCTTATTTATCGCGGCGTCTTTTCAATTTTTTTTTTTTTTTTCTTCTTCTCCAACTTCTTTGAGCTTTACAAAAATCTCACAATATGCAATCACCTCCGCGAATAACATTAGCTAGACTTCAGAATCGACCTGAATTTTACAAAGCATGACAATCATATTTTTAGCGTTAGGATCTATATCAGGCATGCGCAGCCACTGACGGTTCAATCTACACGTAGTTTTACTCAAAGCTGCCGGTGATGCACGAGTACCACATTATGTAGAAGTTTATTGCAGCATAACATTGTCGAACTTGAATTTCAACCAAATGATTACGGAAACAGTGGGTATGGTTCACGGGGTTTTGTATGCAACAACAACATTTCTTACGAACATCACTCACAACAATTAGAAAAGCTATTCAAGGATAACAAGAACTCAAAATAGTTTGCCATCAGATAAGTTAGGAGCTTCAAACATGATCAAGTAGCAAATGGAACATGGATTTGTAGATGGACCCAAGTATTTCAAGTTCCTCTGAATGACGTAACTTTTGCACAAGATTGGAGATTGTTTCATAGAAACTGACTTTATGACGTTATTCTGTAATTGAGAAATAGCGGATTCTCTATATACTAAACCGAAGTCGATGTGGTATACGAGATCTCAGGTCATTGCAAGAAACCGTACATTGGACAGAGACGACTTGAACGGAGACTAGGATAACATAAGAATGATTGCGAGAACCAAAACGTCTTTGCAAGTACGGTAGGACCGTGTTTATTACGGAATATTGGAATAATTAGATTGCGAGGATGAAATTCTGTAGGCCCAGGGTACCTTACATATCGATTATGCATATAGTTTAGTGTAAGTGAGGCTTGGTTAGTCTTACGGTGTGTTGTATACCCTCTGGCATTACTATACGTTGCCATACGCTACAAGTATGTGTACATAAATTGCCGCGGTTGCTCTAAGAGAGGAGATAACTTAGTAATTAGTAGTTAGCAGCACATAACATATATGGGGTATTCTATGTGAAATCGAACGGTCAATTTAGCTGATCCCTCTGGATTTCCTTACAACTGTTTATAGCTGAACAGTTTAAAAGAACAACAAAAGTGCCATATAATCAATTTGAATCACGCAATCAGCCATTATCGATTCTAATGAAATTTAACGATAAACCATTTCTTAGAAGACAAAAATGTTTAGCCTAGGATAAAGATGGGCATGCATTCATAGTTTGGGAGATACAAGAAAATCGATTTAAGGGCGTTCACTAGTCAGAAAGCGCGGGCTCTTCGAGTTCCTGCGCGAGAGAGATGAGAGAAAGAGAGAGAGAGAGAGAGGATTATGGAAGAGCGTAAGCAAATGACAGAGAGACTCGTTTGCCCGGCTCTTTATAGCGCTAATAATACGCTGTTCAGTCCGTTCGGTTGGTAGATTTTTCTCATCAGTTATTCATCCGCAATTTTTACAAATTACGTTTTTATTAGAAATAGTATGTTGCTAAAAGATTTCCGAAAGATTCCTGAAAGCTTCCAGAAAGATTGCATGTCCTGTGGGAGGTCTGGATTCTCCCTGGAGAATGGTAATACGAGGAGAGATTGCAACCCCCCCCCCCCCCCCGGTTTTGGTCCCTTAATTCTACCTGCGACCATTATTTCTACGGCATTTTGTGATGTGTTAATGTTCTTGATGACTTTCAGCAAGAAACTCTGGGGGTTCTGTGTACAGTGCACAGAGTTGTTAGCGTAATTGTCTTTTCCGATAATCTGTGCAGACATAGTTTCTCACTGGATAGAATGTTTCCGATATGTTGCAACACAACACAACATCAGGGATTTTAATAGATCCTCTTG
This sequence comes from Tenthredo notha, assembly GCA_914767705.2. Taxonomy (NCBI): domain Eukaryota; kingdom Metazoa; phylum Arthropoda; class Insecta; order Hymenoptera; family Tenthredinidae; genus Tenthredo; species Tenthredo notha. Next base: position 7,634,364 of record OU611915.1, on the reverse strand, counting down.
AAGAACCTCTGTACTTGTGGATCCCTCCTTCCCAACTTCTTTGTGAGCAATGAGTACAATTGGTGATTGTATTCAGTTCAGGAAACCGTATGCTATACGGCTCTGTCAATCTGCGATGTTACAAAGTTAAAAATATCGCTTTCTAATGATGTGCTGAGACTTATGTATAATTTGTGACAAAGTATCGAATACGACTTTAGTCCTGAGTCGTATTGTTCGTAGTTTGTATCCGCAATCGATGTCAGCATAATATCTACTATACATTTTCCGTACTTGTTAGGTAGGCTACCCAAATGAGCGTCCTGTCACCAGGGCAATCTGTTTGGCCGGAGGGTGTTGGAGCCTTTCACATGGGAAATGGAGTAAATCATTTGATGGATTACACTCAATCGGTTTCTTAGTGAGAGTATATCAGAGCATCGGATATCAAGAGTGGCATGTCTATTCAGAGAAAGTAACCATCCCTTCGATTATTCAGAGACGATTTTTTTGACAATTGAAAAAACTAGGAAGAGTGGAGGGAACGCATAGAGGTAACGACGATGCTCCTAAGAAACCGTGAAGGCATGTACATCAAGCCAGTTAGGGTCTCGATTCATGAGCAATAGGTTTGCCATTTCGAAGTAATCCAAAACGCGAAGAGTCGGAAACTGGATTTTCCAAACTGTTCGAAAATCTTGTTAAAGGCATCGTCCGTGAGCCCCATAAAGCTCCATGTCCATGTTGTTGATACGAGATTCTTGATCGGCCTCAATGTTGATTGCCATTGATTTTTGATGGCTATTTTCCCGCGATAGCTTGTTAAAATTGGGCAATCTGGTTTCATCTATCCTGTCAATGTACCGGATAGCTGTTGCGTTGTACCCTTGTAACCAGTTTGATACAAGGGGAAAGTCCGTTGTTTACAGTCAATCACAAATTCGGTGCTAGTCAGTAGTGCTATTGCTATTTCGCCGATTCTGACTTTGGGTTAGGAATTTCACTTTACATTATCCAGGCAAATGCTGGGTATATGTTGATTCGATGTATCGGAATTCATCCAAGTATCAATCGATAATAAGAATCCTCTGCTCTGTATTGAGCTGTGAGCTGGTGATCGACTCTATCAGTTCAGTAAATACGAACGGGCGCGTTGATGGTCCGAAGAATTGGCATTTAGTTTCAGGATCTTCTTCAACAACGGTTTCTCATCCTCCCATTCTGGATCACAACGCTGCGATGTTTGTCCATTTTCCTTCAGCTTTGGTTGTTCTTCCCAAATCTAGAATTCACTCTTAGCTTGTGGGTATGGCTTCTTTATGCATTAAAGAACAATCAGACCAAGGAAGTCGGTGAGTTTTCACTTTCGCCTTAAACGTGCGGTTCCATCTAGTATCAAACGGAGCTACTGCACACAATCTCGAAATCCAGGCTTGCAATATAATTGCAATTATACCACAAGCATTCTCAAACGTCAGGATGCTGTGAGGTGTAAGCAGATTCGCGATTACATGTATATATGCCGTATTCCGGTTCAAATGTACGAGTCGCACATCTCACCACTTTCGATTCTTTTTTTTCTACGTTTTTGGTACAGTAGTAGATCATTGAAGAAGGCATCTGGAGGTTTGCAAAATTTACGTTGCCGTTTTAGTGACTATTCGGTGTTTTCAATATCGGTCAAGTCGATTTTGGGACCTTTGCATACATTAATTGAAGCATTCTTAGAGAAGGGAAGTTCATTACTATTCATACAGTCTTAAAGGTCGTTTCCTCAAGCTTCTCACCAATATACATTCACCTTTACGTCGCACATACATCCATGCGTACTTTACACGAGTGTCGCGAAATGGTGCAGCGTAGGTCATTGCACATAGTGATTTCAAATATGTATTTGGTACTACGTGACTAGGAGGTGTACTTTGTTTTCAACTTACGGGATGTTTCAGCTACGTGTTATATTCGTAATGGTCTTACGTCATCTCGTTCCTGAAAAACACTAACAAATATTTGGAACGTCATAGTTGGCATGAAATGAAATGTAATCTTGAAACGCTCCTGAAACATGTTTGCAACGTACGGTGCTCTACAGGTTGTTACTATGTAAACGTGATTTGCACGTTCAACTGTTTTTCTACATTTGTATGCAAAATTTATCACATGCCCCTCCGTAGCCCATGATTCACTGTATAATTTTTCAAGAAAGCTTTTTTACAGTGTGAATAGGGATCAGTCGGAACATTATTTTATAGGATTTGGAGGTAACTGGTTTCCCCATTCAAATATTGAGAAGCAACATCAATTTATTTTATATGTTATAGAACGTCGAACCAGTCCATTTTCTCTGCTGACAAAATTTCGCAATTCGCGAGAGCTTTTTACGACTTCAATCTCATTATACATCATCCATTCTTGGGGATTGACGTTGCTTCGTCGTCACAATATTTATTTTTTTATTCAACGTTCATTGATGTACCGTTACTTATCGTTTCGGATCTAATTTACTATTTATAGATGTATAATTGTTTAAAATAAATTTTAATTTTTCTCTTACAGAGTATTATCGTGTATTTGAGCTTTATTTTCCTGCAATACTGGAAGTTATTTTTGTTGGTGTTGTAGAATTTTTAAGAATTCTAAGATGTCGTTTGATGTTGCATCGCAACTTTTAGCACTGAAAAAAAAAAAAAAAACTGACTCTCGATTATTCAATAATATATATATATATTTATTTTTTAATGAGAATTTTTTTTCCTTCTTTTCATTTTCATCGATTATTAAATGCAACTGAAAGTATAATTAATGTGTGTTACCTGTGATAATATTAGTAGATTTAAATACTCTGGCTTAAATTTGTCTTTGTAGTATCGATCGATCATTAAATTTTCAAATTATACATTTTTCCAGAAGTGCGTTGGTTGCGTAGGGTCGGTATTTAATCTACTTACGTTTATTCTGGCCTGTCTGACTTTTCCTAGCTTTCAGACGTTTCATTTACCGTATTTTAAAGGTGCATTTATCATTTGTTCCCGAATGATGCTGTAACTCCCAACAGGCGCACTTCTGAATTGTAAATGAAATAAATATAAACCAATTTCAGCCGATATTCTATTAGCTTAACTATTAATATTTTGTCAATAGTAAATCAACTTTGATGATCGATTGCCCGGATTCTTTTTCTCTTTTCTATCTCTCTCTCTCTCTCTCTCTTTTTCTCTTTCTCTCTCTGTCTGTTAACTGGCTCTAATAATCCCTAGCCCACAATGGTCAGTCAACTATTTTATCCCCAAGAACCATTTTTTTTTTTCAATCATTAGCAAACCGACGGAAAATTCGCGCCAAAAATATACTAATAGAAACCGTCGTAGACCAGAAATTGAGTTCCAGGTAGATTCCAGCTCTAACGGCACGATTTATACAGCGTAAAACGTTGTTTATGAGTTTGTACAACGACTGATTGAAGAAGTAAAGTGAATATCCGGATCTAGGCTTGTCGCGCTTTCATGAAAACGCACGGTATGTGTGCATAAAATTCGCGAAATATTACTGTATGATCTTAACTGCGACGGTTTTATTGTTGCAATAATATTGTTTCGACAACAATCATTTATAATTCGCTAAAATATTGCTTTGCAAATATTGTAAATACAACAACAAAAATTCACGAATATTATACAAGTCGAAGTGCAGAGTACTTAAATACATTTTCAACAATAAATTGTTTACCTATGATATTCCCACATGGCTTTATTGCAGCGAATTTTTCGTCATATTTATAGTACTTTGAAGGTAGGGGGCTTGTCTTGTCGACATCGGTACCTATAGTGGCCATTGTGTGGCCTAGTGCCAATCCTACTCAAATAGCTAACATTAAGTAGCTAGTGTAAGTAACAGTAACAATGTATAATATATACGTAGGAAAATAATGAAGTATAGCCTTTTCTAAACGAATCTAAATGTTGTCTGTGTGGTTGTGGTTGTTGGGGTGCCAACCGTTGGACGTTGCCTTGAAGAAGGCCTCGGCAGTCAACAACAGGCTACTACACGGAGCCTTGGTCACCTTTACCAGCCCAGAGTCCCACCTGGTAAGCTTTGTATAAGCCTTTATCGAGGAAAGCTCTGGTCCAGCCGGCGCACTTGTCCCGATCGCTCACGATACGCACCTGATTGGCTACTCACGCGACCCTAGCTTAGAGGAGACGTTATTATTATTTCTTTTTTATTACTCGTTGATATCACGTTCACATGTCTGCATATACTTATATATACACATGTATATATATATATTTATTATTATAGATTTAGAGTATATACATGTAAAAATATTATTACGCACTCACACCGTGTTTGGGAATGGTTAGGTTGTAGGCTCACGATATATATATTTAGTTGAAAAATTAACGCAACGTCTGCATACCAGCGGATTCCTTGCAAAAAATTGAGACGAAAGTTACCTACGCAAAAAAGTCCGCGGGGTTTTAGTTTTCGTGTAAATGCACTTAATAACGAACCAATCAACGTTCGGCTTTAGGAAATACTGGCTACAGTACTGCATGGCTGTCCTCCCCACTATCATGTGGAGCTAGAAGTACCACACGTTATTGTCTTGTTCTCGGTAGTAGGGCATACGGCGATGCGGATTTTAGACAGTCTTTCCTAAAGACGAACGCTGATTGGTTCGTTATTAAGTGCTTTCACGGGAGAATTAAGTTCTTTAGGACTGTTTGGAACGGGTAACTTTCGTCTCAATTTTTAGCAAGGAATCCGCTAGTATGCAGATGATGCGCGAATTTTGAGACACTCTCTATATATATATACGTGCATATATTTTATATACGTGATATATCATTTAATATACTTTTATACATGCAAATATATTTATTATAGCACATGCACAAGATTCGAAAAAAAAAAAATATGTCAGCAACTCATCACCTCAATGCTCATTTCAATTTTTATTAGGTATACTGATAACAATACATATAGTATATCCTGCCGTGATTATGACTCTTTCTCTTCTCTTTTGATTTTCAACCGCAATTGTATACATCTTTCCTTTTGAATATTCACGTAATTTTTTTTTTTTCCTCCATTCTCTTTTGGCTTACCGTTAACACTTCATTCTCCGTTGAGTGTTTATGGGGTATTCCACGTGTATACAAAAAGTGCCATACAAAAAACACCGCTTCAGTATCGACGACTTGTAAAATTAACTAGCATTCTGAACTCGTATTCTTGTATATATTTAAACTTTTTTATTATTATTATTTCATGAATCATTTTTATTCTATTAGTAAAGTGTGAAGTAAAGAAAATTCGAATTGAATAATGCCCGTTGAAGATTAATTAAATAACGAAATGGCATAGTAGAATATGGCAAAATATTGGCCAAATGATATGGCCGATAACTATCATCGTTCTAATATTATTTTACACTGAATATCACATTCTATGATACAATAAAATATACCAAAAACCCAAAAGACAAAGCGTGATTGCATTGGAAATATCAGATAGAATATCGGGAAAAAATAAATTAACTTTAGGGAAAGTGCAATCGATCAATGCAGCGTACCTATATACACGTTATCAGACGCTGCACTTTCAGATCGCTTCAATATCTTTAGCACTCATAAAAAAACACATTTGCATTCAATTGGGTGATTAGCAACAGCACCACACTGCATGTTAAGTCTTTCACAAAGCACATGGCTTGCATGTACTGCATACATAATTATTGTTTCAGGAATAATCCAGCAATATATCTGTAATATTTTGTATGTATAATAATTCGTAAAAGTTAAACGTAATACGAGGTACACACACTATTCATTTATTTGCAATATAATCCGGTATTCAAAATTCCTACACGTATCACGGGGTATATAATACACGTTCCAAAATTATGCAGCTGACAAGGTGGGACTCTGGTAAGATGTTTTCCAATAAATTACACTTACATATTTCATATTTTATATACGATTTATCTCATTACATATACATTGTGTACCTATACAGCTATGTCATACTGTAAAATTATTTTATATTACAGAGAACTTATGTATACGTATGCATCCTGCAAAATTTGGGAACTGATGATCAGCAATTATATCTGTTTGCATATAACTAGGCAATTTATTCGAAAATTTTTCATTTCATAGTACCGCAAAAAATGAACTGCAAATATTTGTTTTAGGATGTTTTCATTTTACCGCGATGCACGATTATATAGTTTTGTTGATTTTTTTTCGAAATTGACAATAATCATAAATCAATATCAAAAACAAGATATAAAAGTCTGGATAATATTACACGTCTTCAAAAAGTTTCATTCGTTATGTCTTCCAAGTAAAACCTCCCCCGAAAGGCATCTGGATGCAAGAAAATTTGCCAAGTACATTAACTTTTACACAAACGACAAAAAGTACTATCCTTATCTATAAGAAAGTATTAAAATCAAATCTTATTATCAAGTAGGTATGTATTACATATACTAATAATACCGGAATTTGTCCCCCTCAAAATAGGAAACCGAAGGTACATCTTAGTTTGAGTTGGCAATACCGCAGACAATACCTGACTTCAGAGCCCCCGCGGCGGTGAGTGGCAGCACAAAGGAAACTCGTGTCCCTATAATCGTCAAACTATTAGTGCAAATACCTTGAAAAAAAAAAATCACAAATTATTTGGTAAGTTCATTCACTTTGAAACTAACGTAATTCGAAAAGTCAATTAACATGACTTCAAAAAGCAAAAATGATTCAGGAGATTCACTTGCTCCGAACAGATTCACTCGTATTGCCACTTTCCCATCATAGAGGCTCTTTAATTTGGTATTCCTTGCATTAATGCCAACTTTGAATAACACGTACGTTTCGTTGCATATTTTCAGAAAGACGGATTCCGGTATTGTATCACTTGTATGTAGGTACGATTTATGACGACCTCCAAATTCAAGGAGTCGAGGTACTATAAGGATCATGCTTTGAGATACCTCACATGGTTGTCAATTGGACACAAACTTTCTTCGAATAAAATTATTTCATCGAATAGTTATTATATTTATCATCGTTGGTGAATGAAACGAAATATCATTGTCGATAGCTTATAGATTTGCTTTTTGTCACCACAAAATACCAAATGCTCTTGATGCTGATCTAGATATTTTCACTATATTGAATTGTGGGCGAAATTGGGAAGGACATGGCACTGCATCGTTTGATGTTGATTTCAATAAACCAAAAGTAGCTTATAGGATCGATTTACTTTTCGTCACCACAAAATACCAAATGATCCCGAAGCCGATCTAGATATTTTCACTATTGAAGTATGGCCGAAGTTGGGACGGCCATGGCGCGGCATCGTTTGATGTTGATTTCAATGAACCAGAACGAGAGACCAACTAGAGGCGAAACTAGAGCAGTTCATTCTATTGCAAATGCCTGCCTATTTGCTGCAAATAAAACTGGAGCACAACTTATTGTGGTGGATTCGTCATGACAGATCATCGAGCCTCTGGCCTGTACCATTTTTGATCTTGAACACTTTTTTTTGGGTAAAGCTGCTTCGTATAGCAAGAGCACGTATCGAGTGAAGCAGAATGTGACTAGGCATCCCACCTAAACCAACCAACTGGAAATGCTCATAATTATAATGTACTTGCGGACTATTCAGGTGAAAAAGTTTGTACAGTGTGCAGACCCTTCACGAAATGATGGAGCCCATCAAGGGCAGTGAAGTTCTGATGGGAAACTGCGATATAGACACACTTTCGGAAAATAGTATTACGGATGAATGTCTGGAGGACATACTGCATCCGGAAGGATTCCTATCAGCGATCAACACCTGTACTCGAGTAACGTCAACAACAAAAGACTTTTATCGACCATGACTGTATCAGGCTAAAGTACAGATATCAGCGTTACGGTAGTCAAAGCAGGAACCACAGACCACTTTCCTATCATGATCTAATGGCTTATTTCGAAAAAAAAAAAAAAAAAAACAGGGTGAAGGTGTACAGAAAAGAGTGTAAAGAATTTTGAAGGATAAACTGTGACATGCTCAGAGAGACACTACTGCAGCCCGATTGGAACCAAGTAGAACAAAGCGAAGAGGTAAACATAGCCTACGGAGCACTTCATCAGCCTATTCAAGGAGTAGATTCACGGAATTGCAAAACCCATCAGGGTTGGGGACAATATGCTAAGTATATATAAGAAAAAGTCAGTGGATAATTACAGGGATCCTAAGATCCTTTGTAGTAAGAGACAAATTGCACAAAAGATACCTAACTAACATGAAAATCAGGAAGTGGAAGACCAATTTATGGAGTACTGAATCAAAATGGAAGCCAGAAAAAGTGATTAACTCAATTGATCTGAGGTAGCAGCAAATATCTGAAATCTGCACTAGCTGTGTCAAAGTGTATATGAAAATGCAACAGGGACAAATGGAGAGAAGTTCAAGCTCTGATAAGGTGCAAATAGAAAGTGAGAAGCTGGTGGAAAACGAGAAAGAGATCGCAGATATCTTTAGCAGTTATTTCGCCAGTGTCAGGAAAAAAAAAACTGACCTCGCAGTTATTCCTAACAAACCAGTCCTGATGCACGCAGAGTAGAGAATACTCTGTTTCTTCATGAAGTGACATCGCAAGAAATTTTTCTATGCATACATGGACTGAAGCCGCGCAAGGTAGCATGTGGCGATAATATATCGGCGAGGATCCTGAAGAAGAAGTAGCGGAGTTCATCTTGTAGCCAATAATCCACATCATTAATCTCTCCTTTGCAACAGGGAAATCTCTAGACCACTGCGAAGAGGCCGAGATAATCGCAATCCGTAAAAACGGAGAGGGGTTGTACCATCAAACTATAGAGCTATCTCTCTTTTGTCGACATTCTCAAGATCAAGAGTCGAGTCATGTCCTTTACCATCGTGTCATTTTTCAAAGAAATTTCTTCATTCACAGTTCCAACATAACGGTTATGCTGTTGGAAGAACTGTTTTTTTTTCTTCTATTTTTCGACAATTATCACTTACTTCGTAAATCGTTATTATCAGAAAAACGCCGCGGGTATTCTTTTGGTCATTGGAGCATATTAAACCACGAAGGCCTATTCTAGATTGATTAATTATTGCAATCTTTAACACCTAGCGTAACCGTGTTTCCATGAAAATCTTGTATCTTGGACATATCGCTGAGTGTCATCATCACGAAGTCTATCTTTTCTAGTTTCTTCGGTTGAAAATTTTTCTTATCCCATTCCAGGAATACATACTAGATATTCTCAAGTTTACACGGCTTCCAGTAGTGGCTTTTCCACACAGTGATATTGAACATTCCAGGGCAAAAAATAGGTACTTCATGGTAACTCGCCATACTGGCTGTCTTACTAGCATTCGAATTTCCTAAGACATGATGGTTATTGATGTTACTTTTAACCGTGACTTGATCATCATTTCTTTGGTGAGATGATTCATTCAGAGGATTGTTAGTCATTGTGGGGATAGCTGATTGAGAAAAACTTTGGGGATTGGGGAGATGACTGGAGTAGACGGTTGGTCTGGCGAGATTTATTGTCTGTAGATACATCACTGAAAAAAATCACTAAGACTTGAAAAGGGTTAAAAATAAGAAAGTATCATCAAATCATTCACAGTGCCTGACTTTTAATATTTCTAAGGTGAAACGGTTGATGTGATAAAAAGTCCTACAACGTATTAAAAATGACAAGATTCATATAGGTGAAGTAAATGATGTTTATGAATGATGCCTTTACCCTATTCCTACCAGTAAACATATCAGGCCTTAACAGAATTTATTTGTTATTTGAGAAGAAGGGTTAAATTTTTACCGTAATTATCAAAAGCTTGATGGACTCTCACTCTTAAAAGTACATTAGCATCTAATTCACTAAAAAATTGCCAAAGATTTGTCCGGAATGAATTTCACGCTATAGGCAAGATGAAATTTGACTGTACTACTCGGAGCGTTTCCAATAAGATTGGAATCGTAAAGCCATCGAATCGCGAGATTGGAGCCGAAATCTATGGCTTAGATCAGCAATGGCTTCCGCGAGGAAAGACAGCGATACACACATTCTATATATCACGCGAGATAAGATATAAGCGATCCTGGAGAATCCGGAGCTTATCGAAATCGTAGTATCTAAAGGGTCTCCCAATAATCTTCGGTCAGCGTTCAGTTTCACCTCCTACATTTGTTTTTTTTTTTTTTTTTCGGAATTCAACAATAAAATTGTACGCTTTTCTACTGAATCAAACTTTTCCTTTCACTTGCCTTGTCTCAATTTGTCGAGCTACTGTAAGCTACGAAAAATAAAATTCTCCATTTCCTCAGCTACATTTCTCGCTGCCAATTCTGTTTTGCCAAAAATCATGAAGCGTTTCCCATTGGCTTCATATCAGTTTCCATTTATTACTTCTGGCAAAACAGTATTGGCAAATTTTTTCAATTTTAATCCATTTACGGTGAGTAGGTATGTGGTTTTATGAATTGATTTAAAAACATATGTTTCTAATCGAAGCATAACATAATGAACGAGCTGTAATTTGTATACGATTTCGAAAAATCTCAATCGTCCAATTGAAAAATATACTACCAAACCAGTTTTGGGATGTGTGATGTATTATTCATCGCGAATAGCAGCAATTCTCTGTTTTTTAATGTATTTAGTGCCAAATATTGTATGTGTATTCAATTTTTAGCAATTAGGGCATACTCGTCATATTTCAATAATTTATTTTACTGAATCAGTGATATTCTGTTTTAACAGTCAACGTGAGGTTCAGTTGGTATCGTAATTTCTAAAACTTGAGCTGAAAAAATGGCAAAAATCGTCACATGAACAAAAAAACATACGTATTCGTTGATGTTTAGTGTAGATGTAGATGAAATTATGAGATATTCAGATCCATTGACAATAGTGAGTATACTGGACTGAAAATGTCACGTGGAACACGCTCTGCGTATGCCTAGCTACTTAAAATCAATCTCTGAACTCTTCAAGGGCCCTAATCTTGCTTAGAAACATAAGTGCGAAATCTTGGCCAATATATTTCGTATGAATGATATTGCGTCTACTTAATGTACTGTTAAATGACAATTGTACTAAATTATAACCGTGCACAGCACATGTGTTCAGCAGAACGGATTTTAGTGATCACGATTCAAGAACCATCTTCGCAATCATATTCTAACTGTATGCAGATCGTGAAAATCTATTTATCAATAACAATGGTGACACGTATGAGTCGATGGCATATTGCACAATCGAACCAACCAGGAGACACCTGGAGAAAATCAATACAGTCTATAGATCCATGCATTATACACATGTGTGGAGTGAATTGGTTTGCATATATCCCTTTGACTAGGCAGTACCGCATAATTCAATCAATTATGTAGGTACTATACAATGACAACGCGAATGTTATTGTATTCCGTAGTGTAACTAGACAAGTATTGGACATTGTGTAAATCTACCAAGGAGCGCATGATATACGTATATGCATATAACTCCCATTGGAAACATACTTCATATACTCAATCCTTAATCAGAAATACAGATGGATTTGTATTGATATACAAATGGAATTAAAAAACAACTCACTCATGAGTCTAGGGTGGACAAAGTTGGACAATGATAGTTGTTGCGCCTTGAACAAGTTGGTAAACGCGGCACAACGCATATTCCCAGAATGGATTATTTCGACGACGGCTTTTGATCGCTCTGATTTGAACCACGTGTTGCATTTTTATTGGTTCGAATCAGAAATAATTGCAATTCTTTCCAAGGTTTTGAACTTGGAATATGTGAAGAAATTTAAAGCTGGACAATTCGTATCTAAGTCAAATGCGAATAAACTTGTTCGTATATTCTCGATTTTTTTGCTCTACTTCAGACCTTATGGCTTTTCAGTCTTGCCTCGACACGATATTTAAAACCAAATTTTATGCACCAGAGAAGAACCTCTTTGACCTGGAGAGTAGAACTGTGATATGCAAAACTTGGAGCTAAAATTTGCACTAGCAATTTGCAAAATGCAATACTTACTTCCTTGTACTTACGTTATAGAGTCTACCCTTTCATTCAGACATGGAGTTGAATGTATACTGTACATATTCATCCTATACCCATACGCGAGCATTGGTATCATTCGCATATATCATCGTTTGATAGTTATATGCTTTCGGGAAGTACACACAGTACCTTATGGAATAATTTTGCTTTTCATGCCTCAATCAGATCTCACCTCTGAAAACAGGTTCAGCGAACAAAATTTTCCCCCGCTAAAGCTCGTGAGCCTTCAATTATTGTCTCAAGCACTTAGTGAGAGTAGACTGAGATAGGGAGGATAGAAAAAAAAAAGAAAAAAAAAATACAAGACTACTAGTGCATTTTCAATGGTATAGGTGTACACAAGTGCTGACACAGCACACACAAGTATTCCAATACCCCTATCGAGATAAACTCTTTAAAGAGCTGTGAATGTACAGGGTGGCTCAAAAAAAAAAAGAAAAAAAAAAAAAAAGAAAGAACCGGCTGGATTCACAACCTGAATAAAATCTGAACGCATTCATCGATCTTCAAGTTGATATTTTTTTTGTTTGCTAGAAACTGGAAGAATGAACCTTTCATTTTGCGTTTGAATATCCAAAGAATCTTTATCGGTTGCAGAGATAGATATGCACAAACAAAACAAAAACCGTCATATCCATGAATGATCAATTCAATTTTCGTATTGACTTCTGATTTGAAGATTCATTCATCGTTTCAATGCATTCTTTTTTCGATACTGTTGATTGTATGATTACTATAAAAATTTGCAGTACCTATAATGATTGAAACGAAACACAAGTTTTTTTCAACCTTCCGGTGACTTTTTCTTTTCTTTTCCAAGTGCATCTATATCTCTGAAACGGATAAATGTTTTAAATTTTCGAACGCAAAATGAAAGATTCATTCTTCTAGTTTTCAGCAAAAAAAGAATCTTGATGATCGATGAACGAGTCCAAAATTTATCCAGGATGTAAATAAGACCATTTTTTTTTTGTGTCACTCTGTATTTGGGATATACCAACGGGAGATCAATTTAATCCCTCTTCTTATCCGTTCATCATTTGATACTCACATACATCGTATGACACAATTGACTTTTTGACGGTTAAAAAATACACAAATTTGCTATTCATGCTTGATTCCCAAAACAATCTTGAATCTAGACACGACAATGATTAGTATGCCCGGGATGATGCGACGAAGCAAAATATCTTTATGGTTTTGTAAAAGCATTTGTAGACGATGCAACGTTGCTATGCAATTGCAAGCTGGAAATTTAAGGTAAATAGACTAATTTGGGGAATAATTGCAGCTAATTTTTACGGGTGTTAGGTAAACCGCTTATAGCACCCAAGGTACCCTGGGCTACAAATACTTCATATTATAACCCACGAGTCTCTGTGCCCTTGATATTTTTCCAGAACTCATTGCCGGGTCTCTTGGGTATTTTAATAATTCATTGGCTGGTATGCATAAAAGGAAGTATATGCTAATGCTTCAAGTACTTACTCCAAATTTGAAGCAAAAACTTCACTTTCGTAGTACATACTATGATTTCGTAGCATCTACTCCTATGTACTTAATAGATACTCTTAGGTACTTAGTAGATACTTCGTATTATTTTTTGAAGCATCTACTCATAGATTGTAGTACATGCTTTTCTTTTGGGTTGAGTTGGAAAATCAACAAATAAAATTAAGTGAATAGTGTCATGGATTAAAAAATCGAATTCTGCTAATTCGAAAATCAGTAGCCATAGTAGATACTCCACCATGTAGCATTTGCTACGCGAGTGAAGTAGAGGCTACACATACATTGTATTAACCCGAAATGCTTGGGAGTAGATGTTACTACTCGAAGCATTAGCATGTACTTCGTTTTATGCATACCAGCCATTCTGTTGGATATGAAGAGGTATTCAATTATTTGAAATATTTAACATCGTTTACCACAAGGATTTTTGAAAACCTATTGTGGTTCATGGAAATCTTTATGTAATAAAGTTTCGTTGAGCTAGTCAACTACTCTCATCAAGTACATAAGTAATCATCTGTGAAACTTTGCCTCTCAATAGATGCGGTTGAAGTGAAAGCATATATTCGTTGTAGGGCCCAACGAGACGGGTACTATTTTTGCAAAGGGCTAAAATTTCGACTATTGTTCAATTAGGTATTATACCTATATGATATAAAACTAATTCATCAACCACCATACTCAATGTATATTTTCATTGTGTACTAATCTGACGTAGTGTAAACAACGTGTAACATTCGTACTTCAAATTACTGCAACAAGGGCGTATTGGCTCAATGTGCTCTTATTGCATCCAACTCCCCTAATCCAATCACATCCTCTCGACCTACGCATAGTTGGGGATCTGTGATTGTAATTTGATGCTAATTCGTGGTCTGCAAACGGATACGTATGCATCATTTCAACTGCATGAGATATTGCTTCACTGATATTCGACTTCACAAGTCCAACTTATCGAATTCTGTACTTTTTCATTAATACATTCATTCTGTTATCAGCTGAAGAGTGAAAACAATTATAGGGCACATCTGCAGAGCAGGATTTGAAGACGTCAGTTCCACTTACCTGACTAATATAATATAATTACCTTGCAATTATTGTGTCTAAATTGAATGTGAGTGTGTAGTGAAAAACACACCGCTGCATGCAACCAGATTTTCGGAAGCTTCATTAAAGTCCCCTGTTTTATTTTGTTTCAGGTTCTACCACCGTGGAAAGCTGCGAAATCCGGAAGTATATCTTTCAAAATTCGAACCAATGAACCCAACGGTCTCGTCATGTATAGTAAAAGCGGAGGTCATACTAGGGTACGTCTGAAATTCATTCAGTTGTTATTCAAAAATGTAAAAAAAAAAAAAAGTAGAACACCGGCACAGCTGGTTGATAACAAAAAGTTTAAAAAAAAAGCGGATTTTGAAACTCAAATGGAGAGAGGCACCTGTTCCCTTCAATTGAAAGACTTTTTCAGATATTTTGAGCCCTTGCGGTGTCCGCATATAAAAAATTGATCAGTTCACTTGCGATGCTTTTGAGAAGTCCAAGTTGAAAGTGGCGAGAATTAGAGTGCAATTCGCAAGGCTTTACAGGTACTAGGTAGGAAAAATTTATGTTCAAGTTAATGGATCACTGAGCGCTAAAGAACGCTTGTAACACACGACCCAGACTAATTGTTACAGTGGGATTCTGCAATTGATTTGGTCGTGTTAATCGGAGAAAAAAAATCTCTAACGAAAAGTAAATAAGAAGTATAGGTACAGGAGGGAGTAGAAGCGTGTAATAAGTCAATTAAAATTTTTCCTTATTCAACTCGTTAATAAAATAAAGTACACTGCTGACAATGAGGTTCGGAGACTATAGGTATATTCTTGAATCATGTATGCTTTACGTATTAGTAAAAATGTAGTCGTATTAATTGAACTGATGTCAACTGAGATTAAAGCAATCGGACTAAACATTGCAATTTTTATTTAATTTTTATACTTTTTTTCAAAAAATAATCGTGTAGATCGAAGCGCCAGAAATAATCCAAATTACACCTTCGATGGCGCGTGCTGATAACTTGACGAGTTCACAGTTGTGACGAATCATTCATGCCGTTTGCTGAACCAATTAAAATTCGAATCATATTACCTATATTGAAGTTTGTGATTGCTGCACAAATAATCTCTAGCTTCTCAATTCGTTCGTTTATATGAACATGCGAATATGTTGTACCAAAGAAGCGCACTGATCTGGTCATTGGAAATATTGATTTCAATTACAGTCATTTTTCATTGATCTACAAGATGCTTTGAAATAATCAATCGCCAAGCATGATCTTCAATGTTTATTATACTTTGATTTTTTCAGCCGGATCTTTTCGCCTTCGAAATTCTTGGTGGTCACCTGTATCTACATGCTGACCTGGGCAGCGGACCCGTAAAGGTCAGGGGGTCCCGACGCCGTATTGACGATAGCGGATGGCACGATGTAGCACTACGTCGAGTTGAACGCGATGGGCGCCTGACCGTCGACGGGATAACAGCTGAATTCCGTACACCAGGTAAAGCAAAAAATTGCAAGTATTTGATACATTCATTGTGTAACCCCGTAGCAAAATGACATCATTGATTCATAAGTCATTACCCCATATTTTTTCATATCGCAATTATTATTCGGACATGGGAATACGTTGTATTGAAATGTCAATCACCTACAACCAGAATGAAATGAAGGTTTATTAATAGGATTAGGGGAGCGAGGAAAATCCGGTAAGGACGGAAATGCCAGTACTGCCAATATCATCGTGTCAGTTATGCCAAAACGAAGAGACAGCATCATTGTTGAGATCGGGATCGCGAGGGAACGAAAAGTTGATGGAATATTTAATGAAAATTCGGAAGTCTCGCGAGTTGATTTTTCACTAAAAGAACTTTGCGCGTGTAAATTTAATTAAAACGCGTGCAGCATTCGCCCTCAATCCGTATTGATTTATTATATTATTCTTTCAGCTCTATTTGACAGTGCATACATCCGTACTGTAATAATCCGTTATGTTATCTGCACATAATCTGGATTAAAATTTATAATCTACTTGAACGAATCACGTAGCACCCAAATCAGGTGAAAAGATGAAAGTAGATTTCTTTTTTTGGGAGAAAAATGGTGAAAAGTGAAAAAACAAACCTACAAGCAAACTGTGAAAATCATGGTAAATCCCGGAAATGACGCGGCAGAGTGGAGAACAGAACAGAACAGTACTGTGACATGAAGACTGAAAACAGTTATTTTCGAAACTCTGCAGAGTAAAGCACGAAAATGGGAAGAAAGGAAACAAAACAGAGGTGAGACTTGTGGGAAGACACACAAACAATAAGAAACGGTACAACTTTTCGACAAAGCCAATACAGATGAACAAGGGACAGAGTAGCGCCGGAAGAGAGGAGCCAGCGATAGATAGAAAAGGCAAAAGCAACAGGAAGAGGAAAATCAAAACATGGCAACCGCGGAACATATAAAAGCGCACAAAATAGCCATCAAAGGATAAAACTACATTGAATGGCTGAAGTACACGAAATAAACATTAAAATCGGAGGACACTAAGTAGACAGCTGAATGTTAATAGTAAGCGGTATGAAATGTGACGTAGATTTTACTTTATACCCTCGACGCAGGCCAGATCATTGAGCTGTGTGGCAATCTCGTCTACAATTCTTCATAATCCACAATAAAAAGGAAGTTAGATTTAAACTCCTTGGTCTGATTATAAAATTTTACACCCGTTCACTCGAAATCGATCGACAAAAACTCAAAGGATTGCTCAGAAAGAACCTCGATACAGCCTCGTGACTACTTCAAAACTCTGGCTGAAAACTCAAAAGTAAACCAACTTTAGACGTCAGCAAAACGCTGTGTCTGCAAAGCAGACCCTCAGCAATGAGACGTGCTCTCGAACTACGATCCAAGTCGAATACTATATTGTTGCTAGAACGTCTGAATTCGATCCTCATTTTATCAACTATTCTTTGAATCGTATTTGTCATTGGATTTTACTTGGGATAACATGTTCTTATACAATCAAGTATATTAATACTATCTCATGATTGTCAAAAATCTTCAAAATGACCGTCAAAGTTCTTCTTCACTGCTTTGTTTTCGAGATTATGTTATCACAGGTTAAATAAGTAGTTAAAAGGTTGAGACTAACGAACACGAGTAAAGTGTCCGGAGAGCGATCAGCTGAATCACCATCTTTCGTGTCGAGTCTCGATTGAGTCTGTCGAATATGTTTTCTTCTTAAAGGAAATTCACTGGGATGCTCTTTATTAAACGACCTCCATTCTTTCAACACTCGGGGGGGTTGCAAAAGTGTCACAGCCAAGTGTGGGCCATATGCAGTTTTATTGCATGGCCTGCGATCAGGGTGTGACCCTTGTCCGTGAAGTGTTTTATGATTCATGAAAAATCGTCGCGTGGGGCATGGTGGACTGCTAAATAAGTAACTTTCCTCGCGTGGCTATCACTGGTTGATCTCCGGGTCATCAAGCCGCCAATATAACAGTGTCATTGCTGGCCAAGCTGATGGCCATTGTGACACTATTCGACTTAGCCATCACGATAATCCTAGCATTTTCATAGAGAATTTTCGAGCATCATACTGGGGCCTCAAACCTATGACGTACCAGCGTTGGGCCACGAATGGACAACGAGGATAGCCCCTAAGCCAAAAATCGGATATATCCGGTTGATGTAGTAAGCGGGCTGTGAGCTGAATCTAGGAACGTCTCGAGCGCGAAAGATGACAAGTAGATGACGCTAGCCAACTACCCATCGAATTGATATCATCAGTCAATTACTGTAATATCATGAATGGCCCAGTCTTCACACAGGACCGTCGACGATTCAGAGGGTCTACCGGGTGCTATTTCTGCGCTGATCCACCGACGGTAAACAAGAATTAGCTATTGTAAATTCTTACATGGGTTGGATTAAATAATCATTATCCTAAAGAGTACAGGTAGCGTGCTTATGCTGTGGTGAAAAATGGTAAAAAAAAAAAAAAAAAACGGAAAAACTAGGAGCGAAAAAGATAGTAAAATAACGGTGAAACGATTCCAAAGGAAAAAAGATGAAAACTAAACCGAGAGCAATCACAATAAGAACGGTATCAGTATACTAGACGCGAAGAATAGAAGAGCGAAAGTAAAAAAGTTAGCAAGAGAACTGGCAGAGACAAATAGAACCAGACAAACGAGCGGAAAATACACTAGTATCAATGATGGAAGATACTTCAATAAATACAAAGTGCTAAGCACAGAGTAGAAAGCAAAATACTTACTGTAAGAATACCAAGAACAAAACCGTAAACTTCACTCTAGATTCAGATGTGGAAATGAAGAAGGGGGCAATGCATACCAAATGAAAAACGAAGACAGTTAAATACAGAGGCAAAAAAAAAATAAGAAAAAGACCGAAACACTCGGACACGGGAGAAGATGCGGACTGGACGAGAATGGTGATAAGGAGAAGAATAGAACTTCGAAAATGATAATGCCATAATCAGATCGAGCATAAACTCCATGCACTTTTTTTTTTGTTATCCCGACATAATGCATACAAAATCAAACTACCAAGAATTGCCTGATCAGGCATTCTATGAAAAAAAAAATGGATAAGCTCTCGAAGAGTTCTCCGGCAGTTGTGTAATCGTCACATTTCGTATCAAAACTGTTGATCCCATCCTTCACCTTGTTGTAGCCAATTACGATCTTAGGCTTACCCGTAGTCTTATCACTTTTACCGTTGACGTGCAATGTCGATAGTAATAATGCCGTTTTTTTTTTTTTTTTGCCTCAGGATCAAAGATATCAATATTTTCCCTCTATGATAAGTGAATTGAACGTTGGCTCCTGCTAGTGAAATTTTTTAAAAACTTAACAGGAAATTCGCGTTTGTTTTCACTGAATTTTCTCATCATAGTCAGGTCATACTCTGTCTTCATTTATTCGCAAATCAATATCGAAGTGAACCAATCATCGGATGTGATATTCCATCGGTGTGATGAATGGGTTCCGATAATTTTCTTACATAGTAGGTAGGAATGAATGGCTTCGGTCGGATCTTTGTCGACGACGACTCAAACGCAAAGCATCGCTGCCAGCATATAGTGATACTGTCGCAACATTCATCGAATCAATTTCCAGACCATGGTATTACCTGGCTTCACGAGCACGTACATTTGAAATAAGTACATTCCGCAAAATGAAAGCAATTACTCGTCGATTGTACCATTCGTACCTGGTTTGTAGCAGCCGTACAGTTTGCAATCAATAGGTCCGAATTCTCGGTTACTCTGTAACCGATTTGTCGCTCTCCGTTCGGCACGTGTGGTGTTTTTGTCGTCAAATTTCATCGAACACAGCAAAAGCAGAAATCGATTTTCGGGCATTGTACCATTCGAAATAATGATATACCACAAAAATTTCTAGTGTGTCAGTATGTGTGACTGACTTTATGCATGACCACGAATTACAACAAACCCATTACAGCCCTCAATTCCACAAGCATCGTTCTCCGTATCGATGTGATTCTCGTTCTCGTTCTCGCTCTCGCTCTCGCGAGAGTCACGAACACTCTGTAAGCATTAAGCACAATTCAATAAAACAATATTGACAATATTTTACTCAACTTTATTTCCGGCGAAATTACAGGTCTTGTGACAGGCCTAACACACCGAGTGACAATAAACCAAGGACTGACTTGGCGACGCTCTCTTCTAGCTGCTGCGCGCGCACCAGGGTTACATTAGGGAGGGGATTGCAGCAAGGGTGCTAAAGTTTTTCCCCCCACAGGGTCGACCCCCCCCCCCCCTCAACTCCTCGCCTGACCGTTTAAGATAGATACATGTTTTTAGATAGGATTGGGTTACCTTAACTCAGTATATCGTTAAAGGGTTAATTATGTTGAAATCCGAACGCGTTTATATAAGTTGATTGCGCAACGTTCAAGCATGTTATTAATGTGTGTGTGTATTTGCACACGTACGCACATCAGCGCTGCCTAGTGTGGTTTCAAACGAAACTGGAGTATCGACTGGTTGTATTTATACAAGGACACAACTATACTTGCGAGTATAGTATAAATATAGTATAGCTGGGCTATTTTGCTCATCACTTTTAATACTTTAGTCTACACGTCATTCAAGCCACAAATAAGGGCAGAAATAATTAAAGACCATACTGACCAGATGCTACATTGACCTACTCAGATACAAATTACACGTAAACATCGTTTGAATGGAGTAAGAAGAAAAGAGAATATCATACTGTATTTCGAGTTACAAGCTTTGTCAAAAGTCAGCATAGTAATTGAAATTATTTATTTTATCTTTCCAGGCGATTCAACGCAGTTGGATCTCGATGGGTTATTGTACATCGGAGGTGTTGGAGCGCCTTTTGCACCTTTGACGGTACCTCCTGTTTTATGGAGCGGCGCCCTGAGACAAGGCTATGTTGGCTGCATGAGGGATCTTGTTATCAACGGTAATCCGGTTGACATTGGTGGATACGCACAGCAACAGGATTCGGGTAGGTTTATCCGATAAAAAATGATCAGACGTGATCGCGTATAAACCTGATCATACGTAGTCGTATATATAACCATCATACATATAACCATACATGACATCGTATGTAAACCCACATAACATGATCACATCATTTGCTGGCTTAATCCTTGATCTTTAATCTGAGAATAAATATTCGAATTAATTACTGAAGTCACATGAATAGCTACTAAGAAGAGTCAATCAAGCAAAC
Source organism: Tenthredo notha (assembly GCA_914767705.2). Classification (NCBI taxonomy): domain Eukaryota; kingdom Metazoa; phylum Arthropoda; class Insecta; order Hymenoptera; family Tenthredinidae; genus Tenthredo; species Tenthredo notha. The sequence goes on along the minus strand of OU611915.1, from coordinate 7,612,973 downwards.
GCATTGAACAGCGTATTATTGGGGCTCTGAAGTCTGAGGGACAGTGCAAATTACTGTCTCTGGTTCGCGGGAAACCGAAAAGCCCTAGTTTTCTAACTAGAGACCGCCATTTCTTGAGATAAATTCACTGAATATAAAGGAATTTAATTTCACACCCAGATATAGCTGAAAATTATTGTCGTTGAACAGAATTTTATTCAAATTGCACAAAAAACAACTAAAATATAGGCGTTTTTATTTCGGTCTAAAAGATTCAGAAATGGACAATGATTTGTAAAAAAAAGATCTTCAGAATAACGTAAGTGTCTCTTAAAGTTGAAACCATGCAGTGCTATAAAAACGGATCAATGCAAGATTATCAGGGTCAAATGTTGGTCGAGTTAACATGGAATGTCCTATACATATAATTTTCGAAGAATTTTCAACATGGAGCCATTTTTTCTCAGTAGCTTGAAGGTTCAAGGATAATCGCATGTTCGGAGATATTATGACTCACATATAGTATATCAGGTGCGGACTGAAAAATAAAGATTGTCAAAAACGGTCATAACACATTAAGAAATGGATAACTATATTTTGACGATTTATATTTTGCATATTATTATCTATAAATCGTCAGTTGATGAAAAAAAAAAAAAAACTTCGCTGCGGACAGGATTCGAACCTGTGCGGGCATAGCCCATCAGATTTCGAGTCTGACTCCTTAACCACTCGGACACCGCAGCTCTTGTAAGAACTTGACGTTTACAGTATCTAGAACATACATTGTATGAATATTTTCCATTTACAAAGAATAACCAGACAATAACTTATACGGATTATTGCTATAGTACAATTGGGATGCGAGTACTTATAGTCATAATTATACATATTGCATGTGAAATAAAAATAAAAATAAAATTTAATTCGAACTAACTTAAAATGATAAAATTATTATTATCATTTACATGATCAGTAATAGGTTATGCGAATTGTAAAATCTGAGATAACAATTCCGCTAACACGTTTTACATTATTTTCGTGATTCACGAAGGTAAAAATGAGTTCAGCATCGCGGTTGATGGTCTATAACACAAGCTGATATGCATACGCGTATATGAGGTAGATATAGACTCATGCATGTATGTATGTTAGTGACATTGGCATCACACTGTTTATTTCGAATAAACAGATCTTTTTTTGGAACTACTCATGTCATTGGCCTAAATTCGTTGCCGTCTAAATAGTCGGTAGAAATAATTTTCAAATAACTACATATGGGGCGTTTCAGGCTGTTTCGACCCTGCTGTGACCCTCGCTATTGTTATATTTCTTACTTGTTGGTATGCTGCAAGGTCGTAAGAAAAAACGTAACCGACCGCTGAAAAATTCGAACGCTTTTTAATAGAATCGTTAGGATGATTCGTGAAACACCGATAAGGTGTAACAAGTCACATTTGTTGTTTCTTTTTTCAAATTCATTTCCTCGTATCTCTTTGGGAAATGGCCGTGGGAATTTTTTTTTTGTTTTCTTTACTTGCAGGAATTTATTCTCCATAAGTTAGATCGAAGTCGATTATGGCTAACTGTTGTTTCGATATTCGAGCGATTACTAGCCAGGTAATTTCATCTCAGATCTAAAACTTTGATGATCGTGTTCTTTTGTGACGTCCTTCAACTTACTAACAGAAAAGAAGAAGTAAAAAGTTCGAGGGTCATGGCCAGTCGAAATGGCCTAAATCGCTTCATGTACTAGCGTGAATGTGTGCCAACGAATGAACGCTGAAAACAATGACTGAACACTACTATTCATCATTTAATACATTGTTACAAATGAATAATCACCGTGACAATGGAAATGATCTCGTAGTTTACTGCTGGTTGTTTTTGTGTAGAGAGTACTTTCGCAAGTATTATGTTACGTGCAAAAATCATTGAAATGTTCATTCATTTTGGGCGAGTATGTACTCATGTGGGATATCTGGCCAAAACATTGGCGTGCGACTATTTTTCATATTTTTTGTTTGATTCATTTGTCTCTCACGGTTCGGTAGTAAAAAAAAATTTAGGAATTTTTCTGCTATTGTGGTAAACAAGAAAATTAAAGAAAAATTGGAGAATACAGAGAATTGTGTAGCCAGGTTGAATGTATGCTACACTGAAAAAACTGTTTTTCAAAAGATATACTGAATGAAAATCACGGGTAACTGTATTTGCCAGTTGAACATTACCTAAGTAGAACATTAGCTCGATCAGAACCATCGAAGCCTGAGGCACGTATACCTGAGGTGGAATGCCTCATATGTTTCATTAGCTGGTACTGTACATATAGTCTACAGTCGGTGCACAGTCGTTGTCTAGTAATTACGTAAATCAAACGGTTAATCATAATTATTGATAGTACCGCGGTCTCTGCGATTGTAGTTGGCATAGAGCAAAATTATGAGCTCTCAAAAGCCTCTAATTGGATGAATCTCATTCAGATATCTACTCATATATATCTACTAATTAGGGTGACGCGAAAAACACACTTTTCTCAGTTTATTGATTTTTCAGCAAAAATAGTGTGTTTTTCACTTGAAAATAACTATGCTGATCAACGGAAGATCAAGCGTCAATATCTTGCGGACCAAATATTTTTCTGGCTGACGTTGCTGGGGACAGAATGTAAGAAATAAACTTTGTTCGCCTGAAAAACCGATGAACAAAAAAATAAAAAAACAAATTGTATTCCGCTCTGCCCTACTACGCATCGACTCCATTCGTATGGAATACCATAAGTTTGAGATAACGCATTTTTCTTCATCGTAAAAATGTTGTGATTACCATGTAGATCCTATAGTCCTTTAAGACTCAATTCTATCTTTTCCAAAATCTCTCAATAACGATTTTTGTTTTGCTATTTTTCAGGTGCTGTAAGACTTGCCTGCCACGTCCAGTCGCCGCACTGTGCTTCACAGCCCTGCATGCACGGTGGCCATTGTCTGGAGGGCTGGAATCGGTTTCACTGCGATTGTACAGGGACACCTTTCACAGGTCCAACATGTGGCAAAGGTTCGTTGCACATAGAATAGCGCGACGGATTTTTTTATTTCGTTGCCCAGGCATAGATATTCCATTTAATAGAACCTTCTGCACGCGTTCAGCCCAATGTTTTCAGGTCAGGTGGAATTAGGTAGGGAATCGACTTAAGTCGAAACAAGTCTTGCAACTCAGTAGTTCATACGACCTTTTTCACAGAGAGCTTCATAAGACATCTTAGTTTCAAATTTTCTTCAATGACTATTTTCGTCATGCTCATAGATGCATCAACACTTCATCTGAACGGTACACAACAAATGACTGCTCTGATGCCAGAAGACTCGAGAACTCAGGCCGAAGAAGTCGTTGTCCGTTTCAAAACTGTAAAACCTCGGGGTTTGCTGCTGGCTACCAGTCTCGAGAACAGTTCAGATCGTCTTCAGCTTTCCCTTGAAGAAGGAAAAGCAAAAATGCTCATTCACATTGGTGACCGCGAAAAGGTGAGTTCTTGAATCGATATTATCTTGCCGTTGCTCCATTTTTTACGTCGCTGTTCGGCCTCTGGCCTAAGAAAAGATAACATCTATCTTATACCAAGATAAAAAATAAATATAAATATTAGATCATTAGATAAATACAGCAGATTTTGGTATTTCAACTGTGATTTCAACCGCGATTTTCACTGTTTGCAGAGTCAATTTTTCATCATTTTCCAGCGTTACACAGCATAAAATACTGCTTGCTAAGTGATTTCTGCTGTGTTTGTTTTATGATCGGCACCTTCGTGGACATTTTTCGGCTAAATTTATATTAGCTGATATTATGAACCGAAACTAAGTATGTAAACAAATTGTACAAAGAATAACATACACGGAGAATAAGGTATCCAAATATCAGACACAAATGAAATAGGAAAAAGCGTTTTTCGCCAAATATAAGCGTTGAGGAGACCAGTCTTACACCTTGATAAGGGTTGCTTTCAAAAGGTCAGGGCAGTGTCGCAGAAGAACTTTTAAACAACCCAGTTTCATATCTACTTTTTATTTTCAATATACCCACGTACTGCTTTTTCCTAGACATCCCTTATGAAATTCAGAAAGTACACTTGAGTGGATTACTGACGCAATATGATATTAATTTTGACTCTGGCAAATAAAGGGGCACTTCCGAAAAAATTTATATTGTTGTCTCCAAACAGAATGGCCGGTTGAATGTCACTCGTTGGTCATCATATAAACACAAGTCTTGGAAATTTAGACCCTTGGTCAATTCTTTCACGATGAAAGAGAATGTAACAATATAAAAGGATAAATGAGGAAATATGAAACAGATATCTATTGGATGCTATCAAGCGTACCTTTAACATAATTGATCGATTCAAAGCCATTTCCACAAACTGAGGTTTTAGGTAATAAAGGTTTTATTTGAAACACCAAGCTTCGACATCGACATTAATGGATGGCCACACTGGCACCTCTTTGTAATCGTTTATCAATATGGTGAACTCCTGGTCAGGCTTTTCAATCGTTTGATTCTACTCCCGAACTTTTTGTGTTTCTTTTCATCGCGTATGGTGGGTAAACGCTATTCAGCGTTGATTCAAAGGATATAGTATGTTGTAGGTGAAAACGTTGAAATTCTCATTTGCCAACTATGTGAGTAAATGAACTGGGACGATATTAAATAGTCTTTTTTCTTTTTTTCTTTTTTATTACATTCTGTTACAGCAAAAATTCAACGCCTAGTCCAGTTTGATTAAAAAATTCAAACAATTCAGTTTCCAAATCCGATCTGCACATATTAGTCAAACAACCTTTGGCATACTCTCTATAGTTGTTTGATTAAATTTTCAATTTTAATTCAATATCATTCGATATCACTATAGACGTTAATCCCATATATTTTCACAGAACATGAATGTGTCGTTTGCACAGCATCCGTATGATTCGATGTCCTGTAATTTTAACAAGCGTATATCACTGCAGTCACAAAAATTGAGAACAGAATTTACCACCATCAATCTACTTTTGTGACTAAAATTTTTGACAATACTTATTCCAAACAGCAAAATTGAATTCTCATGAATTAGCCTCTCGCTTCTTGTCCTCATCGAGCTTAGGCAGTACTGACAAATCAGTTTGTTGAGCAGTATATGCAATTGTCAATGATTCCCCCGATTGATATTCAGCACGCTATGAATTAGGAGGCCGCATACTATTCTGGCCTTCCCGGTCGTTTAACAAAACAGTAGTAATCACCAACAATGGGTAATTCGGTCTTGATCGATTCTGGCTCATAATGTCTCTGGTTACGATATGAATAATTGATGACAAAGAAGCATAAAATCATACTTGAATAATTAATCACATAACTTCCAATGACAGAAAGATACATATTCGGTACATAGCTGATAGGAATTGTGATGAAGGATAGCTTGATCACAATATGACTCTTTTCGTTTTTCAGATTGTTACAGCAGGCCAAGGACTGAATGATGATACTTGGCACACGCTGAAATTCTCTAGAAGGGCAAGTTCCTTGAAGCTACAAGTCGACGATGAACCGGCAATACACGGTAAGTAGGATAAATGAAAATTGTTCACTTTTATTATTATGGTTTTATTAACGATTTTCTACGATTAGTCCGTAACTAATTTCACTCACTGCAGTTACCTGTACGTGTAAAGAGCTGCGAAGTATGTGTTTTCAAACTTAGTAAATCCCAGCAAAAACTTGTTGAATCTTTTCACGGGGCTGCTGGTGATGAGTGGAATGGTATTATGCTTTCATTTCGGTAGTTTTACTGAATTGATTTAGGTATAAATAGCAGTTTGGATAAAAATCGGGTCTGCTTCGTCTATGTAGGTTTTTAATTAAGCTGATTAATTGACGCATTAATTAACCCGCGTTGCAGACTGACTTTTGCTAGATCAATCCGATAATCGAAGTCGAAAGTTTAATTTCGTGAATAAACATGGATGTTTTAATAGACAAGTTACGTACATTGATTTTATCAACGTAAGGTTAAAGGGTCCTTCGAAAATTCTGTAAGAGTCTTTGAGAATGATAAGCAAACTAAAATTAATTAGTTATAGTCGTGAGGGATTCAAGACTACTGATTGTGAGAATGATGTTAATACAATAATTCGAAATTTCAGTGAAATTTTGAAACAGTAGTCTAGTATCATGGAATAACTGGATTTTTTAAATTAAGTTTTACATTGACTTCATGTAATTATAAGTTACAGATATTCTGCTTCAGGAAATTTATCAATTATTCTAATGCAATACCGTTTGAACAAGTGAAAGAACAAATAAATTTCTTCGCTCGAACATAACAAATCAAACAAGTGCAAAGTCGTTATGTAATTTTAGGTAATGGAGGTCATATATAATTTTAGGTAATGGAAGTCATATGTAATTTCAACCCTATGCGTCGTCGCATATAGGGGTGAAATCGGGCAAATTATCAGTTCTGCGTATCTCGTCCCACGCATTTTGGGTAAAACGCAAATAAATTGAAAATCGAACATGCTATCGGAGCATTTGAGTATAGCAGTATAGTCAGAGGTAGACGGAAAAGTAAAATAAGAATTCTAGTGAAACGAACGAAACACGCAAACACAATATCTAACAAACCAATCTCAACCCATTACAAACTACATCACGACTTTCCGAAACTCGTTCGAAGCAATCAACTGCTTTGCATCTGGTGTTGACGGTCGATTTTTCTTATTTGGTATCATATTTTTCTTCTGGATTGTCACTATTTCGTGGCTAATGATTACCGACAATAGTAGGTAAGTTTCAACGAGTTTAAAAACAGATATGGACCTTAAAGCATACCTCGGAAATGAAATCCGCGAAGTAAAATTTATTGAAATGCGATAGTGTAGATTTTTCAGTAGAAAGAACCCCGATACGATCATTGCAACACAGCTTCCATAAAAAAAAAATTCCCAAAATTTACGTTTTTTTTTTTGGTTTCTGGGCTCTACGTCATTCTAATTTGAAAACTCGTACCTATATCTTATCCCCTGTCGTAACCATCGTGCCAACCCTCCTGCCAGCAAGGCAACCGCGTTTAGCATATTTATTGGACGCTGACCCGCGATACTCTTCCGTCTCCCCAGAGTCCCCGTACCTTTTATTAAGATTCTAACGTGCCAGGGTATAGGTATTTCTCCCACTATCTCCATACCTCGTCTTTAGAAGGACCGATAGCTGATGTGCAGACAAAAGGCCAGGCGAACTTTAATTATAGGAAAATGCATATTGCCCAAGTTTTATGGCCGAAACTACGAAATGAGTTGATAAGAAATCTGAACAATGATTAATAAGTCTTACGATGACTGCATCGTCAAATATCATCCGTCAATTTGACTTGCTGGGCCATCCTGCCTAATTGAAGTGGGCGCGCTCGTATTTATTGATATATTTAAATTGCATCGTGAGCCAATTTATGTTGTTTTTTTTTTTCTTATTTGACGAATCTTTGCTCCCTCTTGCATTTCTCTCAAAACTAAATTTTTCCACTCGGCGGTAACCAGACCTCGAAAACTGCTGAACTGTTTGACTCAAAATTGTTCCCTGGTGTAAAATTTACAAGAACAATGATGTTTTTCTTGTTGCCGCGCAATTTTCCCAATTCAAAAAATAAGGAAGGCAGCTTTATTTTTTATCATTAATTTAATTTATATCATATATTTCATTCTCAATGACTTTTCTGATGATTAAAAAGTTTTTATACTCGCAGCTTTACGATGAATTATTTTTTAGTTAAAATTATGGAAAAAATATTTCGTAATCAGCTTACGACGCTTTCAACTTCTTCCCCCCCCCCCCCCCCCCCCCCCCTGCCCCCGCGATTTCGTAGCAAAGTTTTTCACCACTACGCCCAAACTATAAATCCTACATTTTTCAGAAAGTTCGAGATTGCGGGCACCGCAGCGGCGGCTACCCTCGTCTGAATTAAAAATTTTCTCTAAATACTTCGTCAGTAATTTTTCACACAACTTTCAAAATCCTTTCAAGTTCTTAACGAGTACGCGATGGCGCATAGCTCCACAAGTATGCGGCAGTAAGTTTGTTTTATTAAAACTTGAGCTTCGGGACGCACAGTTGAAGAGAGAAAGAGAGAGAAAGAGAGACAATTGCACTTGTAAGCTTGGCTTGTAGATATCTACTTTATTATATTCGAATGATTGATGCTATGTGTACTTCCCTTCAAGATAAATACAGTTTTCAACTATAATCGATGAGTGCAGGATATCAACTTTTCAATTTACCTGTCAGAGTTAGAATGTTAGTAACGACCACTTTCAAAGCCGATTGACAACGTTTGCAAGGCACAACTTTCAACCAGCTGAATATCCATATAAAAGAGAAAACTTTGAACCCTCCAGCTTCAGAAATTGTGGTGTCTTTATTTTTTATTTATTTTTTTTTTCATTTCAAAGTGGAAATTCGCCATCCACTCATATCGCGCGAAAATTTTCTCTCTCTTCATATTACGATACTTTCTCGAAAACTAAAGGGCTCGAAGAAGTAGGGGATGAGCAACTTGTATTACAGGTTGTTACAATAATAAACTATATGCGTGAAGTCTGAGAACGGTGATCATATTTCGGAAGTACCTCGAGTGTAAACTTAACTCCTAGAAATTTGTCTTCTACAAACTGAAAAATGATGCAAAAATAAGCGAAATGTTTATGCAAAAAGTGTCCTATCAGTTGACAAATAATATCCCATATGTAATTTCGAATGGCTTTAAGACTCCTAGTCGTTTTGACCGGAAGTGATTGTTTTTTTTTTTTCTTTTTTTTTTCCGAGTTTGGAAATCGACTCTGATACTTATGTACCACGAAGCAATTAGTATGGATATTTGTAGAACGAGAAATTAAACCGAATGCAAATGGTTCCATTTAAAACTTAGCGTGGATTTTGCGAATGATGGTGAGCCTTGCTGAATTATACTACGGGTCGGCACTCTATTTGAAAACTGTAATTTCCTTTTAAATTTCGAATTTATCTGGCTGACCGAGTCTCGACGCTTTCCTCGTTCTCTGTTGTAGGTGTTACTACTCTGTTCGCCGTTTCGCGTCAGTAATAATTGCATTTATGCAAATACGATTTTATCGACTCGACACCCACGTCCTCCCTCAGCACCCTTTCTATTTCGCTCGCCATTCCTCCATGCTCTCTATTTGCTGAAGGCTCACAGGAACAAAGCTACCAAAACCTATTAATAGATAATGCAAATTGATATTGCAACTCCGTTCGCCAAACAGGTATTATTACATATTACTTATGGGGTATTCCACATCAACCCGACGCCCTATACTACCATACTTTGACAATTCCAATATCGGTCCTTTTTTTGTTTTAAATAAATACATGTAGTACCAAAAGATGCAACTACTCATGCCATTACTCTAGGGATCAGTCCCATCGTTTCGACTATTGAAATGTTGAAGATTTCGTTGATGAGAAGTTTTCAGACCCAAATTGTTTTCAACATCCTGAAATCCTGTCAGCACCTTATTCCCGGTTTAATTGGTGCATAAAAAGTTCAACAATACATCCACAAAATGAAGCTGTGACATTATCCCTGTGCCATGAAAACATTAAGGGTAGTCGTAAATCCAATCCGGAGGCGTAGAGCTTTGTTTCATTGTCTGGTAATATAAGATAATCGATCGGATAGGCTGAGAAATGGAATAGAATCGATAGATAAATATTTGGTGGGTTGAAGAATTGTAATAAAGTGATTCATTTCTAAGATATAGATGAAATTGCTCGTTGAATATCTTCCTTGAGCGAAGACCAAGCACTTTTCAGACTATTGATTATCCGAAGATGGAGGTAGCTGAAAAGACACGGTGGAATAAAATCCTATTCGCGATCAGACACGTTCCTTGTGAAAACCATTCATCTATAGACCTGATAGACATTAAGAACCATTTATCATTCAATAGCCAATAGACTGGGCTATAAGATGAGATAAACGGGAATGTGGTGGTGAAAATTTGTATTTTTTTTTAACCACAGCTCGTTTTTCTGCTCGATGACGAATCTCCGGAAATCCAAGGTCAACTTTTCACCATCTATAACCGATAACCGATACCCAATATATAACTTGGAAATAACAGCCACAATGGCATCCTCATTCTCGGCCGTACCTCACTTTATTGGTTTCAGATTCACCTCCATTTCTCACATAAATTGCATTACCTTCCACGATGGTAGGGTCTATATACCCACAGTCTTTCATCCTAGTTATGACTGTTCTAGATGAACTCACGACTGCGATAAAAAAATTTAAAAAAAATACTCCTATGCATAAACTGGCTCACTTGCATATAGTAGGTAGGGTGCAGTATGCACAAATGTATGAACTTGTGTCTACTCGCTATTCATCGCAAGGGAAAACCTAATTAAAAAAAAACAAAAAAAAACATTTCGTTGTTTCAAAAATACCAAACAAACTGACCAAAAACCCATTTCTATATAATTTACATTGTTGTATTGCGAGACATCATCTGTTCATTGCAATCTTCGGATGACAAACATTTGGATATTTCACGTGTATCGAAAAGCTTTGAATTGTATCTAGTCGCGATTTCATCATCTTTGTTAGTAATAATTTGATGGCTGCTACCACCTGATTCACATATTTCTATTTTCTCAGTTAATAAAATTATCTCAGATCTATTAAACACAAGTTTTCTTCATCAACATCTTGCGATGTCTTACTGTAAAGGCAGCTTTGTGAGGTTCACCCAACGCGTAGCATTGGTTGAGCCATAATAGCAATTTGTGTCTATATATTCTGGCGAACTGATTCCAAAACTTTGTGGAACAGACTCGGTAAACGAGAATGAACCCAGCTATGACAAAACTGGCTTCGGATAAGAAAATTCAGACGCATCAAAATTGATCTGGGTTTCGGAATGAAATCTTCACTGATACTGTTTAGTCAAAATCACCATCTTTGTGGTGTTTGATCAAGTCTTCCTAATTTATATTCAAAAAATTAGAAGATAAAAGATCATTTCTTTCCTCAATACTTGATCGATTTTTATTCCCTAGAATTCCAACTTACTTCACCAAACTTTGGAAAGCTTTCTTTCCCTTCATCAAAGATTTCAAATGGTATTTGTGGAATGGCGGATACCTCCTCATGCCAATTAAGTGACTCTGAAAAACCGTACGAATTCTGATTATCTCTGAATCCACTTTGGAAAATACTCGAAATTCGAATACTTGGAGGGTATCGATTATAGATTTTTCAAAGTATAAGTAGTCTGGGAATAATCATCGAATCCATATTCAAACTCTTCATTACTAAAACGAAAGAGCATCTGGTTCCCCGCGGGGGACAAAAAATTATTGGCATGCTAATAGTATCTGTGGAGTCCAGTTACAAAGTGAATGCTATTGAGAATACATAGAACTGTTACAGTTCAATAGTATTCAGTAGTGTGTTCAATTGGATTCAATACTCTTTAGTAGGATAGTGTAACTCTGGAAAATCAACATTCTTCAGCAGTGCTTACTACGATTATTACGCCGGTTTAAAACTGGGCTTGAATTATGGATTGCGGTGCTCATGGAGATTTTTGTACTCCTACTCCGAAGAATATGTGAAAAATTTCTGACTACTACTTCTCCTAAGTTGCTGTTTGGAAAATTTCAGAAATGGTCATTTCCTGGATTTTCAAATCTCTTAATACAAAGAAGATTGTAGCTGAGCGTTCGGATATCTACAAATTTTGGCTTTTGAAAAGCTAAATCTGTTATATTTTGACGTAGATCAAACAGCGCTGAAAAAATCAATACAAACGGAATCCCTTTACCGATATCTGTGTTCTAAAGATCCTGAACGTGAACATTTTTCTAAAGTTCAACTTTGGAGAGGTGTAGCAGTGCACATGTTTTAAATACGGGCTATTTTTTTGAATTAATGAACACAAATCTCGATGAGAAGCCCAATCCGGAATTCGAGCCTTGTTTTGAACCAGTGAAATGACTATCGATTTGTCCCATTGAAACTACTAGTGACAACCTGCATGAGGAGTGATAACTATTGCAGTGAAATGATCGTCACCAATACAGCTATCAAAGCTGATGGTAAATACAATTCAATTGCAGTGGAAAACTGACAGGAATTCCTACATTATTGATTAGTACGTTCAACTTCAGCAATAGAAAACTGAAATCCACTTGGGTATATATAAAATCGTACTGACAGACTAATTAAATCGCCATCATTTCGTCACTTCTGTTAACATTCGTCAAGAATAAAGACGATCATTCGACTTTTATTTAGCTGGCAAAACGAACTATTTCACTACATCGCAGTCTATGCTAGTAAAACCCCAGCGTACAGACAAGATACCGGTTTCTGTCGCACCTAAAATCTGCAACCAAGAGTACATCTCTTTCCAAGTTGGCAATACTGTAAACGAAAGCTGGCTTGATAGATGAAGCGCCCATTCTGCAACTCCCTGTCGCGGGGATTCTTAAACCAGCTTTTGTCTTGGGTATCGCTAACTTAAAAAGAGATGTACCCTCGGTTGCAGATTTTAGATGCGACAGAAATCGGTATCCTGTCTGTACAACATCTGTACGGATGCTGATATTGCATGGAATGACTTTTGGAATACTGCACCACCAGTAGTCCAATACTATTCATTCTGACAGTGCCAATAGTTTTTTGTTTTTTGTTTTTTTTTTTTTCTCAAAGGGTTGTATACGTCCGATGGTTGGGTATACTAACATAGTGAACTGTAAAGGCCTGGATGCAGGCGACTCAAACATCGAACGATCAGGTTTCGAAATCACCGTCAATATTAGTGTCAGCTACACGAATGAATGAACATCCAATGTAAACTAGGACGTAGATGTGTATGCGAAAGTCAGAGATAACCGTCTTTATTCTCATCTGCTGACTCTGAAAGTACTAATAGGCGATAAAAATGCAAACTCGTATCCACTTTAGGTGTAAAAGATAAATTGAACCTTTGTTTGATCAGGCTCCCGCGTTGCTCATGTATCACCAAAGTTTATACCAGCGAATAATGTAATGGATCAGTATTTCCACTTGGGAAGATGCATTACCGCTACCATCCCGTTAGCAGCGACGCGTAAAACGCATTGTTTAAACCGTTCGTCCATTATCCGATGGCAAAATTGTTGCCAGTATCGTCCTCGTAATGGCTGCTGTTTGGAAGCCTCTATATATCATTATATCACCCCCTTACTCTCATGCGCTGTACCTACTCTGGTCTCTGGTATAGTAACGATGATATAATCGATATACCTACGGCTGGTTTGCCAATCAACCACGTATCGGTGTTCAAGCCTTGATATCATCTAGTACCTTTCTCTCCTTCGCAGACCCTTCTAGTTCTCCCTTCTCTTTCCTCAATCACCCTATAAACGGCTGACCAATGCCACCAATATTGAGTTAGGCGGCAATATCCTAAATTACTTGAGAGTCTTCCCCCGTTCGACTATCTGAGGGTTAATACCGACGCGACGATCCTTCCTCAAGATAATCCCGACTATTCGAAACGAAATTTCTCGAAAACTGAGGATTCGATCGACTAAAATCACACTTTAGGATTGATTGAAATTCGGCTAGGTCATCAAAGTTACGAGAAATTGTATCATTCCGTGACGATTCGATTCTCAATAAGTTTTGGCTTGCTTTCACATTTCGAGGAACATACTATGTATAGGTTCTTTCAATTTGATCAGTGATGTAAATTATTATCGTGTTTACAATTTATTGCGATCAGTTCATTTTTTCATTATTCGAAAATAAAATTTGCAATAATAAAACGGAATGTAAAAAGAGCGGATTGATACATTGTCAACAGGGAATTCCGCTTATGGAGATACCCATGTAAACATTGGCTGATGCATAATACATATTTGATGACTGAAACGCTCCGAAATGAACATTCATAAGGTTTGAATTGTAAATAGTCTGATGAATCAAATTTTACATATTTTAGCTAGGATAAAAAAAAAAATAGGGAAATGTTCAATAATAACCTGACGAAAATCTATCTTCCGAATATTTTTTTGGAATTGATAAATGACTCTGGAGATTTGGAGACTTTGTAGATAGAAATTCTATAAAAAAATTCCCTGAACTCCGATCATTTCTGATATCTATACTTGAAAAAATTCTCGACATTTGAATACGCGATGAGTATTAATTAGAAATTCCGCAAAAAAAAAAAAAAAAAGAAAATGGTTTCAAACATTTGGAAAACGGGATTTTTTCAGATTTTATAGAATTGACCCGAAAGTGTTCAGATATTATTGAAAATAAAAAATAAAAATAAATATTGGCAACTATTTTTTTTTTCGCCGGGAAATATGGAAAAAATTTCTCCCACGGCAAAAAAAAAAAAAATAGTCGAGTGTTTATTTCGCGAACGTCCATATAGAGATAACTGCACGTAGTCCCGGTTCATAGGTCGCTCAATTCTGGGTATAGAAATTTCTCGTGGTTTTCACAACCGAGCTGAAATTGATCGACCTATTCGGAGCTATAGATATGGTCGTTTTATTTCTAACTAGAAGAGCATCAGGGGCAATAGGAATATATGTGTAATTTAAGATTTAGATATTTTTAAAAGTACTATCTGCACAGCAGATACCATTCAATGAGAATGAATGAATCTACTGAGGTTCCAATTTATCGGGTATCGACAAAATTCTCCCCCACTAATCCAATAGCCGCGACGTATTCACTATTGCAGTTATCCAGGGAAATCAGTTATCCAAAAAGTTTTGCCTTTTGTATAGGATACACGCATATACATACTTTATCACTTAGTGAAATCTTGAACATTTCAAAGTTGGAATAGATTTCTGACAGTAAAGCGGATGGCCTGAAAGATGGCTTGTATAATACAGTACCTACACCGGAAATTAAACGAAACTTAGGAATCATTGTTAACCATCTGAAGGCCACATGACTAGTAGACGTATATATGAGATATTAAACGTCAACTCGGCTAACATCCAACCTTGGCCATCTCAAATTTGATTCATATTATTATTTTTATTTTTTTTACATCAATGTCCCAACTCTAAGGGACACTTGAATTTTTTCTACATTTTTTCCACTAACCGTTATTTAGTATTGATTTTATCGGACGGCGATGTATTGAAAAAGTCGGTGGAAAGTCTGTTTCAGTTTATTTCAACTTTCATTATTGATGCGTAAACCATTTGGGAAAGGGCGATAAACTTTCGACTACTTAGTGGCTTTTGATGAATGATTTTTTCACGCAACCCCTGAATGATATGAAACGTCATTAAATAATAGCACAGCCATAGAGTGAACGGTACCTAATTCTTGAAATAGTCAACATTTTATTCCTACCAATCATGCGGAAAATAATTAATAAGCATAAAATATGCCTCCTACGACTTTCCCCCTTCGTTAATATTCCTCCCATGTCGTGCAGAGTTCGTTTTAAACTCCAGGGTAATATCAAGGGTGGGTAATGCGTCTAGTATATAACTTTAGGGGAATAGATAGACCTCAATTTTGGGTTTGTGGGCATCTCGGTTTCCTTGCTGTGATATGGTCCTCGGATCGTCCCGATGACTACCAGTAGGTAGGTTCAATCGCAAGGCAATCAAACTGCTCTTAATTAGACCGCAAATCACCATCAAAGTACGAGCGATATATGCTTTGCAATTCGCCGTTATGAGTCTTTTCGCATATATCTCCGTTAACTTAGTTTGGCAAAACACAGCGTGCTTCTCTTAATTGCATAATTTATATCCAGATTGATATTCTATGGTAGTTCTTAGCGAATAATATCCACAATACTACAAATTTCTGATAAATGTCATAGGATATCAATATTGCGGATCATCCATGGTTTGGTTCTTCTTATGGTAATCCGAAAAAGTAATGCAATGCAATTGATAGGTACTTTATTTTCAATCATATATCTGATATGAATACATTTCTCAACACGTGTTTCGAGTATCTTGAATGCGTGTTCTTTGAATCACTTCAAACATCAAAAACTGCATTAATTCGTGTCGGATTTTATCTGGTAACTCTGCAAACGGTCGCACCGTTGATATTTCATCATTGGTCATTTTCGTCTTGGATTATATGTTGAGGAATTTACTGGTATGCCCCTCGATTCTGCATCGCCCCGTATATTTCAAGCGTTGCAAACTTTATAGCTATTTGCACATAGTGTTTGCAAATTCTCAAAATCTCGAGGCGTTAAGAATCCTCGGTTAACGTTCTAAGTATTAAACTCTATTATCCAAAAACGAGTAACACCATCTATTCCGTGTGGATACGAAAGTCCTTTGAAATAGTAATTCTTTGATCTACTAATGAACATCCATTTCCATCCCTTTGGAGGTATTCTCAGGGACCCAAAAGGCCAATATGAGTTATTCCGATGCGGCTCAACTAATCTTGACAGAGAAACCTGGATATACGAATGTTCTCGTATATTATACCTATACAATGTGCATAATATGAGTCGTGGGATATACTACTGATAGGAAGAGAGCGGATGAGTGGCTAAGTAACGATTACAATGTATCATCATGGAGTAAAAGTCCCATCTACATTATTTGCGGTTATTATAACTTTTCAAAAGTCGAATCCGAATCGCATCGTAGAATGAGGTGAGCGATTCATCAAGCGAATATGCTTTAGTATAGGTGTAAACTTAACTTCATCGAATTCGTTTCTTGCAGGTAATTATTGACCTGGATTCGTTCCTGGTGTAAAGACACGCTCGCGACAAAATCAAAGTTGATCAAAACTTATCCGCTTGATTTCCTAACCGAGTCCTGTTTTGTACCTGATATTCAATCATCTCTCTTCTTTCTGATTAAAAAAAAAAAAAAACGATGATCTTGATAGTGAATTGGCAATTTATTTTTCAGCTGAAACTCTTCTTGGAAAGCAGAGCATCCTTGAATTTCGAACCCTACACGCCGGTGGATACCTCCACGCAGAGCACGATTCTCCGCACTTTATTGGACAACTTCAGCAAGTATGGTTCAACGGTTACCCTTATCTCGAGATTGCTCGTAGCGCTGGATCGCATCAAGGCTCTCATCAAGGGGTGACCCCGATCATCAGGGTTACAGGAAAGTTTGGAAAGAGAAATCATCCTGTGCATCACCCGGTTACCTTTACTTCGAAACACACTTTCGTTGGTTTGCCTGTCCTGAAAGCCTACGTGGAAACCAACGTCTACTTTCAGGTAAATTCAATTCGTTTTTGCCAAAGTTATTCTGCTTATTCTCTATTATATTTTAATACATTCCTCACGAAATTATACACAGATGGCAAAAAGGAAAGGCAAATATTGAATCGTTCACAGTGCACACTGAGCATTGCTTATGATTTTCATGGAGATCTCTAGCTAAATAAACGTCTTTGATTTACAAATCAGTAGATAAGATATTATTTTCGTATTTAATTTGAATTGCAAATTTCTCAACGTTTATTTCATTCGTAAGCACGACGTTCTGACAGGTAAGTTTCCCTCCTGAAGAAGTAGGGTGCAAAGTGTACTCTTGGCAGATATGTGATCGGCAATTTTGCACTTGACTATTTTTACTCACATTGAGTTTGACTACATGTGCAGAAATCGAAGACCTCGTTTTCCTTAACTTGCCGCCATCAAATATACGACCATACATTGAATTTCCACGCGCTTTAGATTAAAAATTCTACATTGAAAATCTGGAATCGTAGGCCGTGTGCCCTTACCAAAGATGCTTCAACCTCACCTTCCGGCGTTATGAGTTTTTTGTAGAATAAGAAATGAAAAATTCCAATCATACAATACTTTTGATTATTTCATTCGAAGAATGAATCATATAGAAAAATCATGAACCTGGAAATTGAAGCCGAGGCATATTTCGCAAAGTCTCACTATGTTGATTTATGATATAAAATTTTGTATGATTAAAAAGTCGCGATTGAGAAAGTCAATCGCAATTAGATTTGAAAAATTCACCTCTTGTTCGTATCCATAACACATAGCGAAACTTGATGAAATGATGGCAACATGTTTTCCAAATGTTTGTCATTACATATAGGAAAAGATTTTCAAGTTCTTCGACTCTGAATATTGTTGAAAATTTCATTTCAGAAAAATGCAAATTCAAAGAACATCATATCCTCTGTAAATTTCAAATTGAGGACTCTATTTCACGGTAATGTCTGCCTTTTTGTAGTACTAACGAGGGGATCACGAAGCTATCAAGTCGAAGAAATTCGATAAAGGCTTAAGAGATGAATCTAGAGTCAAAATACAGAGGTACTAGTCCGAGCGTTTGTTCACATGGTCTTATTTCACAAGACATAGAAATTTTCGATTACTTGAACGCAAAAACGTGTTTAAGTATTAATTATAAATTTTCGAAATCCTTTCCAATCTCCAAAATAAAATAGAGTAAAGAATTGCAGTTTTACCTCCAACTTGAAAATTCAAAATCTTATGAAACGAAGCTTATATTATTACAACAAACACTTGGACACTTGTACATCTTTATTTTTTTCTCTGTATTCATTCCGAAAAGCTCGTCGAGATTCTTGACTCGAGATATCTGTGGGCTCCCCTTCAGAGATATTTCTTCTTTTGCGTAAAAATCGATGAAGTAATCACCCCGAAGGTTGTTTGAGTTGGGCTGGAATATCTTCACCTTATACCTTCACTGCACGATCAGAAATTTGGCGGTATCAATTGGAGGCCATCTCGTTTGGCAATCCATACCTAACATCGTTTGGTGCTATAGTCGTAGAAAAGGAAAACCTTTCGCTGTTGGTTTGATGGGAATAGTGTGAAATTTTTCCACCAGCTAGGGGTGAACGAATGGCCTGCAACCGACGGAATTCCAAACGCCATAAACTCTTCTGGGTTGAAGAGACTTCGAAACTACTTAGTTATGAGTAATAAACCGTTTTTTTTTTTTTGCTCTGCCATCGTCAATGAAGCGCAAGAAAAACTTAGCAGGGGTATTTTTATATTTTTTCATTCAATTATTCTTGAATCGTCAATTAAGGTTTCCAGTGTAATTCCACATAATGCAATGTTCACTTTCCATTTATAGCGATATTAATAGTTTCGTTATACGGTCCAAATGTTCCGGAGTTCCAATTAATTAGAAATTCAATTAACACCATCGCTGTGCCCCCGTTGACATGAGACAAACAAAGCGAGATCACGCCGACCTTATTTCGGATAAACGAAAAATTACTTCACCTTCCGTACGTTTCTCAGCCATTGAAAAGTTTCCCGAATGAAAGTCTTTCTCGGAGGTGGTTTCGCTTCTTTTCTAACAAGTTGCTGACGTTTGGTGAGAATCTCGACGCCCTCGAGCACTCGTTTCTATTCATCAACCGCATTTTCCTTCCAAATGAATATAATTTTGAACTTTGCAGAGAATGTCAGAGTTTTATATCCCCAGGGCATAGTTCGGCCAACGTTATCCTATCCTCAGAACTCAAGATCGTCTTTACCTTGTCCAATCATAAGGATTTGAAAACGTTGCAGAAGAAAAATACATGGAATGAATACGTTTAATGTCTGTAGGAGAAGCTTTGAAACTTCCGGTACCGTTTGCCTTTCTTCATCAGTGAAACTGACGTTTATTGTCCTCTATCAAACCGTTACGAATCTACAGAGAATCTAGATATAAGAATAAAATATCGACAGGCTGTTGGTGCGTTCAAATTGCATAAAAACATATGTGACCAAATCCGATACACTGTTTTGGTTTTGGGTTTCATCCTTGAACCGAAACATTAAAATGAAATTTTCCAACAAGTTATAAGAATGTTAATTGTAAACGTTATGCTTTCTGCTGAAATGAAGAAGTAATCCCCAAAGTTTCATTCCAATCGGTTGTGCAATGTGGGAAAAAACTACGAATCTCGTTTTCGAGGAAATCAGACAGACTGAAATATGTGTAAAAACGGGTTCTTCGAAAGCTGAAGACCGAAGAAAATAAAGATTCGTTGAAATCATTAAAAGTAATTTTTGATCTGAACCAATTTTCCTCATAATCACCAGAATGATAAAAAGTACTAAATTATGATGCGTCGCAAAACTTTATGAAAGTACACTTGAACATTGTGTTACGAATTCTGGACTTCAGCCAGAGATCGATGGCCTTTCCAGGGATGCTCGGGTGGAAGTATCAACTATTACGAGACACTCCCCTATATTAGCTCCCTAACCATACGACTTCTGATAACAAGTCAGAAAAATTGTTCCGTACTCGTGGAACGACCACACCATAAATTATTCGCATTTTGAGCCATCATATTAAACGATTTTGAGTCGATTTTGACTATGCATTTTCTATTTTGTATATTGATATTCCGAATTTATTCGCTCTGTCTGTTATTTTTTCTTTTTTTCTCTCATTTTCTCAACGTCTACATTTTTTCTTTCATCGTAACAACTCCGATAAGCTCAGCACCAGAAACAAAAAAAAAAAAAAACGATAACTGTGTTGGCCTTTGAATTATCGGGGCCGGTGCTAGATCAAAGGAATACATACCTTTATGCATCTTGGAAACAGTTTTTTTTTTTTCAAATCGCTGATACGCCGTAAAGAAATATTCTATTCATCCAGTCTTTTCATAGATGATTAGATACCAGTATTTTCAGATGTATAGGCAATTCAAAATTATTTCAAATATCGACTTTGCCTTGAATAGATATAAATTAGTTGTTGTAAGGTAGAGGTCGTATCGTTCATCGAAATATTCAAAAATTTCATGGGAATATTCTGCATTGATGTAACTTTTGGGGAAAACCAATAACATTTGATGAATTTCATTTCTAGATAGTAGGCAAAGTTTTGATTTCAAGCCATTGTTTTTCTCATAAAAGTTGAGAAAGAAGAGTGTTACGGGCTCACAGCAATAGAAGACTGACTTTATCTCTGTGTATTATTGAGTTGTCCTAAAATTACATCATTTTAGAACGGTTCCTCGAAATTTCGAAAATTTTCCATCAACAACGCAACCTGTATCATGCGACTCAATCGTAAAGCGAGGTCCATAAAATCTCTAAATAATTCCCAATTATGTCTGGAAATCTGAGTAGATGAATGTGAAAAGTTAAATCAACAGAATATTTTTTCAAAGTATCCCAGTTGATGCTCAGGTTAATCATCTCTCAGTATATTCAAAGTAAACGATTGCGATCACATGGTGTCAGTATTCCTGGTGTAAGTATAACGATTGAGGTTCTTGTGCTCTGGAAAGAAAAATCCACCGATAACAGAAACAGATGATTTCCTGTCTGGGATGGAAAGAATAATGTTTCTACCTCCAGGGAATAATCGAGGGTGTCATTTCTCAAACGGGAATGAAAAGTCTCATTCCTGTAACCGAACACTGAATTTATTTTTGTATCTCGAAGATGTAACTGCAGACGTAACTTATTGCTAGTTAATACGCAAGAAAAATGAAAATTATATAGAAAGCTCAGCCATTGCTGATCAATCATCATTGCAAATGATTCAATGTATAGGTACATCGTTTTTTAAAATTCATGTCATTCCAGTTCAAGACACGTGAGGCCAACGGACTCCTCTTGTACAACGCGGGTCGCGAACGAGACTTTATTGCTGTCGAGTTGGTCAATGGCCACGTTCACTACGTGTTTGACCTGGGGGATGGACCTGTTCGGGTCAGAGATACTTCCAAGTCTCGATTGAACGATGGGAAGTGGCACGCTGTAAGCATCGGTCGTCCAGCACCCAGGAGGCATACTTTAGCCGTCGATGACCACGTGGCAGCCGTCAATAGTCCAGGGAGTAACGAAAACTTGGACTTGGATGGAATTCTATACGTAGGTAAGGGGATTGTTCGAGATAAATTTAATGATATTTTACGTTAGGTTTTCATCATTTTTTCAACTGGAGGATAAATTTTACCCCCGAAGTGTGTATTTTAGAATGAATTTCGGCCTTCAATGGCAATTTTGCCACAACGAACCATTGCAGTCATAAGCATTTTTACTGTACTCAATAATTATTGGACATTATGAAATCCAATCCCTTCAATTGATGAAAAGCGTTACAACAAATTTCCAATCGAAGCTGGATCTTTAATTCGACATTTTCTTGACAATCACTTGGACCCATTCAAAGACCCTTTTCGAAACTGGACCCGAAGGTAAACTTGCGTATCCTGTAGAATTGTTCATCTCTTCCTCTCTCTGTATTTCTTTATCTCTTCTAGTTCCGAACCACTCGAATGGATTGAACATAACGAAACGAATCCTTTCACAAAACGGAACTAAAAATGAAACTCCATCTCGTTCCGCTCGGGCGACAATCCTGACTCATGCGGAAATTGCCTATTTTGCGTACGCATTGCGTAATTCACCATTCTCAATACTCCCTTCGCGTACTGATTTATCTAATTGTTATAATCATGAAAATGATTGTGCGCAAGTGGCACCGTGCAGACAATGACGCAACCACTATACTTTGTATTCACTTGGGTCCAGTGGCACCGACCAACTGATTTGACCAGGTGATTCTTCTACTCTGTTCAAATGTCACTATAGTACACATGTTTCGGGAGCTTGTGATTGCTGTTCCCATCACAGTCCTTACTTTCTAGTGTCTGGCTCTCCCTCTTTCTCTCTTTTTCTCTCTTTTCCAATCCCTTGATCTTCCCCTGACCCAGGTTCCGCCTTGATCCAATTCCTGGCCACTGACAGCTAGAAATATTGCTTTGGGATGAAAAAGGAAAAGCTCCGGTACGGGCGACGCCAAGCAAGAATTGGAACGGAAAGAATTGGTGCGATTGTTTTTTCACCGAAAATTTTCTCGCCTCTTGTCTTGACTCTGAGTAATTTAACTTCACTTTCTTTTGTATCTTTTATTTATGGACCGCGAAGTCCTATCAAAAAAAGAAAAAAAGAAAAAAAAAACCTATCCTAGCTTTTCATTCCCACTTCTTAGTTCCATGTTATACAGACTAATACAAGTCAACAAAAAATAATCACGTATCTTGCTAAGTGGGTATTGTACTATGTAAATCTCCCCTCAAACCGAGACCATTCCTAAGCTTATAATTTAACCCGAATTTCTACGCTGGTATTAATTAACGCGATCTCGAAATGACCCATTTTAATCTCCCACAAGCTAATAACTCTTTCGGTTACGAAATTTCGGCGACGTTTTAGAGGATAATTAACTTTGTGTTGATATGGGTATAACGAGATGAGAAAAATAGATTTCATTCTGATAAATAATATCTATTCTACTCATCGCACATGGTAGTCTACTCATATTTTGGTAATAGATTCTATCGGTTCGTTTTTATTTATTTATCGTAACTTTTATTCTGAAGAAAAACTTTTGTGGACAACACAAGCCCTTGATCGTTTGCCATCGAGAATTTCTACTTGCAAAACTTTTCCTATCCTGATGGCAAGGGATGGGAATGGATCAGCAATTTCGATATAAGCGTGTCCGGCTCGATCGAAGACCGCCATTGAACTTACAATGTATTAGTTTAGTAGAGAAACTCATTTATGATCTCAGTATATTGAACGAGGTACATATATTCTCACACAGGAAGGTTATAGTCGAACACACTATAGATACTCGAGTCTCCATTTCGTAAATGAATAATAAATCAAAGAACAAGACTGGCGAACATACATATGTTCAAATCCTATATCCAGCAACGCTCTTATCTCTAACTAATTCGTTTGCAAATAAAATTTACAGGTGGGGTAGAGAAATCTCAGTATGCTCAACTACCAAAGCACATATTGAGTCGTCATGGATTTGAGGGGTGTATGGCTTCACTAGATCTTAGCGGCGAGAGTCCTGACCTTCTAACTGATGCCATAGTTCCCAGCTCACTCGTTGAATCCGGATGCGATACAACGACTGCACATTCAGGAAAAAAATGCACCCACGACGTGTGCGCTAATCATGGGACCTGCGTTCAACAATGGAATAGTTACACCTGCGATTGTGACATGACTAGCTTCACAGGCCCCACGTGTAGCGACGGTATGTTTTCAACAATGCTTGTAAAATTATCGTAACAATTTGTAATTAGGGGGACCAGAAAGGTTTGGACAGTCGAAAATTTGGTCATGATTGATTGTTGGTAACAAGGCTAGGAATGAAGACACACACAGTTCTGGCTTTATGGTTATTTATAATCACGTTATGAGGTAGAAAAATATCGTAAAAATTGTTTCGGTGTCGGTGTCAACGCCGTTGGAACGTAATTATTGCAAAGTTCGGTTTTACCACGATTGCAGAAAAAAAGGATAAAGATTGTCTCAACCCCTAGCAATAATTGCAATTTCTAAACCGTTTTCTGTCAATTGAATTACAAAAAGTAAATATTGCAACAAACTTACCAAAATTACATCAAAAGAACGAAAAACTTGAAAAAAAAACTTCGAGTAATTTGTTTCGATCAAATTAATACAGAAAATTTCTCATCCATCTCGAGGTTTAATGAAAAGCGTGCTCTAACTGCAGTCAAAATTTCAAGTTGATATTTTCAACGGTTCGCGAAATATCGAAAAGGGTGTAGTTCCGATAAAACTGCGTTCAAAGTTTTGGTACAGTATTATTTTCCAGAACAGTCGAAAGCTGCCCGCGTTAGAGAATAAAATTTGCAAAACATTTTCAACCCGGTTAAAGCCGAAGGAAATCCCTAGGGATCAGGATAACGTCGAGACCGATCGACATGGACTAGCTGCGCAACAACTTGCATTTAACCAGCTGTGCGTCACTCTACATTCATCGCTCTCCTGTCCTAAATTTTGCAGATTTCCAATAAAAATTGTCGGGGAAATATTCTTAACGGATTATACTATTGGAATATGTAAAAAGGCTGGAAATCAATTCATTCGAAATGTCAAATACTCCTAGTCCCCTTAAGTCATGACTTGTACCGTAAATACCGGCAATAATTTGACACCTATCTACTTACTTATACAAAAGCTAATAGACACAAGTGCGCAAAGCAGCAATTCACGCACTAGTAAGGGATTGCTGCCTTGGGCTCGTGTATCGAACTCTATTTTTCTGTACGCATTCGACGGAAGGTCCTCCTTCGCGCACCGTCTACATTTGGTGCCTGTAAACGGTGCGCCAAAGAGGACTTTCGGTGCATGTGTTAAGAAAAATACATTATATATCCTGAATTATTCGTTGATGAAAATGGAGATTTCGATCTGAGGATCTTAATCATTCATTTATTGACTATCGCTGCATGATTTCAACAGCATAGATATTGTTTTACAGAAGCAACAGCCTACGAATTTGGAGCAGGCCGTGGCCTGATCACATACACATTCCCAGCAGATCGAAGACCGGAAATGAAGAGAGACACAGTCGCTATAGGCTTTGCTACTGGACTCAGCGACGCTGTTCTTATGCGAATCGAATCTGCATCAAGCAACGATTACCTGGAGATTGAAATTGTTAGTTCAATCATAGTTCATGTATCTATACACTACTGAGCATATTTTTTAAATTTTTCTACCGACAATGCGATTACCTGTTACGATAAAATCTATTTTTTTTTCCCCGTATTCCCAAAACCTTCCTTCACTCTATTACCTCGATTTGACACCATGAACTGAACGTTGCTCCATGAAAAATGTTGAGGGTTTTGGACTGTCAGTTTGACGTGGAATGCCTATTATATTACATCAGCGCTGTGAAACTCTGATATCTAATCGCATAGCAATATAAGCGGAAATTTCTGCTCCACTTTGTACGTCACTGTCAGTTAGAGATAAAGCTTACCACGCTCTTTCCGTTATCTACTAATAACGATGATAGTCACTTACGACAATAAATTACAATTCCACTATATTCATACTTCCCTGTGCTCTGTAAATGAAAAATTTGTACATTGTTCAAGATAATTATTAATTGTTTACACAAAATGTGGCAACTTGTTGAGTATAGTAGGTACACCAGCTAGTTACCTCGTCATTAAGTTATGCTCGAAGTACATGATAAAAATCAGAACTTCTTTGACTAGAATATCGTGCAAATTGAATTCCAGCTCGTGTGATCATCATATAATTTGAGAAACATCCATGTTTCAACTCTTATCGATTCCTGAATCAAATTTTGCATCATAACGTCTTTAATTTGTGACCAATTATAAGTATTTCAAGGCATCATATTTCAGACGATATAATCCAATACTCAATTATTATCGCTTTATAGCAAAGCGCCGCGCAGACCTCCGTTAGCTGTATGCGTTCCTATTCAAAAACTTGACATAATTGATTTCTCACTTGTTTTCATTTTTTCTTTGGATTTCTGTCATTGCCAGAGTATCTCGAAGTCTATTTTATTCCTAGGATTTATAAGTCTCTGATAATTTGAAATCGTTACTCTAATGAATCGTTAATTATTATCACAGTTATTGAATTATCTCAAGACTTTATTGAATGTGAAATTTCTATCTTCCTGATCAACGGTCTTA
Source organism: Tenthredo notha (assembly GCA_914767705.2). Taxonomy (NCBI): domain Eukaryota; kingdom Metazoa; phylum Arthropoda; class Insecta; order Hymenoptera; family Tenthredinidae; genus Tenthredo; species Tenthredo notha. The sequence continues at coordinate 7,586,437 of OU611915.1, read as the reverse complement.
CTCAGTATTCAAATACGATATATTTTGCCCTCTATTACCTTATCGTTGATGACGTAGATACATTGTTGATAGACTATTTTCTCAAACAAAACAGTCACAGTTGGTTTACCGCTTTAGTATCCCAGCTACAGTAATACGTTCGACAGAGTTTGCTTCTTGCAAAATTGGAATCTGAGCAATAGAAAAGTGGTTTTGGATTTTTTAGGGTAGGCATGTGTTCGAACTGTTTTTCAATCAACTAGTTCCATTACAGTAGTTCACTAATCTCTTAAAGCATAATTAAGTAAAAGTTGAAAATTATGGGTCTCGAAGTTAAATGCAGTTAGAATGAAAGCACTCAAGGCCCATCCCTAGTTGCCCACATCCTTTTCGTCGAAAAAAGACACATTTCGATTATTAGCCAAGCCCAAGCGTTGAAAACGCAGAAACAGAATGCACAGCGCTAATTCAAATTCAATTTCGAACATATAGGTCCAAAAACATTTCCGTTTCGTGCCAAAATAGAGTCTGAAAATGGTTTTTACATAATCGAATCATGGCTGCCGAAGAAATTAACATGCGGATAATGTAAAAACCAGTTTTAGAGGTTTTTTCAACTCGAAGTCGAATAGCTTGAGAAGATTAACTATGTTATGTTTTGTTGAAATGTTGATTAAGTTAGTCCATTTATTGTTTGGTCCGGAATCTGGGATACAATAAAACGTACAGGGGTTGTAAAAAAAAAAAAATGATCTTGTTCCATTTCTCAACTATTCAACGAATTATGAATTATTTGAAACGCATCAATAATTAATTAAGAAATCAGTAATCCCTTGAAAGAATAACTAAGATTCAGTGAAATTGATAATGATTCAAAAAGAAATCACCAATTGCTAAAAAAAAAATGAGCAATTACTGACAAAAATTGTTAATTTTTGTAAAATAAATAAATCCTGACAAAAAAATGACCGATTATTCGAAAAATTAGCAATTGCACTGACAAAGGTGACTCATTTTTTTTTTATAATATAACATAATTTATTTCAAACAACCTATTCGTATTTCGACCTGACATATTATTTGTTTCAACCGAATATGTTGAAAACTTTTTTAATCAATAGAGATGTTTGTATAATGGGGACAGTAATACAATTTACTCCCGAATAATATCAATCTTGAATAAATGATTCATTTTCATAAACATAGAAAGCTAAGAGAGAGTTTTCATCATCGAATATGAAATTTGTTCAAGTAAGACTCAGACAGAATCCTTAAAAGTTGAAACTTAGTTTAAATTGAAATAAAGACAATTCCATATCAAGTCTTTTTGGAGACTCTGAAAAATCTTTGTCTTTCATCTGAAAAAGTATTTCAATCACATGGCATTGCCGTACATAACACTGATTTCATATTAGTTATACATCAAATCTGTTATACGTCAAACGAACAAATCCGTGATTGACGTAGCTATGAGAAGATTCAGAGTGTAAATTATGATTGTTATGAAATTGATGTCATGTATTCCACGATAACATCTGATTTATAGATATTTTATTAGATTGATAAATAAAAAGTTATGCAAATAGTCATTAAAGTGTACAAAAAATTTTTAAATGTTATGTTGAGAAATAAGTGACATTGGGATGACATTTTATTGCCAAAATATATGCTCTATTATAAAAATTATTGCGTACCTGGACGATGTCGTGCAATAAATGCAATTAAAGTTATGAATTTTGTGAAATATATTCAAAATACGTAAAAAAATTGTCATGACTTCGAAGATATTACGAATTTGAAATGAGGTACTAGGCATAGATCTTATTCTCTTCGGTGAAAATGTGTCTTTTCTAATAATATATGGAAATCGTAAATTTTTTATCAAAAAGAAGTGAGCACTTCACATGAAAATGTTCCTATTCATGCAGAGGACCCAAACTTTTAGTTTCGAAAATCAAATAAATTGCGAATAATGGGAAACCGAACATTAAGGCCCATCCCTAGAGTCGCTCACCTCTATTTGCTCGAAAAAAGGTGGGGACCGACAAATTTCAATTAACACCCGAGCCCAGGCGTCGAAAACGCAGAAACAAAATGCACAGCACCATTTGGAATTCAATTTTGAATACATACCTTCAACAACATGTTCGTTTCATTCGAAAATAGGGAATTCTCATTGATTTTACGAAACTCAAATGTCAATTTCCTCGGCTGTCATGATTATGAGAGTCGTCCGTCGAGTTTGGCAGACCACCACGTTACACGATGCGTGATCACTGACGTCTGACTATTTCGATTATTTCCGTGTGTCGGAGAAATCACGCATCGTGTAACGCCTGCCGAACTCTGCGGATGACTCTCATAATCATGGCCGACAAAGAAATTGACAGTCGAATTGCATATAAACAATGAGAATTCTTTACTTTTGCATGAAACGAACATGTTTTTGGACGTATGTGTTCGGAATTGAATTTTTAATGACGCTGTGCTTTTCTTTTTTGCATTTTCGACGCTTGGGCTCGGATAATGATCGAAATATATCCCTCTCCCCCTTTTTTCGACCAAAAGGAAGTGAGCGACTAAGGATGGGCGTTGAAATATTCTGGCAGTGAAAATCATCTAAAATTGGTGGTAATGAGTAAAAATTCCGGTTTAAATAAGCAACAAAGTGTTAGAAAATACACTGTAGTATTCATTAGGGTAACTTATTATAATAAAACATGGCCATTCTACTATTATAACGATGCTGGAAAATATGCTTCTGATTTATGGTCCGATAGTTCAACTTTTCCTGGCTCGTTCTGGCACATGAAACGAACTATGACAATGAAACTTACCATACCACACAGAATACAAATTCTGGATAACAATTTTCTCCAATTTTTTGAATTGAAACGATTGCCATCTTTACTTTTCGAACGTTCATACATTAGGGTGAATCCTTAATTTGGGGGCAGTACTTTAAATTTGAATGTCAACCAAGGTTTTGACTCGGTACATGTTTTAAAGTTATTCCTCAACATATTCTTTGTTGCATATATATCTTTATCCAAAATATTGATTGACAATTAGTCAGATGATAATCTGAACCACAATTATGCAATCAAGAACTCATTATTGTTATTCGTTTTAATTTCATGTAAGTAGATGTTCATTGTAGTATTAATCTTCAATGGCAACAGTTGATTCCATAATTTTTTTATTCTTTTTTGTTAAAATTATTCTGACATTGATTTTCTGAAAGTTTTATTCCTGATTTTAGGTCGAAGGCAACGTTTTCGCGGTGTACAACATGGGGACCAATGATCACCCGATTGGAGAGGTGGGAGTCAAAGTCAATGACAATCAGTATCACGTCATCAGATTGTCGAGAACAGGAGCAAATAGTACCTTACAAGTCGACGACTATAATTTGCAGTCGAATCATCCCTCTGGTAAGTCCCATCGTCCTACCAGGTCTCATGTTGCTTCTAGTCGCCGATTTATATACATTTCTAAAAATTGTTTAAACAAGCATTGAAAGGCTGCAACATCCACGATTCTCATTTCCGAGAAAACTTTTTTACTGACAGTTGACCGCTCCTGGTCTATAATCGCGTTTTGTTATCCGCTGCAGTTAGGAACCTACGGTCGATACAAAAAACGGTGTTTTTTTTTATGGAAATTGAATTAAAAAACACAACAAATTATCACACAAGCAGAAACCAATGAACTCACTCAAATGGAATGGGTATGCATTAGGGTGCTTCGTTTTGGATGAAATTTTTTTATTCATTTGAATCGTATGGACAAAGTTATGCTACAGTTTTTATTTCACGGTGTGTACACCCTCTTAAAACCACTTGGAAGTTGCAAGATCGTGCTGCTCTTGGTTAAGGGTGCTAAAATGACCTGAGAATTTCAAAGAAATGGCCCTCCAACGTTTCATGCTTTCCTAGTATCGCAAGTAATTTGGTTTTTCCATATTTAGCTTTTCACGTCATCAGACATAAAAAAAAAGCCGATTTCTAGACAGTTTAACAAATTCCAGATAGGTTTCAGGCTTTTTCTCTCTTTTGCAATTCTGGATCGTTAGTTTGATACTACGGAGAGATTACTAATTTGAAAAACTATCTTGTATATACATTTCGAATACTACGTAGATAGGTTCACTTCAAGTATTTGCATTTCATCGTTTTGCTGAATTTTGGAGTCTGACAATAAATTCCAAATCTTTCTCAAATATTTTCTAGAAGATTAATGAACGTGTTAAAAAAAAAGTATATCCAACCCAGTGACCGAATGTTTTATTTCAATCCAAATCCAAAATGTTGTATGAAATTCGATAAGTAATTCAAATAAGTTTGCCAAAAATATAATTCGGAAAAAATAAATAGTAAATGTACTCCTGCGCTCGACATGGAGTCCTGGAACTCTGACCTTGTGAAATTTAGTTTTTACGCCTAGAAATCCGTGAGTCGTAAATCGACAGAGCGCAAAGTACCAAAAAATAGAACCTACGTCATTTTATAATATCCTAATATCTTGGAGTCAGAAATCCGACAGATACTTTCGAAATGGTATTTTAAGAATCGAGCATATTGACATAGCTGCTCATAATGCGATTTATTTAACAATTTTTTCGATGTTGACAAGGTCTGGTATATGTGCTAATCTCTTCTACAATTGCCAATTTGGTAACTAAAAATTGTGATCTTGAGCGGGAGGTAGGTCTCTGAAATTTTCGGAGAATCTAGCTCCAGGAATATTCTGTTATCCCGTCTTCAGAAGTAAATACAAACGTTTTTTTTTCTTCTTAATTTCGTCAAACTTGAATAATAGAAATGTGCATCCGATGTGCACTCTTCAGATTTTTTTTTTTTCAGATTCTATACGTCCTATTAATAGATCCTGATATCTCGACTCGGCAACCTATAGCGAATACTTTCCACTTTAAAAAAGCAAGAATTTTGTTGAACACACACACAATCATACGTCACTAATCCACTAACAATCCCCAATAGTTGATTGACTGTAGAATGAATGTGGGACACAGAACGGGATTTCTATTTCGCATATATGATTAACACACACAAAAAAAAAAAACATTTTTACTAAGAAGATTATAATTCGGCTGTAAATTAACATACCGAGTTTATCTTGATATCATTTTAAAGGAAAGGCATTAGCAAGTTCATGAAAACAAAAAGTGGACTCCGGGATAAGACTCGATGAGTTACGAAATGGCCTGTATAATGGTCATTTTAGATTTTCGATGATCTCACCCTCTAGAATGATTGGATATGAAAAAAAACAAAAACTGGCATCGAATTGCAGACCTCTAGTATATCATTAACCTGTGCCACTGAGCAATTGAAAGCTAACATTTGAATACTGGTGAATTTTTTCAATTATTTCAATTTCATTTTATTTTTGAGGTTTGTTTTTCGGTTTAAAATTATTACACCTCTCTTAGAAACAGAACACGTAGAGATTCAGTTTGGGAAACAAACAGTTGAATTCATCTATTTTATATTGAAGAAAAGTAACGGAAAGTATCAAATGTTATTCAAATGGGAAATTTCAATTGCTCGGTGGCACAAGTTAATGATCTAGTAAAGGTCTACAATTTTGCCCAGATTTTTTTTTCAAATATATTGAATCCTTCTAAAGCATGAGAGCATCAAAAATTCAAAACGACCATATTAAGTAGCACTCTGATATCCGAATTGAGCGAGTACTCAAAATTGAGTTACGGACCTCTCCTTCCGGGAGAAGCTACTTCCCATCAGAATACATTATTTGGAGTGTCCTGTTTACTCAATTGGTTGGATTTTTCGATCAATTGAAATATTTCGAGCACTGAATTACTAATTTCTCAAACCTTCATGCTACGTTTTTGAAAATCTAGAACCAGTTCGAAAAAAAAAAACCAAAAACTTGACAGAACTTTCGTACTTCTCACTGACCGTAAATTATTGTGCCTATGTTACTCGAGGCCATTAGGTGAAGTTCTTAACCACCTCTGAAATTTTTCTACACCCCTAATAACTTTTGCGACTCTAATCCACCCAATTAGTGACGGTAAAATGTTAGTAAATCCTGAAGATACTGCCCAACTTCAAGACATAAATCTCTAAATACTTGTCCAAAGAAAAGTACGAGGATTCGTGCGATGAACTTTCTGCAATTTCAGTTAACTGGAAACGTCAATAAGCGCTCACAATGTTGTTTCTTTTTCTTTTCCGACCTCTTTGTGACCGTTATAGACCAGAAGTTTGCAAAAAGCATAGAAAAGATAGTAAAACAAAATTTCGTTTTTTAAAACATTTTATTTTCATCTTCGGAAAGAAAACGAAGTGAAGTTTTATTTATTTGATTCAACTTGCCTAGTTTTTCCCTAAACAATCTTAATCCAATAGTTTTATCTGAATGTTGGAGAAAAAAAATTGTTGCATATCACAAAAGAATGACCAAATTTGATCCCAACTGATTCAGTCAGATTTAAATAGATCTTGGGAGATCTAAAATAGATATCGGAAGATCTATCCAGATCTATTTTTTTTTTTTTCCCAAAAATTTAGATCTCACTGGATAAAATTTGATCTAATCCATTTTTTCCCGGGTTGAACTTGGGTTTAATCGTGTAGCACACACATGGCGGGTTCAGGTTATGGTATGGGGTGAATCTAATTTGATTTAATTGGAATAAATTTGCTTCGCTTAGAGCCACGAGCTCTACAGTTGCATATCAGCCTGATAACTAAGTTCATGAAATTATGCGTAGAACGGTCACCCCGGTAACAAAGATTGCCTAGTGGGCGTCAGGGGAGTGTTCTGATCGTAAACTTTAAAAGGGCGTACCTCGAAGGGTTCCTAGCCGCTAGTTCCTCGACCTTTATATTCTCCGTGCATCTAAGTAGCTCAAAGTTAGTCAGATTCAACCCTTCCGAGGGTTATAATTAGTCCAGAAAACCAATTTGGACTCTCGAGGCAATTAAAATGAATTGGAACGTTTACATACCACAATATACCTGCACTAAGCGAACAAAACGGATCGGCATCCTCCCAACTGAATTTTAAACTCCGACTGAACTAACCCGGGGAGAACAGCCCCTTGTGCGTTCTGGATCCCCGGTGGTTATAGTCACAGAATTTTGTTCAAAGCTCAACCCTTCCTAGTCGGAAAATATTTCTGCACATAGACGTACAGTATTTTTATAGTTCTGCCATCGTACAAAACAATTTTCAATATCTATTACGCAGCAATAAAATGGGACTTTTCAACCTCTCAGTGAACTTGCTGCCCTAGTATGAATACCAACTACGTTAACGCTTTCATACCCAACCTTGCCGTTCATGTTCCTCTATTCACAACCCCATTTCACCTCCATATATCGCAATACATTTTATATATGTTCTCGATAATCGATGTGCGATTAACGATTTCAAATCCGCTTGCATTAGCGTGCGGAAAACGTGCCATAAGACTTAAAAGGACATTCATTGATGAGCCAGAGTGTAACGATAAGTTATCAGCTTCGCTGATGTTAAAATCGCAATTTTTCTTTTATGTGAAATAAAACTCACGTTATACTCACCCACACAGAACTTAAATAACGATTCACCCTACTGTTCGCGCCGTGGCGTGTACCGCTAACGACTCCTCGATTCTTCTGCTCCCCTGCCTCATATGTGGAGGGTAGTGAGATGCGTACGTATGCTGTATAAAATCAAACTATGACCAGAACGCGACGTAATTTCTATGATATTTCATCGAATGACACAGAAGAGAACAAATATATTGGTCATAAGGAACAAAAAAAAAAACTAATCTTATTATCTTTACTTGCAACACTCCAAACGTTAGGTTTTGGAACGAAATCAAACTCCTCACGTTATGAGATCCATAGCTTAAGTATTTGTACGTGTGTTATTACTCATCGCCATGCTATAGAACCAGAACCGTAATGAGCATTTGCAACAAAAATTGAAGTTCAGGGAATCGTGGTCCTCCGAAAAGTCCTGTTCCCGACTTACCTCGTGGCTTTTCATACCATCTCAAAAAAGGGGTTCAATTCATCATTGAAGTTCAAAGTATCCTCCTTTATAGTTGTGTAGTACATACCTTCCTGGTTGCTGAGGAGTTGGCAAAGTTTAGCCTGAAGGGTCTGGCCAACCCTAGTGTAAAGTGTTAACACTTTCTATTTCAGTATAGTTGTCTGATACTGAAATGGATCCATGTTTCAGAGAAACTTAACCCTTTAGAATTAACTTATCGTTGCGAATTGTGTAGCAAGACTTGAACTCATGATTGTCAGAATTCCTTCCCAAAAAACTACAGACAGATATTTTAACAACGTGATATGACATTTCTGTTTACATAATCAACCGGATTCTTCCCTACACTTTAAGATAGATGAAGTTTAACTACAGGGTAGACCTTACCTCCTCTCTTTTATTAATGACTGAGACCTCAGAGCACTTCTTCGAAAACTATATTCCCCTAGTCACTAATTAGGGGTTTCTATTCAACGCACTAAAATTCGTAGTATATCTGCACCCTTCTCTCAATATATTATTCCTTACGATTTAGTTAAATCTCTGCTCTCTCAACTACCATTTTAACTTTCATTTGTAAATCATTATGCCAAATGAATAATATGCTACTACTTAAGTAGAGAGCATAACTGTCAGAAATCATACAACACGATAATTAATGAAAATTTACATGACATCCTATAAACCATTTTCTTTTCCCTTTTCTGACCAAAAACTCTATCCGTTAATCAAACAGAGTGATTCAATATAATACCATCAAAATTCACATCTACAGATTTCCGTGAAGTGATTGTTGTTCGTTTCTTCAACTTGTTCATGGCTTCAGTTTCCTATATATCAGACGGCCCACCCCATAGATGCAGTCATCGATGAGAGGACCTGCCAGAAATTCAATTTTTAAATTTCTAAGCCACCTGCAGGAACTAATTTACATAATTTAAACCCAATTTCATGGATTGCTATGACAAACTTAGCCCCCCACCCCCCAGAATTTGATCTAAATGATATCGAGATATCGTTGCTACAGCTAGGTATAGATATGTTGCATCCACGTTCTACTTCCCTAATGATAAAACAGACTTTAAATATCGAGTTCCATTTTTGAAAAGAGAATAAAATTTTATTGGCTACGTGAATCTTTGCCACCATTTTTATGGTACGTTTATAGCTAACATATCGGTGAAATTCTAACTCTCCGATCCTGCTTTACTGTTCCCTAGGTCACGCTCGAAGATCAAATTTCATGCTCGAAGCTTAGAGATGTTGCCGTAGTTTTTGAGCGCCATTATTATAGGTCGAATCACAACCCGTTTTAGGCGTTCTACTATCCTAATGTCAAAGTCACACCATAATACCAAGTTCTGAAATCAACCCAAGATCACAATCTGGTAATGCTGATACGAGCTTTGACCACGGATCATGACTATGCAGTGTGCACCGATTGACTAATTTTTTTTTTTTAAATCGTGTTACTGGTGAAATTACTATAAAATCCGAATTGTTCCTTTCTGTGAAATTATGTCGCCTCCTCAGACATATTCGTCTTACTTCCCTAGTTCTTAGCAGGATATGCATTCCTAATAATTTGTGATCTCAAAATGTCTGACACAGTTCAAAGTTCTCACGGCTTTTGTAACGGATGAAATTCTTATGGGAAAAATAAAAATAAAAATGAAAATATATATATACACCATATATTTTCCCACGCGCATGGATCATACTGTTCTTAGCGAAGATGAGGATTTCCAAACCGATGCTTTAGCATGAGTTTCATATCTGCATGAACTTATAAGTGACCTTAAACTTTTAAGTTTCTACGGTACATGTTAATGTCTCTATTTTTTTTTTCTCTAACCGATATTATTTGAAGTCGGATTTCAATCGCATTACAATAATTGAATAATGCAATGGGTTTTTGGGGTGCGGACTGCACTGTCAAAAATCGTCTCCTCCACTCGATTTGATCTGAAGTCCTGGGGATCTAAGTCACTTTCTGAAATACGTGTTCCTAAGTATCTGCATCAGCATTGCAGATTTTAATGGAGGTTGAAATTATCCCAATCCAAAGAAGCAATATATTCATAATTGTGACACGGTTGAAGAACTGCAACGTTAACAGCATCCAACATACAAAGATGTGAAAGAAAGAGTTCTTTTTTTTTTTATTGAATTTGAACAGAACAGCATTCCGTCATAGCAGTGGGTAATTAGTTATAAGTGAGCAAATTCGACCTTATGATTCCGCAAAGCGGTGACGTCCTATCGTATCTGATAATCGAAGTACTTAGATAAGATATGACTTTACTTAATCTTGTAAACGTTCTGACGTGCCATTGCTCGATCTATAATTTTTCCATCGAGATCTTATAAGCTATAACGAACTGCACGACGATTCCACCTTAGCCCTGCAACCCTAATACACGATACCACAAATTTAACCGTTGGCATCGCCTTTTCTCACGCTGCGAGAAATTCCCTAACTTGCCTCTTCCTGCGGTAGTATAGCTACCTGCAGCATGGCAACAAATTATACGAGAGTATATTTCTCCGTTCCCTTATTTTTTTTTTATCGTCTATTAATGTCCAAAGAAAGTTCATCTTCGAGTCTTTAAGGATCGTCGTGAAAAGATTGAAATATAATGTGAGAAGGGTCGCAAAGTGCGCGGAGATAAATCGTCATTGTTAATCGAGTTGGCCTGTGAATGGAAGTCTGCCTTTCACGGTTTTTGAAAATACAAACCGCAAGCTATTCGCCTCGGGTGGATGTAGAATGGTGCAAAACAGAATTCGAGTCTATACGAAGAACCCTACTTTCGAATTTTCAAAAAATAGTTTTATGACCGTCTTGGCGCTCATCGTAAAAGAATTAGGAGACGCTCTTGTTCAGGACATAATAAAACTCTCAGAACTCTCCACCCTCAATATTTTACCTTCAATCTATACCAATATTACGTGGGATTTATTGTTAGCTGACGACGAGCGTGAGAACCAACATTTCACGGGCACTTGGTTGTTCTCAAGATTACCAGGGGATCATACGATACCAAGAGGCTCAAGGGTAAGTTGGTTTAGGGTCGATGACGATATGATCGCTCTAGATCATGCCTTTTGATTATTAGACAATTTTCGGTGTCGTTCGATTAGACCAAATGCAATGAATCCAAGTGCAGGAGGATACTTCAATTTTTTGACCATATCTGCTGTTTAGAAAGATCGAAGAAAAATCGAGATATTTTGCAACACAATTATAGAATGATATAGAAATCGGTGGATCCAATCTTGGACTCTGCTGAACGATTTTGTATCGTTCAAAAATATCCAGACTTGAATTACTCTGACCTCAACGTTATGGTCATGGAATAATATACTGGATTCATTCGGAGGTACGTTCTGTTTTATTTTTCAAAACGTGAAAAAAAAGGTCTTCTCTGCGGGGTCTCATCAAAACGCATATGGAAGAAAGATGAAACTTAACGATTTGCTGAATTACGAGATTCCAAAGAGGCACAACAAAAAAAAAAAAACGAAACCTAATATCTCCAGCCGTCGACATTCCCATGGGACAAGTTCTTGAGACTTGAACAGAAATAATGTACGTTAACATGTGACCAAGAATGTCCACCGTAGTCTCACTTATCAGTCATGACGTTGAGTCATGAGAACCAAGTTTCCATCGGTTGATTTACCTTCCCATGAATATTAGAAGAACATAAAATACGAGGAACCTATGGGAATTTAAGATTTTAAGTACCTGACACCAAAGAATTTGGACACAAATTTCTCAATTGCCAAAATTCTTGGAAGGTACATTCCACAAATGCACAGCTGGTAACCGTGATTTATTGACAAGGTTCACACCATGCGAGTGGTACAAAGTAGACTAGAAAAAACCATACTTCGGATCATATTAAAGTTCGTCAAACCTCGAACAACGTTAGTTATCATGGTTAGCGTGAGAACCAGACTTCCAATGGCTGAATCTACTTCCCATGGCTATTAGAAGAACATGCCATACTGGAAGCTATCCAAAATATAAAATTATCGAAGAGTAACAGGGGGAGAAATCGTCGCCTGGTTCTTAATACTTTGTCTGGAAGATTCTTGGAAGGTACATATAACGTTCGTTAAGATAGTCTAGTAACATTGGAGCCAAATTTAACACGAAAGTCGACATAATGTGAATGAAAAATGATGGAAGAAATCTCGCCCTGCATGATAGTGCAACAGAATTCTTGCTATGATGGCGTTGCATTTGGCGTGAGAACCAAGTTTCCATTTGCTGGATCTCATTCCCATAGGTATTAGAGAAACATGAATATGCCGAAGGTTTTTCGAAATTTAAGCTTTCGATGAAATTGAAACGAAAAAATCAACCCCGCAACCTGCATACCTGATATTCCTGTTGTGCATCTTACCAAGATTTTCCAAATGCCTAAACAATTATTATGGTATTTATAACGATTAGGATCTTCTGTTGTAACAAAATGCCACTTTTTTTGATAAATTTGTAAAGATGAATACCCCCGATGCTCACATTCCTCAGGAAAAAACACTGTGTGCAAATGCCTTCAGATAATGAAGGTAAAAAGTTTGTAGCAGACACTGTGATCTGCGAATAAACCATCTGGGAATATGGTTTCACATGCTCAGCGTATGGCTTGTGAAAAATAATTCAGAGAGCTTCATCCGATTTCTGGTTTAATTTATCGAATAGTAATGGTAAAGGTATGGAGAGCGCTTTAAAAAATCAATAGTAGTCTATGATGATTTCCATCATCACTTCCATACAAATAGTGACTGCAAACTTTTACTCGTATGATTTTTTTTTCGCCAAACAGTATATTCAATGCGGAAAATATGATATTGGCGAGTTATGCGAAGTCGACTGCCTCTTCTCGGTTTTCTGTTGATGGAAAAATTTCAAATCTGCGACATAACTAATATATTATTTATCAATTTGATCGAATTGAATTTTCAGCACAAAAATCCTAGTTCTCTTTATCTGGTAACAGCTTATCGTTTCTTTTCTTTTTTTTTTTTTCACCGCAGTCTTCACAAGCCGCTCATCCCCCGACCCTTCGACCCCATAGCCAACGGTCTAGGCTAAGTTATTATATGATTTAAAAATGGTTTTGTCGTAAATGTGATCTTCTCACGATGCAGAGAGTAGGTTTGCTGTGGTATTCGAAAGATTCTTCTACCGTGAGAAAAGATTCTTCCAACGGTCAAAATCGTTCCTTGTATTATGAGGGTAGCATGAAGTGTAAGGATCCAAAATTTCACCATAAATGTAAAGGAATGTTCTCGTTTCAAAAATTATATGGGAGAAAAATAGAAAATTTTTTGTTGTTCCTTCTCAATCGCAACAACTGATGATCATCTTCTCAATGTAGTCATAGAGAGTAAAAAATTTACTTAGCCTTCAAAATTATTCTTCGTCTTTCATTGACAGGTGCATATCAATCCTTTACCCCACTTGCCAAGCAACAGGTGTTTTCTACCTGATCGAATCCTGGACTTAGCCTGCGGCTATATAAACCCAGTCCCTGGTGAGAGGGAACAGCTGTCGGGGGGTTAAGAGGATTATTCAGAGCTGCATTCGTATATACTTTCGAAAATCGCTCCTGTAGTAGGTACAAAACTTTAGGACATTCAGAAAAATGTTAAAATACTTCCTGCCCTTTTTTATACTCCTAGTCCTATCGCACACGAAAACGTGTGTTTTTGACACACTGTAAAAAAAAAAAATGCCCGGTGCTGATCCAACAACGCTCGAATTCTATAGTCGGCAGCCCTGTTTGGGACTTACCTGTTTTTTTTTTTAGAGGGACAGGTGTTATTGTCTCTCAACTAACACTGGCTAACACTGAACGACATTTAAGCGGTAAATACACCAGCGAAATAATTCTTTTCAATTGCTATACCTGTAGTCTAAGACCACCGCTCTTTTTTTGGTAAAGTTCATAAGACCTCAAATAATTTCTAATCATTTTTTGAAATACAAGAAATTAGCTGTGAGAAAACGAGTATTTATTCAAGGCGTATCAGTGGGGTGTAAAAAAATTATTTTTAAGGTACATACAAAGGTGCATATCCCCTCAATCTAGCACCGACCTCGATGTGGACCATAATTCAAAGGATAAAAGAGTTTTCATTTTTCACGATACCAAGCGAATTGAAGTCGTTACGATGAAAGAAAATTCACAGAAATGTTGATGCAAATAATAGTTTTCTGCCAACTATCATAGTATTCTACTAGCTTCTTACGCACACCTGTTTCCCTGTGCGATGAAAATTCCACTTTCCGTGAAAATGGAAAATGTCCAGAAAATTAGGATTTTTTCCAATTCGCTTTGCTGAAATATTCATTACGAAAGACTTCTACTCTCCTACTCTTTCTCTATCTGAAAGTATCGTTTTTTGATCGGAAATGAAATATGATGATTGAAAAAATTGATGCTTACTTCATAAGTCATTCAAACATTAAATCCTACGTCTATCATAGGTATTTCTATTTGTTTAATCTAACAACCAGTTTCATTACAAAAATTTCAAACAACTTTTTGATGCCCCGATTTTTGTTCTGGAAAATTCAAAAGCAGTAAAACGAAGTTTGTGAATTTCAAGATTCAACAATAAAATATTGATTACTCCAGTCACGTTTGCAGTATCAAAAAGTTATCCATCCATCGGACAGAGTCTTGTTTTCTGAACAAATAGAAACCCATATATCTGAAATCGCTTTTACTTCAATTGCATGAATATCCGAGACCCGATGAATCAGAACTCATAACTTTTACATATTTGCGAGCGACTGCAATAAACCTGATTGATTAAATAACCAATTGAACGCATGCCTGTCATTGAAGAAATACCTTACGTACTTCCAAGCGTGAAAACTGTGATAATCCTCTGAAAAGCTTAGTTATAGTTTTATAGATATATTTATAAGTATGGTTGTGTCCAGTATTTATCATCGAACGTTATCTTCTTGCACTTGGTTGTAGTAGTTACAATAGTTTAATCAACTAGTTATAATATCGTGCTCATGAAATAAAAACATACAATTTCGACGATTTATCTGTTACGAAAGGAACTTATAACAATTTGCCAAAGAGGTAAACTTTATTTATCACATGGGGAAGATCATACGAGGAAAAAAAGCCTTATAGAGATGCGGTGGAAGAGCGTCGACTCGACTTTTACAGATTTTTTTTTAAATGTTCTTCCCAGTTCCTAAAATCCTAATAGAATATCTTCAATTAATTCGTGTTCACGATACTTTACTTGCTTTCAAATAAATTTCATAAAATTATTAATGACCGAGGCCAGCCTAGTGAAGAAGTTGTCGATTGAAAAGCACTCGAATGTTAATTATTGTAACAATAAGCTATAGCGATTAGTCCATTCATCGATAACAATTTCTTCTGATTTTGGCACAAGCGAATTTTACGCCGCTTCACTGCTTCAGACTCCTACGTTGATATGGTGCCCTGTTACCCTGGGGACTGAAAATTTCCGTTAAGATACTTTCGAATGCTCTTTCCTGTGCATTAAGGATGACGGAACATGGCGGGGTACACAACTTATTATTAGCAAGCTTTTTCATTCGCTAATAATTATCTTTGAATAACAAAATTAGAATGAGATCTATAAATATTTATAGCAATACAACTGACGCGTGATTGGCACAAAACACTTTGTTTACATTTATTCGCGACCTTATACCATATACTGGTTTCCCTTGATTAGAGTGATGACCGAATTATTTCTGACGTATGATGTATCATAGTTTATAGCGATCATATGAGACGAAGATTTACAAGTCTTGATGAGAATTTGAGAATTTCTATATTTTCTTCTTTTTTTTTTCTTTTGCTGTCACGGAATAAAAATGAGAAGCAAGCCCTTCGGGTTTAAAATCAAGAATAAAGTCTTTACGTTGACCTTACCGATCACTTCTCTCCGAGTTCTGGATCCCTGGTAGAAAATCTTCAACTAATTCGTATTTACAACGGTCCTCACGCCTCTTAACAAATTTTAATGAGCTATTAAACAGGTGATCAATTCTTAATAGAACTGTTACCTTACGGAACAGCACATTTACTTTGACAAATTACAATATTGGCCTTAATAATTACTCCTCGATATCATGCCTCCCTGATACCTTGGGGACATCAAATTTCCGTTGGAATACCTTTGAATGTCCCCAGCGCAGCGGGGATAGGAATAATTTGAATATCTTTTTATTGACAAAGAATTTCGGACAATTTCGAGACGAAAAAAGGAACGTGGACGTCAATGGCACTAGAAAAGTGCACTCAGAGAGAAATTGGCTTTAATTTGAATCAAACAATTTTTTTAATTGCCACATAGTCAAACGAATGTTTGCTTTATTTAAAGTAATTCTTTGTTAATTTTTTTCATTTTAATTGAATGGATATTTGCTTTAACTGATGAATGGTGTACCAGATGAATCAGCTGGTTTGATTAGACCGAAAATATTGTCGATAGCTAACAAACAAATTGTTCGGTTCATTCAAAGACATAGTGCTCAAAAATAATATTAGATTAATTGAACGAATCGATTTGGTTGAATGAACAAAATATTTCACTGAACTAACCAAATACGATCGACCAAACACTTTCATTGAAAAAAAAAAAATTAATTTATTCAACTTGTAAAATAAACCAAATTGGATCAACTCGATCACATTTTTGCTAATCGATGCTTGTCTCAAATTAACCAAAATTTTCTCTGAATGTGGGGGTACCGTATCAAAAAACATGGTAGAGTCTCTCGCTGTGCAAAAAAAAACATGCTTTTTTCCCATGCACCGTGCGAGACTCGACCGAGTATTCACAAGCGTAATGCGATTTTCGATTTTTTTTTTCCACTCTATATTTCCAAGCCTGTGTCTTGGAGTTGTAACGTCGTATTATCAGAATATACATATCAACTAAATGGCGTTATCGCACAATCTTTCCTTTCCTTCCGAAACAAAATAAACTTTCAATCGTTCGAATCGCACTTTTTTCTTGTCGAACACACACAAAAATTCAATTTTTCCTCAATACGACACCTACGATTTTTTTTTCAAATTTCGAGGGAATATTTTGAGAGATCACGTCGTTTTATTCAAATGATTGCCAATGATCGTGCTGACTAACAATGAATCTTATTGGATCTCCTTCGTCTTCGTAGCCAAAATATGGCTTTTATCAGCAGTATAAATATTTTGAAAACTCAATTTTCGCAATCCAGCAATAAAATTAAAAATTCAACCCCATTGAGTCATTCAAGCATTCGTCATATGCTTTGGGGCTGAATGCATGAATGAATATTTTGGGTAACAATTGAAATCATTTTTCCGAGTTTCAAATAATTCATTTTGCTGTCCTAAAACCTTTATCCAGCTGTTCTGCTCTTCGTAAGGGTTTGCTGGTAGGAACCTTCTATTTTTCATAGAATTCTAGTCAGACGATTCACGCTCAGTGACAGAATTTCTGATCCAACGATACCAGCGTTGCTAAGCATTCTCACAAATTCATTGTTTTCGATCCAAATTACATTTTCGTCTGAATATGATCTAACATTAGAGCCAATCGGTGCTAAATACAGTATTTTCGTACTCGATGAAATGAGACTATATTATCTGTTCTAGACTTTGGTAATATGATTGGTTACATTTTCTCATTCATAGGAGGTAAAATTTGATTATTGTGATGCTGTGAAGCGAATCCCTGTCTTGATTGCTCGTAATTTTTTCTCGCGTCTTACGTCTTACGTGACGAATCGCACCCTGATCCTTCGAGACTTGAACAACCTTCTCAAATGGTATGAACCTCTGCTGCATATATTCTCTACGGATGCCCCTCGGAGCCAGATTTCTCACGGTATAAACTGCGGAGCACCACGAAGCTTGCTTGAACGTTGAACTTTGAATACCGATTCAAAGATTCTTAAGCTAACATTTTTAACGGTTGCAGTGATTTTTTTAGACGAAAAACTAGTCGAAGAGGATGCGAGGGACTTAACGACGTTCCTTTCAGACTTTTTTTTTTTTATTTGTTTTTTTACTTTTTTGTTCTCTCATCTGAAATTCGTTGAAAGGAAACGAATGCATTCCTGAGAAGACCCATGGAGGGTCATGAGTCAAAGGTCAAACCGTGTGAGATCCCTCGCTTCTCACGTAGTTACTATACATCTGATATTCACGCGAATCGCGTTGTACCCTTAACGAGATTTTTTACTTTCTCACCTTAGCAAAGCGATAATGGATATATGAATGGGACATGATATCCGTAATCCCACGTTACATTAGTGGCGGTGGATCGTCGTTTGACAAATAAATCCATCTCATTACAAGTCGGCAAGGATTTTTCACGTGGGTGTGAAATTCATGTCTCATTATTCGTTAAGGAAAGCCAGCTTCTTTAACAAGAACAGGGTCATGCTTTATATGGTGATAAAAATTCTTTAGCTAATCAACCGTCGAAATACGAAAATATAATTTCACCATCATTTCAAAGTGTGTTTTGAAGCTACGACATTTTATAAGTTTATTACCCTGCGAGGGTTGTCATTAAAATTCATTCCTAGACAAGAAGAAAGAAACTGACTAATTCAATGGCGATTTGTAATTTTTACGCAAAACTGATTCGGAGTGAAGGATAGACCACGGTGCATCCTGGACGCCGCGTGGTCAGATAGGTTGACCTCATCGGGGTAGTTGCAGCTCAGTAATTCAAAGAAAACCTTAGCGTTGCACCTCTTTCCTAATTATGCTATCCTGTGACTCGAAGCGCCACGTACCTCCGCCGTTTTCCCACGCGCCTTCGTTGAGTTCTCACGCGCATCCGTCCATCCGCCCGTCCATCTGACGCGTGAGAAAAAATTGTCCCACGAGTCCCACGATAAATGGTGATAGGTACTTATATTGCTTATTGGCATCTATGACGTCGTGAAGCAGAATATAGTGACTTCTTAAGCTAGCATGAGGTCCTGACCAAGCGAGGTACTATTTTCTCACATACCAAAGGGACTCTCCCACGGTTCGGGCTAACTCACGATAAGATCCCGTGGGAAAGAGGAATTTCAACGCTCGAACGTCAATCGGGACGGGACAAGATTTTTTAATCTCTTCTCAGCTTCTAGTCGGAATCGAATTTCTTACCTCTTATTACTCGCCACGGTGTTTACACGTCCAAACATCTACGAAACCATGTTCGAATATGCATATGTTCTCTATTGCAATTTATCAACTTATTTCGAATTAGATCTTGTCACCTTGAGTAGTTGTTTAGGAGGTAATCTAAAAAAAAAAAAAACCATTGAAAGATACCCGTACTATAGAAAAGTCTTGAAACGTCTATCGCGAGATAAACTAATGCATCGCAAGAGAAATGTACTAATAAAAGAGTCCATCTCTCAGTAAATTTCGGGCGATTTGAATGGGCAACAAAAGCGATAGACGATTTTCATTATTTACTCAAACCACATGCCTAGATTTTTGGGAATTTTTTTCTATACGTTTGTTGCAATTAGATGGAGTCTCCATTTCTCCAGGTAGAAAATATTTAATTTTCAGATGGCCAGAACATGTGGCATTATCTCTGCACATTCCTGAGGATCAGGTATCAATATCAAGTTACTCGTATAATCGACGTACAGTGCAGTATTTACAATATCAATGTGTTGACAAAAAATACAAAATTAAAAAAAAAAATGACTCGATTCAGTGGAAAATTAAATACCAGAAGTAACGAATGTGAAACGAGGCGGTCAGTTCAGGTTATGTTACGCAACAGGAATCCAGTCGGTAGTAATTCGAAAAATTCTCACGGATTCCCGGGAGTTTCTACGCGGTCTTAACCGCCATCGAGTAAATAGAGTCAACGGGCTTAGGCGTGGGAGAATTTCTCATAGGGGGCAAAAATTGATCTCGTTTGGTAGCAGGCGTCCAAGCAACCGAAGAAGTAGTTCAGTCGTTCCAACTTCCGAACGTCGGGTTCCCACGGGAATATCCCATCGTTTAGTATTACTCTTCGTAACCCCTCAGATTTTTCGTTCCCACAATTGCTTCAGTCTTCTTCTTCAACTCCGAAGAAAATTAATTCCCACTACGATTAGGAGACAAGTAAGCCTTGGGAAGTCATCCAGCTACGTTCATCGATACATTCCTTCCCTTATTATAGTTTCCCAGGTAGCACACTTACCCAGACGCCGGACTGTCATTGGCATTGATATAGTCGTAATTTTGTCACAAGCCGAAAATATCGACTAATCGTTGCAAAAAAAAAAAAAAAATAACATCAAACGGATGGCATTTTGTGGATGCCGGTCAATCGTCGAAACCTGAGCCAAAAATTGACTCTTAGTATGCTCGACATCCACGAATGTCCTCTAAAATGTCAGATTGAAGGCAAATTGCTTAAACAACTAGACGTCGTCTTATAATTAACGTGGAGAGTCAATGAAAAATGATTGTCAAAAGTAACGCATGGACCATCGGTTACCAGAATCTCGAATGTACAATCGACCTGAGGTTGACATGCAGTTACGATTTTGTCATTTAACCCGCGAAAGGCTTTATTATTAGCCCGCTTGCAGATGAGTTTCTTCTTATTTCGACTGTTTACCGTCATCTGAAACCCTAATAGCGGTTGACGTCAACCGTTGCCTGTAACATGAGATTTCAGAGGAAATTTGCATGGTTTCAGTCAGCGTATAATGAACTATTGACTCGTATCATGCCTATTGCTATTTGGCATGAAAAAATGTCTAGTTAATTTTCTGCCGACATTAGGCAAGTGAAGAGAGAGAGAGAGAGAGAGAGTCGACAGTATGTTACTTGGAATTGCACACTCTTCTTTAATTTCTTATATCTGCAACCGATTTTGATGCTGGGTCCGAATAAATTGTTCACAGCTAACATAAGCCTAAGAAAAAAATGTGGGTCTCATATTGATTTGACACAGAGTAGTGTATGGTGAATTCACGGGTTCCTGTAGCTTCGAATCAGCCGTTTTTAAAGGGCGGGTAAAAGGGACCTATTATTTGCTTTACTATCGGGACTTGGATGCAACCCTGGTATCATAGAGGACATATTCAGCCCCGCAGCTCTGGGCCTTCTCACGCTTGTCTACCACCAATAACCTCGTCAGCGTAGCCAGCGACTGTCGCATTCCTCTAATCCAATCTTGTTATTTTTTTGTATAGTATTTTCTTTTTTTTTTTCTCCTTGTATACATTTAGTGGCGTGAGAAAATATCCTGGGAAACGAACGCAGACTGTCCTGATCACAAGGACCGTCCAAGCTATTTCCTCATATTTTCAACCGCTAAGGGACCATGTGCGCGGTCCGAATCATTTTACTATCAAATCATCATATATTATGCCGATATAAAGTCATGGCTAATTAATCGAAGCCGAAATACCAATCAAGGTATATAATAGGTATTTGACCAGAAAAATTACAAATCAAAAATTGAACCGAGTGTCTGACGTGAAACAAAGTATGGTTCCGATGAGACCCATGAAAAACATTTCTGCTGTCTTCATTTCTTATCGTATCCGTAATCTTGATTCTTGTCCTATATTCACATTGAAACCTTCATCGTGTTATACCTCGAAATCGGAATAGAAGTATTTTACCACTAGAGCACCATCACAGCCTCTATGAAACCCTGATAGCACACGGGTCAAACTCAACCCTAAATCTTTAGGTCTTCTCACGGTTTTCGTTCGGCCATCTAATCTCTTCTTTTTTTTTTGTAACCCGGCAGCTTTGGAACCTCAAAGAACCTCGTACCTTCCCACGTTTCAATATTTTGGGACGCAGACCGATAGTCGGTCCCTTTGGTTAACCCTGAGGTTATGTTAGGGTCACCAGCCACAGCCACACCCTCTGACGCCCTCCTCCACTTGCACGCACAACCTGCACTCTCATGAGAACCATTCTGAGAACGAATATCCACCGATACATTTTATAGGTGAACAGGCAAACTTTTTCCTTCTGAGAAATGATGTTATACCGCTCCCAAATATGGAACCAAAATCACCCACATTCGTTGGCCCTGAAAATTGGAATAGCCTCTGTATTGAACAATAAATTAGCAATTTGGGAGAATTCAAAATCGACTGAGATCCTTGGAAAAATGTTCGGTTCAGCTGATGCTGAGACATCTAAGTCCTTGAGTGTATGTTTTCATTATTTTCCAATAATTTTTTTGGAACATACCCCGAGGGCCAAGTCGAAAGCAGATCAGAAGAATCAGACCCCAACGCCAAAGAGTCTTATTATTTCTTACGTAATATCTCAATTTTCAATCAGCAAAAAGTGCTTGGAAGGATGTCACTCGGTTAGAAATTCTTCGAGCATTCCGACGAGTTTTACCGAGGTCTCTGAGATTTTATCTTGAGGAGATATCTTACATTGAAGACAGGCGTCATTTCCAATTAGGCAAATTGTAAAAAAAAAAAAAACAAAGACGGAGAACTGTAGTTGCCATATTGTTCTGTTACCATACTTTTCATCAACCCACAAAGACCATGTAAAATGTAATTACTGGAAATAGTATCGAGTATGATCAGAAAATTACAGAATGGAAACATCCCTGGTCATTCTTCATCAGCAGCTGAGATGCGTTTATTATCCATATGTTCAACTCATATCATCGATGTATATCATATAACCATAACTTACACCAGTCAAGATGTTTGACTTAATCTTTGACTGTGCCTCTGCCGTCTCGTCATACTGCGGGTGCCTTAGCTTTATGTCATTCTTCCTTCTATATCAATCATCTTGGCCCCAGATTGACATCAGGTTCGAATCGTATCACATTTTCAAACACACACATTGATTTTAGAGAAGGGGCATTTAAATACAGGGTAAGGACAGCTTAATTTCGAGCCTTTGGTGACCTTTGACCCTTTAGTGAAGGAGCGGAACAGTGCATGTGACAACTCCATCATTAAACATCGATGTATATCTACCTCCATTCAGCTTCCTTCTACTCCGATCAACTTCTTATTCTCCCATCAAAATAAATTCAATGTAACCTTTTTTCATACCTATTACAGGCACCCATATCTACGTGAATTTAGGACTTGCAGGGGATGAGGAAAAGGGGACTTGCAGGATGCAAAAAGGATTTAGATCATGTTATGATGTACTGCGTAGGTACCAAATCGGAACCAAATTTTTTATTACGCATTTTTTTAACTTTATATGAAGTTTTATCATATTATATTAATAGTGTCTTCAAAAATAACATTATCGGATGATTGATGACAAAAATGTTGACAGATTCTCATGAGGAAATTATAATTCAAGGAGGTGGGACTCCAATTGAAATCGGTACTTATGAGATTAATTTTATTCCAAACTTAAAAATTCCCTAGAAAATGCTCATCAACCTTAGGAACACTGCCGATGATCAGCGGTCCCAGATGATCCGAACGTTCACGGAAATTGTCGAAGTGAGCAAGCAGCCCCACGGCATACGGCAATACTGCAACTTGGGTATAAAAGAGTGAGCATGGCTCGATCCGAAACACTGTTCGCCACTCTCGCTTACGAGATAGAATTATCGTAAAATTCAGTATTGACATTGAATTGGATATTTGGACTTTGAAAATTTTGGACGTAAAGAGCGGCAAAAACTGAGCAAAGGAACTTCCAAAGCTACTTAGTATTCGTCAGTGAATCATTTTCTTATATTTAAGGTGGTTCCCTGCCCAATTCGACCTGTCATAAAAACATTGGGCTGAACAGTGCGATTGAACGCAACATCTCTAACCGGGAACCGAAAATGGGAAAAAGGGCTCTGTGGCGCAAATTTATTGGCGATTTCGAACACGTAGGTCCCTAAAAATATTCGTTTCACGCTAAAATAGAGAAATCGCGTTAGGAATAACCTTTTCTTTAGTTCTATCTCATAAGTAAGAGTTTATTCCTTACGCCATTTCTCTATTTTAGCGCGAAACGAACATTTTTAGGGACCTACGTGTTCGAAATCGTCAATAGAATTGCGATACAGATCTCCTTTTCCCGTTTTCGATTCCCGGTTAGAGATATTCCGTTAATTAGCACCGTTCAGTCCAATGTTTTTAGAACAGGTCGAATTGGGTACCATCTTAAGGGCGTTCATTAGTCAGAAAGTGCTTTTCGGGTTTCCGCGCGACAGAGAGGAGAGAGAGACAGCACATGGGACAGCGTAAACGAATGACAGAGACGGTCGTTTGCCCCGTCTCTCATAGTGCCAATTTGATACGCTGTTCAGCGCGTTTTTTTTTTTTTTGTCGACTATTCTCGGTAGTTATTCATGTGATTGGTCTTGAATAAAGACAAAGGATGTTGCTGGGAAATGTAAATCACGGGGAAATTTCTCAAAATGTTACAACAAAAAAAATTCTCATTGCTGTACTTTGTCGCAAAGATATTTCACTTTCGAGATTGTTTATCGCGAAATGATTCTGAAATTCAATATTCGCCGAAAGAGTTTGCAGCGATCCATCCTTCGTCTGTAAAATGATTCCTAAAAAATTTCAATATTTTGAAGAATGAGGAAGTGAAAAGAAAAATCAAAAGAGGCTGCACGCGCGCGCTCAAACAGCCATAATCAACCAATTGATAATGAATGAGTGATGATATTTATACAGTAGATTCTTTGCCAAAAAAAAAAAAAAAATTAGATGGTGTTTACTCCTAAAAATAAATAAAATAAATGAAAAAACAAGTAAACTATAAAATCAGACTTCCATCATAATTTTCAAACGTTCCAGAAGTTTATTAATTTATCATATCTTTAATGTACTGGATGCCCCCATATACCGAGATTCAGGGGTCATATAAAAATGCCTATTGCCTAAGCCGTCGCCTAAGTCAGACAAGATAGCAAACGTCAGAAAGGTTAGGGCCCAACTAAACTCAGCGTTTAGAACCATCAGGCAACCATGAACGGCGAACGGATGAGCTCGAAGATCTGATTCAGCCTAGAGCGATGTAGATACCTACTGCTCTTCCAGCTTATACCGACTAAAACATCTCGTTTACAGATACTTTTCGAATATGCATAATTACGAAAAAAAAAAGACAACAGCCAGCTATTAGGGTGTCTGGAAAAGAATCTATGTTTCATTTTTTTTTACTTCCACCACTTTAAACGCTAGGTTTTGACACAAAACAAATCCTCCTATAAAATGAGCTCTATAGTTCCAAGCTTTCGATTTACCAAGCCTTCGATTACCAACTTTGATACAAAGTAGTCTAATTTTTACAATTTAGGTACACCATAATCGATCCGTCATTCAGAACTTCTGTAATGTAGTTCTGTAAGCCGAGGAACTTCGGCCAATTTGAACTGTACAACTTGGTCAAGTAATCACGATTTGGATCAATTATGAGCATTTGGCTCGATTCCTACTGGTTTATGATCTGGCCAGATAAAAAGAGGTACAGTAAAAACAGAGGGTGACAAGCTGACAAACTATTACCTACATGCGGACATGCGTGGCCTGGGAATCACGCGTGTTTCCCATACCCAGCCGCTACAACACCTCCTATTTCTCATCAAAAGTGTGTGTTCGAATGGAATGTTCCCTAACTGATCGTGAGAATTGTCCTTGTCGGCGAAACGCCTCTCACAGATTTTGGTCTCCGTGGTTTTAGGTATAGGACCGACTTTAGAAGTCCAGGTTTGGAATTAGCTGCGTAATTACGTGGAAGGACTCAGATTTAATTAGCGAGCCGGGGGTGTATTCATGACCCTTCCTCTGCAATGATGAAGGAAGTTACTTCTGAGAAATAAATGACCGGTTTTCCCTTTTCATACCGTAATTTTTGGCCAAAGTACTTAACCGTGTTTCGCATGATCTACATTGTTAAATTACCTATCGTTAGTCCCTGGGTAAAAAGTCGTCCTTTGAGTTCGTCGAGGTGCGTTATTATGATGGGTACGACATCGTTTATTTAACGACTATGTATTATATCACAAAACAGCAAACTCGGTATTTCCTAATTCCATGAAACTCAAACTCAAACTTCTGACGTACAATAGGTGGCAGATTCCGGACCAGGATTTTTTCACTCTGTTAGTTGAAATTTAAATATCTGATCATCATCGCATCGATTTCAAAGCGTGGACTACAACTCGTCGTCGGAACTGCGCCGGCGCTAAGCCTAAAAACAATCAATCATTTTGCCGATGAAACCGTGTTTAGTCTGGCCAGGGTAACACGCCTGGAAGAGGTGTTCCTAAACTTGTGGCCGTTCGATACTACGATAGCGTGCACGCCACCGTTTCTTTTCAGCAAACTGCTTGTGGCCCTGGGATAGGCCGGCTTCTTCATTATACGACGCGAAGAAACAGGTTTAGAATTTGCTATCGACGGAGTAGGCGCACACGAACGTACAGCCAAAGTTCCCAGGCAACGACCGACGGGACGTTCTAGCAATCATCACACCCGAGTTCGAATAAAAATTATAGTTTTATCCTACAAGTTCTCACTGAAGACTTGGATGCACAAACTAGAATTTGAGAACAGAATTGTGCATGTAACGAAATTCTGAAACTTAGAGTTATGTCCGTTTCGAGCAAGTGTGGGCAAAAACTAGATTTTTGACATTCTTGTTTGGATCTTTAGATCCTAAAATTCAGGGAGGCTTCCATAGTTATTCAATCTTTATTAAAATGTTTTGTGAACTAGTTAAAGAATAAATGACAAGTTCTGCTCTGAACACCTCTGATCACTTCCTGCAACCCCCGACTATAACGAAACCCGTAAAGTCTCTTGGTCGATCGTGGAACCATTGACGAAGATTGGGCAATTCCTTGCTTCGTCCTCCACTACTTTCTCTCAGCCTGTTCTCCTGCTTACGTATAACCGAATGCGCCACTTGCCCGGACGCCCAATCGTCCAACCGCAACCTCAACCTACTTTCGGGTGTAATGCCTCCTCCGGTGCTATATTCTCCTAGCAAGTTACTTATTAATTTAGATTATGTCGTGTAAGAGCTAATTGCTTGGCGAACATGGGTTACTTGACACGTGAAACTGACAAAGGCTGAAATGTGAATCGTCCTCGCGATTATATTCAGTTATCCGTTGAATAGTGTCAGACTCGTCGGAGAGAATCTTTCGCGACCACGCGGCTAATTAAATGATATTCAACAAAGCCTGGATAAATTAATCTGCATGTCACCTGTGAATCGCAATCTAATATTAAATAGATAATCATTAGGTGATAGCATTAAAAAAATGATGTCCTAGTAAACATAGATCATGGCGAAAGTGGGAAAGTCACACGTCAATGTCATTCTCTATCATAGTGAATGTCGAATTCCTCTTAGCTATTGATAAAATTTATGTATATACGACCAGCGTCGCATTCTTAAATAAAATTCTCCCTTACGTTTGGGTGCCTAGCTCTTAGCTAGGAGAAATTCTGGTCTGGCCACGAGCAGCACCTTCCTGTTCTCCTAGTAAAGTGATACACTTTATTGGACTTCTTCAGATTGGAATGTGGCGTCAATTACAGTATCCCTTGAGTTGCCCGCGAATCCTTACTAAAATACTTGGAACAAGCATAACTTCCTGTTACCAAAAATGATCCAATCCGTCAGTAAAGATGTGACGCGTATTACTGACCTTGTATGATACTGGCTAACGATTAGCAAATTAAAATGACGACCGACCAACTTCACTTTCATGATACTCTGGTAGTTTGACTATGCTCAACTGCCAAGTGTCGCTCAAGCATTGTCAGCAATTCACTTGTTGCAAAATAACTAAGATTCCTGCACGTGGTCGTTCTCTAAATCTATACACGTACAAGCTTTTGACAAGTGACTGACGTACTGACAACTACGAATTAATTATCCCGCTCTAAATTGAGTTGTTGTACTTCAAACTTTGCCATTCTTCTCTTTCCTGGGATCCTATTAGAAAAGGAAGCATTCAAAGACCGCGATGGACGGACATAACGGATACCCCTGCCTTCTCCGAGGCCACGATTCACGATAAATTTATATGATCTTTGTATATAAATTTATTAACGCTGCATCATACGCCTTATTTAATGCCATCTATGTTTTTATACTCTGTATCATATCATGAGTATAATAACTGTAACTAGGCATTACAAATCTTTCGTTCAAAACACTAATGATTTTAACCACACCACTAGTACTTTAGAATTAGATAAACTATGTTCTCGTCAAACAATGAATGTGGCTTTATATATTAAAAATATCCCATAAACTAGCTCAACACTTATATTCCATGTATAGAATGAAGTTTTTTTCATCGAAATCTTGCTTGAATATAAAAGACATTCATCACCAGATCAATCAGCATCGGTTATATGTACGCTACTCGGCGAGACATTAGATGCTTAGAGCTAGGCATAACGCTTCTTTGACGGCAGTATATATTTTTATTTGTCGACACGATACCAGGCAACGTTTGTACGTAACAAAAAGAGTCAAACAACTTCAATCTTCGTACCGGCAGCCATTTGAGGGACTCCTGCCTCTTCTACATCCCTGATGCAGCCACCAACCAGGCCCATTTTTTCCAACGAGTCCCTAAAATTAGACTCTGGTCGAACAACAGGCACAGAGACTAATAATGTCTAGTCGTTTCTGAAGGGAAACCTGCCAAACCTGTTACTATCCTAGTACCACTTGAACTCTGGACTCGCCGCCAGCGCATCGAATAAGAACCAGTTGAGTCGTACGGGCACACTGACATCCGGTTTGTGGGTCCGTCCACCCACCATAGCGGTCCTAGTTGCCTAGTAGAAAAATAGCCGTATTATCGATTTTTTCTAATCATGATCTTCGACCAGGGCAGACATAACCTCCGAGGTTGGTATGACGCCCTGGTTGATGTCTCCGATTAATTTACATATCTGGGCCAAGCTGTAATGTCTATGAGCGTAAGTTGAAGACGTGACGTGACAGTGTACAACACACCGTAACCCTCGTGCGTAGTACGAATACCACCAAGAGTCGTGACCACTAACCGCAATGATAACTGCATTAGATCTTTGTCACTCAGTTATTTGATGAAATGTGACGTTGAGTCTTGGAAAATTTCCCGGCATCCTCACATCACGATTTTTACATTATAAAAATTATATTTATAGTCTAATAGGATTAATTTAACATTAGAACTGTTATTGAACAATCACAACAGTGGATTCTATTTGTGATTTGACCTGTAATTCTTCATTTAGATACAATAGTAGTTTTTTTTATCAAGGGCGTAAATCCTACGCCCGAGATGCAAACATTTTTTTTTGATGCAGTGGGCGGAAAATTCGTAGAAAATTCTTGCAATATATACGAATAATACAAATAATAATCATACACCGATCATTGCAATGTTTAGGGTGGCTATGGGTTAGAGCAAGCGGGTTCAGGGGCGCGGGAACTTGAAACAAATAACTTGAAACAAATATTATTAAAATTGAAATAGAAAAAAATTAATTTATGGCAGTATAATAGAAATTATCGTCTTGCATTCATTCTACATTATCATCATCAACAATTAACATAATAAATGATCGTTAATTACTTTTTTTCACTTTCATGGCTGCTTCTTGGATTTCAAATAGAATTTTTTGATGTAGTAGGTGGAAAATGCTGTACTAGATTGCATAGATTGATAATAAAAAATAAAAAAAACTCCATTTCATAAAACCAAATCTATAATATGAGTACGTATTTTGATTTGAAATAAACTCTGTGTAGCGAAGTTTTGTGTAGTATCACTCCGAAACTACTCGTTTTCGTGAAAAATAATGATTTCCAAAAACTTTTCTTTTACGACCCCGGAGGCGTAAAATGCCTATTTTATGCCCACTGCATCAAAAAATAATTTTTATTGCTATGTACACGTGAAACGATGTCGAAGTGATCACACGAAAAGAAAAAAAAAAAACAAGATTCAAGCATATCTATTATTCCTAATAGATCAATAATATATTTCATAAAATCAGAATTTGCAGACTGCTACACGTTTAGGCAAACTATAAAAAATTCTTCAAAGATTTAATTCCGTCCTGTCCTAATCGATTGAATAATATATATTCAAGCGAGACTGGTAGACAACGTTTAACGAACTATTACCGCAATGACAATCGATATAGCTGCCCCAAATCGCTGATTGACGGACAGAATATTGAATTATACATCAGTATGGTAATCTGCGTGGGTCTCAGTGAAGTCAAATCTTTGTTCGTTGGTATCATGCTTCAGAATTATTCCACGATCCTCATATCGGGCTGTTTTTTTATCATCTATTATAAACAATAATTTAATCAACATTGTTTGGATTCTCAGAAAGTACGATCGTGTTTATAAAACACCTATTCTTCGGTAATTTTCAATCCTAAAAAAAGCATACTGGGGCCCAGCTATTCTTAGGGTTTGAAATTTCCGAAACTGTTTGTAAAATCAGCTCATCTTGCATATAAGATACCTCGATTGAATTTTTCTGATAAAACTCATTTCGCATAAACTAAAGTGATATAGCAAGCATTACCTGCCGGGGTAATGCATTATTCACAAAATTTGATTTTGCAACTCCAACTGTCCAATCCTTTCCGTGGTTGAATACGAGTTACTATCGATTTTCCTTCGCTCAATACAATACTACTAGCTAAGCCCAGATGGTTGTACAACTATTTATACGTGCCGAGTGCCTCAACGTGTCAACGACCTACTTGGATAGTTGCGACAGACATACCAGAGAGAGGGAAAGAGAGAGAGCGACTTCTTGCATTGCGCTTCACTATGACGTTATACGAGCATTGCGCAATGCAAAGGGCCATAAGGTGACCCTAAAGCCTAAACTTGAGAACCACTACGAGACTCATATGATCGCCTGTTCCCAAAACCAACGAAACTCAGACCCTACAAAGGATAAGGACAAGAATAAGGGTCCATCGTCGTATCGGAGGGGAAAACCTTACAGTTTGTCGGCCCTTCGTAGTCTTAGTCGTGGAGGGGAACTGACCAACGGTCAATGCAGAGACCAGATCGCTACAGCAAACCAATCAACTCTCATGCTAGCCTGATCTTTGGTCAAACCAAAATATCCGTCGAACAAAGACTTGTTAAAATTCCAATTTTTCATATGCCTCACACCCTTCTATTATACTTCCTCCACTTTCCTCTGTTTAAACAAGTGCGAATTATCTTTCTCAGCAGCCGTTTCATCTTTTGGCAACCAAGCCAAAGGGAATATCCGATCATTGTTTGCATAATCATTTCGCATCGTTGTGTATCTGACACGCCCGAAAAATTTCGAAAAAAAAACATGTGCGTATTCTTTAAGCAATTCGCTCGATAACTAACAATTTTCGAAATGAAACTCCGACGAGAAACTATTTCAAAAGAGCGATTCATATTGTATCACGGCTCGTGTAATCGCGCGAGACATAGGTCATGTGTATATGACGAATAATAGTTGGGAATATGTATCTAGGTATAAGAATGATTGAATGCATTACAAAGTAATCTAATTCACGTCACACTATGTTTTCACTTTTAATTCTTTTGCAAATTGGAGGAATAGAATGTAATGTTATTATTTCGGTAATAACTAAGCAAAGAGTTTGATATGTCAAAGTATAGAGCGATTCGTAACACTTTATACATTGTCCATGTGAATACTCGGATAACATGAACTTTTTTCAACTTGATTTCTATCGACAGGTCATCAGCTGACGGTGTTCAATAGCCAAGCAACTATCCAAATCGGTGGACGTTGGAATCGTAGCAAAGGTAGAGTCGAACGACCATTCCTGGGTGTTGTATCTGGTATAGTAGTAAACGGAGCTCGAATCCTGGAGCTGACCGCTGCCAGGGATCCAAGAACCGCAACGAGAGGAGATGTGCAGCTTTTACCAGCAGGAAGTCTTTTAGACCGAGCTGCTCCGTTGCAAAGAATGCAACAGGTGAGTACAAAGATTTGATCATGCAACGAATTCGCTCTCCAAAATATCTAATTCTTATATATTTGAGCTTCTTTATCGTGAGAACATATTTCTGTCTTCAGACTCCAGCATCTGGATTTCCGGGAGTAGTAGATGATCTAATTTTCTCTGGTGCGGGAAGCGGATGTGCCGGTGACGATGAAGACGAGGAATGTTCGCCAATATTCGAATCTGGTACGGGTAAGTGTAAGTAATATCTCGAGGAATATCTCGTTGACAAATTCGAATCGTAAATTTCACTCTGTTATCGTATGAGAAAAATACTGTACGATGATATCAATTTCTAATTCAAACACTACTTATCGTTAGACACGTGGCTCCTAGACAGTTTGATACGCTACTGAGATTTCCGCGCTTGCGTAAAATACGGATAATAATATTTATTTTTTAATAAATAAATTCAAAAAATAACCTTTTAAACTTTGCAAAGAAATGAACAATTAGGTTTACTACAATATCAATTCAGTAAATTTTTCTCTAAATTTAACCATTCGGAATTTATTTACGATTTCTTAAACGCACAAGTTTCTCGCAAGCGGTAAATTCCGAACCCGGTTCGTATATAAGCTCGCTACAACGTCGAATCAGTTGTGTAGTATGAAAGGAGAGACGTTTAGCACTCCCCTAGACAAGGATGGAACACATATAACTGGTAAGGCACTGCCACTAAGGTGGCTCTTACCACATTTTTTTTTTTTTGTATTTTGTTTTATAACAACGTTCACGAATAATACATTGATATAATTCCCCATTGAATACGACTCGGATCGATTCCGATTCGTAACGCATATTTGATTACCTTCTCAAGAGTACAAAGGAATATTTTCGGTATTGATTACCTTGAGATATAAATAAACGATTCAATAATTACAAGGTCCTAAGGGGAACAATGAAGATTCCAAACAAACTTTCATATAGATGAAAAATAAAAGATATAATTGTCGGTTCAGCATCGGTTCAGCATCAAAACATTTATTGATTAATTTCTACAACAATGTATGTCAGCAAAGTTAAACAAAACTTGTATTTGAGTGTGTATCGATGCAATACATGTACACGACGTTTGTTTCATAACACACAAAGCTGTTCCAATATAAAAATAACTCGCTACAAATTGCAGATTAATATTCTCATTTAACTGTAGAGCCACCCGGTTTAACGTAAACAAGTTTATTCCCAGAATATTATTATGCACGAGAATACGCTCTTTCGTTATACACGCCGGGTGCACACGTGTGTGGATACATATGTTCATGCATAATGTCGTCGGTGCTCAGTAGGTGCGGGCGGTCCAACCTGATCTAACCTTACCCAACCTCATCCCGCCTTACTCAACCTCATCCAACATTACCCAGCTTTACCGACGTCGACGGCGCCACCCCGCATCGTTCCTGCTCGCCTGGTTGTATCTTCAATTCATTTGCATATTTCGGATCGTTTGGGATAATTCAGTGATCCAGTAGAGTTTGCCCTTGGGTCTTGTTCTATTCATCCTTTTATCCTTTCTTTCGCTTCGTTATTTGTTCTCCTCTTGATCCGTTAGAGACACCTTCTCGATCGAGATGGTCTCCTGGTACGAAATCTTCTCCAACTGACTAAAAACTTATTTCTGATCATCACCATTATCAGACTGAACCAGTAAATACTACGCGGTCGATAGATGCGACAAGAGAGTTGTTGCGTTAACATTTTGTTATATAAAATATTCATAAATATTTAAAAATTATGCTTAAATATGTAGATTCAAAATTTGAGATATACCGAGAACCTGCTCTCCACGCCTATCCTCTAAAACTATGCTTACGCATTCTGATATTTTCAAGTCAATTTTACCACACTTTTCATGTTGTAATTCGTCCCTGGTTTCACGTGTCATTTTATACCTGGGGTAAACCCAGTTACGTCAACTGCTGGAACACGCACTTTGTGCAAGGTACGCATTAGCTATTAATTGCCGTTTTATCCTCGAATAAAATCATACGACCTCTGATATTGCACGCTATATCCGGACGGCTATGTTTAGCGGATTAATTTGACCCAGGTGATGTCAGAGGTCTCCTATAATTATAACTAGGGGCGCCAACGACAACGCGATATCAAGGGGTTTAAATTTCAACTTTCAGATGATTTGATAACACCTGTCTACGTCGCGCCAACGAGGTCACCTGTAACTCTGAAACCGAACGGTTATAAACCAAGTCAGGAACGTCCATCATGCGACGACGAGGAAGATTGTGAAGATGGCTCTGGGGATCCTGGTACGACGGAGGAAATATTTGTCACTGCAGCCACAGGTGCGTTTTCTCTTCCAGATAGAAAAAAAAAAAAAAAATGTCCTGGTAAAAATATGACTCGGTTCTCTTCGGGATTTGACATGGGTTACATATCCTGAGTAGGATCCCCCTTTGCCTGTAAATTCACACAAATACTTTGACGAGATTCCATGAGAGAATATGGGTTGACGTGGGTTCCTATGAGCACTCATATGAACCTTTTGAGAAGGTCTTCCATTTTCCCGAGGGTAACGGCTTATGTGTTTTCACTTTGTCTCCTCTTGTGATGAGCCAAGCTCAACAGAAGATTAATGTTATATTCGCGTCTTGCGAGGGAAATTACTCTCTGCCAAAGTTACAATATTTTGAAAATATTTCAACTTGGAATTCAACGATTAGCTATCCCAATACGTTACGTGATTTCTCATGTTCGTGATTGTACTTGAAGTGTACTCAATTTTTATCTGAAACGTGCCCTTTGTTGCACTTTTCGGCCTCCTTCACTCTCTTTGAACCTATACACTACTGGTATTGATCCCATCTATACGCTTCCCGGTCTTCTCTGACGTGATATTTTCTCTAGTGAAGCGATTAACGTATTCCCAAAACCTGAATATCTCATTAGTATTATGTCAGACTACACAGAACCTTGCTTCTAGCAAATTGTCGTTTATTTATTTATTCATTTATCTATTTAGGAAGGAAAAGAAATGCCTAACAAGTAAACCCAGAATAGAGCAGAGATAGAGAGAGAGAGAAAACATATTTGATATTTATTAAAGATAATCAAATTTTATAGACAGTAATATGAAAAATCATTAATACAAGACACAGTTCTTGTCATTATCACTCCGATTCCTATATGACTTTTCGACGGTTCCAAAATCAAGCGTCAGTGCACATGTTATATTCACCATTTCGCAAGCCCGAATTCTTCCCGCTCCATTCGCTGTAATTAGAATCATTCAGAACAGTAGAAGTCGAGGCAGACAACCCCTCCAATGAGCAGAGGGGCTAATCCTATTGACTTCACTTTCAGATTCAAGCGGGGTTTCGTATACGACACAACGGGGTAGCTCCACGAGTCACTCGACCACGCAGACGCTACCAGGGCCCGCGTCAACGCCATCCCGTGGTGGCATAGTCGTCGTCTCCACGCAACACGCTGGCACGACACAATTCAACGCCTCTTCA
Organism: Tenthredo notha; assembly: GCA_914767705.2. NCBI lineage: Eukaryota > Metazoa > Arthropoda > Insecta > Hymenoptera > Tenthredinidae > Tenthredo > Tenthredo notha. The sequence continues at coordinate 7,550,938 of OU611915.1, read as the reverse complement.
ACCGGCGCTGACTCCAGCCATGACAGGTGAGAACAGTTGATGCAAAGTCTTAAGTTTTCTATTATTTTTTGTTTTTTTTTTCACATTGTGTTATTTTTGATCAACGAAAATCTCAACCTAAGTTAACTTGGATGTTTATCCAGTTGAATATACGGATAAGGTTGATTTTGAACTTGACGTACATGTGTGACTTGGTGATATAACTTCATGCGTGAGTGTTGACATACATACAAAGTACAATACAAACGGTATCACATAGTCGTTAACATAAATAAAAGCGGTTCTGCATTATTTTCAATAAAAAGACTCTAAATGTGTTTCAATGATTAATTTTTAACTCTCAACTCGTAAATAATGTTGCGGTGAGAACTTGCTAAAGAAGTATAACCGAAGCATTATGAAAGATAAAGAAAGTGATTGAGATACATAAACCAGAAAAACAAATGGTAAACTGATGAATCTGATAGAATTATCATTCGGGGAATTGAAAAAATGTATGTAGAACGTTATTTGTATTCGAAAAAAATTCTTCGCTGTGATATTTGTTATTGATAAATATTTGGTTTCAACAGTACTGTGACCCATAGAGCAACCAGCTCAACCGGTACCACATCGCAGACAACCACCACGGACATGATGGAACCACCACCACCTCCGCCACCACCGATGTATCCGCCGGTTACATCCTCGCCGAAGAGCAATAACAACAACAAAAATAGAATTAGCTCAGAGGCAGCTGAAAATGCTGCTCTTATAATCGGAATAATTGCTGGAGCGTTAATAGCAATTGTATTAATAATTTTGATCATTCTTAAGTTCAAGAATCGGCCGGAAGCTAGCTACAAGGTTGACGAGAGCAAAAACTTTTGCCAGGATCCAAACGCTGCTCTTTTGGGAGCGGCTGGTTCGGGGCAACCGTTTAACGGAGCTTTGAAAAATGGCGCTAGTGCTAGTAAAAACGGCAGGAAACAGGAACTGAAAGATATCAAGGAATGGTATGTTTAAAGATAACGATTAACTAGGATGAGTGTGGGAAGATTGGACAGCAGCTGAAAGTCAGAAGATGGCAATTTCGCACGCGGATTTTTGAATAGATTGCAGAAAATTTGATTACGTAATGCGCGTGAAGAACGCATTAATGATATTTATATCTAATATATGCTCGAATCTTGTGTTATTTTCTCCAATCGGTGAGTATTATCACATAAGGAGATAACACTTCTTTGTTAAAGAAAAAAAAAATAGAGTTTTATCACACGGCGTTATATTAGGTGACTGTACTAACGAACCGTGGCTCCTTAGGGTAGTAAAATTTCGAAGTTTATTTCTCTTCTCTGAATATCTCACTCCTACAGTAACGGATAATACAGGGTGTTTTCTTTATTAGTTGACCGATAAATTCAGCTAATAAATCGCCGCGATTATTGTATACTTTGATGATAATATCGTAGCAGCTGGATCGTGTTAAACAAAGAATGGATGCAATTAGTATTCGAGACTTCTTGCATCCTAAATACTAATGATTTAAAATATTTGTAATACATTGCCAGATATTATGAACGAATTAAACTGACCCTCGTTCACTGTTACCGGTCACCGCGATCGAAAATAATATGCCGCCATCTTCTTACTAGAGAAAACGCTACAGTGAGCCAAGACTGATTGAGTTGAAAAAAAAAAAATTGGAGATTCAAAATTATGCCCCGCGCTCCTCAGTTGGGGGGGGGGTGGCGTTGGGCGAAAAAACTATGAAATGTCAGATATAACTATATGCGTGAATGTTTTTGAACCGGGATACGTTCTAGTACGTACGAAATAAAATTCTGTCTATACCGAGTCATCGTATTTGCGTAACAATGTATACTGGTATATAATATATATTAATATACGCTCCTAGCAACTGTGTAAAAATAGACAATTTTCCTTGTTAGAAAAATATCTAAGCAGGCGAGTTATGGTTTGAACAAATATCAACCGCAACGATGAAGTCCGCGATCGATGTGTGTAATCACTCATTTATCTGTAGAGATTCGAATGTTACGATCACATTTATTTCACTTTAGTGACAAAATGGCGATACTTTAACAAACGTTGATATTAATTTGTCCTGCATAGTCCTTATACCTATAGGTAATTATTATTGTTGTATAGAAAACATATTTCTTTATATATCTATATGAATTTATTCATATAAATATATACATACGTATGGATATGATATTTATAATATATTATACATACCTATATCAATTGTGTTATACGTGTAAATTGTTTATTGAATTATATAGATTTGAGTAATAAAATCAGCATTGCGAGTCTAGATAACAAGCAAGCATAACATAGTTAATGATAAATTATTTGAAAAAAAATTTAAATAATTAAATAATGATATTAAATAAATTAACGAAGCACCCAAAACTTATCAAATTTATAAATAAAATAAACTAGCATGCAAAATGCAGCTTATACATACACAGGGTGCGAATGCAGTATTGGCAATATATTTAAGAAATATTATCTAAGACTAATCGATTTCATCAAAACGCAACTATAGTATAATGTAAAACTAAGTAGAAAATGAAATTTAGAAAATGGCGGGCTGATTCACTTCGATTCTATATGTAGTACGTTGTAGGCATTACCCAAACGCTTCATTCAATGAGAATTTCAAGCTCATAATTATTCAAGCTATACAGCTAAATGAAATCATCTACCATCACATTAAACCATAGGGCAATTTCTAACAACAATTAGGTACTCTGTTCATCATTCATTTCACATTTTTAAATCTATTTTGAGAAACCGTGATATTAATTCGAAAATTATTATAATAATATGTAGACGTGTCAATATTTTTTCAATCGCTATTACAATTGCTCATGGGCAACTCCATGAATATAGGTCAACGATCATGGGTGAAAATTCCGATTTGGCCATAATTGGTGACCGCTTTTAGTGTGCACTGACCTACAACCAAGTCTTAAATTTCTATGTGTTACTGTTCACGAGAAATACGTCAATGAATTTTTTTTTTTTCTTGAGCAATTTTGAACAGATTTAGTATTATGTTCGAAATCTTATTTCATCTGCATCTCTTTTTTTTTTCAAGATATGCCAAAGGAGTAAGTTATTCAAAAATATCAAACTGATCATTCCCATACTCAGCAAGCTTCAAAATTATTTCTACAATTTGATCAGAGAATTTGGTTCTTCAATTCAATATACCTGATAGTACAGAAATCTACGCGATCACTCTATCTTATTGCGAAGTGTAGCTACTGTATCTTCAACACGATGTAATATCCATTGATTCCTAATTTTTATATCACTGCAGTATCCTGATTCTTGATTATTAGGAAAAAATCTCGAATTTTCTGATGAAATCGTACAAATAATTATGCAAATTTTGCAAAACATGGAGGAAAGCAGTTTTTCTTCAGATATACTAATTTCCTTGACATTGTTTTGGAGATCCATTCTATTGCGGATACCATATTCAAAAATATCACGCTTTTGTTTTTACATAAAACACACCATAGGTCTTTTTTTCTAGGAGGCACCAGTAGGTAACAATTTTTACTTCAACACAAGTTCGAGAAAATTGATTCCAATGCGCATTTAGTTGTGCTTTAGACTGCAATTTTCAAGACTGAAGATCCTATGCAAATACACTGACGTGTATTCGAGCTTTTCCGAGTATACATATATTACATACCTGCGCATGTGACGTTTGTCCCAAGTTGACAGTGATTTATATCTTTTCACGCACTAAATTTTTTTTTTAAGCTTTCAGGCATGAAAAAACTATAAATCATTTACTAATAGTCATTCACTTGCAGACGTACTTTCGATCACTATCTTTTATAAACATCAGACAGTATACATGGTTGATAAATTATATTCATAGGTATTTACTCATCAATCACAATTCACAAGCTTTTAGTTGACAATAATTTAACACGATAATTGACATATGGATATCTCATTTTCTTGAAAACAAATCAGAACAAAGTTACAATTAGAACTGGGTTCTACTGAACTTATGGTATTCCATGCAAAAGCACCTAGCCTGTGACCCTGGCCACTTTACATTTTTTTTATATTTCTCTATATGATAGTTCTCACCTCAAAAACCATCAAGATATTAAAAACAAATATTCTCTTCAAACCGTTATTTTACCCCTAATCATTTAAGCCATTCCAAAAACGTAATGAAAACGTAGAGTGTTAAGGATCACATGCTGGGTGTCTGGGCGTCGTATAATCCATATGCAATGATCACTGAAAGCGGAGGAGACCAGGGTAGTTGTCACACAGGTAAGTTGCCATATGGCTTATAACAGTAACAACGGTGCAAATATTGGATTCAAGAATATATTTTTACACACAAGTTCATGTGTCACGTCACAACCATACGACACTTCATTCGCCACCAGTATGATGTATATAGTTGGTATAATATTTTTCAATTTTCTCACAAGCATGATGGATTTAGTTTTAAATCGAAAATCAGTATTAGTTAGAAAATTTTTGCACAAAACCACTCTCGTCATTTTTTTTTTGATACATCGTGCAGTACAGCTTGTTACTCAAATAGTGTTCATCTACATATGCTTCCCCTGTTTAGCTAATGCTTACTGCTGCTGCTGCTGTATCATAATCGTTGCTTTCTATTGATTATAGTTTTGTGTATAATAGACAGTATAATTATATAATTATAATTACGAGTACACTTATCTCTATACCCTCACTCTTTAACTATATACTGCTTTGTACTGCATCACTACCCTCAAAAAACCTGTTCCTAGAGCTTGAATAAAGCTATCATCACAGGTCGGAAAAGTAATGTTTGGATAAAGCTACCAAAGGTAGCCTATACAGATGATTTGACCAAAATCAAAAAATGATCTCTACTCTGGAAATGGAGCATCACAATTTGTGAAAGTCTTTAATTAGATCTACAAACGAGCCAGAAAATTTTGAATGAAACCTCGATATCTGTGACGGATCAGGTCATATTTTAATGATATTTCAAATTCATTTCAATTTCATATTTTTGAGTTTTTTTTTTTAATTTAAACTTTTGCCAACTCATTTGAGGACATAATTTGAAGAGATTTATGTTGCCCTTCCGAAACCAGGTCGTGCTTCGTCATAGTACTAATCATTTTACAGTATTTGTAGAGTCTTCTGTATAGGCCTTTCCTTGAACAATAATGCAATAGATCTACTGTGTAACATACAAACACGTTACTTGGTGTGTGTACGTTCACGCCCGACAGTACTGCCAAACTGAAGTTAACGGCAAACTACGGTAGCAACTACTTACATGTATATACAGCAACACAAGCTTTTGAAATACACACCATGTAAAATTGACGTATGTTACACTGGCAAAGGTGCATTAAGTATAAAGAAAGAATGGCAACAAGAAAAAAGCATAATAAAAATGATCAGAGCTGCAAAAGGCTGCGATAATTACCTCAAACGATCGATTTCGAGCAAAAATCAGCCACACAAAAACACAAAAACACAGTTACTACATGCTACAATTCCCACTGCCTATAATGTTCATATAGATTTTTCTTTTCTGCTTGAAAAAAAAAAGAAAAAAAAAAAAAATATAAATGAATTGGATATACTTTTCTTGTAGATTTACTGTCCACAAGTGTATATCACTTCTCTGAATTTAATAACAGGTTACAACTAAGCTCGTGATGGGGTGATCTGTGAAGCTGTATCAAAATTAACGATAAGATAATTGATACGAACTAAAAACTGTACGAAAATTTCAACATTTATCTTACATATCATACCGCATAACATAATAAACATTATTTTCACCAAAATTACAGAATAGGGTTGGAAATTGAAAGAGCGAAATTGCGATAACTAAATGCCCGGTCTGAGCTGCCGGTTATTCCCGTCCTAAGTATACGCCATACGGTGTATATGAGTATATGCGCCTGAATTGTAAGTATCAAAAGCGGGTGCCGACTCGGATAGAACATCCTTGGAACACATGAACATGTATATCGTAATATGAGTGCTGACTTTCGGCTATCAAAATTTGATGCTTTTGAGAATTTTTTTCTCTTTTTTTATGGTGTTTTATTTAATGTTTTTATTTATCCGATACATTGCACCGACATTGAATTTAAAATATTTAAGTTACTAGTCAGGTTAGTCAAATCCTACTCAAGACTTGAGACCGTATTTCTATCGACGAATAGAGTTATTCTATGAATAAGACGTTATTCGACGTTGGTGAAACCAGCCATTAATACCTTCAAATGAATATTTTTCTTGAAGAAGAAGAATGAATTTATTGGATATTATGAAATAAAAACAAAATTTATCACATTTTTGTATAGAATTGGAAAACCTGAAGCAAACGAAACGCATGGCTTGAATTACCCAAGATTTTCTCTAAATGCACTTTCAACTAGCGCTGACCAGTCGAGGGACGGATTTATCACTCGTGTATATAAATATGAGTATACACCTGATTCGAAGTTGAATCGCGAATGACCCATGCTCTTGATTTCAAAAAGCATTCAGTATGTGAACTAGATATTGCTCATTCTTTAAGATTGTTCACAATTAAACGCGTATTTCTACACTGCTTACGAAATGTAGCACGTTTTAGATTACTTACGAAAACATGTTTCGGTTATCCTCACGAACATTATTATGTTTCGATTAGTGCAACAAGAATTTTCTCAGGATTTATGCGGTGTGCGTTAATTGAATTGAAAATCAATTTACGGATGGAGGAGTGAATATTTTCGCGGCGAAATACGTAACGTGCTAATTTTCGCAGTGAATATCGAAACGTGCTAGTCTTCGCGGTGAAAACCGAAACATGCTTGTCTTCGGGACGAAATACGAAACGTGCTAGTCTTCGCGGTGAAAACTGAAACGTGCTAGTCTTCGTGGTGAATATCGAGACTTGCTAGTCTTTGCAGCAAAATACGAAACGCGCTAGATTTCGCGGTGAAAACTAAAACATGCTAGTTTTCACCGCGAAAACTGTAATACAGTAGACATCCCCTTATAAGAGTCCCCTTATAAGAGTATTCCCCGCCGTAGACGCAACTCGGCCCAGATCACCATTCCCCCACCCAATACCACTTTCTGAGTTTAGTGTCACGCATTCCCTTATAAGCGTCAAACATAATATACAATGTTGAAGGCGTAACCGTTGAAAATGCATGTAAGATACAAGAAAGCTTAACACTCTTATAAAGGAACTGATGGAACAAACTCTCACGACGTGCGGTAGTGGGGGGATTGTAGTTCTCAGAAAAACTTCCCCTACAGCCCCTAGACCACTCTTATAAGGGGATGTCTACTGTATGCTAGTCTTCGCGGCAAAATACAAAACGTGCTAGTCTTCGCGGTGAAAACTGAAACGTGCTACTTTTCGTGAGCAGCGTCGATCTAGCCATGTACTTTTGTAGTGTAGGTACCATTAAAGTCTGTATATAACTGGTGGCTAGATTTCTTCTATGATTTCAGCTTCATAATTCTGAACTCTGTTCGTACTGATTGTTAGCCTCGTCGTTCTCATTAGCCTCTGCTAATTTCTGGCCCATGTAACTTTTAGTATTTGACTACTTGATGCTTGCGCCTTTTTTTCTCACTAGCTGTAGTCAATGAAGCCATACCATGAATATTGAGCAAAAATGTTACGTATTACATCAAACCATCAACGGTAAACGAATTTAATTAGAGATACCCAATTTACGAATATTATTATAGAAGGCACACTTGATATAACACACTTGAAATACAACAACAACAACAACAACAACAAAGTAAAATAAAAGAAAAATCAAAATAAGAATAACTTAAAATATTTTCGAACTTCAAGATTTCTATGTAATAGTTAGAAGTGTTGTGCAAATATTTGAATGTACATTTTATTGTGTTCTAAGTCATAACGTATTAGGGGGTCATATACCTATACTTATTAAAAGATCATCATTTTCTTTCTTATACATGACTTATATAAACGAGTCTTCGACTCATCAGATGATATCAGAAATGCATAATTACTCGTAGTTATATGTACAGCTGTTTAACGTACATTATTCAAACATTTCTGACGTCATATGTACCTATTGTATTAATTGATGTGGCGTTCGTATTACGTGGCTAACTTTACGAGCAGCATTAACAATAAATTTGCCAGCTATTATAATTTTCGAATTACAATGTGTACATTGGTAAAAATATTGTTATCACTGCTCTGATACCTATCTGCATATCTTTCAATGTACTGACAACTAAGGTTTATACTATCGTACTAATTATCTTCTAACAAAAAAAAAAAAAGGAAAAACACAAAAAAATAATAATAATAATAATAATAATAATATCTATAAACAAAAAATGTTACTCTATACCTAATTGAATACACATAAATTTAAAACTAATATTATCGATAGAACCTATCAAGTACGTGTAGCAGCAACGTAACCATATATCACTCATTATATTGACGGCGTTGAATATGGCTGGTTGCGAACATTCGCCTGCTGCCGATTCTCGTGATTCTTTTTTTTTTTTTTATCATTTTCTGATTTTTCAAAATGATGAAGTTTTTCAGGAGTCATTTGACAGATGGAGGCTCAAATCTCTGCCAACTCTCTCATTGACTTTTTAATTTTTAATTTTTTTTTTGTTATATTTTGAGAAAGCAATTTCCTGGCCACATGTCATTTATATTTCATTTGAGACCAAGGCCAATAAATGTTGAAAGAAAAAAATGATCTCGTCACTGCAGTACCTTGTCGCAAAGATAGCCTACTTTCAAGACTGTTTATCGCGAAATGATTGTGAAATACAAAATTCGGCGTATGAAGTGACAGAAATCTATTTTTCGTCTTTAGAAGGATTTCTTGAAAAATTTCATCATCTTGAATAATAAGAAATCGAGAATAAGAATCAAGAGAGTCTGGTAGCCTGTGCTCGGCTAGCCGTATTCAACGCCCTTAAAAACACTCCACTCGCTAAAAAAAAATCTAAAGTGGGATATATCTAAACGTGAGCTAAAATTCGTATAATATAGAGTTGCTAGCTAGATGGATTTATATTTTACATTGTACAGTTACCACGAATGCACTATATAGATAGAGATTATAATCGTATAAGATATAATGTTGTTAATTAATAATTTATATTATGATTTACAAATTTTATTAAGAATATTTTCCGTGTTTACAGATTTACACTTTTTCATTCTACACAATGTATTATCTATACGTTGTATTATTAAGGACCATTTGTAGTCGCCCACCTCGTTTTGATACAATGTGACACATTTCGATTATTATCCGAGCCCAGGCATCAAAAACGCAAAAAAGGCCAACGCTGCGCGAATTCAAATTCAATGCCGAACACATACGTCAAAAAAAATGTTCGTTTCGTGCGAAAATAGAGACTAGACATGGTTTTTACATTGTTACGAAAAACATTACATTACGAGAAATGTAAAAACCATTTCTAGTCTCTATTTTCGCATGAAACGAACATTTTTTTGGACGCATGTGTTCGGTATTGAATTTGAATTCGCGCTGCGTTGGCCTTTTATGCGTTTTTGACGCCTGGGCTCGGATAATAATCGAAATGTGTAACATTGTATCAAAATGAGATGGGCGACTACGGATGGGTCTTAAGAGTCCTATTTTATTTATGACAGATGTAAAGTGTGCTGTTTCATTGATTATGCTGCATTTTATATAACTCAAGTCTAACTTGCCCGTAAATCGACTTTCAGTCTTTTATTTTTGCAGAGAATTGTCATACTCAAAACGGATGCAAATTATTGTAGAGTAAACGTGGTTACTTTTACGATTAATGTATCTCAATGTGATTTGTGAAATTCTTCATTCAGATTGTTCTTCACATTATTTATGTTTGGCATTCAACGTTACAGCGTATAGCGTACGGTGCATTTAGATTTTTTACAGAAATTTCAAAAGAAATTTCTAACTCAATTTCTAATTCAACTATAAGCCGGAATTTTTAACTCATTGTATTACCAAATCTAAACGCATCAGTCGCTGTTTTCTTACCATTTGTGGTTCACCTTGCATATACCTACATCTAGTTTGCAGCACTGGTTGAAATCGACCCCATCCTTTAATCTCGTTCCGATTCATGCGCACGCCCAAATATACATAGCGAAAAAGTGCGATGGGCCGCAATATAGCGCAAAATAAACGGTAACAAGCGTATTTCGCATTTAACCCGAGATTATATTGAACTATGTAAATAGATAGTACTAATGCCACGAGAAATAAAAAAATAAAATAAAAAAAAAATGAAAAATTATATGAATAAATAAAGTAATGAAAAATAAATCAACTCGAGTTTTTCTATTCAATTAAATCATCAAAAACTGCCAGAAAAATTGTCGTGCAACCTCTGCCAATGCTTCTATTTCTTAAACGGATGAAAAACTTTGCGCAGCATGATCGATACTCACGTGTTACTTGGATAAATCAAAAAAAAATGCCTGCAATACTGTTCAGAACTTATCAGTTTCGATTACTTACATCGGAAGACGCCGGATGGACCAGGAACTCGGCCACACTTGCCAAATTCTATGATAGAGGGGTTTCAACTAACAGAGAAAAGTTCACCGAATCTATTTTCAATCTAATTAGGATGGGGTTCTTATCCTTCTTTTCTTATCCTTTTTTGACTAGTGTTACAAAGAAACTTTATTACACTGCGGCGTAACTACCTTGTATTATAATCCTACAATGAATATTAAAAGATACCACTTTTATTTAATCAATTATTTTGTGCCGGCGAAAAGACAATTTGATAGCCTTATTTAAATATTTAACATCTGCCATTCAGTAATGAATTTCTGATCCTGAAACATTATGGTCTATTGTTAACCTGCAGTGACTCGGGTGATATGCTGATATGATGAAAATCGATCATGTCGATTAGATATTCAACGGAGAGAAGTCTGATAGTGTAAAACAAACTCCATAGTTCAGTTCAACGAAATTTGTGGAACGTAATCAACGCTTTTCACAAATCCTGTGATAGTTAATAACCTACTTTAACTTTCGACAGTGAGACTATGTGTAACCGTTATAAGTAATCTTCATTTGATTCATTGCTCATTCAATCAATATATCAATCCTCAAAGCAATTATGATAGTCCTTTGGACCCAATCCCTCAACCTAGACCTCTCTCAACTAAGTTTAGGATGGTACCGATCTTTCGAGACCTCGGATGGCGAGATTTATGATAAATGTATCTGCTTGATCAAGTAGACTTTTCGATAAACTCTTTACGGGAATTTTTCACTACTCATTACCATATATGAGGACGAAAATGAACCGATACTTCATTTTCATATAATCAATCATTTTGTGCCGGCGATAAGGCAGTTTGATAGTCTTATTCAAATATTTACCATCTGCCATTTGTTGATGAATTTCTGATCCTGAAACATCATGATCTATTGTTAACTTGTTGTGGCTATACTAGACTAGGATAATTTAATTATATGATAACGATCGATCATATCGATTATATATTAAAAACGGAAAAAAGTCTAGTGCCATTAACGTAGTATGAAACAAACTCCGTAGTCCAGTTCACCAAAATTTGTGGAACGTAATCAACGCTTTTCACGAATCCTGTGATAGTTAATTACCTACAACCACTATCGACAGTGAGACTATATATGTAACCATTATTAGTAATCTTTATCAGATTAATTGTTTATTCAATCAATATATCAATCTTCGTAGCAATTATGAATGTCCTTTCGACTCAATCCAACGAACAGTTTCCTATGATCATCGCATTTATCGTTCAAGGGCTCAAGATTATTGGACTAGCTCCATTTACTTTCCAACAAATTGAAAAGTCGCCGCGAAACCCTCGCGACAGATGTTACAACGGTGTGTTTCTGTCCTCAAAAATGGAACTGGCTTATAATATCTCACTTTCAATCCTAATTTTAGTATTGGGTGCCGTTGCAATTCAACATTTATCCTGTATAATGCATCAGTATGGTACTTTTATGACCCAGGTCATCCTTATGTTTCAAGTCACTAACAGCTTTTCGGTAAGTTGCGTTATTATTGCCGTCGAAGCTCTCAGGCAAAAAAAGGCTATTTCCATAATGAACAGACTTTTGGGAGTCGATTCTCTGCTTTCTGGTATGACAAAACAACCACGTAGCCAAAGGACGTCGCTGATATTTCTCACCGTGCACATGATTTTCAACGCTCTTCTATGGGTTACTCTATGGGCCACGCAATTGTCGTACATCGTGTCATTTCTGCATTGGTTTATTTTGAATATACCGATGTTAGTGATTTACTGGTTTATTGTGGAATATTCGATTGTACTCGCATTCATTACCGTGGAACTTGAAAGCCTGAACAAGATTTTATCGAACTTTGAAGAGTTTCCGAACTTTTCATTTCATACTCCGGTACTGCATGACTATAATCCATCAGTATTGAGCTCACCAACTCGACGCAGTCAGCTAGCTACTCTTAAAGTACTTCGCAATATTCGTATCACGCTTTCTGAGGTTTCTGAAGACGTAGAGGATTTCTTCTCCATCCCGATATTATTTAGCGTTGCCTGTTCCTCCGTTGCGTTTATTTCTTCAATTTATTATTTCGTTATACCTATCGTTCTTACAACCCGTTGGTCGAATATGTCTAGTGTTATCAATACCATAGCATACGCTGTCATCTGCTTAGGTCCACTGGTGTTTCTATCGTACAACGTTACGCAGACTTTAAAAGAGGTAACGAAAAATCTATTTCTATTAAGATGCCTTGTACGAATATTGCTGAGTAATTATTTAACTTTCCTGATGACTCCTAATTATTGATGATTGCCACGCAGGCTAAACTAACTGGACGGATAATTCACAAAGTATTGGATAAAACGACAAGACCAGAAATCCAAAAACAAGTAAGTTACGCCCTTCTATCCGATAAGTTGAATTAAACTTCTGTTTCATTTTCATAATAATCTATCCAATTTTTACCTTGCAATTTATTTTCAGCTGGAACGATTCTCTCTTCACCTAATGCATGAAAATCTCAGCTTCACGGCTCACGGATTTTTTTCACTAGACTTTACGCTGATACAATCGGTAAATACAATACATGAATGAAATTCTGAAACATATCTACCATAGAAATTCATGAGGCAAAACTCACTTGAAATTTTTCGTTTTGAATGATTCGGTAAATCCCAATATTTCACATTCTGCTCGGTCTTGTGATAGCATCTCGAATGGTTTACTATATACCACTATGGTATCGTTCAAAAAAAGCCCTGCATCCCGAAGTTTTGGTTTTGTAAAGTGGTACCATCTCAAAGGGTTTATACGAAGAATATTCCACAAGATCAGATTGATCGCCTTATGTTCAGAGACCGCTCAGCATCAATAATGTTATTCAATCGGTAATGAATATTTTTCAACAATCATTTTACATCAAATTGATACTCGTACACATTTTTGGAACATGATTGCTGATAATATTTGTTGAGCTTGTAATCATATCTCAAGTCTGAGTATACAATTCAGATAACATCCGAATAAATGGAATTCAGTGAATATTTTGTGTGTAGGATGATTGTGCCCATGCGTCACATTGTCGAGAAGAGCTATAGGCCAATGTATTCCGAATGCAGTCTATATGTATGTCTCTTTAATCATATCGAAATAAATTATCTATCATGAGCAATTTTTATGTTACAGATTTTTGGAGCTACAGCAACCTATCTGGTTATCATCATTCAGTTCACGCTATCTACAGCTAAAATTCCAAATAATACGGAATCTCCCGATTCCGAAACGAATATTTAGATGTTTAATTGTTTGACTATTAACTTACGTGAGCGACAACTGCTATACTTAATCACGAAATATTGGCCCTTCGTTTACACATCTTTGTTGAATTTCAGTCGAATGCTCACTTTTCCATAATTGAACATTTTCAATAATTTTTTTAAAGTAATTTCATTTGATATTTTTCGAATTTCATTTTTGCAGACATATTAAAGAATGTCCAAAGTATATCCCTGAAATTTCAAACTAGAATTCGACCAAAGGGTTGTTAATGATAGGTGAATGAAGCACTATCCGGATTAAATTGACCCAGTGTGTCAAAATCGTGGTCAGAAAGAGGTGTGTCAATAAAGGGTTAAATGAAACGAACATTCTAAGTCTACACGCCCTGGCGTTAAGAATAAATTGAATATCAGAATGTTAGATTGATTTTTTCCCGCTTTGTGTGTGAAGATAAATATTATATAAGCTTTCGATTAATGAATGTGTTTTTTTTTTTTCTGATCTGGTTGTATAAGAGTGTTTTGCCCCAAATATAAGATATTGTATGTTAAGTCTATTATACAGTCGTTGTATGAATACCTGAGATCTCCTTGCCAATTTCCATTTATCTGTGTAGCGATCACGTTAGGAAGACAGATTGATTGAATTATGTTTCATTACTCGGGTTTAGGACGGAAACTAAGTAATTGCCTGAGCATAATTTATTTATTACTTTTTCACGCGTCAATGGAATGAACCCTCTAAAAATATTTACCACACGTGTGTGCGCTGTACATTAGACTGTGTAAAAAAAAAAAAATCGAGAATTTTTTTTTCTCAGCTTCAAACTACCCATAACTATACTTAGACACGAGAAAATAACCTGCGTGAAGAATAAGCCCTGTTCTTAAGGAGGCGGTATACTCGAATTTTACCGACTCCGTCTATTTTCTCGAATATCTCCGAAACGGGGCTATCAATCGACTTGTCCTCTCAGCAGTCGATATTTGACGAGTAATGAGTTCGAACTGGTACGTACGTTTGATGCGGGACATCGAGTATTCAAGTGTATTCAACTGTTCCTAACATATTACTTCGCGTTGTTTTTTATATCAGCAAACGTATTCAATGTTCATATTCAGTCACAAGAATGTCCTTGGCGATTGTATAATGAGGGACACATAAGCTATCTATATACAAGGACGATACACGTCAAACAACACGAATAAGTAATAAAGCTAACAAATAAAATAATTGCGGCGAGGTGCTATGTATATTGGTGGTACAATAATATGGGTACAGTTGTAATCAAGGTTGGAAGCAGCATAAATATTTTTTTTTTTTTTTTTTTAAACTCAAACACACTGAGTTTGGTTGGTTTTTATGTGCGTTTGATTGGTTTCTTTTCCGTTCATTCGGTTTTCAGATTCATCAGTTCTACGGAGATTCCTAAATTCATTCAATGTCGTTTCTATACTATGTATACAGGGTGTAAATCCTAACTCTGTACATACGTATAGGGTGTATAGGGGATGCCAATACAAGCATTTTGAGGCGCGGTGACACCCATGGTCGGAAACTCATCCTAACCACTGTGGAGGGCTTTGAAGGATATGGTACCGCGCGCTTGATCCTAGTGTAATGAATCAGATGTGATCTGCACCTTTGACTCAAAATTTCATCAAGCCGTAGATAACACTACAAAGTTTTTATATGGAATCAATAAAACGATAAACTTGGTAATCAAGAAAAAAAAAACTACACGATTTCCGGTGCTTGTAAACAGAATTTAAAAAAGTTTTGAATTGCTGAATAAAAATTTCACCTTTGTAGCCTTTAAGGTGCTCCCCTACACAATTCCACCAAACCTGAAAACATTGGGAAAAAAGGTGTTCTTAAACGGAATATCTCTGTCTGGGCACCGGAATCAATGAAATAAACTACGTCGCGCAATTCTATGCATGATTTCGAACACGTACGGCCAAAATAGTATTTTTCATAACACGGGCATAAAATGAGCCTTCTTTCATGCTTGTCGGGAGGGGGGGAAATCACGTGTTTCGACCGTGAGTACCGAATATCCAACAGCGGGACGGAATGTAGATTCCCTCCCGCTCCAACGGCAAATCTTGGATCTTTCTTTTTTTATAAATAAATTATTATTAATTATTATTAATTTTTTTTTGTTTTTTCAATTTTTTAATTTAATTAACGACTCAACACGCGCCGTCCCCCATCCGATCGACGCGCATCAAAGAAGGCCCATTTCGTGCCCTTATTATAAAAAGTACAGTGTGCATCTAGGGGGGGGGGGGGGGGGGGGGGGGCATTTCCCCCCCCCCTAGATGCACGATATACTAATATCTCAGTCACGAATTGAATAGGAATGTCGCCTCAATTATCAACTAAAAAATTATTGTTATTACCTAATAATAATAATTATTATTATTGTTGTTGTGCTGTTATAGCAAGTCAACTGTATAGCAGCCATTACAAGCTTGGCATATCTTCATTTTCCAAGCTATCGAAGTATTGATAAACTAGGTATTGATAAGTATTTCAAGCAAACGAACTGAACAGTTATTATTTGCGCTATAAGGGGCAGCGCAAATGACTGTTTCTCTCATTTGTTCAAGCTATTCCATGACACTCTTTCTCTCCCTTCTCTGTTGCACGGAAAAACTAAAGACTACAGATCGTCGGTGATAGTGCAATACCGCGTAAATACAAAAATAGCAAAAATTACATTTGGTATTCATATTATGTATTTTTCATTTTTACATAGAATACACACCAATTCTGATTTTTGCTATTTTCGTACTTACGCGATATTGCAAATTTTAGTTCACAAATTTTCCTGTGCACCTCCTATACCCTCACCAGGTGCCAGGTTGTTATCCATGTTAAATACAAACGGTCATAACACTTGTTCACACAGATGATCTGCTTAGCTATTCTACCAAGTCATTTCATACATATCATATACATTCGACGATTCGTTCACTCATCAGTGATTCTTGGAATTTGATCTTGTGCGAGTGTAGATTAATTGATTCGAACATTGGCCAATCCTGCGATTATAATGACCGCTAATAAATTCGTGGTCGGTGTCATAATGGTTTTTGGAGCTGTTTCTTCCAGGTAAGTTCAACATGTACCAAACTGTTATTCTGTCCCTAAAATATATTTCAAAATATCTTACATATTGAAACTCTCAAAACCCTACGGACAGGTATGCGTTTTTGAATCTACGTTTAAATTTGATGCACGAAAAAGTCATATGATCCTGGTAGGAATTTTCTTTGCGCTACTACATTCCGTCATTCGGTTTTTCAAAGTTCCGACAGTAGAAACCAACCGAATTTTATGCAACATTTTTACGAAAGTTTAGTACCTGGGTGACTTAATTGTTCCATAAACGAATTATCTGATAAATGTACAGACGGGGTTCATAACATATAATAATGAAGAATAATACACGATCTTCTTGATACATGTTGCTTGAAACCCAGGTGTTTTCTGACATTCCAATATGTTATTCAAATAATTGCGAACCGACGTCAGACAAATTTAATCGCAAAAGTAATCGAAAAACATGAGAGGCTTCTATCCGCGATTGACGGCTTCATTAAAACAACTGACCAGTTCTTTGGGTTCGATAGATTTCGTAGTTTATTATTAAAAAACTCAAATTCATTTTGTGCCTAATCATTGTTTAACATTTCACGACTCACTGTATGAATACTCAATTTTCTTTACAAAGTTATTCCAGTTACTTGAAGCCAGCGACTATTATTCCCAATAGAAAACTATTGGTAGTAGACACGGATGCCGGTGGCGACGATGCGGTTGCAATTCTTATGGCCCTAACAACCGAGAAATTCGACAATGGCCCAAAAATAATTGGCATCACATGCGTCAACGGGAATATCGATGTTGATCAAGTCGCTTTTAACGTCTTGAAGACCCTAAAAGTCGTGAACAGACTTGACGTAAGTCGATTTTAGAACACAAAAGAAATACATCGAGGAAAATATTTCACTTCAACTGAGTGTTTCTTTGGATCGTCTCACAAGAAAAAAAAATTGAAAAATTGTAGCTAATTTTCTTTTGTTACTTTGACAAACAATCTTGTTATTCTGACAAATACATGTGATTGTTAATCAACAGATTGCAAGAATTCAGTGTACGTTAGTATTTGCATGCGGCAAATAATCATCTGCTTCAATCAACTATTTGCCTATGTAAAACGCGGATTCAATTCACTGCTTGGTAACAACATGATCTATGATTGAACAATGAAATTAATGAACACTAGCGCGCAACATCGATTTGATTACTTTTTACAACGACTTGTACGTCAAGTTCAATGTCAGTGATCGGTAAATTCCTGTAATAGTTTAAAAATGAAGTGTTTGATTTTAATCATTGAAAGGGTCAAAAGGAAGGTGTCAAAATGTGAGATTCCGAGAGACATCTCTAAACGGCAGAAGTGTCCGGAAATGTACTTGTCTCGAAATTTTTAGAATTGTTATCTAAACGCTCCTTGATCTAAACGCTTCGATTTCTCCCTTAAAATCGGATACGGAGAAGGTGTGTACCTATACACTCAATTTAATTTCCCAGATTCCTGTTTACATGGGAGCAGAACGGCCCTTGCTATCGATCAATAAGAGGGATAACTTTTTTGGTAAAGATGGGTTCGGAGACTTTCATTATCCAGATCCTCCATCGACGCGCTTGATTAAACCACAACATGCTGTGTTCGCTATGATTGAATTGGTCAAGGCACACCCAGGTCATTCTGATAACAAGTTCAATAAGTTATAATCGCTTGTGTAACTCTTGGTTTATCATACGCACTTTATTCCAACGTGTCGCACACTTCCCATAATTTACACCATATTGTTCCACATAATCATTGCTCTAGAGTGCAACACTCAGATCTCTTCAAAAAGGCAATTTCCAAATATTTTGACAGTAGCCAAAATATGTTTTTCATCTTTGCTAGAACTCTCAGCTGTCACATAATGGACAATGCATCTACCAATTATATTGTACTCACTGTCACACTCAGTATTACTGAGACATAAATTTGTGTAGCTCAGAATGCGCGACGTTACAATGTATGTATGGAGCGTAGGCGCCAGTAAAGTGCCGATGCACCTGCATAAAGATGCAATTGTTATTCAAGTAGAAGGTATCATATTTTGTCTTGGACAACATATTTATATGGTGACAACAAATGAAAATAAAATGCGCCAAAAATGAAATTCTCGCGATACAAATTCTCGTTGATCCCTCCACGTTTTGTTTGCCTAAAACCTTGCCTAACACAAATGATGAACTCTGTACGTGTCTGGATAAAAATAATTAACAATGTAATTCTGGTTCGGTAGGTGAGATAACACTTGTAGCTTTGGGCCCGCTGACAAACATTGCTCTAGCAATTAGATTGTATCCTTCATTCTGCAACAAACTTCATCAGCTCATCATTATGGGTGGAAGTACCGAGGGTGTTGGAAATGCGAGTCCTGGCATCGAATTTAACTTTGCTGCTGACCCCGCTGCTAACTACATCGTTTTTAACTCATCGACGTCGAAGCCGGTAATATTGATACCTTGGGAAACCGTTTTAAGAACTCATGTGACGATGGTGAGTCGGTGAGCTAAGCTAACACAAACCGTGAAAAACTTTGATCATGAATTTGATTCATGCGACGCGACGTTATTGGTCTTCCGCGCTGACGCATGTCTTCGATTTATGTTTTTTCCAGAAATTCAGGATGTCATTGAGCAAATTCAACAACAATAAAGTTGGGTTGATCGATTCTGCGAATACCCTTACTTTGGACCCGAAAGACGAGTACTGGTATTGTGCGGATGCGATAACTATGGCCGTCGCGTTGACTTCCGGATCCGTTGTGACCAAGTCGGGAACCTTCTACTCGACGGCTATTTACGAGGGATCGCAGACTGCAGGGCTAATATTAGTCGACTATACGAATACCACCGGCTTCGTTGCCAACACAAAGATAATTCAGAATATTGACGAGAGAGTTTACATGGAACTACTATTAAAATGTTTTAGCAAATGAGTAACTGCTTCATTTTACATCCATCGATATAGATTTGTTGAATCATCTGTAACTGTTACAGAGCATGTATGTTCAGTATGCCGAGAAGTTATTCAGGACTTTTGCAAACATAGCCATATACCGAGAGGATCCATCGAAATTATACATTCGACTGCGCATGCGTGAGCTTCGTCGTGTGCTGAAGCAGGCTGACCATCCTGAGGTTCAGCTATCGAATTTTTTTATTGGCAGTGATGTAGTCTATACGAATTTTTGAACTTAAAATCTCAATCAATTGCGGCAGTGATTCGGAAAGGCTGGGAAAGCATTTATTGTTGAGATTTAAACTTGATTTTCTGAGAGAATCGTCGAAATTTATTCCGAACAGCTCGATTCAATGTATCAGTTTATTTATAGAGGATTTTATTCATCCAATTAAAATTGGATACTAGAGGTCTAATTGTAAATGATCATCGCTTTGAAGAAACGAAGCTCCTAGGTCGAAATAGTTTATTCGATCGTGTTAATTTAAGGAGGGGGATTGATTTTTGAAAATTCATATCTCCTAAACTATTCATAATAGTTACAAACAGTATGGGACCTTTTTTACATGAAATTGACAACACTTTGCGAAAAAAAAGTGGAATTGAAAAATCTTTAAAAATCGAAATTTTGGATTTTTCAAAGTGTATCTTCTCCTACAATTGTCAATATTTTTGGCTGAAATTTGGTGTGCAGACACCGTTTACTATCCCGAACAATCAATTGTTCCAGATTCTTGATATCTTGTTATGCGTCGTATATACAAAATCGACCAGAGTCAAATATTTTTTTTCTCGCCCTGAGCTTTAGGCTCAGGAGAGTTCAAACACCTCTCGCTTCATTCCTTGCAAGTTGGCACCCGTGCCCCGTGCAGGTTGAGATATCACTGCGACACGATCTTACCGACCAATAAAATTGGATTATTTGGCGCATGCGCAGTCGACTGTATAGTTTCGAGAAATCCTCTCGCTACAGGTATACCTACTAATATATCTACGCAAATATGTGATTCCTTCGACAACCGACGCAGGTTTGGGCCTCGTAGTCATCGATTATTCCATAAATTTAGAAAAACATTGTGTAACATGAGTAATGACTGCGAGTAAATATCTCGTAAAGCGACCCAACCTATAGACATTATGCTTAATTGTGGAACATGTTACTTATAATATTTAGCAAGAGGGATGTAAGAAGTACAGGTGATTGTATATGTCAATTTCGGTATAATTGTTGCTGCTTTTATTAATTTCGATTGAAAGTGACGATGACGCTATCGTACATAATAAATATTTAAAGAAAACTCAATTGTGTCACACGATTTTCAATACTATAGATATGTTATATTATTGTAGACTTTGTACACTGCCTATTATAATATTTATCAGTTATAACTTTAAAGTAAAGTTTAACGTTCAATTACCTTAGCATTTGATTAACAGCCAATAAATATTTAAAGAAACTAATTGTGACACAGATATTACCTCAACGAGACAATTTAGGTGACATAGAAAAATTACAAACTTTCTCGCAGATTTGTTACGGCTATCGAAATTCGAAGAATATTTACTTACATATCCGACTGTATACGTATTTATAGTATGTTGTGTTGATACATTTTAAATGCATAGTATACAGACAGAGTGGTAGAGATTGTATGCATTTATTCAGAACTTATGTATGTGACAAAAAATTCGACGATATACCAATTAACAATTATTATCGTTTACTACGGAAATTAGATACCAGCGAGAATTACATCCGTTTTAATTTATGTCCATATACTACATTCCACTCCCGACAACAATAATACAATGCAAAAAGTCACCCTACTATGTTTTCAATACTGTATTTAACTCAAACTGTACAATATAGATATTTGTTTAAAATTCTATTACTTATCTCTGTATATCCACACCTGGCAGCATTTTTTTTTTTTTTTTTTTTTTTTTTTTTTCTTTCTCATTTGCGCCAATGCATCGACGATGCACAATTATTTTGAAAATTTAGTTTGATAAGAAAAATGTAAACTGTCAAACAAAATTTCCTTATAAATTTGTACTCGATTGACAATATTTGTTACCGTTGCAAAACTGCACGTTTGCACTTTTAAAGTAATGACTTTTAGTCGAAACTTTTATCTGAAATACCAAATATCTAACCGAACTCAAATGCATGATTTCTCCATCAATAATTACCTGTATGTTCGAATGATTCAAAATAGAATGTGTTCTTTTGTTGAAATTTAAGTGTCGTATAAGCGTAGCCAATTTCACAAACAACACAGATACCAATTTCAAATCAAATATCTTTGTTACAGGCTACAATAACGAGAACAATGAACTGATCTTTTTCAAACGTCAAAATTATTCACATTTTCACCTCTATTCATAAAAGACAGTTGGATAAATGGTGGCAAAAATTAGATCGTGTCAATTATGTCATATTCTGACTCTCAGCAATGAATACCTCGATGTAGAGGACAAATATTTTCATTTTCATATGAAAATTCGTTGCAAACAATGCGAAATATTGGGTCATGATTTATTTTAGTTTTCTATGAATTGATTAAAATCTATTCTTTTTTTTTTAGTGTGTTTTATATTATGTTTTGAAAATCGATCGATGCTCAGTTCTGCGGTTAGATTTGACTTGTAAAATATGGTATCATGTGTATTTATTCGACTGTAGTTACACGAACTTACGTACTACGTTATAAATTTAAAGATGCAATTGAACCGAGATAAATATCGTACTAGTGATCGGTATAAAATATTTCCATATTTAATGTATTTACAACACATGAATTGTACGTAGAACTTATTTTTTTTTTTTTTTTCACCCAAGTATTACGTACAAATTTTCATACTTATTATTAAATATAGCTTTTAAGTTTCCTTCAATACAAAAGGGCACTTGATTGAACATAGATGTAAATATATGGTACTGGATAAAAATCATTCACTGAAAGAAACAAGGCTTGTTATAATACAAATGTCATTAAACATTATCTTAGGATTAATTTTCAACAGAGTTTTATGGCCGAAACTTTTGTTTCTCCTTAGGTATGTATCACACAGAACTTTCTCTTTTAGACAACACCAATGGCGTACTTGTTATTGCTTCTTGTTGAGATTGGAGACAACACTGAGCAGGGACTCGGGATTCTATATCCTTTGGTAAAAGTGTGGTGCTAGGAGTAGAGTGATTCACCATCCCTAGACCGGCATAAAGAACCGGTGGGCTCATGGTCATAGACTGAACACCATCGGCATTTGGCCAGTATTGTCTCGGCAACGTGCATACTCCGCTACCATACACTTCGCTGACTATTGGCTGAAACTGGGATAAACACGTTGATTCATCTCCGCGATTACTTTTAAAGATAGTGCCATTAAAAATTATTGGACAAGCTCATCGGGGCAGTTTGACGAGTGATTAAAATTGAATGATTATAATTGGACACCGAATTATCTAACGTCAATCTACAATGCTTACAGTTTTATGCTTCGCTGTCAAATTTGATAGATCATGAAGTGGCATTCCATTACGTATTGTACAGTACCCAACGTAATTACTTTGTCCACTAATTGCAACTACTGCTGGATGGTCCAATAAATTCCGCGATGGTGAAGTTTCGATTGTTGATATAAGTCGCCTTTTCCTTAGATAATCTGACGGCTCGTCGCCTTAAAAATACATAATATAAATAAACCACGAATCTTTCAGACTCGTAAAAATACTTTTCTGCATCACTTTTTCTGAAGGCAGGGTAAAAAAATAGGATGTAGGGCACGGGCGTATAGAGGGACTTCATGACTGGTGTATACCGCACTCGTCATGAAGTACCTCTTTCCGCGTCCACCATACCATACATATAACTATATTACCATTGATTTGTTGAGGTATGATATCCGGATTTTTGTCATCGCTGTCGAGAAATTCCCCTGCAGAATCTAACTTTCTGAAGGGGCTACCGCCATGTTTTTCATCCGTTAGCAAACTGCTTCCATCTCTCATTCTCAGTTCCCGCTGAATGGACACTGCTTTATTACTCTTGCCGTATACTTCGTTATGTGATTTCCCATCGTTTTCTACGTTTGAGTGTTGAATACGCAAAACAACCATCACAACGATTGCAACAATTACTAATGCAGCTACAACTCCAATCATAACGCTAAGCATGGGTGTTAACTTTATGTGTTGTTGCGGCCGATCTGTAATTTAGTATATATACTATGTAGTACAACGAGCAGGCATGCGCGCATATGCGTGAACGCATTTGAACCCACATACTGAACTTATAATTAGATCATTTGATGTGGACACTTCATGAGAAATGATACGAGTTAATGAAAGAAATTTTCTGTCAAAAGAAGGGATTTACCATTCGGTGATTGTTGTTTTCGAAACTATTTTATCGAGTTGAATGAAATATGGTACCGCGTTGTTTTTTGGGTCACCGGACGCAAGTGCAAGGTCAGAATTAAGGCCCATCCTTAGTCGCCCACCTCCTTTCCGTACAATGTAACGAAAACGGGGCCGGGGAGACACATTTCGATGATTATCCGAGCCCAGGCGTCGAAAACGCAAAAAAGGCCAACGCTGCGCGAATTCTATTTCAATTCCAAACACATACGTCCAAAAAAATTTTCGTTTTATGCGAAAATAGAGCCAGCGTTTGGTTATTTCTTTTTTTCCAAAGAAATAACCAAACGCTGGCTCTATTTTCGCATGAAACGAAAATTTTTTTGGACGTATGTGTTTGGAATTGAAATAGAATTCGCGCAGCGTTGGCCTTTTTTGCGTTTTCGACGCCTGGGCTCGGATAATCATCGAAATGTGTCTCCCCGGCCCCGTTTTCGTTACATTGTACGGAAAGGAGGTGGGCGACTAAGGATGGGCCTTAACAAAACTTAAAATGACGGACCGTCGTTTGTCCGAAAATTGACATTGAATATTTACCTGATTCAGATGTAAGTTGCTTTTCAGGAAGTCTCAATGTACCAGCTTGAACTACCATTGCCTCGCTTCGTCCCTTGTCGTTATAAGCATATATACATGCTTGATACAGGGCACCTGACTCTAAATCGGAGACACTGAATCGCGGTATAGGAGAGGATAAGTTTGCTCGTAAATCTTGACTGTTACTTTCTCGCACCTCGAGGAGAAATGATTGTTGTAGACCACCATTAAAACCTTCCGTACAACGGACAGAAAACGAATTTGTTGAAGTATTGGATGTAGTGCAGTTGTGTACCATGTCAGGCCGTCCTATGGCGAAGAGATAAGTCGAATTAGGTGACGTTAATCCCATTTGGACACAACAATGCTTACCTGCAGCAATAATATGGTAGACACAAGGGACTCGTTGACTTCCAACGCGATTAGTAGCCCAGCATAACAATGTGCCATAATCCAATTCCGTCATTGGTGTGTAGGAGACAATAGACAAGGTACCTGCTCTAGCAATATGTCCAGCCGCAACATCGATACTTTCTGCTGAATTATTGAATGTCCAACGGAATTGTACTTCGGGAGGATTTGCATCAACTTGGCAGGATATATTAGCCTTTTCTTGTTTGGCTACACCGTGCACTCTTGTTTGATTCGGCTTACAAGTTGGAGCAACTAGACGGGAGAACTTGATCAATCAATGATATCTATGCAATAAAATTTAGTTATCCTTGCCCATGGTACGTTTGGTAAATTGACTTCCCAATCACGTGCCCTCATTAAGTATTATTCCTAACTGTGCCAACTTGGTTTGAATTGGTCGCATTAAAAGTACTTCGTACGTGTTGAAACTGTTCTCGGAATTATTGAGATAAACTTATTCAAACTTTTACGCATACTTACACATGACGTTCAAGTAAAATGGATTACTTTCTCCATCACCTTCACCGTTATACGCAACGCACGTATAGTTACCAGCACTCTTTCGATCCACGCCTTGGAGAACTAAGCTTTGATTGCTAATTATGATTCCCAGTCCAATATTGTGATGTAATGCCTTTCCCTGTAATCATCGAAGTAAAAAAGTTTCGAATTACCGGAAGCCCTTACCCGTTTTGATTTTCAATTCAATTTTGTGTCTTGTGACTTTGAACCTAAGAATTGCCAAAATGGTTTTTCCAGGATTTTAGAACCTTTAGTTTGCAGGTAGTCATTTTTTTTTAGATTGCTTTTCACACCAATCACTAGTTCAATGAAAGAGGTGCTTACAGAAAACGTATCCTGCAATTTTGGAATCGAATATGGAACGTTTTTTCAGGAAATTTCAATCAGATGATCTCCTTGCACCACCACGTTATAAATCATTGATTTCGACGATGCAGAGTGTACTGTCGAGACTCGTTAACGTCGGAATGATTGAGTTCACCCAAAATGTATAAATGTATGAAATGTAGACATTTGAAATAAAGATAATCTCATTTTTACAGAAAAAAAAATCGACTTTATTCGACACGTGATGCTCTCCGTTAGATCCATGGGTTCGAACGATCACGGTATTTTGTAATTCAAGCGTGATTGCCGTAATCTGTATGGAGGCATTGTGTAAAAAGTCAATGCAGCGTTCAATCCTGCAATTTCGCCTCATGAAAGGATTTTTCGGTTTCGATTCTCGAGCGATTAAGCAGCTCACTATTCGAGACAAACGTTTGGCAATTACTCTAGAGTCCTTTGTCGAAAATAAATGGCTATCCGGTGCGATGGCGGATAAAATACAGCGAAAATTCAGAAAAAAAAAAGAAAAAAATACGCCAAGAGTGACTTTCTCAAAAATTTTCCAGCTGTGATCGGAGAATCTGAAGCGTCGAAAGAACCAACATCCCTTTTGAAAGAGATTTTCATTCTTTCGCATAGGAAAGGCCCTGAAAATGTTCAGTTTTTACTAGATCTCCACGTTTTGGACTTTAAAGAATCACTTCCGATCATTTTCAGATGGACGCTGTGTATCTGTAATGTACGTATGTGATCAATTTTTTTTGTCTGACGATATCTCGAGACCGAGTTACCGGATTTTAATAATTTTGGTCTCAATCGACGCGGCTTTTCCGAACTTAGAACTGATCAGATTTGGGCTTTGATCGGTTCAGTACTTTTCGAAATATTTGAATAAAAAAATTCAAGAAAACTAAAATGAAAAAGATGATCTCGAGAATGGATGAACGGATTCGAATGAAAATTGCTACCATCAAGTTTTTTGGATCGCTGATCACGAATTTGGCATTATTCTTTCAAGGCTGGATAATGGTCAGTCCAAAAACTGCTTGTGTTTGTGTTTTTTTTTTTATTTTGTTCCCGCGAGTCTGTTTCCAATTGTAAGATTTGCCAGTGCTCCATTCCCCGACAAGCGTATGTCAAGAGAGAAGAGATCAGGTCACCAATTTTAGTGTTTTGTGAGATATCCTATATTAATTATATTTTTTTGGAACTTGAATAGCTCAAAAATATTTAATGCACTATTTAATAATTCGTAGAAAACTCTATCGGGTGGAATTTTCAGCCGGATACGGCAGGTGAAAGAAATGATGTTTTCTGCTCAAACTATTCCTCTGAAATTTTTGTTCATTCCGTATAAAAACGATGATTTCATAATGCGATTTCTAAATTTTGGGATATAACATTTTTTAGCATGTGGTGCATACCGTCCAGATATGCCTTAGTGCTACTCGGCTTTTCACCGTATGTGCCATGCATTCTCACGCTACGATCAATACCTATTGAGCACTGACGACGACTACAAGTACTGGCAACCTTGGAATTTCTGAAGGTAAATAAAATTCGAAGAAAAGTTGGGAATTGCGATACTAAAAATAATCGTTAAAAAAATTATTGAGCGCTAGGTACTAGAAGATACCGCGGCACGAGAGTTGACTAAATTAAATCTAGTTACACAAACACAAGAATTTTTATGAAACGGTAATTCCTAAATCCGAAACGATATGAATTCAAACTCAGTAATTCAAGGCGAGGGCAACGTGACGTTAAATAATAATAAAAAGGCAAACCATTATGTATTTTCAAACCTGATGAACATTCAAGACAATCAAATTTCATTGAGTCCAAATGTGATACGCCTTCTATGTTTGACCACTCGCAAACTTTTCCAAAACAATGACAAACGCGAATAAGATACTGAAATAAATAACTACGAGTGGGGTTGGGGTATATCGAAATAATGCAATAATGCTAAGGACGGGGGGAGGAGGGAGTCAGAAAGAAGTCACGAGAAATACACGATAATACAATAACGAAAGCAGACGCTAGACATAATCTAGTCTGAGTACTCTGAGTGCGCAATACGATTATGAAGAAAATGCTCATAAAAATAGAATATGATCTAAGATTATGACTTTAAACGGATTGAAAAAAATACAACATCAAGAATTCCTTCATAGAATCGTACATTATGCAACTAGTGCGCAATGTTGGTGTTTCACTCGGGCGACAAATTTCACACTCTTACCAGAATCATCAATGCGCACGAGCTGCTCATACTATTTTTTGAAACATTGCGAAAATTCCGACGTTCCGTGCCTTTTGCGAATCATCATTGTCTCTGTTGAACTAATCGTATGAAAAACTATATTGAGTTCTTTTTTATGTTATTTTGAAATTTTTATTGTAACAAAAGATAGGGAAGGCCCCACTTTCTTGTTTTCCAAAATTACCGTGTCAGAGTCGAGGTGTGATTAGAATCACTATTGTATAGAGCTCGGAACTGCATCACCTACCCGCTGTTACAAATCTCTTAATACTGTATCGCCAATAAACCGTGATTCTTGTGATATCCCTTGTTCCGTTATTTCGCTCGCAAGTCACTTTCGCTCCTTTCATCTCAATACAATGAAAGGGTGTAAGACGACAGGGTCATGGACGAATCAAACTTTCACCCTGTGTACCCTCTCAACGCTGGCTCTCCGATAAATCATTGTTTTTAATTGTAGAAGATACAAAGTTGCAAATTCCGTATTTTCTTTATGTTTTCACAAGAAATATTGTAGAATTTTAATACAATGAAAGCGATGGATTTAAATCTATGAAAATTTTGTAATCTTCATAAGAGTGCGTCGTAGTCATTAGCAGAAGCGTTTTATTGCAACGGATCGAGTGTCAGTGGGGAAAAGGCAAAAGCCAAGTAATTACCGATAATGAGTGTTCAGAGAAAAAAGTTCATGTGTTCTATTTGTTTGTATTGTTTTTTATTGACCTGTTGTATTTTCTGTACTTCTTCATCGATTCCAATGGACTTGTTTGAGTCACTGAATTCGAATCCAAATTCAGAACTGAGAAATTCAAATTGTCGGATTACCATATGACCGAAAATCCAAAAATTTGCTTGAAGTTCACGAAAACGAATCTCAGGTTCCTCATGACGAATGTGAGGTGAAAATTAACAAGTTGAAATTTGCGGCCAAAAATAAAGAGATTATTGCGGTTCTTATACAAATAGCTTTGTGGTAGCTTTGAAGTCTCCGATCACGAATCTGACCGCGAAATTGCGAAATTGAAAATATTTAATCCAAGATTAAAACTGCACTAAATTCTGAGTTTTGGGGCGCCATTATTGAATTTTTAATTCGGCATTCTGATTATCGCAATTCCGAGGTCAGATTTAGCGACCTTAAATACTTCAAGAAGCTCTTTATACACAGACCTCAGTAACTTTTTAATTTTCACTTCCCTGGAAACGACATCCTTTCAGAATATTCGCTTCAAATTTCAACAAGTTTCAATGTGCCTTGCACCCTACGACAACCACTTTCTCTTCGGTAGACTCAATCTTTATAAGACGAAGTCCATGAAAAACTAAGTTCTAAAACTTTGACACAAGCCATTGATTATTTCTTTCAACGATTAAAAAAGTCCAATCAAAAATTTTTCCCAAAATTTTTTTAAATTATCTTGCGTGGTAGTATGTGTATTAAATATATTTCTTTTCTCAATCTTACGCGATGAAAGTGTACGCAAAAGGAAACTTTCGCAGTTAACCATAACTTGAAAACATGTGCTCCTACTTTCGTCGAATTTTTTATCGAATTACTGAGCGGACAGTTTGGAGCAAAGTTAAGGTTGAAAACGAATCATCAAACTCAATAATACTTGACAAAAGATGTACCCTCGGTTGCAGATTTTAAGTGCGACAGAAACCGGAATCCTATCTGTACATACTGGTGAATGGGTTAATCCCTGATAATTAAAAGGTTGAACAGAGCAGTTCAAGTGCCATGTAACATACCTGATGTCGCCATTCAACTTTATAGACGGGTGGCTCAGCTCTTATTAAACAATCGAAATAGACATCTGTGCCTTCTCGGATAGCTCCTGGATTCAGCGAGGTACCCAGCTGAATCTGCGTTTCTGGAATATCTGTTGAAATAAATGAAATTTGGATCATGTTATGGGAGTTTTGAATGTACTTCTTCTTAGTCTTCCTCAATAAATATCGCTTCTTGAGTACAAAGTACATAACGTATGTGCAAGTACTGCAACTTTTCGAATCTTAAACCGGGATTACGATGAACTTAAGGTGGCGTAACGTAACGGGACGGTAAAGATTGACATTATCAAGTTTTTCCGTCACGTCATATAACGTCGAGTTTATCATAATCAGTTTCATTGATTTGTATATGATATACTTCTCCGTCCCGTTACGTCACGTCACGTTAAGTTTATCGTAATCCCAGCTTTACTGGCTCGGGAAGATAAGCGAAATCTCAGTTATCGTAAGATCTCTACTCTCTAAGAATGATTAAGAAACTTCTCCGGGAAAATGAGGAAACCCTTCATGAAATGAAAAACCTATGCATAGACTTGGCTATGCCAGACTTGGGATTGCGTGGGTGGACCTAGCCTGTCTTTCAGACTTGCGGAATTGGCTTCCCTACAGCGGCATCGGCCACGAGCCACAATCAGAGCTGAACTAATGTAATACAAGTACTCCACGCAGAGAAGCCTTACCGAAGCTGTCTTTAGCTAGAAGGGCTTGATTCAAGTTGAGGTATACGATTCAAGAAAAGCTCCAAATAAGCTGATAACAGATGAAGAAGTTCAGAAGACTTTCCGAAAGAATGGTTTAATGTCATACCGATAAGTTAACATGATGAGAAAATAAGACGAAATAATAAATCAGTAACTAACTTAATAGCTATTCGTCAGTGTCTCATGAGTTTACTCAAGTTGCTGTTTTCACAAAGTGTTCATTTTCTCAGAATTCGATTCTAATGTTCCAAGCTTGATGCAGTGACTCTGTGTGAGGCGATTCCTTATTTCTTTCAAATGCTCATATTGTTTTCGGCAATATGATAGTTTTTAAAAGCATAACGAGAATTTGGTGAATTGGTGACTCTGACAGTGTGGCTTTGACTAAGTGTAAATGTTTAACAAGTCGAGCCACGGGGATCACTGGCTTATATACCTGAACGCCTAGAGTTGAGGAAATGGAGTCAGTCAATATTGCTGCTGTGTCAACAATTGTAAACGATACTCGCAACGATCCGCGTTATATACCCTTTATCAAGGTCACAGGTGGGCTTTCCCACCTGCGCAATGTGACGTGCGTCGTTCGGCTGGCTCTGATAGCCATTTGGCATCTACCTTACAGTACTTGTTGACATAAAATGATAAAATTGAAAGGCTTTGATTGACTAATTGTTGATTAAGGTGCGTTTAAAATATGAGTTACATTCTAGCTATTGGTAAACTTGTTAATGATTCTCTACATGTATGATTTATTGTATTTGTCTTCTTACATCGTATTTCCAGTGTCCATCCATCGTCTATTGGGCCACTTCCAATAACTGGATTCTCGGCACGACAGGACAAATGTTTTCCGGCATCTCGTTTTGTTGCCATGAATGACAATATACTTGTTGTTGTGTTACCATCATTGGACGTCTGTAAGAATAATTCCAATTGTCAATTATAGTTCTATACGACCACGTGGATACAATATTCGAATATTTTAAATATGAATTAACTATGCAACCTATGGAACAGCGTGGGCGCTATTACAATGGAAAATTTATTGACAGTCTTCGGTTCAACCGAAATTCCTGATAATTTCGGGGTGGTAATATGTTTATTTTGCTATGACTTATGACTTGGGAATATTTGTAAGTGCTTACGGTCTCTTTAGAGCCTTCAAGGCGTTGCCCATTACGCCACCATGTTACTGTCGCTGGTGGTCTGGAGCCTGAAGTTTTGCATAACAAATCATATCTCCGTCCAGCTGACAACGGTTGATTAGCAGCAACTATTTTAACATCCAATGGGCCAACTGGAAATATAAAAGAATATTATAACATTAAAACCTGATCATGCATGAGTAGCGATTTCATGCCGATAATTTGATCACGGCAGTAAGGTCAGACTTGGTTACCGTGACAACTTTTACTGTAACAATATGTATGTAGTTCAAAAACGAAACGAATGCCGGTAAATATTAGCAATGAGATCGTAATTGTTATTATTACGGCATTTCATGTTTGTGTTTAGTTTGTCAAAGATTGGCAGGAGTTTGTTGCTGATTTATTGATGTAATTTTCATGTGACAATCCGGCTCATTTTATGCACAGATATATTGGAGTTAGAATTAGTGGATTGGGTGCTAGCAAAGTGCTACCATTTTTTGGCAATTAATTACCACACTAACACAAAATTGATTTGCCAAAGTAAGGATCGATGCGGGCGTTAACGATGGTAAATTTGCTGTAATCAATTGCAATTTATTCAGAGCTTTAGTATGTCACTAAACCGTCATTCAGCTATCTGGGTAAAATTAGCTATTACAATATCGTGGAACCTTGGGCAAAATGGTATATAGGTATATACTTAATGTTTGACTTCCTGTAAAAACTTTGAGAACAAATCAACGAACTTTTTTTATTTTTTTTTGTGTCACAAACAGCTTCAACAGATTTCCAACTTTGTTCATCAAAATAAGTTGGTTCGAAGACGATAATTTAAAGAACTGTTCATTTCACAAGAAAAAAAAAATCAGGATGCAATATATTCTATCCATATATCTTCCAAGTGTAACTCGCAAACCGTACATTGCTTTAACGATATTGGAAAGGCATCAACCCTTTCGAAAAAGGTCAATTTTTCATCGTGATGACGTGATGTAACGACGCTTATAGTGTGCTTCGATATTAGCATTGACACTCGAATTTTGTAGATATGAGGAAAGGTCTTAATCAATCTAGCCGAGTCAAGTAGTTAGGTCTGTCGTCTAACGTGTCTTGTCAGTGATTTTATGGCCCTCATCAGAAGCTTATAAGTCCCCAGATAGCACAGAGACGTCTTAAAGACATCCATAGGACGTTCGACATTTTTTGAGACATCTTAGGAACGTGTCTTTCAGATGTCTCTCAGACGTCTAAAAGTCGTCTGATGCGTCGAATTTAGACGTCTCAATGTCGTCTCACGAAAGGCGTCTTAATTTCGTCTGAATGATGACCGCTTGCAACAATTCTACATGCACTCCACATGCTCAAATTGAGTTTGGAAGAATTTGGATGCGGAGAGAATTTTCAACCATAATTATGGATTAAAATCAGACCCCATTTTAGTAAAATCAGAATTCACCATTTATTTGAAAATCGATATCAAACAGTGTAAACACGTGCCGGCCTGCTTGACGAATCTAACCTCAATCTGGCAGCATGCAGTTACAGTAAAAATATTCAACGGATAATAATAAATATTATACTTTCGTTTGACTACAGCTATTTATTGGAGTCTTAGATAAAGCAAATTCTTCTATGTCCTTAATAAATTATAGTCTCACTTGGCAGTATGGCAGTACACGAAACTATGCAGAGGATTGTAATATGCGCGGACCACACGGAAATGCGCGCGAAAATATATGTGCCTCGCCCGACGGTGCTGCTATCTGCGATTTCCCGTATATTGGCTTACATCAAGACGTCGGATGAAAAAATCTCATTCAAGACGGCTTTCCGACCATCGTTATTGAGACGTCTTAAATACGACGTCTTGAGGTCGTCTTGCGGGGTATATCTTAAGACGTCTTGAAAAAGACGTCATGAAGACGTCCATCGGACACATGTGCTATCTGGGTCTTAGGCTAATTGATGCCGTGTGTGGAACCTCGATGTTAATGGTTATCCATTCTAATCTTAACAGAACAGAATAATCACCATCCTCTTGTGATTGTATTCCGCTAACGTAATTAACGTAATTGACGTAAAACGATCACAAGATGATGGTAGTTATTCTATTCTCTCTCTCTCTCTCCTTCTCTCAACATTTCGTTCGGTCCCGAGACCCGCTACATACATATTCCCTATTAAATTTCCATAAAATATTCGAATTCCTGATGACTTGTATGCGAGTCAGTCCACGTCAACTGAAACCGAATTTGACCTCGATGTTTCAGATTTCTACGTAATTTGTTTTAACTTTAGCAAAAACGGCTGCAATTAAAAAAAAAAAAATACTCCCATTCAAATTTTCATATCGTCGGTTGCTTTTATCTTTCAGACTTGACTCAGTACTAATTTTAAAGTACTTCAAACAGACTTTCATCATATGTATATTTATTTCGTTTGTAACCGATATTTCTATTTATCGTCAACAATGATATTATTCAAACATGATTTGCAAGGTGGAAAAACACTTTAAAAATTCTGAAAAAAATACCAGCGTATTCCTCTATCAATTCTTTAAAAGTCTGCTAATTCGCAAAATGGAACTCTGCTAGAATGGCTGAAAGAATACGCGAATATTTTTTATCAGAATTTTCAAAGCGTGTTATCATCTCGAAAATTAGATTTAAGTAATATAATTGTCATAAATATAAATATTGCTGACCGCGAAAATCGATATACATAGGATGAAAGTCTGTTCCAAGTCCTTTAACATGAGTATTGAATCAAGTTCGTAGAATAAAAGGGATCAAAGATACGACCACTTGAAAGAGACCGTGTCTTTGATTTTCACCCGTGTTTGCTAAACGTCAACCCCGTATAACTTCCGAAATACAGATGTGGAAAAAATAAAATAAAATAAATATTTGATGAGTTTATTTATTCAATAAAATCTGTGAAAACAAAATTGAACGAAAATCAGAAACATTGACGTCAAATTCTGTTACATTTGACGTGCACTTACTCATGTCAAAAATTTGGTCAAATATGACGTTGAGAAGATGTTATAGTATATTACGCAATGAGTGCGCAAAAACTATTTTTTTCGCACTGTTTCAAATAATAGTATGAGCAACTCGTGCGCATTGGTGATTTTGGCACGAGTGTGGCATTGAATCACAACACAACTTTGCGCACTAGTTGCACAATAAATTATAATTTACGGTAACTGAATAGTTATAGCATTACACAATTATTGGCATTTAATGTGTTATATTAAATTCCTTACAATTCATGTCCACGTGAACAGATGCCGTGAGAGGTATAGATTTGTTGTTATTTGTAGCCATGCAAGTGACTTCCGATCGAACATCGTCGCGTCCTAAATTTGGTATTCTGATTTCGCTTCTTATGGCACCGTGAGGTAACTTCATAGTTTCATTGCTCTTCATCTTATCATTCCGGTACCAAATAACAGATGGTATGGGCTTGCCTAGAAAATAAAAGAATATGGGAATGTATATTATTTATATACTAATTGAACCTTACATACCCATTACAGGTATTCAAAACAAGATCGAATTCATTTCCTTGATTGATATTTGTTTTGAAATACTACAATCAAGTCTGATATAAAAGAACTTTTGTTTGAATTGTCAAAATTACAATTGACAACATTCTGAACTTACGCGGCAGCATATTTTTTGTATAACTTACACGCAATGCTTTTACAAAATTCAATCTTATTGACGTATTTTAATGGTACTAGTTACTACGTACCTCCATAGACATCGCAGAACAACTGTAATGTTTCACCTTCCGAATATGGTCCGACAACTGAATTTCGCAGAACTCCGGCATCGTCTAGTATTTCAATTTTATGCGGTGGAACTGCAAGGAATATTTTATAGGTAAGATATTTATGAGACATACATATATCGATGGCTCTTATCCCAAAGAGCGTATCTCAGCAGTGCAGGAAAGAAAGGCGTATCTCAACACATCAGGAAAAATAATAGCGTATCTCGAAGATCCAAGAACGAAACGCGTATTTCACGGGATCCCCGATTTCAGTGATACGAACGTCAACTATGTCAGACAATTATCGCTGTTCGAAGTTCATATTACGATATAATGTATAATATAATTACAATTAATTATAATTATACTATAATATGAGCTTCAAATAGCAATAATTGTCCGACATAGTTAACGTTCATATCACTTAAATCTGGGATCCCGTGAGATACGGCTGTGCTTTCTTGGATCGTCGAGATATGTACCTAAGCCCTTTGTCCCTGCTTTGCCGAGATACGGCTTTCTTTTCTGCGCTATCGAGCTTAGGACGTTTTTCTATGCTTTGCCGAGATACGCTTTTGTTTTCTGCACTACCGATATACAACTTTTTTTTTCTGCACTGCTGAATTACGCTATTTTCGATAGGAGACATGACTGTATTTATTTTTTGATAAGTATTATTTGGATTTGTTGACTTAGAGGAGGGTACTGCATACGCCGTACAACTTCAGGTAGCATAATACGGAATGAATACCTACCCTCCGAACTATTACGTATAATGTAAAAAGTTGGAAGTAGGATTGTTAGTATTTTTCTATAAGTTGCAATACGTGTGGAGATACATACCTATAACAGTTAAATTGACTTTTGAATTTCGAGTCTGTCCAATTTGAAAATCTACGCGACATCTGTAAAGTCCAGCGTCTTCCTCTCTCACGTGATCAATTCCGAGTTCTGCCGGTTTTTTATTGGGCATAAAATAAGCCCGGTTTGAAAATACTGTATCGTCGGACCATCTTTCAGCTATTCCAAAATCGCGATCTCTCGCATCGACACTGAAAAAATATAGGTATACGTACAAGCGATTAGAATAATTCCAAATATGTTTTGAATAATTCAATATATGATTCTTCATCGTCTCACAATTGGATAACCATAATATAAAGAACCATAATTGGAGCGCAAAGAATAAAAACGAAAAGTGTAGACCGAGATGAAATAATTTTATTCCAAAATACGTGAAAAATTTATGATTCATGAATTTCCAGTCTTTGTATATTTCTTGTTTTGAATTTTGAACAATCATGAAATCAAATGTTGCGCTCTATGTTTCTCGCAACGGTCCTCATCACTCATCAGCCGCAAGTGATCTATTTTGCACAAAATTGTTGCGTCGATTGCTATTTCGATAGCTGATTGTTCCTTCTAGATAATATTGGTAACTATATTGGGGATCTCTTTCAAGTTTTTCAGCATTCTACACCTAAACGGTACGTATATCGTTTGGTACGCGACATTTGAAAATTTTTCAGAGCATCCATAGCTCTTACATTGCAAAATTACAGGCTCTTATGTTTCAGTGCAGTATCGAGTCACTCTTTCACCGAATTTCTGAATGATGGAAACCTGATCCTGTAGATTAAGTACCAATTCAAGGCGGTGTAATAATTCTCCAGGTTTGGTAACGGTAACGGTTTAAAGTACTAAGAGTTTAATTGCGGTTACGTATAAATGTTATTTTTATGCCAAGCACCCTATTAGAGTTAACTGAAAATCATAATTTTTTTTTTTTTTTTCCACAATTACTGTTCGCTGTTGTTGCGAATCTAGGTCACTCGTGAATTACACCTGAGCTATTCACCGCAATTATAACGAACTTGATCATGTTGCATTGCAAGAAGGAATTTAATGACCTAGCTACATTGAGTAATGCTTTCTGGACCGTGGTACATCGTCTCTACAAGTTTAGTACATTCCTCAATCATCGTATCAGCAAGTATCTACATTTGAGAAGAAATGGTTGTATCGAGTTCGATGAAATTTCATTTCGTTTTGCTACTTAATGTACTACATCATGCATATGTCAATATAGTTTCTAGCGAAGACCAATTCCGTTAAAGTACTCCGTTTCTGGAAATAAGTTTTCATATTTCCAGGAGTTGTTTATGGTCACTGGTCAGCGATGTAATTTATAGGTATTTTTATATAATATACCTACCTATACACAGGTGTTCCAAGATCTTCGCGATACCATAATACGAGTAATACCGAGTCTCCGTCATGGGACGTCGATATATCGCAGGGTAAATACGTCGGATCCCCAACGAGTGTCACGATCTGTGACAGCGGTACTAGAGACAAAAGAAAAGGAATTATTTTCACTCTAAATAATGAAAATGGGAAAGCTTGAAGCTGTGTCTGATTACATGAACTAATAGGAGTCTAATTCGAATACAATAATTCATAGTCCTAATTGCTAGTTCTCAGCATCAATAATTTGGTATTTTGTCCACAGAAATCGCTTAGCATATTTTAAATAATAACTGCAGTGACTCTAAACAATTTTTAATCTGCTCAACTAATACCCAACCGCGAGAAGGTTGGATGCATAATACCGGATTATTCTACAATGTAATTTAAGTATATTCATCCGAATTAAATTGCAATGAAAGCTGTGATCAATAATCCTTATTTTTATGGTGTTCATTCACAGCTGCGTTTCAAATTTTTCAAACCGCCATTAGCTATCTGGGATTTTCAAAAAAGTTGGAATCCGCGGTCAAAAAGGACATGGATAAGGATATACATGCATATTTCATTACCGAGAAGAACAATACATGGATCTTGGAAAATATACGCTGGAAAATGTTGACTTTAACTGACATGACGCTTCATAATTACGCCAAAAACTGAACGAATCAGAACGTAGTTGAAATTTTCCAATTAGATACAAAATTTAGAAGATTTTGAGAAAAATGGTGTAATAAAAGTAAATAATGGGTTACGGAAAAATCTGTAAAATTGGTAGTGCGTTTTAGAGTTGGCAGAATAAAATGCGGAACATGTATATGTGATCGGAGATGGTCAGAGTCCGAAATTGGTCAAGTTGGCACGGTGTTTCCCCTATGTGCCAAAACGGATGAACATTTTTTTTTTTCGAACTCCTATAACAAAACTTGTCAGAGTGACGTCAAATTATCAACCTCCTAAAAGGGCAGCGATAGGATCAAAGACTGAGTGGTGCCTTGATCAATGATAAGTATTCCAATCTGATTGACACGCAGAATCTCACGTCCCGTTACTAATGTTCATATAACGTGACTGGAACAAGTGGTACGCAAGTCTGACTTGATGCTCAGGGATGTTTTGGGTCGCTGATTTCGAATCTCAGGTATAAAATTCCGAATTCGAAATGGCAGATTCTAGATATTTGAATTATTCAAATATCCAGAATAATGGTGATAGTTTTGAATTTCGAGTTTTTAGAACTGAGATTCGGAATGGACGACGTCATGTATGTAATATACGTATACGTGAATGGATGAGAATACTTTGAGTGTAATTCGATAATTGGACCATGAAACACCGGTACTAACGCCTCATTGAGTATCGAGAATTAGGGTAAAAATTCCTTGAAATCTAATCCAAATTAGAAAATATTTGGAGGTCGCTAATTTACGTTTTTTCTGATCGTCATAATTCTCCATAGCTAATACATGCCGCTTGTAAACCATCCCACGACTTATCGATAACGATAGCTCTTCATCGACGACATCAGTGAAATTGTTCACCCATCGTTTTCCAATAAGTGAATAACATTATTTTCTGAATTAGTCACAGCTCAGGATAGTTACAAGTACGTAAATTACATAAGCAGTGACGCCGGAACCATCATATTACATTCGAATACCTCCTAGCAACCCCAGCAATAGGTCAGCTCGATTTTGAGTTGACCCTGTCGACATGAAAAGTTGAATTCAGTCGGCGCAACAAATAGTCAACTTCAAAGAAATTTATGACCGTTCCGATTCTCGGAAACGTGATCAATTTTGAGCGTTTGACTTTTACATTCAACGCTCATTTGTTCTGGGAAATGGATGGCCATATGTATTTCGTACCATTTGCCTCATTGATATCTTCATTTCTGATATTTTAATGCAAGAATAATGAAAACTCAGGACTCAATTTCGTATTCTCATAACGTATTATTCACATTTATGATAGTTGCATATATTTTTCGTAGAATATGATGCAAATAGACTACACAGTGCTTTCATTGATGTCAACAGAAGATGAATTACCTTTTATACTACTAAGTTACAAAAAATTCGCGTAAAATTTACCGACTATTTTTCAGTCTTTTCAAAGTTTCGGAACTATTCAACAAGTTTTTCTAGTATTATTATTAATATATGAGCGAATTCACAAATTCCTGGTGTGGTTTTGTACCTCAAAATTTTCGACCATTTTTTCTTGTCATTAATGGGTCATTACCGTAGAAATGAGTCGGAAGCCACCGCAATATAATTTTTATCGGTGCAGCTCATGCTATTTTTGATATTACGCGTTTTTAACGGTTTTCTGAGAACACCAGAGGAGTTGATGGTTTAGCTGAAAAAATTTCAACACATTTTTCGATGGAAATTTTCCGCTCTTTTCATTGCAAAATATTTTCATGCGCCGCAGAGAACCGGAAGTTCAAAATACGTACCGTTGAACCGTCTTCCGCAAGTCCAAATTCGATTTTTTTTTCGCCATTCGACAACTCCAAATATTCTCTTTGACATGTCAAATTTATGGTTGAAAATTTTGAGTTACAAAACCACACCGGGAATTTTTGAATTCGCTCATATACGGTTTTTTATACTTGTGCCTTGGAAAAAAATGTCAACACGTACCGAAAAATTCATCAAATCATTTAAAGTAACAACCGGTCAAATTAGACATGACTGATTCTTGCCAAGAGCGAAGCAATTAAAGTTAACTATATTCGCTGTATGAAACGAGTTAACCAGCCATCTGTATCAGCTCAAAATCGAGCAAACCGTTTGTTGCCGAGAGGTATACAATTTAATCTTTCTATAATAGTATAGTCTTAATCATATTTATGGGACATTCGTTCTCGATTATCATCTTCTTAAGAAAAGAGAGGTAATATTTTCACAGCGCAATATAACTGAAAATAGTATGAATTTTTGAAACCCTGGTGCATAGCGAAATTACGAAATCTATCTCATATTATGTTCGCGAAAAGATACAACTTGTTTCTAAATATTCCCACGAATTTTAAAATTTTATATTTGTAAATGAGGTATCGTTGAATTTGTTGACTAGTCACTGAATGTTCCATAACTCATTATTTCACATCTGTTCATTTGCTCGGCGAATTTCATTCGGAAACATTGCTTTGAGACAACGTTAAAGGATTAATCGTGAATTTTTGTGAAATTTTGTTTCCACAAAATGCACCCCTTGAGATAGCAGCACTTGCTGAAATCAGAACTTCAGAAGTTCAGGCCGCTTTCATCAATTCGACGTACGAGGAAAACCCTTCATATTCAATAATCACATTGTTGGGGCAATCAATTTTTAAATTCACGATCACAAAGCAAATAGTGATGATAGCTCAATTGGATGTATTCGTGTAATATCATAATACATGTTATTGTGGACCCGTTCTAATGATATAATGTTCAGTTATTGATCAAGTCAATGTGAAGGGTATACATATGCAATAATGGGTTGTACAAGTATAGTGTAGTTTATCGGGGTCAAACATGAAAACGTCACTTTAAAAATGTGTGACAGATGAACATACAAGTTATAAATTACAGATATGATATGAATGCAGTGAATCGA
This sequence comes from Tenthredo notha, assembly GCA_914767705.2. Lineage (NCBI taxonomy): Eukaryota > Metazoa > Arthropoda > Insecta > Hymenoptera > Tenthredinidae > Tenthredo > Tenthredo notha. The sequence goes on along the minus strand of OU611915.1, from coordinate 7,509,205 downwards.
TTACAGTACAATAATAAATAACATTATAACTTATGTCGTATACATAAAGTCCCAAAAATTTTGACGAAAATTTTTGCAGGATGGAGGTCTAATAGAATTCCAATTGTTTGCAAAATGTCGTTATAATTTGAGATTCTCACAAATTCGATAGTCAGTTTTATACATGGGTGGAAGTACTGTTGCAAAAATCAGAGGACTGACATTGAATATCGCAACCGAATGATTACTACATTAATAAATCTCAAAAATTAAATCTCTGACGAATAACATTTTCCTCCAACTGTGGCGATATTTTAATGAATATTACTAATCGGTAGTTATCGCAAAATTCAGTTGTATAAATGACAATGTTTTTGTTCGCATAAAGATTCCTATATCAGTATTTACGATACAATGCCAAGCATTGATGATGTAGATCGCAAATTTACATATCTTGCGAGAAACAAAAAAAAAAAAAGTAGTAAGTATTGTATGTATTTTTTAGTATAAGACTTATGCTCGTTTTCAGCAACAGTTTACACGTAATAACTGCTATTTACATCGTTTGAGGGTAATAATGTTCCAAGAAGCAAGCTCACTTTTCGTTCATTAATACACGTATTATATTCATATGATACTGATTCTTATTTCCTATTAAGAGCTTAGAAAAAAAACTAAATGCAAGAATATGAATAAAAATTGTTTAACTCACTGTCTTTGACGCACAGAGCACCAGTAATCCATAGTGGAACCAATGGAATTAGTATCTTGAAATGTCTACTATTTGAAATGCACAGTACATTTGTAATATACAAATGAAGTTGAATCATCATCATTGCATAATTGTGTAAAAAGTTGTTCAAATCATAATACGATTCAATTTATATTTAATAATTATGAAAAAAATAAAATAAATAAATACAAAAAAAAAAAATTCTCAGTTAAATAATTATTAGATTTTTTTATCATGTATAAAGCAGCTCTGACCGATATCAGGATACTTATATCGATGTTAACATGTACTTTGTAATAACAGTAAGTACAGCTCACGGTTTGTATGCTTTTGAAAAAAAGAGACGTATATCTATGTATGTATAGATATATAGATATATATATATTCAACCAACGCAGAGAGATCTTCTCGTACACTTTCTGAATTCACATCTGCACGTATTCAAAAAGCGTATTGATATTCGCGTATGCTTTTCTAATTCACGAAACTCCACGTTAGTTTATTTCGATTGAATTCATCAATTATCACCGCACACATATTCCTGCTTTGCTAGTCACGAGCAAGTTTTTTAAAATGCTTAATAATGGAATACAGGCGCCATGAGCTAGACCCTCTCTACAGTTGCGACGATCGAAAAGAGCAGAATACGCGCGCGCACCCTTTACCTGGCATGCGCCCTGCGCACGCCTTAAACGTACGCGTACTACAATATACCTACCATGCCAGGGGTAAATTCGTTTTCAACATGTGAAAACAATTGTCGAATCCCTGATACACCCCCAACTTTATCCAACAAATTCGTACATGCAACAGTGTTATATACATACAATTTAACGAACAATCATCCCCCTCTAAGCTGGGGTTGATTAGAGAGTATCTATATATCTGTATCATTACAATGACGCCTTATATGGGTGCATATACTATTTGTACGAACGTGTACAGTGAGAAAAATCGATTTCGAACAATATATATATATATACATGTATACACATATATTATACATATATTTACATACACGGAAATCACAATGTCATATATATACGGCTGAAAATGAATAAATAATTCATGTATTATTATTGTATGTCCTGAATGGAGCAGTGAACCGAGACTCATTTATTCGTAATGTTCCTTTTGTACAACATAATGATCAACATTATTAATATTTCAAATCGGGAATAAGTAGCGCGGACATTGCAGAAAGGTACCCAAAGAGGGAAAAGTGGTCCACTGTATATAACTAGACTTCACTTTATTTTTGACTGCGAGAAGCAACTAACGTTTCAACTATATGCAGCCACAATTTGATCGTTTGTAAATTAACAATATAATAGTTGCCAATATTATACGTTCTTATTATAATCAATTGAGGCCAGATAAATGTTATGGAGAATGAGGCTTGCAATGGATGTAACTGAATATCTATAATAGTATATAGTTTAACTACCGGGTTCACTCGCTTTGTGCGCTGCGGTAGAATCGCAAATAAATTCGGAACTCAAAACATCAGTCCGTTCGAAATGGCGATTGAATATCACGGGCGTTGGAACAGGTTGGAATGATGTTTTTCAAATGGGTTTTAATCTCGTTTATTCCAAATAGTTCCAATGTTCGCCGTTCGATCAAACCGAATGAACAAACTGTAGGTTTATATTTCATGATCCTAGATACTAGGCTGTATCGTTAATGTTTTTCGAACTTGTGCAGAACAATCAGTGGACTCGAAAATGATAATAGCACAGATTTCAATTGGGTTTGAAAATATTTGCTCAGCAAATTTTTTTTCGACCAATAAAATGAAAACTGTATAACAGATGGTGAAATCTCGACAAGATTATCAACATGGATAGGATTCGTATTTCTCTGAGAAATATGTTACTTATTTTCAACATGTGTACCAAAGTATGTTGGATAAACTGAGAATAAGTCATGTCGCGAAATGGAGATGGATTGCAATTTATAATTCTATAGCCTGATACTAAGGAATATATAAATTTAACAGCATGAGCATAAAAAGTGATAACACATTGCTGGAGTAGTACTCACGATCAACATTATACTTAACTTAGAGTAACAGAGAATTGATAATGTCATGCAGTAGCAAGAACATGCTTACTTGAAAATGCAAATACTTGAATTGAATCTCATGGTGAATATTAGAGAAGATATAAAAAATTCTAACGATTAGAGACGGATACAGAGAGAGAAAAAACCATTTTATTATATGGCCGAGGTTGAGATCCGTTAGACTAACAACAGAAAATAAATAGAGACATTAAAGGTAAAGCAGAGAGTAAAGAGAAAGAGAGAGAAAGGGAGAGAGAAATTAATTTATTGATTCTGGAGTGAACTCCCTAAAAACCACAAGCATCAATGCATATAATATTTCACACCAACCCGGACAGCCTATAACTCTAATCCCTGTTGTGATTTGCTTCTTGATTCTGTATCATGTTAATCATATCCAAAAATATGCTCATGATTTTTTTCAATTTTTTTTTTTTTTTTCTTGTGGTTCTCGTGATACTGTTTTTCGAAAATGTCACATCTGTGACAGATGATCACCGAATGTCTGTATCTTTCGTTGTATAAGTCGGATTTACAAAAACTAGAGTATGAAATTAATGAGAAACGAATTAACTTTATGATAAAAATATCATCGAAATGTCATGCCCTGTTCTTTTTAAGTAATTTCTCTTCTAAATCATCTCTACTCTGAAATACTATATTGGGAATTGTTCTGACATACTTTTCCACTGAGATATCACACTGTTTGTCCAGATCGGATGTTTTCACGATGATCTCGAACTCAAAAACGCTACTATCTATAGATTCACGAACGATACGAGTAACTTATTCGCGGAGAATGATTTTTCGAAAAACGCACATCGCCGAGTACATTGTGATTGGTGATATAGATTTTATTCAGGTTTAAGTTTAGTTTTTGCCGCCGCAATGTCTAAAACGATTTTGGCTTATCTCGCATCCACGTATTCAATTCGACATGGCGATATAAACGTAATGAATATTTCATGCGCTCTGTATCGACATATGTTTATATAGCATAACGGCTATTCCACGTAAAGTCGCGAAAAGACCATACACTTTGTTACATGGAAGTTAGACGGTGTTAAAGTTTAGCAAGAATAGCTGAAAAATTTTAAGACTCCTCCGATGTCATAATCACTACTCTCTATACGAATATGGTGAAAGCCTGTTTCACGTGCTTCAAAATGAATACTGGATATAGTCTGTAGGATGAAAGGAACCAGAGATATGAGCGTTTTTGCTAAACTCAAACCCCATGCAACTTCCAAAGTACGGATATGAACAAAAAGGCCGAATTGTTCGACAAGTTTATTTGTTCCATAAAATCTGGAGAAAAAGTACACAGAAATCAGAGACTGCGAGGCCTAATTCTGTTCCGGTTGATGTGGACTGGCTCAAATAGGAAGGTATCACTTTGAAAAAAATTAAAATTCATTCAGCGGATTCAACGTAGTGGCTGACTGATGAACCGAATACCGAAATCTGCTCGATTTCTACTGAAATTTATTACTGGAGATTTTTCGAGTGGGGGATTCCGAATCTGACCACGAAATTCCATCTTAAATTTCGTAATTTCGTGGTCAGTTTTGGAATCAGCGTCAAAACAAAACCTGCAGAAACCAATTACTGTGAAAATCGAATTGGTTTCGAAATACATTCCATCAGTCGACCACCATATTAGAATCGTTGAATACATTTGATTGGGGTTGCACTTTTCAAGGAAAACCCTACAGATTTGCCCTGTATTTTTGAAATAATAATTAAAAGGTATGAAAAAAGTCATATCGAAGCTCAAATGTTCAAATTCAAATATCTCAATGTTCATATGAATACAAAGTATTTATTTTATTTTTTTTAATCTATTGAAAAGTATGTTGAATCACCTTCGGCATAAGGCCCTTGTAGGGGTCTTCAACCGAAAGTCGAACCGTGCGGAAGATGCAAAGTACCAATTTCGACTAAAAACAATGAAAATTTGAAAATTTGATGACTCGAGCACTTTTTGAACTACAAGGAACACAGGAAAGAAATACGATGTTCTTTTCTGAACATCGAACAAGTACCTGTTTAATAAGTGACATCGGAAAAAAAAATGATGTGTAAAAAATTAACACATACCAGAACTAAATGCAAAAAATTAAAAGGGTAATAAAGAGGGTCAAGCTGAGTGAATTGATCTATAGAACATATGGCCTCCGAAGCATTTGAATTCTTGACTTCTGAAGCGTTATGATTGAAGCGTTAACCGATGCCAGCTGTGTAGTCGGTTGCCTATATGCTGGCGACTATCGCGATTTTTCAAGCGGCCGTATCCCGCGACCGGTGCTTCGTAGGCCACATGTTCTACAGGTCAATTTACTCAGCTTGACCCCTTTCATTACTCTCTTCATTTTTTGCATTCAGTTTTGGGACACCCTGTATACAAGACTTTGAAAATCATACAACTCGTTATTTCTTCAAACAACTGGTCAATGCACCTATATTGCAATGGCTGCTCGTATACATGGATTAGATACGAGAATCCAACCGATTCTTGATCTTTCTTTATTATTTGCGCCCTTCTTTCTCCGCTCCTCTTTTCGCTCTGCCTCCACCGCCCTCGTTCCCTCTTTTCCACCCTTCCTTCCTGTACCAGAAAATGAGTTGCGTCGTCGCGCTGGAACTCCGAGCGTAGTCATCTAACGATCGCTTTACGGAAACGCCCGAATGTGTTATTACTTGTGTAGTGAGGGATGGTGGTGGTTTGTTCGGTGTCTTGATTCCCGTATCCCAAATCAACTGTTTACAAAATTCTACTCCTCGAAGTGAATTAAACGAAAAAAAAAAAAATGTGATTTTATCACACAAAATTGTTTCGGGACTAACTTGAGCTCAATCGCATCATACCTACTCGAACTAAACAGTAGGGTAATACATGCATTGAACATTTACTACTATCTAATCCTTACTCACAAGTTGCAATTAATACACACACTCGTACAACTTTATAATCCTCGAAAATACACTGCCGTCATATGAACAGTAATTTTAATACAAACCGTACTACAGAATATTCCTAAACTAATTTTACTAAAATATTTAACCTTCGATGAAAGATTATTGGGAAGGTGAAAATATTCGATTTGCTTCAAAGTGAGACGTAGTCAGGAATATATCCAGGTGACCTAGCGTTATGTAATACTGTCGAGTGTAGTATATCTTCAAATATCAGTCTAACTTAAGTACAGAGCATGTAAAATGTATGCTTGCCCGAACTGTGATCAGTCGTTAGCATAATGGTTCTCTATTAAATTATGATGTATCAATGTGAATGATAAGAATTATCCAACCATTCTACTCTTCGTATATTTAAATAAACAGATTTCTAATACGCGGTGCAAGAACAACATGTCAAATATACATGTATGATAACATTCTACAAGCCAGCTATATACATACATGACGATAAAGTCACAAAGACTGCAGATCAGTTCGACGGACAATTTAATTAATAAAAGTGTGTTTTTTTAATAATTGTGATTTTCTGAAAGAAATGTGCAATTAAGTTAGTCTCGAGTCTTGAATCTTGATGGAGTATAGTAACATTAGACACGCGTAATATACATCAGGGTAAAACGCGTGCGCACATTTTGTTCCAAAAATATACATATATATATATAGGTACATACATACACAAGGGATACATTTTCGTATTTAATACCTTATACAACATCGAGATATCGTTTCGAGCTTGGAGTATATAATTATTTGCCTCTAACACATTGATCGGAGATATACTTAAAGTAAAACCGCAACTTGCTATATTCATGCCTTGAATTTTTTTTCTACTGACAAAAAAAAGTTAAACAACAACATCGAAGAATGTTCGAGTATGGGATGGCGATAAGTACTTTTGAATAATGTGAGAACAGCATTACAGTGCATAATAAGAATTACTACGACATCGCAGACGCGGTGTTCGTGCACGTGCTGGTGCTGGTGCAGGTGCAGGTGCAACTGCAAGTGGATGCATGTTCGGAACTGGCACAAAGTACATCAGTTTGGAATGGCACTTGGAGTATTGTTGGTGACAGTGGTCAACCTAATTATCAGTGGATATTTACTCACAATTATCGGCCATGCTAACGCTACTGGTAATTGGGATACGGACGATGATCCAGGTACATATATCCAGATATAGTAAATACATTTCTGTCTTGATGCAAATTATACTATACGAGGGAAGGGCACACGCATCATGTAGATTATTGAATGAATAACTACCAAAAATATTCTCTTCCTGCTTGGGGTAATGCAATGCTTACTATATTGCCACTTAGGGCTGTGTCCACGTATGGGCAGATGAGGAAAGAAAAAAATGTATGTTGTTTAGTGCAAAGTTGATGATTCTGTGTGCAAACTGCCCCAGGTGCCGAATCTGCTGGGCACGGTGTTGCTGTCACTGATTCCACACGTTTATCTTTGGTATTAATGTAGTATCGAAGGATATGAATAGGGTGGCAATTTTTTTGCCTACAATTTTTAGCCACCTTTGAATATGAATGTATTTTTTTTTTTCTATAATTTTGCATACTTTTATGGAAATTGATGACGTGAAAATACAGAGGGTGAGAGATCGTGATTATAAAAGAATGGAGAAAATCAAGTTATCGTAAATTTAATTATTTTTGAAAATTCTTGAACGACTTTTATACATTGTTTGATCGCGCTGAAAACTTTCTAACAATGAGGTTCATTCAAATATTCAAAACTATCAAATTTTTGGGTAAGAATTTGAGGTGTAAAAGGACTGTCAGGAATTTTCAAATGAAATATCCATGGGGTGATCCACGTAAAATCAGCCACTTTTCGTCGCTCCTGCATCGCAGCTCAGAATTTTCCCAAATTGTAATATGTTCGAGGGTTTATATAGGTTCGCATCCTTGCACGACGAAAGGTCCATATTATGCATGGGCCTCTATTTGCAGGGTCTACAAGTTTGGGCTTATCACGTGCCAGGCCTTTAATATTCACCCTATATCTCGGTCAATATGCCAGATTTCATTTACCTCAGAATGGTTATTTCGTAGCTATTTCAACGGTTCTTTACGATGGTTTAACACATTCCTCACATCTGACTGGCTTGGGATGTAAAATAGTCGATGAAAAAGTACTTCGGAGAATTTTTCAAATTTTTCAAAAAGCGTTCCTATAAGAAAGTGATAAGACGTGGATTTGTTAAATTTCTACAGCGTGCAATGGAAAGGGTCACTTTTTGGCAAGCGCTTCACTCCGCTTACTCACGTTACAAATCGCGTTGGTTCATTCAATTTCAATCTTCTATCTCAATCATGAACCCTGAACCCTGTCGCAAAGGGGGTGAATTTTGCCACTCGAAATGTATAAGTTTTTCCTATAAAAGTTGAAGTTTTAGAGGGATTCCTTTTGAATAAGTTGGAAACGATTTGGAGGGGTGAACCACCCAAATATATACACATAATATTATACAGATCTAAGGTGAGTCAGAATTCATGAGGAATATAAACATATAATATTAATTATAAGCCCAATCTGCTCAATGAAAAAAGTCGATTCGATGTTTAACGGAAACAGTAAGTCCGAGAGGTTTAGAAACTAATTGGCAAACTTTTATATAGGATTGGGCAAATTCACTGAAAAATCAAGCAAACGATTTCCGGGACGTCTTATCATTTCCATAGCGATTCACAAGTATTTTCTTAGAATTTTAGTTCATTTAAGGTTTGAAATCGGTAATCATTGGAAGTGACCGGAAAACATTTTCTCCATTTGCGAGTTGAGACCACCTCGTAGTACATACTGCAAATAATCACAATGACAATTGCCCATTTATATTATGGGCATCAAGATGTATCAATTTCAGGACGCGGTTTCGTCCTTACCAGGGCTGGGGGGTAACATTTGAAATGGTTCGATTCCAAATACATATTTAAAATGGAAAATGGCATTTTGCATTTTACATTTTACATTTTAAATAGAAGTTCAAATGGCATTTTCAATTTACATTTCAAATCGAAATCTGTATCCATTCGACCCTTTACTCATGATTTTAAACGCTTGAATATTTTTTTATACCCTGCTTTAAAAACTGTTTTATAAAAAATACAATTCATTGCATGGTCATACGACCAAGCGGAGAAAACACGAATCACGAGATTCTAAAAAGCATGTCAACCCGAAAGAACTGTTTTTATGAATCTATGCTATTCGTCGTCATCCGTAATCAACCGAATTTTCTCTCAAGTCTAACTACACAAATTTTTTCATGAGCATTTTCCATTTATAAAACGATTCTAAATACTTATGTTGCATTTTTTTATTTAAAATACTGTTTAAAATGCATTCTTTAGTTTCCATTCTGAATACATTTTTCGAAGCATTTTATATTTTGCATTTCAAATGTGTTTTATGAAGCATTTTTCCTACTCCTGTGACTCAATCCTCGCACAGGTGGATTCCTCCCAGAAAAAAACGACGCAAATAATGAGGAAAAAATGGGGAATGAGAGATCAACACTTTTCAAATGAAAGCTGTTTAGTAGGTCAATCTACGAGCAGGAACATCCTAGTAGGGTTCACCAATGTAGGGTGCATCACCAGCTACCTAGTACGAAACTTTGTCAATTTGATATCCTGCGCGGTCTTGTGTTTGGTAAATCATACGCCGTGAGCCCCACTAAGAAGACAAAACGGTTTTTAGTCCAGTGTAACACGGTGAGATAGAAATATAACCGGTATACACGTGTAATCCGGCCAAAATGTTCATTATGGCTTACTTTTGAACATACCAAGAACCTAGGGGTCTAGTGCGACCGCGCGAAGGAAGGGTGATACTTTGGCCGTTTTTCTCAAGAAAACTATGAATAATGTGGTATTGATTTTTTCGGGATCCATAGGGGCATCTTCAATCCTTCGTTGTCCCACTGGGTCAAATTGACCCGGCGTTCTACTTTAGAGGCAAAAGTTGAAACTGCTTGGTCTACAGGGTGTCCCAGAACTAAATGCAAAAAATGAAGAATATAGTAAAAGGGGACAAGCTGAGTTGATTTACCAATAGAACACGTGGTCTCCGAAGTACTGGAGACCACAATGAGAATTCGAGGATGAGAATTAGAAGCCTAAACTTCTAGGATTGGGTTCACTGGATGAATGATTACGACTCGTTTGTCCAGAATAAAAATTTTTATTCTAAGTTTGTATAACGTGTAAATAAAATATGTGCAATGACACGATCTGCTCTAAATTTCTAAAAGCACATAAAGTTTTCGAATGAAAATGTGAGGGATAAAATTCTCGTACAATCATTTCGCCGGGTAAATATGTGTCTTTGTCTCGACTAAAGTCTTCAGTTTTCAGACCTTTGATGAGGGTTTTTTGAGCCCAATTGTTGCGAGTTATTAATTACTTTTGCAACATGTAATTAAACGATTTTTTTTTTTTTTTATAACGGAGGTCCAAAGTATTGAAAACTGTCCAAATTGTACCGTTTTTACGTCCGTGTACCACCACCTGCGTGTTCACCCTTCCACTACACACTTACCTGTATTCTTTATCTGCACCCTAACTGTTCTAACACGTTTACCCCCTTTACTCTATATTTCTATTCTTTTTTTTATCTCTTACCTGGCTATCCACATTCTGCCTTCTCACTTTCATCCTCTCTGAACTATACTCGTTGCATACGGCACTTCCAAATGCAACGAGTCGGCTAATCCCTCATATTCTTTCTAGTCTCTGGAGACACTTACTAACGCTCTTTATTTACCCCATCATAACGGTACTTCAAACACGAAACATCGTCTATAATGAATATGAAGCATTCCGTGTCACTTCAGCCACTAAAAGAGAGAAAAAAAAAACAATCCTCACAAAATTACGACAAATCGGGCAACCCACGTGATACGATCGTCCCAAAAATTGTAAAAAAATTTGAAATCTCATGCATTTGTTCGTATCATATGCATTTGTCGGTATGCACCAAATATGTATAATTAATTTTGTATCATAAAGTTAATTAATCCTTTATTCAATCACGTTCAGCCACCACCAACAATATCCATTAATTGTACACCAGTATTTAAAACAGGGACAATACAAGACCCAAATCAAAGTAACGCAAATAATTTGACGTTACACTCGTGGCTTGTGTTTGTGATTGTGATTAATAAATGATTTGTAATAAAATAAATAAAAAAAATAACGCCACGTGACCAGAGATTTAATAGAATTTCAAATATTGTGCATTCTATGAAATGAAGCGATTTTCATCTATTTTTTTTTTTTTATGTTACTGCTGATCAGTGATTACTAGGCTATAAAGTAACCCTCCGAATCCAATTTTTTACATCTGTGTGCATTACTGGCCTCTTATTGCTTTCTTGTGCTTATTTAGGGTTGGCTAATGTTTTGCTTGAATCTATGTGGCTATAACTTTGTCAATTTTCGGAACTTTGGTATCAACGAGATTGTCAAATGTTCGAAACAGATTAATCTATAAGAATGTGTCTAAGAAACTAAATTGATCTTCAGAAATTTCTAGAGTCCTGACCTGCCTTGATTGCGAGGCTTTGTAAATTTTCAAAGAATACATTGTAACAAATTTATTCAGTATAAATTAATTTCCCTGAAATTTGTACTGAAATTACTTCGAAATGAACAAATTGTGTGGTAATATTTGTACCCTGCTGTTATTATTTATTTTTATCAATTTTAGAGTCACATGAAATGAAATGAAAATAGGACCAGTTCCAATTTAAACATCAGGTTTATGTAGCCAATAAACTTATGAATGATAATAAAAATAAATTCATGGATTCCACTGCTTTGACTGCACAATGTTTCATTTTTTCGTGTTATAGTATCATGGCTTGGAAATCACTCTCTGCACTGCCGTCACACAGGAAGATAGAAGAGTACATGTTTAAATTTCACTTTAGCATTTTCAGCTGACAAGGCTTCATCAGATTCTTGGGTCCGGTCAAGTGTTGCCTGAACTTTAATGTCTCAGCTACAGACCATCACTTTTTTCAGGGTATCATAATTTTTGTATCAAGCGAATAGCAGATCGTTAAAAAAAAAATTTCCGTGAGCGGTGGATCACTATTATGAGCGTTTTTGCAGCATCGGGTCTTTCATGGGTTAAATTGTTCATAGACGTCATTAAACATTAAAATTGCAAAGTGATCTCCACGAGTTTGCAAGCGGAGACAAGGCATGTGGGTACTAGCGCTGGTGAACAGGTGCGAGCAATAGAAAAATGCGGCGTTACCCGGGATCAGCAGCGTTGAAAGTATGGAGTCAAAAGATCACACGCTTGCCATTGGCGCTTTTGACATCCGGAATCGCACTCTCGATTTACTTATATTCGTACGAATAATTCTACACGAGCCAAACTTGAAGACGAAGAAGCATTTTGGTATTTTTACCGTATTTCAGAAAGTAGTGATGGAGGCTTAAGGGAGAAAAGGAAAATTTGCCAATTATGCCAAAGTTCGGTCGCTTCCGGTTCATAATAAAGTCGGAACTTCTTGGCATTAGGATTTGTCATGATTACATAGGGTCGTGAAGTGTTCCTTTTCTGTTGAGAACTAAAGCAGAATTTTCAAATTCAAGTAACACGTATAATTCATTCATAGAATAATAATTGCGGAACAATGAACAAAGTCGACTAATAGTCAGCTCGGACTTCACGGATGTTACTATAAAATCCTCAGAATGATCAATAACGTAATCCATGCAATTATATTGTGCTAAATCTAAGATGTAACTGTGGATGTTCTTGTAAGTTCTACCGAGAGTTTTCGGTGAAACTTGCGACCCCCTCCCTGCGGCGAAACCAACATAGACACGTACCGCGTGTGTGAGGCTCGGCTAAGTGCTATCCCCATCCCGGCCGAGCCTCATGTACGCGTGTCTGTGTTGGTTTCGCCGCAGGGAGGAGGTCAACAGTTTCACCGACAACTCTCGGTATGTCGTCCTCTGTTGTGAACTAGACTGAATTCTTCCTTCTTACTTTGCATGACATAGTATCAATGTCTGCTCCATGCGGACAACTGTCTTACAATGTTCTCAGCCAAGTAAAACTAATGAAGTTTTATAACAAATTTCAGTTTCTACATTGGAAGTGACGGCGGTACTTGGCCGAACCGCAGAACTACCTTGTGACATCGAACCATCCACCCGAGAAGATCGTGTATACGTAGTACTATGGTTTCGTGACTATACAGTAAAACCTATTTACAGGTACGAGTCTATTTGTTATAGAATTATTAGTTGATTATCTTCAATATTAGACACGAAATTTTCAGAGTATATTACAGTTGCTAAGAAAACTAAATAGAAATTGCCAGAAATACGCTGAAGCCTAATTCGAACAGTTGTTTCGTATTACCAACATGGTCCAGATTGCCACCACTTCTTCCAATATTGAATAACTAAAATTCATAACTACTTACATACTTCCAAATTACTTTCACTGTTTTTTATTAGAATCTTATTACGATGATAATTTCTTGATGTTATCGCAGGTATGATGTACGTGGCCGAGCTTTTAGTACGGCGCTTTATTGGTCAGACGGCAATGCTTTCGGGCCCCGAGCCCGATTTGTTACATTTTCAAAACCAGCGAAGCTGTGGCTTGAAACTGTTCAGCTTGACGATGAAGGAATTTACAGATGTCGTGTGGATTTTAGAAATTCTCCTACTAGAAATTTTCAAGTTAATCTAACCGTTATCGGTAAGTTTTACACATCTTTTGTACTCGACAAGTTTTCTGATGTAGATTTTTATTCGTTGCATTAGCGTGCTTCGTCATTATCTTGACCAAAATTATGACCTTTGAAACGTTTCATCCTTCCTGCGAGTACGGAATCACTTAAGAAATTCATTTCTGATAGAGAAAGATCTTTGCAAGAGACTATACATTCATATATACAGGGTTTCTGAAAATTCGCGCACTATCTGCATACCGGCGGATTCCTTGCGAAAAATTGAGACGAAAGTTAACAATGCAAAAAAGTCCGCGAGGGCTTAGTTTTCTTGTAGAAGCAGTTAATAACGAACCAATCAGCGTTGGGGCTTTAGAGAAGACGGGCTAAAACTCTGCATAGCCTGTGCACCGACGCTACCAAAAAAAGGCAGTCTTCACTAAAGCCGAACGCTGATTGGTTCGTTATTAAGTACTATTACAAGAAAGCTAAGCCCTCGCGGACTTCTTTGCATAGGTAACTTTCGTTCAAATTTTTCGCAGCAAACCAGTTGGTATGCAGATTATGCACGAATTTTCAGACAACCTGTATATACCGTGCGATTATGTGGAAATCACAGGTTCCTAGCGCGCAGGCGTTGATTTATTCAAATATCACGAGGGATACCAATTTCAGACTTGCCACGAATATCCCTAGAGTCTGTCTGCCATTTGTTTCCGATTTTTGTCAAATACAAATGGCGGCAGACCGTAGCAGGAATAGGTTATGTTTGTTGTGAATCTAGCAGACGACAGAACTAGGGATATTATTGAAAAGTTGGTGGAATTGCCAACGCGATTCTGCCGGCCAATAATATTCGAATAAATCAGCGCCTGCGCGCTTGGAATCTGTAATTTCCACATAATCGCACGGTATGTACACCTCTAGTGGCAACGCAGCTTGTCTTCATAGATGCTGATACAAACCGATTAAGAAGGTTTACATAAATAAGCAATCGGAAGAAATGACAGTTGGGATTATAACGTGGATTAAAGTGCTGCTAACTTGCCTTTCGAATAGGCAGACTGATTTTATTTTAGATCTGAAACATCAGAAATCGTGTTCTCTTCTGACCCTCTACAACACGAGAGAAAAATTATATGTATGTGTGCCTAGGTCAAAATGACCGGGTACAGCCCACGTGTATATGGATAATAAATGTAACAAAACGCACGTTAGTAGCATCTGTATGAAATATCCTATTCAACGGTTATCATGTTACAGTACCGCCTCATCAACTCCTGATCTATGACGGATCTGGTGTCAAAGTGGATCATATTGCGGGACCCTTTCAAGTGGGTTTGGAATTTGGACTCTCCTGCGAGGTTCGCGGAGGTAATGTTTGCAACTTATGAGAATTCGCGATACCACCTCTTGACTAGACATGCTTTGTGTCTTTAGTTATGCTGAGGTTATTTGAGGTAGTATGCAACAAGAGTTTTCACTTGTGCATAAAACCTTTAGAAATATTTTCAGCAACAAATATACGATGAATAATTTATAGGGTAAGTATATTCCGTGAACTTCACTTGAAGCGGGTCGGCGAAACGACAATGGCACTAGTTTTCGAAAATTTTATAGGGGGAGCCAACACACTAAGAATATCCCTAGATCGGTCACAACTTCATATATATTTACTCCATGGTTTGCTGCCCCGACGATTAAATTTGGATGACAATTGTTAAAACTTATTAATTCTACGGTTACGATGATGTGGAGTTGTTCACACCGTGACAGAATATTTTTTTTTACGTCAAGGCAGGCTATGCAACCCAATTATTTTTTGGTCAGCAATGTAGAATAAGTTTCTAGTTTGCATTGGGTACTTAATGAGCACCATAGGTCTTTTTACCTTCGACTTACAAATCTTTTTCTTATCTTGCCCCAATTCGCCCGTTGTCCTGGAACACGCTCACGTACCCTATACAGTTTGGCCATTGCCAACATTTTTCTGTCCATCCCTGTTGGCTTCGAAAATAGTCCCAGTATAAGAAAAAATATTGTTTTAAAGTGGAAGTATTCTGAAATATAGTCAGAATAATTTTAAATTCGTTTGAATTTAAAGAGCAGCTCTTAATTTCATGATCTACCGCTGTTATTATATCGAGGGCTGAGGATCAGAAGGGCGTAACTCATATAAAAAAAAAAACGGTGGATGCTGCCAGAAGGGCTCACGTGTTAAATTTTCAGATCTACACCCTTATGGCAGCAAATTCAACAAAGTCTAAAAAATGTGGGTTACGCGGTTCTGCTCCTCAGCCCTCGATATTATATAAAGCAATTTGCTACCACGATATAATCGAATTGTGGTAAAATTAGGTTTATTAGAACGCAGAAATTTTGTCATTTAGGCAAGCCGACACCAAACATCACATGGTATGTAAATGGGAATGAGACAGACGGCCAACCAGAAGAAACTGGACTTAATCTCATTGTTAGTAAGCTAACGGTACCTAAGCTACGAAGAGAGCACCTCAATACAACTTACAAATGCCGAGCTGCCAATACTGAGCTTATACCACCATTGGAGAAAACTGTCCTTTTGGATATTTATTGTAAGTATGTCAACAGATGAATTAAAGCATTCTATAAATAAATATCGGCACATTGCAGTTCAAATCTTACTTCTCCAGTAAGTCACACTGATTATCGCGAATATTGTACATAAACAAACGATAACTCGACGTTTTTTCAACACTTGCTTCAAAAGTTTAATTAATAAAGAACAAACAGTCACAATCAGGGAAAAGTATTCAAAATACTATTTGAAGTCGAGAAAATGAAAGTTGAAATTGTCAGGAGAAAACTGATGGAAAGAACGGAACAGCGCATTAGACTATCTCTCGGAGTTTTGTATGTTGCCATCATCAGGTATTTTATAATTACCATTACGAAAAATGACTTAAAGCTCGTATAATTTCAGTGAAACCACTATCGGTGAAAATCATATCGAAGCTGGTTATGTTGGAAGCAGAAAGCGAGTATTCATTCACCTGTGAAGTGATTGGCTCTCATCCCCGTGCTCATGTTGTTTGGTTCGATGGAACTGTGGAGTTCCGTAATGGTCAGGTGAGTCGACAAACAAATCGATGTCTGAGTAACCCAGTGATTACATTATTAACACCATTTCTTCGATAAATCAACCGCGATGGTTTCTCATGGGAATCTATAGGAACTTTCCCAGAAATGTATAGGAGCCAAGCTTCTATTGGATCCAAAGCGTTTCATGAAAGCTACCCATGAATGATCCCAATATCTGGTAATCACTTAAGATCTCACCGGGATATAATGTGACCCTCTTGGAGCATATGAGAGTTTTGAAAAATGGCTTCAAAGCCATTTGTAAGATTACGGGAAGTGGTGGCAGTATTTTTTTCATTTTTTTTTCTCTATATGAAAGGTAATAGAAATGAAGTCCATTTTATACACTGTGTGGGTGTGCTATATACTGTAAATTTCTGAAGAAAGTGGCTAACGATCAAAGTAGTATAGTGTAACCAACACTCGCTTACATTTCATGCGAACCTCGGGTGTCGTAGCAGCCAATGACTACTCCAACACCCTTTTCCCAGAGTTGCAAAGGACGCATTATTCCAGTAATGATTACTGATTTACGTCCATATATATCACCAGTTGCAATTTCTTGGGATTTTGATAAAATCGCTCCACTAACTCTGCCAATTAATGTTGAATGAAGCCAATCAACCAGTCATCGCCAGCTTTCGAATGCTTACTCATTCACTGAGTGGATAGTTGATTTTTGTTTTTTGTTTTAGCGTAATGATACACTATAGTGACTTGGAATCTACTCTCGTCATTCTGTAAAATATGCCATTCATACTCTTTAAGTGTACTACAAGTTCATGTTTTTGTGCTACATTGAAAGTACTGCAAGATTTTACCCTGCAAAGTTGATTATGTCGACAAAGTTGGTTAATACACATGTCAACTTTGATAGTAGCACTTATTGCGGTTAGTGGGCGAATGAAATGTATGAATAAGAGACGATAGTGTAGTCTGTGTATCCCCAATAATGCAGACGCAATTCCATTAATTATGAATTGACAATTCGGGGCTAAAATTTGTATCTTTCTGTGATTTTTAACTATTACAATGTGCATTTGAATCTACATGACCATCAAGTTGAAGATCCCCAGGCTAACCGCTCAGGAGATACACGTCAATTAACTTTTTTTATTTCAAGCAGATTGAGTAATACCTACAACACTCGAATTTTTCTCGCACTCTTATTTTTATGAGAAAAACATGATCCATGTCATTTCGATGCAGCTGTTTTCGTAATCATTCGGCGAATTTGAATTTATGAGTTTTTAATACGAAATTAATAGACACGTATGTTGTTTTTTTTTTTTGTGGAATTCTTATTCGGAGGGGTTGTGCACTATCCTTGAAAATTTCACCTCCATGACGCTACATTAAAATCAAAGGGTGGATAGAACGAAAATATTCCGATCAAAGTTATCCTGTTTCGTTTAGTAAATAAAATAGCAATAAAAAATCTAAAAAATTCTCAATACTTTCAAATGGGTTGTTTTTCAGTTTCGAGAAAGCAGCAACGCTACAGTAGTTTTAAATACTGTAACATTTTCACCCGTTCCTGAAGATGATGGTAAAACTCTTAAATGTCGTGGAGAAAATCCAGCCTTACCAGGTGCATTCCTAGAAGACACATTTCAACTGAATGTTGTATGTAAGTATCTTTCATCATAAATACCAACAATTGAATGTCCACCTTTTTAAATGAGACGATGTGCAGAAAAATAATGATAACACTTTGAAAATTAGAATTGGCTAAATTGACAATTATAAATTCAGAACAATTAATTCAAATTATCGTGCTACGCGTTTTGAATAAATTGACCTTATGTTTTAGTTTCCCCTAAGGTGTTTCTACAACTCGGAAGTACATTGAATGCAGAAAATATAAAAGAAGGCGATGACGTCTACTTTGAATGTCAAGTTCGCGCGAATCCTGAGCTACATAAAATTACTTGGCAGCATAATGTAAGTAGTCATTTTAATTTCTAATGATCTAGTTATGTATGATTCAAACAATGACGGTCTTCAGTTGATTTCCGTGTCACAGATTTTTTCCAAAACGCACATCAATAATTCAAACAAATGTCAAGCATTCAATTAATAATCATTCAAGATCAAATAGCAGATGATCATATTGATGTCTGTTATGATTGTGAAAATGTACGATAGTACTTGGCGAAATAGCTTATATTATTCATAGGAATAGTAGGAATTTATGTACAGACACGTCCCCCTTTAATATCTACGTAATGGACGGATCAATTCCCATTCACCATAGTCAACGATTTCAGTAATCTTCAATAATCAGTCATATTTCCTGAAGCTAGGTGAAATTAGGTGTTGTCGTCCTAGCTATTTAGCGAGCACATGTACGTACTACAAATAATTCACATCTGCACGCGAACATCAACGATACTGGAAATACGAAATGTCAGAAAATCACACTTGAAAATTAGTATGGTACATAGGCTTTCCGAGACTGAGTTTAGGAACGGAGGGGAGAACCTCGCATTGTCTTTTTTTTCTCAAAAATACCACAACTTTTTTGTTTAATATTAATATCACATAAACAATGCATTGAAAATTTCCAAGTGAACCAGATGGCGTTCTAATTCCCCAAAATATTCAAGTAGAAATCCAATAGCATTACTCATGTATAATGGCAAGCATTATGCTTATTTTCATTTCCAGGGCATGATGCTGCTACAGAATTATTCTGCTGGGGTAATAATGAGCACGAAAAGTCTTGTTCTGCAGAGTATCGGAAGGGATAATGCTGGAAACTACACGTGTGTTGCAGCTAACGAACGCGGCGAAACTACTAGTCCTAGCGTCTCACTCAGAATTCAATGTAAGTATACATTTATTACACAGTGAATAATACATTCGACGGTTGAATAGCTAAAAAAAATTTTGCATAATTGAATTTAAATTGGCGCTGTGCATTTTTTTTTTTTTGTTCTCTACGTTTTTGATGCCTGGGCTCGGATAATAATCTAAATGTATCGACTAGGGATGAGCCATGAAGTCATGGCGTTTGCATGACGAGGTGGTATCAATATTACACGAACCAGTAGCATGCAATGGTAATGAACCACAAATTTGTTATCACGATGGCATACCGAGCAATGGCACATGCAAATTTGACTCATGAAATTTTTTGTAGCCTAGTTTTATAATAGCCAAATATACTATGTGATATACTTGAGCCAGTAATATACACTACAATCAGTATTATAGGCGTATATTGTATCTAATTATTTGCGATATACCGCAGATGACACGCAATATTTCAGCAATATTTTAAAAACGTTACAATGTTTGAGATAGTAATATATTTTTTTTAATATCTGGAAGATTTCTGTTTCGATTTGTGGAATATGTCAAATGCGTGAAACAATGTATTTGACATTTCAGAAATATTTCACAAATATACCATTTGTGATATTGAATTTGACAACATTTTGCGTATTGTTCAGAAATGATTCAGGCATAATGGAGAATTTCCATCAATTTGAACTATTAATGAACTTCGAACACATACGATTTATGAAACATAGTTTTTGATATAGTAGCGTTTTCCTGCTGTAAAGTCAAACTTTATGGGCACGTTTAAATCCGAGTCATTGCACGGCTTTATCTCGTATTTGCGGGCAAGCAATACATTTTCAAATTCTTGAAATTTGGTGGCAATGCATAATGTGACATCCTGATCAACATACTAATAATCTCAATCTCTATCAGCTGTGCTTCGGCCGTCATATTGCGGAAAAGGCACGAAAATAGTACTTTTCGTTACTAGTGCAAAAATGTTGATTCTCGGACACGTGTGAAGTTTTAAAGACTGTTGTAATTATTGTACTCTGTGGATATTATAAGCTAAGGTTTTTATATTCCAGTCGCTCCAGTTTGCAAAACTAAAGAGGTCACGATCATTGGTGCGTCTCTGGAAGAGTCTGTGAAAGTAAGGTGTCAGGTGATTGCAGATCCCGCCGAAATTGACTTTATATGGGAGTTTAATAATAGTGGAGAAAATTTGGATGCGGCTCCGATAACGTTTGACGGAAATAATGGAACAACAAGTGAATTAATCTACACCCCTGTTTCTGAACGAGATTACGGCGGTCTGACATGTTGGGGAAAAAATGCTATCGGAAAACAGGAGGCACCTTGCGTTTATCAAGTTATTCCAGCTGGTGAGTTTGATGTTATAGAGTGAAGTGAGGTAAAAGTGAGAGAGCGAAAGAAAAGACAAAAATGAGACCGCCATTATATTAAAAAAAAATATAATAATAACAAGTCAAATAATAACCCACGAGAGTTCAGCAAACAGTTGGAGATGTGCAGATCAAACAAACTGTATTTTCTCTGCCAATTTGAATTACATGATAAAGGATGGCACGTGAGATATTTGAGATATCATTAAAAGTCATTTAAAAGTGTTCATCATGGTGCCGAAATCATATTTCATTGTCTCACAAACTTCAAATCACTATTCTTTGGTAAAAGGAATATGAGATTATTGTGAACATAAGAATTACGACCAATTCCTATTCCTGTATTATGCGAAAGATTATAATTGCGATGAAAAAATATTTCGGTAAATTATGTACAGGTTGACAAATAATTGATAAAGTGGTTGTACAGTAAAATGGAAAGAGCAGGATACCGAAAACAAATCCATTACAGTCGTACCCCTCACTAGTTCACCTCGCAATAATCCATATCTCTCAATAGTTCGCAAATTTTTCCCTTTACGTCTCTGATCCCCCTTTGACATGACATTGCTCTTACCCATTCCCGTGAAAGCATGCACAGAACACGTTGATATGTAGGTATGTGCGGATCGATGCGTGCAGGTGCACGACCTCAAAAAGTTTTACAGCCTTCTGGTTATCCTGGATCTTGTGCACAACCAAATTGATGCATAAGTTCTTGACAGTTTCTCATATTTACCTTACTTCAATGAGGGTAATGTGAAACTTGAGTCTTTCTCAAGAAGATGTTCAATACATACAAAGTCATCGACAATGATCTACACCGAGATCTACACACAAGCAATATGATGTATAACAATTTTAAGGAATGTAGCTTGTGAACTCCTCCACTGATTGGCTTGTAAATCGATGATGTGTGATCTACGCCGTAAGTTCGTGTGAAATTGCGAACTACTGGGTCAAAGGCGTTTTTGAACTTAAGAACAATGCGTCCCTAAATCCTCGATATTCTTACACACCGTATTTCCCATGCCTAGACTATAGCGAATGATCCTGTATATCTAATAATGAAAATTTGCCAGTGAAAAAATGG
The DNA here is from genome assembly GCA_914767705.2 of Tenthredo notha. Lineage (NCBI taxonomy): Eukaryota > Metazoa > Arthropoda > Insecta > Hymenoptera > Tenthredinidae > Tenthredo > Tenthredo notha. The sequence continues at coordinate 7,487,312 of OU611915.1, read as the reverse complement.
ATTAGATCAAATTTGATCCAGTGAGATCGGTATGATACCGTTGGATTCCCAGAATTCAGATTTAACTGGATTCTTATCCAGTTGATCCAATTTGATCTAATCCATTATTTTCCGGATGTGATTTCAGTTAAGCCTGGGCCCTTGAATAATTGTACGGTCAAAGCATCCTTGAATCGAAGTTCAGAAATTTTAGAAGTGGATTGTGTACCCGGTTACGATGGTGGTTTGCACCAAGAATTCAGATTGGAGGCATACGAAATCCCTTCTGATCATTTACGTGTAAATATATCCAGTGTATCTTTGGATGCTCCAATCTTCAGGATAACCGTAGCAGACCTTCTTCCTGCTACTCACTTTTATATGGTTACATATGCTGTAAATGCTAAGGGACGAAGTGAAATCTGTCTTCTCGACGATATCATGCTTAGAGATTCTGAGAAACACACAGGTATTTCATATTTTAGAGAAGCTTTAGCTTTAATGATAATCAAAACTTATGATATGGATAATCAGATCAGTTGTATAAAAATAATAATGATATACACATTTACATTACAGACAGCGGCATTAATCTTGTTCCACTTGTTTTGCTGTTGACTGGATGTTTGATGGCACTTGGTATTGCAACACTTTCTGTAATATTAATGATGTACCGACGACGTGGTACTACTTCTCCAGTTCATATTGAGCCGTATATGAAACAGCCTATAATCACACCGCCAGATTCGAAGAATAATTCTATGTTTGATATCACAAACGGAGACACATATTTTGTTGAATATACGCTCAAACAGGTCACCGACTACGCGCTCAACATTCAACCAGATATTATACAATCTCCGCAAGGTTAATTCAAATTTATTAATAATTAAACACTGTACACACTTTTAATTCATAATTTTTTTTACTATTTTCTATTCGAAGTTGAAATTAATAAAACAACAACAACAAAAATTGGAAAAATGTTCGGTTTCAGAATTTCTATTTAGAATATTTTCATCTATTATTTTCGTTCGATTTCAGAACAAGGGAAATTGAACCGTGAGCCACAACTATTTTTGCCTGTTCGACCAGACAAACTTTTTTCTCCTTGTGATATCCACAAACACAGTTTACAGAGCAATGGTTATAACGTGAGTATGATAATGGAATTGATATAGCTGTACAATAATTTGCTGAATAATCGTATGTAATTGTGATAATTGAAATATTACATTTTTTTTGCGAAAATCATGAGGTTCATATGTTACGTTTACTTCACAGTTAAACCCATTTTCTACAAAGTCGTGGGAACCTATCAGTTTCAAAGCTGATCGAAACCTTATGAAGGAAATAATCATTGCGAATTCTATACCAGGTCCTGAAAGTTGCGTATAAGTTTTTTCTGGCAGGTAAGTCATCATATTGATATAGATCAGTTCCAACTTCGGTAAAATAATTTGTCAAGTATAGTGATGTACGATTTAACTGGTTCAACCGGCCGAAATTTTCACTCCCATTATTATCAAAGCACACTGTTACCTTGGTGGGCATAAATCCTGTTACACCCTGCAGATTAATTTTATGTAATATTGATGCGGCAGTATTGGAAATAAGATCAATCTAATGAAAATCAAATTGTTGAGTGTTACCCATTCTATTAGGTATCACTAATTTTAAGGGATGATATACACCGGTATACATTGTCTATAGAATTTATTTGTCATTAAAGTTCCAGCAGATATGCAAACACTTTCTGAATTCGGCCCTGGTACTACATGTCCAAGAAGATACGAAACATAATCCCTGAATCATCGGAGACCCACGTGAGAGTATCAGCCGACGATGTGCGCCTGGCGTTGCCGTAAACTGTGATTCATTGCAGATGACAAAAGAAAGAAAAGAAAAAAAAAAAAATGATGAAACTGCGTACACTAAGATGAATGAAATGGAAAGGAATACAGAACATTTATTCGATTCTATGATGTCAAAAATGAATTGACATTGGCATGTAATTATTGTCGATTCGTAGATACTTGTATAAAATAATATAACGGGTTCCTCCATGCGATTTTTCCAATGTGACCCTGAATTGAAACAACTTTACAACAAAGATTCAAATAAACTGCAGACTTGGGCGATCCACATCTCTGACCTTAGGTGATTTCAATAAACATTGTAGAAACATCAAAATAATAAAAATATTGATCTGATTAATTTCCTAAGCTATTCTTAAAAATTGAAGTACTTGGGTACTATGTGGAACCGCCAGGTCCAATAGAGTTGAGCTTTTCGTATGAAAGTATATGAAAGCAGATGAAATGATTGAAAACAACGGTGTTAACTGCTTTGGTCGATATGCGGTCGTTATATACATAGAAATTACGGAATTGGAACAAATTGATAAGCAACTCTGCTTACAACGATTGAAGCCAATGTGGTGAATGATAAATATATATGTATATTATTATATACATACTTATATAAGCAGGAGACTTGAAACTTGAAGAACTGCACATAGGGTAAACCGGGGCCACATGGGCTACCTGAATAATTTGGTAAAGAAAATTTTTAATAAAATTGTAATTCGAATTATTATTATTGCGTTTGTTTGTTTTGTTTTTTTTTTTCGTTTTCTGTTCGGTATCCCATTTTACCCCGGTCCTACCTGAATTTCTATGATAAATGACGGAAACACTAATACACTCATGAATATAATTGATTGGACGATGTTACTATAAGTTTGAAATGCATAAAACCTGTCATCGATTTGTTCACAAAGACAGAAAATTCGAAATCATGCATGTGAAGCATCGATAACAAAACAATTATACAGAGATATTACGAAAGACCAACCATAGAAAAAATAAATTATTATTAACGACGAAGAATATTTGTCTTTTTTTGTCGCAATGCTACTTATGTATAAACTCACGATCATGATGTGAGATGTTCATATGTCGTATGATATTGTGCCCTCTTTGCATACAATGTGGGTTCTTGAAAAGTCAGGAAATTTATCTATTATCTCCGCGCATGCGCATATCCGAAACAAGGAGTCGCTAGAAAGAACTTTTTTGAAACACCTGCTTCGGAAGTTTGATTTTCGAGACTCGTGTACCGTGCGAAAAGTACCTTAGTTTTGAAGAGTGGAGAGAAGAAGAGTGCGCGCATGCGCACATCCTAAATTACTCTACTTTAGGCACTAGTGCTTGTTTCACGCATCTGCACTTCAAAATGAATTCAATTTTACGCACTTCGTCGTGGTAGCGCACAGTGGGAGAAAATCAATTTGCGCGTTCAAAAAATCTATAAAAACCCAACCGAACAATGAATTTTTTTGAAACTTGATTTCCGAAGGTTTTTGGGGTCGCCGATTCCAAACTTGGGGTCAAATGAGAAAGATTTTAAACGGCGGATGAAATATGTACGGAAAAACAAATACAATGTCTTATATTTCAGGTAAAACACTCGTATGCATCCTAGATTAGAAAAAACCACATTCACTAATCGAAAGCTTATAATGTTTATCTTCACACACATCGTAGAACAAACTGCAATCCAACTGTGTTATTCAGTTTATTCTTAACGCCCGTGCTTGCAGATTTGGAATATTCGGTTCATTTTTTGATTTTTGACGGATTTATCAAAAAAGTTGAATAATTACTCAGCAATAATCGTACATGGCATTAAATAGAAAGACATTCCTCGTTACCTCTTTTAAAGTCTTTGTGACGTTGGACGTTAGAAAGACGAGTGGATAAAAGCAGATAGCGATCGATGCTACAGCACTGATAGCATAATATACATTTGCCTCACCAACTGACAGAATGGTAGGTATAAAGAAATAATAAACCGCCGAAAAAAATGCAACAGAGGAACAGGCAACGCTGAATAATATCGGGATGGAGAAAAATTCCTCCACGTCTACAGAAACCTCGGAGAGCGTAGTACGAATATCGCGAAGTTTTTTCAGAGTAGCCAGCTGACTGCAGTGAGTTAGTGAGCCCAATACTGATGGATTATAGTCATGCAGTACCGGAGTATGAAATGAATAGTTCGGAAACTCTTCAAAGTCCGATAAAATCTTGTTCAGGCTTTCAAGTTCCACGGTTATGAATGCGAGTACAATCGAATATTTCACAATGAACCAGTAAATCACAAATATCGGTATATTCAAAATGAACCCATGCAGAAACGTCACGATGTACGGAAATTGCGTGGCCCATGAAGTACCCCATAGAAGAGCGTTGAAAATCATGTGCACGGCTAGAAATATCAGCGATGTCCTTTGGCTACGTGGGTGTTTTGTCATACCAGAAAGCAGAAAATCGACTCCCAAAAGTCTGTTCATTATGGAAACAGCCTTTTTTTGTCTGAGAGCTTCGACGGCAATAATAACGCAGCTTGTCAAAAAGCTGCTAATGACTTCAATCATAACGATGGCCTGGGTCATGAGAGAACCATACTGATGTATTATAGAGGGTAAACGTTGAATTGCAACGGCACCCAATACTAAAATTAGGATTGAAAGTGAGATATTATAAGCCAGTTCCATTTTTGAGGACAGAAACACACCGGTGTAACATCTGTCGCGAGGGTTTCGCGTCGACTTTTCAATTCGTTGAAAAGTAAATGGAGCTAGTCCAATAATCTTGAGCCCGCCAAAGATAATTGCGACGATCCTAGGAAACTGTCCGTTGGATTGAGTCGAAAGGACTTTCATAATTGCTTCGAAGATTGATATATTGTTGAATAAATAATCAATCTAATAAAGATTACTAATAACGGTTAAATACAGTCTTACTGTCGATAGTGATAGTAGGTAATTAACTATCACAGGATTCGTGGAAAGGGTTGATTGCGTTCCACAAATTTCGGTGAACTGGACTACGGGGTTTGTTTCACACTACGTTAATGGTGCTAGACTTTTTTTTATGTTTAATATATAATCGATATGATGCATCGTTGTCATATAATTAGATTACCTTTGTCTAGTATATAGCCACAACACGTTAACAATAGACCATAATGTTTCAGGATCAGAAATTCATTAACAAATGGCAGATGGTAAATATTTGAATAAGGCTATTAAAACTGTCTCATCGCCGTCACAAAATGATCGATTAAATGAAAATGGAGTGTAGGTTTGTATTCGTCCTCGTATATGGTAATATGGAGTGAAAATTCTTGGAAAAGAGATCATCTAAGAGTCTACTTGATTACGCAAATACGTATATCATAAATTTCGGCATCCGAGGTCTCAAAAGACCGGTACTATCCTAAACTTGCTTGAAGAGATCCACCTGGACTCGATAGAATTATCATCAAGGAATTGCAGATTGCGAAGGTGACATAAGTATAATTAATCAAATGCAGGTAGAGCATCTGGTGAAAATTTATCGTTTCGGAGCGTACGGGACTCAGTCATCTTCTTCGCCAAAGGATTCAACTTTCTCCATGTTATCCATGTCGTAGAGGCTCAGATATTCTTCAATATGTGACATTGCAATAGAATCTCGTTCAACTTAGAAGTATCTAGCTAGGCATGTCGCAATCGTCGCCAAGTATCCTCTGCAAGGATGTCAAGGATGTGATTTCTGGTGAGCTTTGAAATAGAAGCACACCGTGTACTTCCGATAGTTCGATTACTTTGGCTACTTACTTTTCGGGTACAAGCCCGTGGAAGAGAAGAAGATAGTTCGGTTACGACGTCATAGGTTTGGATTATCACCAACGTCATAAACTAGTCTGATCTTTAATCGCAGATCTAGTGACCTGGTACTTGTGTAATTAGATTCGATATGAATTCTGTAGGAATGGTGCAATAAAATACAATTCATTTCTTCTTCACATAATTATTTATTAAATTGAACAGTTCACAGCATATAATATTGTTACGTGTATAAATTATAAGGAATTGTAGAATTTTTGCTGCATTCAAGTTTTTCGCAAAATTACTATCAAGCTTAAAGACTAAGGTTTTCAAAACCACTATCAAGCTTAAACACTAAGCTATTCGAAAAATCACTATTAAGCTCAAACACTAAGGTTGAGTAATAACACCTGGAATAAACTATTGTATTCGGAATCACCAGTAAGATAAATACAGTACTACCTCGATATAAGCGCCCGCGTTATAAACGAATTTCTCATTGGTTCCGCTAGAGCGAGCTTCATAGCTTTCACACTCTACCTGTTACGTAAGGTATTCCGAGTGGTGATGCTCACTGACGCACTAACACCTGTGCGATTTTCCAGTAGTGGGGGAACGCTTTAGTGACGAATTTCTTGGAATCCTATTCCTCGAACGGCCCTAACAGTCGCTTATAGCGAGGTAGTACTGTACTGAAAACTAGTAGATTGATTTCACATGAATGTACACAAGCCTCGCATTAGTTCCTCTATTAAGCCGAAAAAAACACTATATATTATCGTTCTCCTATATTAATACCAAAGATGACGGTATCCTCTAAACGTACAATTGATGAGATCGATTTTCAAGTCGTGAAACAAATACAACTATTTTTCGATCGCTCCCAGATTTTGAAAAATCATATTCTAGATGATGAAGAACAATATTTTAGGATGATACCGGTAATTGATATATAAGTCCCAAAAGAATGTCAGTACATATATGATTTATTTCCCGACAGGCATAAGCTAGACTCTCAAGCTTTCTTGAAAGTGCCCGATTGATGAACAGACTTTTCCCATTTTTCACTCAAATTGATTGTATTGGACGCTGTGGGCTTTACATTGAATCTGAAACTAACGAAAAGGTGTCCACTGAAGGGAAATCATTAGAAGTTCAACGGTACAATAGACGACTCAGTTATAAGTTCCAGTAGTAACTCGCGATAGCTTCTTTTCCGTATGGGTTTTGGTATTGAGTTTGGGATTCCGTGTGTGTGCGACAACAGTATACAGTTTCTCAAATAAATTTACTCTGTTAAATCAGCCTATTGGTAGAACTGAAATTTTCAAATACTTTCTTTCCTGTTTTCTGTCGCAGAGGCCATACATAGCAGCATGTCTTTCAACCGCGACCATCGATCTTGATTTGAAAATGTCTTCTTGATATTTTTTCGTTTTCTTTGGATAAACTTCGAGCTAAAACAATTTGGGATTAGTATAATACTCGCTTCATCGACTGAAATGAAAAAACGGCTTACCATTGAAAGACTAGAAGCTCAATTGATAAAAGTATCAGTGAAAGTCCTACTCCAGCGCCAAGAAGATAAAAGGCCGTATAGACGTCGTCGAGATATATGCTAATGGCCTCACTGCAGCAAGCACCGTGGGCTTCGCATAACGGCCATGTTTTGAAAAGGATTCTTTTGGTCCGATCGAGGAGTCCGAATTCCCGAAGATTCAAAAGACTGGAATCACCGTAGAAAAAAAAAAGCACTTCAATAAGTTGCGTGACAATTTAAACCTGTTGGGTAATACAACTACTTTTGAAAAGTTGGATGTGCATAAGGCAACAATGAAGAACTAGTTCCACTATGGCCAAAACGTATTGCTAGTCATTCGCAATACAAAATGCAAGAGCACATGCGCATTTCAATTCAGGAAAAAATGATCAGATACGATCATATGAGTATGAAATTACTATGGGTTTCGTCCATGGTAGATATTCCCATTCTGGAACTTAACAGTTTTATCGCAAATTGATCGGACATAATTATGTGTAATCGATTCCTTTATATAATATTGTGCTCTTGGCATAAAATGCTTTTCATCATTCTTCTAGATAGGTATGCTCGAATCTCTAAATAGCCCTGCGAGACAAATGTAGTAAGCTAGAAAACACAACAGCAAATTAATGCCGAATTTTGGGCCCAATCGTCGGTAGACCCTGGCTAAGTCGATAGGGCTGTAGTTTTTGTTGTCCAGGTGGACCTCTCTCAACCAAGTTTAGGATAGTACCGATCTTTTGAGACCTCGGATGCCAAAATTTATGATTATATACGTATTTGCGTGATCAAGTAGACTCTTAGATGATCTTTTTTCCAAGAATTTTCACTCCATATTACCATATACGAGGACGAATACAAACCAACACTTTATTTTCATTTAATCGATCCTTTTGTGCCGGCGATGAGACAGTTTGATAGCCTTATTCAAATATTCATCATTTGCCATTTTTTTAATGAACTCCTGATCCTGAAACATGATGGTCTATTGTTGTGGCTATACCAGACTAGGATATTTTAATTATATGATAACGATCAATCATACCGATTATATATTAAACGGAAAAAAGTCTTGCGCCATTCACATAGTGTGAAACAAACTCCGTAGTTCAGTTCAACGAAATTTGTGGAACGTAATCAACCCTTTCCACGAATCCTGTGATAGTTAATTACCTACTATCACTATCGACAGTGAGACTATATGTAGCCGTTATCAGTAATCTTCATTTGATTAATTGTTTATTTAATCAATATATAAATCCTCGTAGCAACTATGAAAGTCTTTTCGATCCAATCTAACGAACAACTTCCGAGGATCATCGCAATTATCGTTGGCGGGCTTAAGATTATTGGACTAGCTCCATTTACTTTTCAACGAATTAAAAAGTCGCCGCGAAACCCTCGCGGCAAATGTTACACCGGTGTGTTTCTGTCCTCAAAAATGGAACTGGCTTATAATATCTCACTTGTAATACTAATTTCAGTAATAAGTATCGTTGCAATTCAACAGCTATTATCCCTACCGAATATGTATAAATCTTATATGACTCAGGTCATCGTTTTGATTCATTCCACGAGTAGCGTTTCGGTCAGCTGCGTAATCATTGCCGTCGAGGCTCTCGGGCAAAAAAAGGCAATTTCTATAATGAACAGACTTTTGAAAGTCGATTCTGTGCTTTCCGGCATGACGAAACACCCACGTAGCCAAAGCACATTGCTGATATTTATCATCGTCTACATGATTTTTAACGCTCTTCTATGGGTTACTTTTTGGGCCACGGAATCGGTATACGTCGTGTCATTTCTGCATGGGTTTATTTTGAATACGCCAGTATTCGTGATTTACTGGTTTATTGTGGAATATTCAATTATACTCGCATTTATAACCGTGGAACTTGAAAACTTGAACAAGATTTTATCGGACTTTGTAGAATTTCCAAACACTCCGGTAGTGCATGACTATAATCCATCAGTATTGGGCTCACCAACTCACTGCAGTCAGCTAGCTACTCTTAAAGTACTTCGCAATATTCGTATCACGCTTTCTGAGGTTTCTGAAGACGTAGAGGATTTCTTCTCCATCCCGATATTATTTAGCGCTGCCTGTTCCTCCGTTGCGTTTATTTCTTTAATTTATTATGCGATTCATCGTTTCCTTTTCTCAGTTGGTAAGTTCGATATATCTTTTATCAATTTTATTGCATGGGTAGCCATCTGCTTAGGTTCACTGATCTTTCTATCTTTCAACGTTACGAAGACTTTAAAAGAGGTAACGAATAATTTCATTCTATTACGATGTCTTGTACGATTATTGCTGAGAAATTATTCAACTTTTTTGATAAACCCCAATTATTGATGATTGCAATGCAGGCTAAACTAACTGGACGGATAGTTCACAAAGTATTAGCTAAAATGACAAGACCAGAAATCCAAAAAGAAGTAAGTTACGCGCTTCTATTCGATAAGTTGAATCAAACTTCTTTTCAATTTTTGTAATGATAGGTATGGCCAATTTTCACTCTGTGATTTGTTTTCAGCTGGAACGATTCTCTCTTCAGCTAATGCATGAAAATCTCAGCTTTACGGCTTACGGATTTTTTCCACTCGACTTCACGCTAATACAATCGGTAAATGCAATTATAAATACATTTATAATATCCTGACGCATATTTACCATAGAAATTCATGAAGCCAAATTCACTTGAAATTTTTTGTTCTGAATGATTCGTTCAGTTCCAATATTTTACAGTGTGCTGATTATTCCTATGATACTATATTAAATAGGTTTAGGGGCGGAAGGGGGAATGGCGGTCAGCGGGGTAATGATGTGCATGATAATATTTCACGAAAAACTGATACCTCGAGCCAAGATGACAAGCGCGAGAAATGCATAGAATATGAAATATTGAAATGAACGTCATTGCCGACTGACCGCCATTCCCCTTGCATCCCCTACATGTTATACTAGCTGGTGGTCGTTAATTTATAACATATACTTGCCACCCTTTGAATGGATAGATAATGACGCAAAAACAGTGTCTGATTTTTTTCTGATTTTCAGCTTGATCGGAAAGGGTGCCGAAATCAATTTGAAATTGAAAAAAATTTGAAAGAAATAGAAAAAAAATGTTTTTCTCAATTGCTTGAAAAAAAAACAAAAGGAAACTATTGTCTACTTCAGTAAAATCATACAATGAAGCCAAATGATTGAATAACTCAATAGTTTGGTCGAAACAAAAGCGGAAAACAAACTTAGAATGACAAAAAAACAAAAAAAATATATATATTTTCGGCAAAAAAATGTATTTGATGGCGTTCTTATCACATTACCACGTTTACAGACTATATTTATTTTACATCAAATGCTCATCTATGATATAAAAATTATCTTTCACAACCAACTATTATGTTACAGATCCTTGGAACTACAGCAACCTATCTGGTTATCATCATTCAGTTTATGCTATCTTCAAACGAAATTTCAGAGAATACTGAAACTCCCAATTCCGGCACGAATATTTAGATGTTTGATCATTTAAACATCAATTTATATGAGCGACAGCTGCTACTCAATCACGAGATAATAAATGAAACGAATATTCTAAATCTGCAAGCCCTGGAGTCAAGAATAAACTGAATATCACCATGTTAGATTGATTTTGTCCCCCGACGTGTGTAAAGATAAACATTATATAAGCTTTCGATTAGTGAGTGTGTTTTTTTTTTTCTGATCTAGGTGTATAAGAGTGCTTTGCCCTAAATATAAAATATTGTATCCCATATCTATTATACAGTCGTTGTATGAATGCCTGAGATCTCCTTGCCGATTTCCATTCATCCTAGTAGCGATAACGTTAGGAAGACAGATCGATTGGATTATGTTTTATTACCCGGGCTTAGGACGTAAACTAAGTAATTGCCTGAGCATAATTCATCCATTACTTTTCACACGTTGATGGCATGGACCCTCTAAAAATATCCACCACAAATGTGTGCACTGTACATATTTGTAGGTACAAGTCTGTCTTGAGATTAAATTATACAACTTTATGAAACACTAGTGCGTAAAGTAGAGTATTTGCGATATGCGCCGACGCTTACTCTTCTTTTTTTTCAACTTTTCGGGAATAACGTACCTTACGCACGCTACACAGGCTTCGGAAATCAAACTTTCGAAGCAGGTGATTCAAAAAAAAATATGAACACCTTGTGCAGGCGTTTTAGTATGACAAGACTCAAACGCAGGAATACACCCCATGTGTGGTAAACTTGCCAATTGAATAAATGGAAATTGTCGCATTAGCCGTATCTTTTAATTACGCTAAAATGCGGAATGACACTTACATAGACATTGTTCTGCCCAATGTTTTCAGGTCAGGTAGAATTGGGTAGGGAAGCACCTTAAACCTGCTTTAATTCAGAAACTATCATAGCCTCGAAGTTGAAAAAAAAAAAAAAAAAATACAGTACTGACGAGTTTGTTGTACGCTTCCACAGAGAGTGACTACAAATAACACAAATTACATACAAAGTATACGAATAATTCTCACCTGTGATTAATAATTCTTTTGTACTTGTCATGGCTGAGATTAAAGACTCTGTAATAAATTTCCATAGCAAACGAAGTTTCCTCAATCTTGCAGAGTCTTTCTATTGATCGGCAACGGCGGTGAAAAATATCTCTAGTCGATGTCTGATCCGCTACCAAAACAGCTGATCCTTCAAGAACTCCAGTCAATACTTCAGCCGGGTCAATTCGTTTTATTTCCAGATTACTATCTCCACAAAGTAGTTTCAATTTTTTTTCTTCCTGCAGAGATTTTTTTTCTTACTAGTAATCATATACAGGGTGAGAGTCGTCCCTAATTAGGGGTTGGAAAAATTTGTATCATTCAAGCTTCGTTTGCTTTGCACAGAAAGAGGCTGAGACTAAAAACCAATGATTTTTTGGTAAAGGTAAAAACTACATATAAAGGAATGAACTAGTTCACCTGCTCTTTGAGTACAAAATAAGGACGATCGCTGGTGTAAAGTGAAGGGGTAGATACAACTGTACCGGAACTGACGGAGGACTCAGTGATAGAGATAATGCTTGCGTTATAGGCTGTGTAGACGAGAGCTGCCATGACAAATATTGCCAGAAATAGGGTCCGCGACGACGGAGCTTGAGGGTTTAGTGTCGTACCTTGTTGACAAAGTGCTCCAATAGAAACTAGAAGCATTTCACTAAGTTCCAATCGACCCTGTGAGCGACTACCTGAAAATCAATCCAACCATCAACCAAACGTTTTAGGTATACATTTGGAGGTATTGACAATAATAAATTCAATAATGTTCACAACTTGTTAAAATATGCCTCTGAAAATTGATGATGTACTTTAGGGTCACGGCCAGGTCGAAATAGCCTGAAACTCTCCACATACTCAAAAGAATATACCTGTTTCGGAATCACTCAGTCGAACTTCTCTTGCGAGAACGTAAGTTAAAGCAACGGTAGCTGCAATAAGAACAAGTGCCAATACAAGCCAAACCTCATTGGTGAAGGGAGCCAGAAAAATAACATTCGAACGCTTGACAATGTTTACTTTGTGGTAGATTGTTGGCCTGTAATTTCGAAAAATTATCATTATTGACTGATAGCTGACGAAATTTTATCATTACAACTATGTTTTTGAATTGCTATTAGATTATCAAAGAGCATCTCTGGTCCAGTTCAACTTTCTTAATGATTCATTTCGTTCGGACAGCATGCCGTTATCGTTTGTCGAACTTGGCAAATAACATCAACAAAATTTTTGGTCAACTTATTTACAAGTAAATGAAATTTAATTTTTTTTTTTTTCTGTTCTAGTTTAAAAAATTACAAATATTTCCGACAGCACATTTATTTCTCCACATTTCTGCGATCAAAAGAGAATAGCGTGTGCTGTGAACAAACTACGCATCTATGGTAGGTACTTGACAATGACAAAGAACAATAATTAACATTTCATGTTGTACTAGTCTCCTTTAAATCTTCCAGCTAGTTCCTAGGTAAGTTCGACCATATACCAGTTACGGTACAATACAAGTACGAAACCAGTGTATGTGCGTGACATGTGCACAAATACGCCCGTCATTGCCACGACGCCACCCTGCGAGGGTTTGAAGCGAACCTTGGAGGGGTGGTCATATAGACACACATAGGAGAAAATGAACTTGATGATATGTCCAATCTATTAACGCTTCAGCACTATGAACTTTTGACTTATCGTCGGGTTTGATGATCAGACAGATATTTTTAAATAGTGATTCGCAATCTTATCAGCTGTAAGCCCAAATTTGTTTCACGCACGATTAGAGACTAACAAAATTTGAAGTCGATGTCACGGATGATTTAACATTCAATTCTTACAACTGCTTCTGCTTTGACTACATCAAACTATGATATCTAATAGGTCAATGATGGTATCTTTCATCAAATTGTACATTGGAAGACCTGACTATGACGAGACAGGATTACTAAGGAATTCTATTGGGAAACGACGGTCTTTCAGAAATATTCCCTCAAGTGAATAACTCAAAGTTTAATAACCGATGAATCAAAATTGGAAACGTTTGGTGTTCCACTGCGGTGATGGCGCCAGGTCCGATAACGGCAACATTTCCATCATTGTTGGCAAGCCCCAATGTGGACGAATTCAGGTGCAAGTTATAGCTGAACAAATTAGAAAAAATTATTGTTAAACATTTTGCACATTGCCATGCAAGAAAAACTCTCGAAATACCCGCCTCGGCAATTTTTAAAATGGAAAATTATTTAACACAGCTACCCTCGTGCAGCAGCTATTTAGAGAGTTACTATACTGCAGTTCAATTAAAAAAGTCGAGTAGAGGAAAAGGCGCGGCACATCAAGACTCCACGGTGAAAAAACATAGTTAAAACGAGAATGCAAGCATTATTTTTTTCACAACACCCGACATGATTTCTAGAAAGATCATTATAAATATTATTGATGTATGTATAAAGAAGAACTATGCCAATTAAATAAGAACAAAGTTTGGATAGTTTCATTGCTTAATTTTTTAAATTGTTGGAAGGCGTCGTGCCCCACTCTTCCCTTCATTATGTTACATAGTGGAAGTACTTACTTTGATTTTAATACGTAAAGAAGAAGTTTCTTGATTTCGGTGTCATAAGTTGAGTAGACAGAGTCTCTCGAGTCCATAGCTACACCTTTAAACGAAACAGGTCTGTCATAGACTGGTTTGAAAAATTTTCAAACACCATTTCATATGAAGCAGTACTTCGATAGTAATAAAAATAAAGTGCTAAGTCTCTTGACAGTCCCCAGTTGACTTTTCATTCGTTTACCGCCTCTTGGTTCTCGATTTGACGGCATGACAATTAGATGTACAAGGTAAAGCATAAGCGACATTCCTTAACATATAAAATGACGTGCCCCTGGTATCGCAAATCGAGGCTAAACTAACCAGATGATATTATTTGCTCATCGAATCCGAACAGCTTTTACATGAAATATTTTTCTGATGAGAGTTCCTGTTATCCTATTCCTTCTTCAAAAATTTGCTTTAAAACATTGTTTTGTGATTTGCTTTATTTCTTGGATATTAATAAATGTCACTTTGAATACCTCACCTTGTTAAAAATAATTGGTAGGATTTATGAATATGAAATAATGAATAAATCCTTATCAGTTATATCAACACTAAAATCAGATCTGCAGCTATGAAACTTTATAACGATAAATAAGATTGTATGAGTATCTCACTGGTATACTAGTAGTACACAAAGGATATCTGAAACTATCACCGTGACTTTTCTGATCAGAATTTTTTGAACTTCAGTTAAGAGTTTACGAGTTTCCGCAAAAAAAACTTAGATTATTGCGGCGAAAAGTTGATAGAATGTATTCCAATTAGTAGAAAAAAAAACGCTTTTCTTGCAAGACTTGCATAGGAAGTGGAATAAAAATATTCTCAGTTGAATTACCCTCACCATGAATGATCAGCATAATGTTCTTAGGAAAGTAGGAATGAATTGTTAGCAGGGTTTCACCCATCCAATGCATGGAATGATCCAACGCACAGAGATTAAGGAAAGGCATGTTCTTCGATAATATTTGAAACTTTTTTGATAAGCAGTAGTTGCTGAGTATAAGTTCGACGATAAGAGACTGTATCGCTAAATCCAAAAGAAGGTACTGTAAGTAACGTAAATATTCCAGACTGACAGTTTTTTCTTATTCAGATTATCGGAATGGCTGATTAATATAGAAGCATTGTGCATTTTTTATAACCCAAATAAATTACAAAGAATCTTTTGTACTTCGGAGTGACACGTTGAAGGACTCGAAGGTTGCGTACAGCTTGTGTCAACAAAATAATCAATAAAAGGAATTGAACAACGTCAAGAAGCTCTTATTGCTTTCATGGAGATCTGCTGTGCGCGGTATAGGGGACTTCGTTTTTTTTTTCTTTTTTTTTCAAAGAACGTCAATTTATCGCCTGTGAACATGTCGCTTCAATTTCATACCAACGTGAAGACAATTAAAAACAACGTGTATGTTCAGTTGCTCGATTACCCCAAACACGGCGCTTCAGAATCAGATTCCCTGACTGTACATGAGTAAGGAATGGGAAAAGAAAAAACATCACACGTTATTCATACCTTTTTTTCATTTACTTTCTTCCGAAGTCGGTTAATATTTGATATTTATCATATTATTAATTTTAACAAAATGTTGAAATGGTCGTCTATGTAAATTGAAACGTAAACGTTGGTATATTTAATTCCAGATAACTTATCTTTATGTTATATCCGTTACGCAAAAGGTGGAAATACTTCTTGCTGCCGTTTTGTTGACAGGCACCCTCAGTTGTATGATGAAATTAGTCCAATTGAGTCGTAAAAATCGTGGATTTTTATTGATCTATTCGCCATAGGCTTCATCGATAATCATCGTCTGATGTTTTTATTTGTGACTTTAGCTTTTCTTCGGCTATGAATAGATTGATTAATAAATCATTGAATGCGTTGATAACAAAGTTATATACCTGTTGCGACCCTATATCACAAGAAACGATACTTTTTCAAATAGAATAATAATGCCAATTGTGAGTTATTGGATTTTGTGGGACAAATGGGGAACCCACCATCACTCTCACATATCTTGTAATAATTGCCTATCATTTTTGCTCTTCGACCTCTCACCTCTCAAGCTTTTTCGAAGTGAGTTAGATTTCTGACACCTTTTTCGCAGCCTGGTTCAGTAGGACCACAACATTTCCCGTCTAGACATTCCCTTTTCTTGCACAGGTCACAACCACAGATTGGAGCTTTCTTTGGTCCAGGATGGCATTCGTCTTCACACTTGTTGGGTGGTGGACAACAGCACGGTGCACAGGGGTCCTTGTGTTACATACGAAAGAATTAAGATCTGAAATAATCACTATGCTGATCGTCATTATTCCTAACGAATTCATTGTTTTATAGTAGAGCATAGCCGAAGCTGACAAATGGTTTCTTATCCGGTCAACTGCTTGCTGGTTTCATTATGATTATCAATGAAAGCCCTGGATATTTGATTCCGAATCACTTCGAGTCCGGTGCGTGAATATTTCGTTTCCAAAAAATTATGGAACATACTTTGAACATTGTAGAATATGTAGCAAAGGTTGATATATGAGAAACCAAATGACAATGTAAGTTAAAAAAATTGTGGGAAATGCTTGGAATGTGAACTTAGAAGAAGAAAAAAAAACGACGAAGATCACTGGGATCATATTGACCCCAGGTGACCACGAAGTGTTGAATTGGTCCCTTCCATATAAACGTCCCCATGTGATGCCATTTTTTTTTCTTTCTTTTAAAAATCAATTGGTAATGTACGTGTTGGAGACTGCAGGCTAAGTTGAGCTGCAATCTACCGTATATTTATCACTTATACCTGCATGCGGATGAAGCAGCATGGCGGTGGCGGCAATGGCTTAGGTTTGCCGAGATCCGGGCAAAATTCTTCAGGCTGTAAGGGTCTTTTAGGTTTCGGACATCCCAAGTGACACTCCTGGCTTGAACTTTTTTGACCGTCCGCATTGGTTCCGTCCTGTGCTTTTTTACAGGACTTTCGTTCATACGGACAGGCATTTTTGGTTGGTCCATCATTCGATAAGTTCTCTGTCAAATAATGATTCATCGGAGACGGAAAAAAAGCTCATTATTCACCTGCTCGAATATAAATGTCATATGGAGTTCTAATTTTAAGTTTCCCACTAGAATGTAATAATAAACAATCGCTATTCCCTTATAATTGAAAAACTGGTAAATTAATCCTTCAGAATTTGAATCATCAATTTTGAGAAATAAACAGCTCGCAGTTTGTGATAGTTTGGAGCTGGCAATACTTAGGAATATTTTGTGGAATGGCAGGAATATTAACCTGGATTCATGATAGCCATTAATGCCTTTGAGACGAAGGAAAAGAGAAAAAAAAACTACACATACTTAACTGCAGCAAAACAGCAAAAATTTATTTTCTAGTTTATTACCACTGCCACCCTCCATCAACCTGGACCACAAACTTTTCGTAGATCTGGCCATTGGTCCCTTGAATCAGATGAAACTTTCTTGTCTCAACAAACTGCTGGAAAATATTCCCCATAAAATTTTGACGTTAGTAATTTTGTGTGAATTGACCGGAAATGAATAGTATTCTGCTAAAACTGATTTCTTTCAAACAAAAGATATACAAATGCCGCTATGATCCAACGGGATATGCCATTCATTGCAGTTCGACTTGAAGTTGAAACTTGCTGAAGAATGGTGAAAATTTCCACCATTTTGCATCTATAATTGTTGAAAGTTCAAGTTCTGATTCACTCCATACGACATTTTCCGTACGAGCACTTCGTAGGCCCCAATACAGGCCTTCAGGACAAGAGGACTGGAAAAACAAAGACCCAATTTCTTTCTTGCGATCTTGTTAGATTTTTTTTTAAACGCGTCCTGGCAAATATAAATAAAAAATGATTTCCAAAACATCAGGTATCCATATAAGGTTGACCCTTAACGCGATCTTAACTAATTAACTAATTTTTTTTTTCTATATCAACTTGAAATGGTGCGAGTGAAGCTGAACTTTTTTACGTTTAAATAACACATCGGATTTTCACGAGGCTCTCAATTTTGGTTTCTTTGAATTCCGCTTTCAACGGATACATGTTAATTTATGTTCTCAAGAGCTGTACCATCACACTCTTGATCAAAACATGTTCGTAAATCATACAGCTCACCTGATGAAGGCAATTGTTGACAAATGCATAAAAATAAGGCTATTTTATGTGAGCAAACAGGTCAAGGTATAACTCTAATAGTGTTCAACATAAATTTAACAAATTAATCCTATTCAAAGGCTAATAACGTTCTTTATTCTTTAATTCCACTTTAAGATACTGTATTCCGTCAATAAATGTATAATATTGATAAATTGACATTATTTCTCAATCTCCAATCTCATGTTTTCTTCGCTTCAAATCTTAGATGTGGCATAAGTTCAATCACAGCCGCTGCATGAATCTGATTCAATTTGAATATCTGTCGAATCGCTCCTACCAATATGGTGGCTCCTCTCGCTGCTAACTTGGACACTTCCCGCGCCCTTATACTCCGTCGATACACTTCTTACATCCATGAATTAGAGGAAACGAGAGAGAGAGAGAGACAGAGAAAGAGAGTACTACGTTACCCACTTTATACTATTTACGTTATAGATTTCTAAATAATTGAATAGAAAAAAGAAGTGTGAGAGTTTATGTAAAAAGAAATCACTAGCCATAGATTAAAAACCAAATGGATGAAATGAACGACACCGAAGCCAGTGAAAATGATACCAAGCTATGTAAAATGTATGAATTTGGTTTAGAGGTTAAAATAGGTTATGTTATGTTCCATTACGTTTACATTCCTTTCAATAACTAAAACAGTGTGAAATCTGCTTCACAGATGTCAAAAACAAAAGCAGAAATACATCTGTCCAAGATGTGGGATAGATTATTGTTCTGTGGTTTGTTACAAGTCCGAAAATCATTCCGAATGTTCGGAAAGTTTCTACAAAGAATGTGTCGAGGAGGAATTAAAGCTCGACGAAAAGGACCCTGAAACTAGAAAAAACATGCTTGATATCTTGAAGAGAATGCACGAAGAACAAGAAGACGATATGCAAGATATCGAAGAATTGGCGCATCGAGGATTAGACTCTGACGATGACGAAGAGGTAGCGAAGAAATTTTGTCATTAGATAAAATAATTTCAGTCTGCCATTATGAACAATTTATTAGAATATCAGAATTGGTTCTAAACTAGGTACCGGATTTGGCAGACCGTTTGCAAAACGTTAATTTGGATGACGCAGATTCTGTCTGGGCAGCTCTGACCGATGCTGAGAAACAGGAGTTTACAGCATCTTTGCATAACGGAGAAATGGAGAAGCTCTTACCACCGTGGAAACCTTGGTGGTCTTATAGAGCAGAAACCAAACTGGTTGAGGACCTCAGCAAAACAAGCACCGCGTATGATTATCGGGAAAAATGTCCAAGGATAAAAGAGATCAGACCGTATAATCAGATATCGGTAATTCATTGTTTAGGGGATCGAAGAAGGGTGTTCGGAAAAAACGGAAAGGATATAAATTTGTTTCCTTTTTTCATTTAGAAAGTCCCGCCGTCTGAATGTGTGCGGAATAACGTGTTAAATGTCCTGCACGCTTATTCATTTACAGCGTTGTATTTTAACGGAGATCATCACGATTTTTCCAGTGAAGCATTAAACATACTATTACAACTTTCTAATAATCTTAGAGAAAATGAAGTTTTTACTGACGCAGATTTAGCCATTGAGTCTGTTTCTCAACAAGCTATGAACGTGAGTTTCAGTTTATCTCTTTGTTTTCGAATCCATGAACTCGTGACTAAAAAAACGATATTTCGTTTGTTGTACAGTGCCGATCGCTGATCGCAGATTCCGAGAATTTATCAGCAATGAAAGAAGCGGTTATTTGTATTCTACAAGGACCTGAGAATTCTAACAAGTGTTTCTACCTGAAAGCAGCCTTATCTGATATACACCAGCTTTTTTCGGAAGCTATCAAGCTCAGCAAACAAAAAGACCCGTCTAAAAGTATGAGCAACGAATTTACCAAAAGATTTCCAGACCACGCAATCATATCTACTACCAAAATACCCAGGGATAAATCTCGACTCCATTCGAAAAAGATTGAGTACTATTTGTCTTGGGTTGAAAGTTACGGAATCAGAGATCTGTACATGTAATTTTTATCTGGGAATAAAACTATTCTATTTTTTCTTATGCATAAACGATTTCTGCATCCTGTTATCCCTCACTTATTCATTAATAATCATGGTAAACTATTTATGAACTAAGTTATATGAAGATTGCTCTTCTCTATACTATAATACGTTTTGAAAAGGCGCCGCTATTCATTTATTTCTACCTTCAGCGAAAGAGACATTATTACTTATTCCTCATAAAATTATAGTACCTACTACCATACTACTTATTTTCGCGTTATAAAAGCGATTAGTTTATACTCCTATTTCAAATAAAGCGCTATTATGAGTTGCCTACGTATAGGCGTATTCGATTATTTATTTCTATTTCAAATATTCATTCAAGCTTAAATTCTACGTTAAAAAAGAGGATCTAACAGTAAGTACAGCATTTAATTCGAATCGTTTACATCCTGAAAGAGAATCTCTTATTCATTATCATCTGACTTCTATGAGTTTGAAGTAAACGCGCCATCATTTGTTCCACGTTTCGCAAGTGCATGCGCGCGCTCGTGAACAAACATGTCTGCAAGTGTTCTGCTATAGAAGTGTAAAGGCGGATGTGGGAGTGCGGAGTGGACAGATGAGAGACAGTTTTGATTAGAATTACGCGAGACAGGGTTTGCCAGTTGCCTGACAGATACGGTCAAAATGGCAGCGGACGAGAAATTATTTTTCTCAAACACTGTACAACATTTGGCAAGATCGTTAGCTGCGATAAAGCCAACGCCATGGGAAAAGGTGAGTTATTTAAATCTTAGATCGACTATGCAACTAAGACTTCACAACGATCTTTAAACTAACCTTAAAGTTCATAAATAATTATGTTATCGCAACAATTTTCTGTCACTTATTCGATGACACATTAAGAACTATTACGTCAATGTATATTCTTGGATTTCCCACCCACCGATCGTTCCTACAATTGACAACAAACATTACAAAGTCAAGATTTCGTTATTCATAACCTAATTCTCGCCCGAATTTCACCTGTTACTAATCACAAATCGATAATGATTTGGGAAATAAATTCGTTTATACTTTCGTAACACGATTTTATATCATTAACCATGACTTTGCTTTTATTAAGGCATTCATTTATGCTACTGCATAAATTATCGTCATTGACGTGATAACCGAGTATATCCTGTTATTACAATTTCCGGCTATGTCTTGTAAACAATAATTAATAACTCAATAACATAGCGTTATTCAATCTTATAATACTCACAAGCAATAGAAAAATGATTGGCAATTATCTGTAAAAATGATTTCTATGTAAACAAAATTTTACATCAAGGAAGTAGCCAAGATACTGTAGATAGATGAAGAAAAATGGATACTCTTACTATCTAAGATAACATAAGAAAGTATAATCAACTGACGGAATTTTTACACATATAATCTTGGGCTTTATTTATCTCGTCAGTTTGACGTCAATTCTACCCTCCCATACACAAATCCTCAAATATTTAGAATCCAGAGACGATTAAAGAGCGATTTATTCAAATAGACAAATTTTTGAGCTTCTTTTCTTTGACGGCTAGTCCTTTATCTCATTTTCAGATAAACAGATTGTTCAAATTATGTCCGCAAGAATCTGCCCAAGGTGTTTACAGATTGGACCAACGTGGTCAAGAGGCAGTTATTGCGCTAGGAATATATTTCCTAGAATCAAATCTTCAACACAGAGATAAAATTTTGCCGTATTTATTGAAACTATTAAAAGGTCTTTCCAAAGCTCTGTGGTTAACAGAAGTTAGGAATACTCCAAGCGACAGAGTACCAATTGCTGAACGGTTCAGCTTTTGTTTAAATACTTTACTCAGCGATATAGCTACCAAATGCGAACCGGTAAGAGAGGAGATTATCTCTACTCAGGTTGAGATCTTAGCCGTTCTTACCAACTTGATAAGAGGCTGTAAAGATCAGGATGGGAATCGCAGCATGCAAGCTAAACGTAAGTAGAGAAAGACCGTCAACTTATTGTCGAGTCTCTACCTCGAGCTTCCACTGATCTAATAGGAATTTGAAATTTGCCCTGACAGTGTCTCTCTGCAAATGTTTGGTGCCTATACTGATCGGACTGGCCCGTTCAATGGGACGTTTTTGTAGTTCAGATCCGCCTCTACTAGGTCGTATATTTCCACGTCCAGTGCCTCCGGTCCTTCCAGCTCCAAGTTTTACGGAAAAATCTCCGGTCAACAAGAAGAAGAGTTTCAATAATTTTAGATCAATAATACCGAGGTCTTTGAGCGGGAATCTAAACCCGCATACTTTGGAGATATTGCAGTTAACTGACGTAGTGGATTATGCATCGACTAACAAGAGGCCATCGTTACAATCTTATTCATCTGTTCCTTACGACGCAACTACCTACTTTTTCAGCAGATATGGTTCAAGTTTTAACCAGTTTCCGCAAATGAGGTTTACTGAAAGTCCAGAGAAACGTGCTACTCTGCAATTTAGTATTGTACATTTACAAAGCGTTCTTGCATTGGCCAAAAAACTGCTTACCAAAGATCTGCTGACATTCCTTGACGAAGAAGCACAGCAGGTTTATAACTCTGGACAGGTATTGGTATTCCCTTACAGAACTTTCAGCGAAACAATGAATCTAGTTATGGTAACTCTGCTCAGAGAACTGCTACAAAATCAAAGAGATTTGCCGACCCCTTTCACTAGAGATGTACAAGAATTTGTCAAGGGCTTGTTTTTGTCTGGACAAACTGAACTACAATCAAGAAATCATGATGCTAGTGAAAGAGAAGATATGGACACCAATTTTCAGACAGTAAATAAATTCAAAGTCAATGTTATGGCCAATTCTGCTTGTGTCGATCTCTTGGTTTGGGCTATCGGCGACGAAACTGGTGAGACAATTTTCTTAATGCAAATAAACTTCGGCGTAGAATATCTCTTTGAGTTTAAAATCAAATATATTTTTTGAATTTTATTCTTTCTTTACATCGTTTATGAATGTTTTCACTTTGCAATTACAATGGAAATATGTAGACCTAATCGCTTCACTCTTATTTAAAATTATGCATTAATTAAAGAAAGATTCTATGGAGGAGATATTCATTATAATAATAAAGCTTTATTGGATTGTAATATGTTTACAGCTAATGAGGAGTATGATTTAGCCGCATTGTACGCAGATATAAGTTCTATGCTGATCGGCGAGGGTATTTCAGTTCCCTTGTGTTGCGTTTTGAATGATTCCCAAACTAACAATCTGTTGTATTTTGTATTCAATATCTCGATCTCAAAAATAATTAAGCTATTTTTTTTTCTCAGCGAGTATCTGCAATTATAGAATTCCTCATTTCTCATAATAGTAATTATCAAAAAAATCTCCATAGACTATTGAGATTTACAAAATGCAACGTCACTACCATTTTTGTGAATATAGTTTAGAAGAATTAATCAATGCTGTTTAATCTTATCCAAAAAATTACTTATTTGCTTTGAAAAAAATATTCTTTTCACAAGTTTTTGAAAATCAAATTTAGGAATGATCAAATTTATGTCACAAAGAAAGAATGTGACTGGGGGATTGACAGACGTATATGAATCCTGTACTTAGGGTCATTAACGATTTCATTCTTTACAGGTGCCGATAGCCTTTGCGGAAGGCTCACTGAAAAGATAAATTCTAATCACGGTCATAAATTGGTACTGGCTCATATGCCTTTGTTGATGGTTTGTTTGGAGGGTTTGGGAAAGTTAGCGCAAAAGTTTCCCAACATAGCGGTAACTTCGATTTACTGTTTACGCGACTTTTTGGTAACTCCGTCCCCAATTCTGTTCAAACTTCATCGTCAACACAATGACAAACATGGAAAAGATCATCAGTTCAAAGTAACAAGTGCGTTCATTATACTCGTTTTTCTAAACAACAACAACAACAACAACGTTTCTTCAAATCATTCACACAGATTTTTTACCTTCCATTTTTATGTCACAGTTCAGGGAAAGGAAATGAAAACCGTCGATACAAAGCAAACAACTTCTCAGACACAAAGTGCTTTTGAGAAACTGAGAGACGCTGCTATAGAAAATTTGTGCATAGCTTTGGAAGCTGCTCATTCGGTAGATCCTTACTGCGTACCTGCTTTGGTCGCTAGCGTATCAAACAGGCTTTTCACAGCAGAAAAAAGCGATAGGTATAACAATATGCTATTTATGATCCAACTATACATGAGAGTGACCACGTTTCTAATCTAAATAAGTCCGTTTTGTTGCACCATTTGTATGACTGTTTCTTTTCCCTAGTGAAACTTCGCTGATTTCTACAAACATAGTTATCATGTTGGGTCACGTGGCAGTTGCGTTGAAAGATACTCCAAAAACTACGGATACAATACTGCAATTTTTTCAACAAAGATTTTGTCGAGTACCAAGTGCTCTAGACATTTTGATAGTCGATCAGTTGGGATGCATGATAATCTCCAAATGCGAGTTGCAAGTTTATGAAGAAATAATGAGAATGTTTACCACAATTACCGTAGAGTCCGGAAGTGCTGCTTACACTACAAATGACGAGCGAAAACAGTATCGGCACGTATCTGGTGCCGTGATAAACGCGTTGGCAAATATCGCTGCAAATCTTAAAGGAGAATCAGAATTGAACGATTTACTAGTCAGACTACTAGAACTATTTGTACAACTTGGTTTAGAGGGAAAAAGAGCTAGCGACAAAGCACCCAATCCACAAAAAGCGTCTAGTAGCGCTGGTAATCTGGGTGTTTTAATCCCTGTAATTGCAGTACTAATGCGAAGATTACCTCCAATAAAACTCCCAAAACCCAGACTGTTGAAACTGTTCAAAGACTTCTGGTTGTATTGCGTTGTCATGGGATTCACGGCGGCAGACTCTGGACTATGGCCATCGGAATGGTACGAAGGGGTGAAAGAGATTGGGGTCAAATCCCCTTACCTAATTTCTCAGACCTCAACCCGCTTAGACATGCGTGAATTACAATACACGTCCGCAGTTAGAAACGATAGCGTGTCTCTAAACGAATTGCAGGAATTAAAGTCCCAGATACTTAAGATGTTGAACAGATCAAGCGACATTGCAACGTACGTTAATAAACTCCAGTTTGCACAGTGTACATATCTGCTGTCTGTCTATTGGCTGGAAACTTTGAGAGTAACTTACAGTCCGGAGCCAAGTTTGCAACCGATGTTAGAATATCTAAGCGACACTGCTCTCCTTAAGGACAAGAGTGGAATGTGGCAGTGCATCTGCTGCGTTAGCGATTCAGTATTTTTGAAATTCAAAGAAGTTATGCAACACAAGCCAAAGGATGATCACAGGGAAAAGGAACTAGAAAGTCACGCCCAATATCTTCTGGTTAACTTCAATCATATTCATAAACAAATCAGAAGAGTGGCTGACAAATATCTCAGTGCTCTTGTCGACGCCTTTCCACATCTGTTATGGAATTGCAGAGTCCTTTGGAGCATGCTGGATATACTACAAGTTCTTTCTTTCTCGTTACAATTGGATCCAAATGAGGAAACACCTACTCTCAGAATACCCAGCACACCGTATAGCATTCAATTAATGGACACGCTGGAAGCTAGAGAAGTAAGCATTTCTGATTTCACTACAGTATAGAACACTGTATCCCATATTCTAGGATGTCATCGTCTTGAACAAAAATTGATGATTAAACACTTATTTCAGAGTATTGTGAAGGATTTTGCTGCCAGATGTAAAGGCATTGTTCAAGAAGCTATGAAATGGGCGCCTCACGCGACCAGATCACACTTACAAGAGTACATCAATCAAATACCATCATCAGGCATGTGGCATCACGCCGGATTAGCATTGGCAACTGATTCAGTATTAGAATTCACCGACCTCACCGTTCACACAGCTCCGATAAACGTGAGTTTACTCATCTCATTCTGAATTCTGACTTAACTTAATTCTGTATTTTATTTGCAGACAAATTCATTGGACAAAAGGCCTCGGTGTGTTAAAGGCAACAGTTCCAAGCTAGTATCTATGATGTCAATGCGTTCTCGATACGCCGGTGAAGTATCAGGCATGTTAGCACTGGACTCAGAGGAATCTCCGACGTCTGAATTGTCGTCGTTTAACGTAACACAAAATAACAAAGTAATCAGCAAGCTGATATCGTCCGTTTGGAAAGCGTGCAGAAACAGAAGTGACTCACAGCACAGAGTAGCTCTATGGCGAGCTACAGCTCTGCTGATATGTACGCCTGGAATTCATAGAAAATTATTGCACACAGTAGCCTGTTCACAAATTGAATTATTCACCGATGACGCAATGAAAACTGCCGTCGAATGTTGGCAATGGATTCTCACCGCCAGACCAGACTTGAAACTGAGATTTTTACAGGAAATGTTAGCCGCCTGGCAGTATACAGTCGACAAAAAAATCGGACTGTTTTCCTTAGAGCAAGCGGAAGTTAGTCCGTTAGCTGTTTATGAGGGTTGTCAACTGGAGCCGAATTCCCCTTATGTAAAGCCTCACGATATCTGGGTAACGTTTATAGCGGAATTGATAGAAACCGGAAAGTATTGCTGCCAGGAAACTGTGGAAATGATTGCAATGCTGTTGCACAGATCTTTACCAATGGCTGTCGGAACCTTGGAAGATCATTTGAACCGACACGTGGCTGCGGTTGGAGTTAGATTCAAGCTTTTATCGTGCGGTTTGCTGCTACTCCAGGGTGACATCCTGCCTAAATCATTGAGCAAAAACGTTCTGAGGGAAAGAATTTACTGCAATTGTTTAGACTATTTTTGCAGAGCTCCCCAAACTCCGACACAAAATATATCACAGCTCAGCGAGGACATAGCTACGTTGATCAGATTCTGGCAGATTATGCACAGCGATAAAAAATACTTGACCGCTAACGGAGTCGGGGATTTTGATCTGTACGGACCGCACAACAACTTGACATCAACTCTGCAGTCTGATATAAGAGGTTCGACTAACAGCAGCGAATTAACAAAGCCCGTAACTGGGTGGATAAATACGGTGCCTCTTTCAGCCAGCACGAATACTCTTAGCAAAAGAAGTACTCGAAGTAAAAGAATCGTCAACGCCGATGTATTTGTCAAGGATTACATAAAGAAGCGTAATCTTATATTGGAGCTCATGGCTGTTGAGATAGAGCTCCTATTGGTTTGGAGAAATCCCGGATCTAGACAGGACTTAGTAATGGTAGGAGAGAACCACATCACCGAATGGAGGGCTAAGGCGATGAACGAAAAGACATGGAGAGACTACACCAGGCTGGCTTGGGAGATCAATCCCACCTTGGCTGTATTTCTACCAGTTAGATTGAAAAATTCTGAAAGTATTGTGAGGGAAGTATCGCGGCAAGTTAGATTGAACCCAATATCAGTTGCACACATACCTGAAGCTCTGCAATATCTAGTCACAACTGATACGCTACTTAACGACGCTCCCGAAGTGAGTCTATTTGCTGATGTAAAGTTAACCATCTCTTGTGCGGTAGAACCGCTCGTATTGTCCACGATTGTAATCGGGGACAAACCGAGATCGGAATCGTTGATAATTGCGGAGATTTTACTGATTTTTCTCTGATCCTTGAAAAATTTTCGCCCTTTCAGCTGGTGCACATGTTGACGTGGTCTAGGGTCTCTCCCATTCAAGCTCTGGCTTACTTCTCGCGCCAGTTTCCGCATCATCCAATTTCCGCACAATATGCGGTAAGAGTATTAAGCAGTTATCCTGCCGACGCAGTTCTATTTTATATCCCGCAACTCGTGCAGGCTGTCCGCCACGACACTATGGGCTATGTAATAGAGTTTATTAAAGCAATAGCTAAGAGATCACAGGTATGATAATTACATCACGAAATAATGTTTGTGATGAAGGGATCTAATCAATTGTTTGTTCCGCTAGGTCGTAGGTCATCAATTGATATGGAATATGCATACGAACATGTATATGGATGAAGACAAACAAGTCAAGGACCCGGTGCTATTCGACATTCTTGATTCTCTGATTAAAAATATTCTCAGCTCGTTGTCCGGACCTGCTAAACAATTTTACGATAGGGAATTCGACTTCTTTGGTAAAATTACTAGCATTTCTGGTGAGATAAGACCCTATCCTAAGGGTGCTGAGAGGAAACAGGCCTGCTTCCAGGCGCTAAGTAAAATAAAGGTGCAAGCTGGGTGCTATTTACCCTCAAATCCTGAAGCCGTTGTTTTGGATATTGACTATAACAGCGGAACACCTATGCAGAGGTATGTGAGATGGAAACTGTTCTGTTTAAGATTCGTGATCAGGCTACAAGTCTAACTAGTGGTCAAGGTGTCAACTGCTCGCAAGTATTGGCGTACATTAGATTTCAAAAGTTTCCATGCGATTTTGAAGATTATCAATGTTTTCCGAAGATTTTGCGAAGCGATGTACACCTACTTTGCAGAGCAGTTGACCCCTCGAATACGATCTTGTTTTCAACGCTTTTGATTGTAAATTTCAGTGCTGCGAAGGCTCCGTTCCTTGCCCGATTCAAAGTACAAAAATATGGCATCAACGAATTGGAGAACATTGCAATGGCTGTGTCTACTAACGCTAGAATTGAAAATGGTAAAGAACATCATGGTATGGGTGTAGAAATGTGGCAAGCAGCGATATTCAAAGTAGGCGATGACGTCAGGCAAGATATGCTTGCGCTTCAAGTTATCGGCATTTTCAAAAACGTATTCGAATTGGTCGGCCTAGATTTATACCTGTTTCCATACAGAGTCGTCGCAACAGCGCCAGGGGTAAGCAGTTTTCGAAAATACACATGGCGCATTAATTAAAATTTTGATAAATCAAAGATCAATAAATGACGAGTTATTCCACAGTGCGGCGTGATAGAATGCGTGCCACACGCAAAGTCCCGGGATCAGCTAGGCCGGCAAACCGATATAACAATGTACGAATATTTTATTACAAAATACGGCGACGAGCAGACAAAAGAGTTTCAAAATGCAAGAAGAAACTTCATAAAGTCTATGGCGGCTTACAGTGTTATAACATACCTATTGCAAATCAAAGATAGACACAACGGAAACATAATGCTCGACGAAGAGGGCCACATAATTCACATCGACTTTGGATTCATGTTCGAATCATCACCAGGAGGAAATCTGGGATTCGAACCAGACATTAAACTCACCGATGAGATGGTCTATGTTATGGGAGGTAAAATGGAAGCCGCGCCTTTCAGGTGGTTCATGGAACTCTGCGTTCAAGCATATTTAGCAGTGAGGTAGGCAGAGCTAATCTGAACGTTGAAATTTCACCATCTTCGATCCTCACTTTCTCAATTGTTCAAACTATTCATTTCAGACCATATCAAGAGGCAATTATATCGCTTGTCTCATTGATGTTGGATACAGGATTGCCGTGCTTCAGAGGTCAGACCATCAAGTGGTTGCGTAGTCGGTTTAATCCAGCAGCCACAGACAGAGAGGCTGCTGCTTTTATGCTCAATGTTATTCGTAGCAGCTTCCTCAATTTCCGTACCAAAACATACGACATGATACAGTACTACCAGAATCAAATACCGTATTAAGTTACCCGCTGACTTGAGAGCAGCAATATTTCAAAAATATTATCAAAAACTGACCTATTTTTTAAACATAAGGAACAAACCTATCGAAGTTTCTTACTTCCAGAATTCGAGGTAACGGATTACGTCGTATTGCTTTACGTTAAGATAATCCAAATTCCTTGAAGTTTTAGCAAGTAAGCGAAAGTCGTTTTTTGATGATAAACAAAGATATTACGTATTAGTTATTCATTGTTCAAAGGATATTACTATATTATATTGTTGTAACTGTTAAACGAAATGATATTACCATTATTTAATATGTTAATGAAAAACTGTGTACATTCCATCGATTTATTTATTAATATACTATATAGCTAGAGGTAGTATGTTCTGTTATGTATTACGTTGACGAACATACTAGATTTCATCCCATTTCGGTACACCCGAGTCAGGATTTAATCATGTAAATTATTCATTATTAGTATTATCATTTTAATATTCGAGAATTACTTAGGTGAGATGTTGTTACGATCATGTACAGAACTAAATATATTTTTATTTATTTCTTCCTATATTAAACAGTGCATTTCATTCTCTCGTATATACAGGGTGAGTCTCTGTCTCAAAATGAGGGAAGAGCTTACCACCGCCGATGCCCCGCCCCATGCTTTATCACACTCTTATCAAAAGTCGAGTAAGTTATTGTTGATTTCCGAATGCAAAAAAAGAAGTTTATTGCCCAAAGTATCAACGGCTTGATGTAAAGTTGGATTTTGATAACAGTGTGACAAAGCGAGAGGTGGGGCATCGGAGGTGATGAGGTCCTCCCTCATTCGGACCTGGAAAAAACTCACCCTGTATATTATCAAGCATATACATACATTATTTGTGCAGGTATCAATTTCGGAAATGGATAATCATTGGACATTCTTTTCTTTTTTTTATACATATTTCGCTTTACGATCTTCTGGATGTTCTTCTTTATAATACATGTTCTCACTATTTATAATACTATTAAAATGATCGTAAGTGGTAATCATTATGTATATATATATAGATATTCGGATATGGGAATAAAAAGGAAGCATATATTATATAATTGATAAATTATTTATTAATTATTCTAATAAATGATATGAAACCTGTAGCAGCTGTTATAAATAAAAATCACACACACTTATTAACAGGATGATAAAATAAGCATATTAGTTCAATCATTTACATAATCGATATCAAAAATTCAGATAAATATATACGATTTCTTTTCTTTGTTTTATACATTCATTTAATTTCTTTAATTTACACGCTATAATATTACCATGCGATTACTATTCCAACTATTATTTTCAAACTGTTTAATTTCATTCCCAAACTTTTCCTGGTGTAACTGGCTTGACTCCGGTTGACGGTTGGTCTCTGAAATTTCATACAGTTTTGAAATACTAATTATTAAAAAAAAAAAAAAATTAAATAATTAAATGAGTAACTTACGACGTCCCGATTTGTTGACTCATAGAAATAACCGTCGGAGGACCAACTTCTCGTCTACCATCTCGTGTAAAGTAATAAATCTTTGAAGTTTTATGATAAGGACCACCGGGAATTTCAGGCGGAGGTTGTGTCCTCGCGGCTACTAGGTCCGCATAACGCAGAGCGTTTGTAAAATCGCCCTAGATGATTATAAATGATTATTCGAAAAGGAGCAAATCGTAATACGCACAGTTTAGTTACATAAGCCTCGTACTTAATCTCGAAATATCATGTTATAGTAAAAGAATAAGAAAAAAAAGAACTTACCGTACGAAGTAATTTACGCACTAGTTGAATGATTCCGCTAGAGGTACGGTGCTCGATCGGGCCAGGCATCGTTTATCTTTTAATTAATATACAAATTCTATAACAGAGATCTGTCAAAAACAAATCCTTCGTGCCATAGATTGGTCTTAGGTTAGGTTTCAATTTTCATTCAAAGACGCTATCGCCATCTTGCGGATGAGAGACACAAGAATTAGCGTGTCGGTGGGTTATTGTTTGATGACGCATGTGGTCAGTTTATGTTGAATGCACAAGACCAACACGTGCGATTTTCTAACCTCACTGATCAAATCAATCGAGAACTAGTATTGAATTGATAGAATAAACAATAGGAAATCTCAAAGGTGATGATGCATAAGTCAAAGGATATCGTAAGAGAGGTGAATAAAACAAAGTTCAAAAAATGGTACGAAGAGTTTCCGAAGTATTCTGATTTCCCATTATCTGGTAAGACCGAATTAGAGGTTATGGAGTTGAAAGACGAGGCTAAAAAATGTCTAGATTCAGATACCGCAGCGTTTAATTTAAAACAATCTAAGATAGGAAGGTCAGATTTTTCCTGGATGAAAACTTTATTGTCGAAAGGTACAGTCGGCGATAAAGTGGCAGCCTCAATAATCCTAGTTCAGGACAATCCAAAGTACAATTTATCAAGACTCACAAATCTTGTATCAATGGTCAAAGTGGCTAAGAAGAAACAGTGCACTATGATAATAGATAATTTGCAAGAATTATTCACCTCAGATTTATTACACCCTGAATTGAAATTGTACACCTTTGAGGAACAGAATTTCAAACTCATTGACGATAAATTGTATGCCGATAATCCCATCAAGAGAAGACAGCTGATAGCGCATTGGTACTTTGAGGATCAGCTAAAACTATGTTACTCTCAATTTGTCGAAGCGCTAAACACAGTCGCCCACGATACGCTTGATGCAAATAAAGAAAAGGCTATAACAAACATGTACAAATTATTGGCAAAGAATTCCGAACAGGAAGACAAACTTTTGGCTAATATTGTGAACAAGATCGGTGATCCAAGCTCAAAGGTAGCATCTAAAGCAGTTTTCTGTTTGGGCCAATTGCTCAACGAACATCCAAACATGAAACAGGTCGTCTTAAATGAGATAGAAAAATTGTTGTTCAGAAAAAACGTCACCCAAAAAGCTCAGTACTACGGAATTTGCCTTTTAACACAATTCGTTCTTGATGACGAGAGCAAAGAAGTAGCCAACAACATGATAGCAGTCTATTTTAGCTTTTTCAAAGCCTGTTTGAAGAAGGGAGAAGTCGACTCAAGAATGATGGGCGCATTGCTCATGGGAGTCAATCGGGCTTATCCATTTTCAGCAATGGATACTGACAAGCTTAAAGAGCATGTTGATACTATATACAGGGTTATTCACATCGGATCATTCAACGTTAGTCTTAACGCTCTGAGTCTGCTGCATCAAATAGTCGGCAAAGACGATAAACAAGGGAATAGATTTTACTCAGCTTTGTACAAGAAGCTTTTGGATCCAGAAATATCGACGACCAGTCATCAGGCTATGTTTCTAAGTTTGATATTCAAAGTTTTAAAAAAAGATACCAGCGCTACACGCATCAAGGCTTTTGTCAAAAGATTGCTTCAAGTTTCACTATATTTACCAACTAATATGATCTGCGCAGTCTTGTATATGATATCCCAATTGTTCAAAGTAAGAAAAAACATACAAGCCGATATGCTAAAGATATATAAAAAGCAAATCAATGATAGTATAAGCAGCCTGAAGGAACAAGAAGTAGAAAGTGATGAAGGAGAAGCAGAAGAAGAGTCTAGTATTACTTTGTCCAATTTTAATACAACACCAATAGCCACGATGGTGGAGACTGTTGAGCCAAAAATTGAAATCAAAGAGGAAGATGCTAAAGCGTATGACCCGTACAACAGGAATCCACTTTATTCTGGATCAAATTTCAGCTACTGTACGGAACTCATGGCGCTATCCGATCACTTCCATCCTACCGTCACCCTTTTTGCAAACACTATAATCAAAGGTAATGAAATAATGTTGGGAATGAGATAGTTGATTATATCGATAAACCATTGACAATAACGGAATATCGTTATTTCAGGAAAGCCGATTATCTACTCGGGAGATCCACTGCAGGATTTTACAATGATTAGATTTTTGGATAGATATGTATTCAAGAATCCCAAGAAATTAGACGAGCAAAAGACACTGACTAACAGTAAAAACCCTCTCGCTAAGCGCGCCTCTTATATGGCCAGAGGAGTCAAAGCAATTCCAGTCAATAGTATAACGTACATAAACGAAGATGAGGATAAAATACCCGCGGATGAATTATTCTTGTATAGATATTTGAAAACTAGGACTTTATTGCCAAAGGAAAAGGACAAAGACGATGACGGTTACGACGATGATTTAGAGAGCGTAAATAGCGAAGAGTTCAATACCATGCTCGACGGATTGAGTAAAGACAAAGACTTTGACGATATGGATATTGCCGGTGACATAAGTGCCTCTAAAAAGAAAAGAAAGAAGGGTAAAATGCATTTCATGATTGTTTGACAAAAAAAATGTATCAATCGCACCTAATAATACATTTTGGTTTTCAGATGATGACGAAAGCGAGAATGATATGTCTGACGATAGCGACGGCGATAGAAATAGCGACAATGAATCAATTGACGAAGATGATATCGGCTCTGATGGGGACATTGAAGATGAAATGGCAGAGATGGATGGAGATGATCTAGACGGTGTCGATGAGGAGGATCTTAGTGATATGGACTTCAGCGATGACGATGAAGAGTTTGAAGATTCAGGATCCAAGAATCAGACGAGTAAAGCCAGCAAAAAGAAAAAGCCAAAATACGATCAGAACGTATTTGCTGCTGCTGAAGAATTTGCCGAATTACTCGACCAGGAAGGCACATCAAAGACTAAGCATGGCGGTGCGAATGCTATGAGCAACACGGATAAAGCGGCAGTGAAACAGTTAGACTGGGAAGAGAAGAGACACAGATGGATTAAGGGGTATAATAAGAGTATAGGAAAGCCGAGGTCTAAGGGTGGTTCCCAAAATAAGGGAGTCAAGAGATTCAAAAAACGATAACTTGTCGTGGATGAAAGATGCGACTGAAGTAATTGCGTATAGCTCGTTATTCATATGAACTTTACTATTTTAATTAATCTGAAACATATTTCATGTAACAAGTGCGATAGAAATATATCTTTCTTTTTCAATCATAACATTTCTGTGCTGTTTCGTTTACTAATGGAATAACTTAAGGAGTCTAAATTTTAGGAGAGTGTTATCCGTATCAAGGAATTGGTCAGAGCGATTTCAGTTTTTCTACTCCCAACACTTTGGAGTGAGTTTCAAAAACGATCGAATCTCAGGAGAAGTGAAAGCTGTAAAATGTTGAATGAACATTGAAAAATGGCTTTTGCATTCTCTTAGGGCTGAGATGTGGAGCTCCTTTTGAGGAAGGATTTGATGTGTGTAAAAAACTAACGTTTAGAGTTATGGGAGAGTAGAAAGAGTGGAATATCAATTATTCCTGGACACCCTGGTATACGTAAATCATTTGTCTGCTAAAATACAAATTTTTAAATTGCATAACTTACGTTAAATTTATTTACAATTTCAGTAACACAATTAAAGACATTCCAGAATATATTATAAACTTATGTTATAAATGGACCTCTGTTTAAATTAGTGTTAGAATTGGAATTAAGGGCTCAAACTTTGTGGGAATTTCTTTTCGAGTACATACAACGATATTTTGTCAATGGAGCGAAAGAAAAGAAATGTACCCTCATCGATAATCTATAAAGTCGTTCGTGGCAAAGGATCGTCTTCATCCATCTGATAATCTAGTATATCTATTTTCAACTCTTGATGTCTTTGTCTATGATTTTTCAATGATCCCAGCTGTGTGAACGTCTTTTCGCAAATATTACAAGCGTACGGTCTCTCCCCCGAGTGAATTCGTTCATGACGAATAATGTGACTCTGATGATGGAAGCTCTTGTAACAAACCCGACACTCATAAGGTCGCTCTTTGGTGTGCGTACGAATGTGTATTTTCAGATCAAATTTTTTAAAGAATGTCTTAGCGCAGTGGAGACACTTGTGATTACGCTCCTTAAGATGATCCCTCTTCACATGTTCCTAGGCAAAGTAATTTCATATGAAGAATTTCAAATAAATATACGAATGGATTTAAAAGATTCTAGATGAAAAATATTTACGCACATTCACTTGGGACAAAGTCGTGTATACTTTTGGACAAATTTCGCAAACAAATTTCTGTTGTCCGCCGGCTCTATGAATCGCCATATGTTTATTAAGCGTAGATTTCCAGGCAAAAAATGTGCCGCATTCTTCGCACTTGAATTTTTGTTTATCCGCAAAATGGGTTCCGATATGTTGTCTATAGTTGTAACCCTTAGAAAATGATTTCTTACAAACATCGCAGTTGTACTTTTTCACATTGTTTTTGGTTCTTTTTTTACGATTTAATATATCAGACCCCGACTTGGTACTATCCTTAATTGCACACCCAGAATTTAGGTGGTATTTCTTTGAGCACTTAGGATTCTTCGAAAGCTGTGTATTGTGCGTTTGATCAGATTCGTTTCTTTCTACTAACTCAAAGTCTTGTGTTTCGTCGAATTCTAAATCGCCTCTAATAAGCTCGAAAAATTGTGCTCCGTCTTCATTTTGTACTAGTCTAACCATCGGTCCATCTTCTCTACTACTTTTTGTAGATTCAATTTTATTTTTCTCATTCTGTCTCAGAGTATTGCTTTGTATAAGTCCCAACAGTTCTTCGCAGCTCTCATTGTCTATCAGGGATTGATCGTTACCCAGACTCTTGTTTTTCTCCAACGTTGCCAAATGGTCAAAATTAGTTTGTGATACATTCTCCATCACTTCGTCAGACGCTAAGTTAAAACTGCTCTGTTCTTGCTCTCCTAGTGTTTCTATTTCAAAGAAATCTATCATATTATTATCCTTATTGTTTTGAGCCAGGTAGAAAATTTTCTCACATTTATTCCTTCCCCTCGTTTCGTCTTGCTCAATATTTTCCGATACTGTTCTTTCACCTGATTTGCTATTCCTAGTATCTTTCTCAACATCTGTTACCTCTTTTTCTATCTTCAGTTCTATCAACTCTTTAGTTCTATCAAATTTACCAATAGCTGCGTTAACTTTATCAGTATTATTGCCCAGCTGTTCTTTAAATATGTTATTAGTTAGGAAAGGATTCGTCGTTTCAACTGGAAAATTATTATTTCTGTTCGAATTTTCGTAGCTAGAATGATTCCTGTTGTTATGATTTTTAAATCCTCTAATCGCTCGAACATGTTTATGATTTTTTTCCCTAAAATTCCCAGAATAAGAGGATAATCTTTTACTCGTATCATTTTGACCAATTTTCACAGTCTGGGAGTTCTCAAGCTCGCTATGTAAGCTCAAAGTTCTAATCGAAGACGAGTCATGTTTCATATCGGCGTACTTCTCTGGCGTAATATCAGGCGTAAGATTGCTAACTAAGTTACCATGTTCGTTTAAAAATATAAGACCATCTTTCTCCGACGCATGTATGTAGATTATACTCTGTGTAATATTCTTGGTAGTTAAATGAGAATCTTTCTTATCGCATATCTCCGTATCATTTACATATGGCATTTCGATTTCTTTCCAACAATTATTTATCATCTCAGATACAACAGTTTCTCCATCACAGTCTCTTAAGCTGATATTTTCAGTCTGTGAAGAATTTTCAGACGCAAGTTCCATCAAGTGTTGATGAAGAAAATGATTCGCTGTGTCAACCACTTGTTCCGTATTCATATTAGCAAGCTGTAAACAGAAAAAAAGAGATAGAGAAAATTCGTGGGATTAGAACAGGCCGTTATTCCAATCATCTAAAACATTCGTGTCTTCTTATACCTGTCCGGTTGTAACATAAACAATAGTTTCCTTGGTCTGTTTATCCTCCGCCAGTTTATTACCATTAAGTTCATGATCGACAACATTTTTTGGTCCATTTATTTTCGACTTCTCTAGACTTTTGTCTGAACTAGACGAGCTAATCTCTTTAGAATCTTCATTGGTTCCTCGAAGTTGTGTAAGAACACTTTCATTTCCTCCAGATAAATTCAATTCTTGATCAGCTACTTTTTTGGTTTTGACTGCGTTTGGTAGAGACAACTTCTGCCTTCCGCATCTATGTTCTTTAATCTCATCAGGCTTATGAAATTTCTAAAGAAATTTATCAATCAACATTTGTATAAAATATATCAATATTGTTTCAATTCATTAAATTTTTCTCCTCACCTGATCGCAACTTCTACATTCCAATGTTTTTAAATTCCGATGAGTTTCTTCATGAAGTCTAAGAATTTCAACAAATTGAAAACTCTCACCGCAAATTTTACAGTAATGTTTACGTTTAATTATTCTCCCTTTATCATCACTAGTAGATTTTTCTGTAAACTATAAATGCGAATAAAAAAAAGATAGAAAAAAAAATAATAATTATCATTATCATTAAAACTTAATATAGACTCCGTTTAGTTTTTCTGCCATATAAGTTTTACAACTTACTCCGTGTAATTTCTTCATATGTTCTCTAAGACCGTTATTAGATTTATATTTTCTATCACAAAAACAACAGTCCATTATTTCATCTCCTCTTTGGTGAATAGCTTTGTGTCTAGCCAACGTATTTATCTGTGCAAATCTTTTACCGCATATACTGCACGGGTAAGGTTTCACTCCTACGATCCATTCGGTATTATTAGTAATCATTGATAAACAATTCATTAATCAAAAGTTCAGAATTCATTAACTGATTAATCAAATTGAGTTCTTTTCTCAAATCTCATTGAAGATATCTAATTCCGTGATGAAATGAATGGCAAAAATAGGTCAAAGT
Source organism: Tenthredo notha (assembly GCA_914767705.2). Classification (NCBI taxonomy): domain Eukaryota; kingdom Metazoa; phylum Arthropoda; class Insecta; order Hymenoptera; family Tenthredinidae; genus Tenthredo; species Tenthredo notha. Next base: position 7,448,442 of record OU611915.1, on the reverse strand, counting down.
TTTGCCCAAGATATACCATATTTCATAAATTACTTGAGGAACATGTGGGTGTAGATTTTGAGAAGATATTCAGATCAGTTTTTATAAAGAATTACACATAATGAATGAAAATTATGCAATAAGTAGTTATATGCATTATTACCTGAATGTGTTCTACTGTGTCTGATCAAATTAGATATATGATTGAATTTTCTTCCGCAAACATTGCACATGCATCTATTAGTACCCAAGTGAATGTTCAAGTGAGTCTTAAGATCTGTTGGTCTAAAAAATCCTTTACCACATATCTGACAAACTTGAGATCTTTCTTGATGATGTACGCTTCTACTGTGATTATCAAACTGTGAAATTCTGTCGAACACTAAACCGCATAGATAACATTTAAACGGTCTAACTACCTTGGGAATAATCAAAGTTTTAGTTTCTAATTTTTCGATTCCTAAATGAGAGTCGGGTCTAATATCTTCTACGGGATCATCTGATATATTCAATTCAGATCCTATGACATAGTTTCTTTTCTTAAAAGAGCTGTTACAATCAAAGGCAGTCTTTTCACTCGTTGTAATCATTTTGTTTTTATTATTGTTTTCTTTCAATACTGTTTATCAAGTATCAAGTGTTAGTAACAAAATGCTAGTGGATAATTTTTTGAACTGTTTAATCTTTGGGGAATAAAAATACAAGAACAAGTTTGAATTTGATAAGTTTAGAAATAGCCTAGACTGTATACTGCGTATACGTATATCATTGTTTATCTGATGTAGTCTCTATGAGGTTTGGATGGGCGATGTTACACGACGGAGACAAGGTTCAGGAATTCTTTAATTCCGAATTCAGTTTTTCGAACTATAAACAGCGGAAAAATTCCGTTCAATTGTCGGTAATAAATGAGTCGATAATAATTGATGCATTTGACATTTAGCAAACTGTCATGGCGTCCGATTCCGATGATCGATACCCGATTGCGATTCCTGTGATTTAGGCTGGATTTTCATGGACAGCAAGTTGCTGCCGCTGCGCATGAAAATGAGTCCTGCACATAGTCCTGCAGCAGCAGCAAGTCACTGCTTGTCAAACGCCCGTGTATCCGCCAACGGTTCTCATTTCTGTTTATTCTAATTCTTAATACTTTAATGTTTAATAAGTCAATTCGGCGTTCGGGTATCATTTACCATAAGTCGTAAAAGGAGAGAGAGAGAGAGAGGTATCATTTACCCGAAACGCCATCATAATTCTTATTTTATTTATCCTGGAAGGTAGATTAAAGCGATTGATTGAATTAACAGAGCAAATATTATTGAAACGAAGGAAAAAATTTATTATAAATCATTGTAAAAAGAAATTAAGTTGTGGGCTAATCTCGCATCTTTTACCAGATGCAGGAAAAAGGCACACGGCTTATTATACGCAACCCGCGGATCTTTTGTGCATTTTGAGTTCTATAGTTGCCTAACCTATGGCGCGACCGGCGTAAACTGACCTACGACAATGGCGTCCCCCGCCCCAGGCCGCGCGAAGGTAAATAAAGGCGCCGTGCGCGCTCCAGCAGAGCTCAGTGATCAGCGCGGCATCCTCGAGTGAAGATGGGTGACACGTGTCGAGAAGATTTGCGGCTCGGGAAGGCTGACATCAACGGAGGAACGTTGGACATGAGTGAGTTTGAAATATTTCAATCAATATTTTATGACGGCAATAAATAATCGACAATTTTCAAAGCTTGTGGAAAACAAGTGAAATTGTATTCAATACTTTTCCGACAGATCTCACGCGTCTCTTATTTGAATCGTCGAAGTAAGTAACCGTTGAATTGCTACCGGCAGACTTTGATTATAATTGCAGATATTATTTATTTTCAAGTACATTCTATTCATACCAACGAACAAATAACCTCTCGGACCTGTTTTGAATACGAATATAATGGGCGAGAGTTCCGTTTGATAACTTCGCGATAATTATCCCATCATCCCATTATATTATTGGCATATAATTCCGAGTCCCTCGCCCCGTAGCGTCGTTTGTTTGACAGGCATACCTATTTCGCGACTCCGAAGGGGAAACTAATTTGTCGTGTTGTTTCGAGTTGACAAGTATTTTTCGGGAGAATACTCGTTCCTAGACTTATTCTTTCATTCGATTCTTTGACAGTATTATCGGTCGACGGAGATGAAAATGAACATTGCTGATACTTGAACCGCATAGATCCTGCGTGCCACCTGGTCGGAGATAGTCGCCAACCAATACAGCCCGGCTAGTCCTGGATCACCGGTTGACCAAGATAATGGTGAGCTTTATATTATATCAGCCAAAGACCGAATTTAACTATAAATGTATGTCCGCAAAACAATCATTGCTGAAACATACTTCGCGATCCGATACAGATCTCGGACAGATTATTTTTCCAAGTCTATGTACCACAATACTCATCGGCCTAGTAACCGTGACGCTCACCCTGTATCTTTGACTCGATACTGGGGCCTCCGGCTTGCCTCTGTCTCCCCGTATACGCCAGAAACTGTGACGACAACTCGGTTTCACTCAGCTGCAAGGGATACGATACAGACGCGTGACAATATACCCAGAGGTAACATATTGTCCGTCTCGTCATATAGGGTAGGCCTACGAGAGAAAGCACACTCCATTCTTGGAAATAGCAATAAATTCTCTCTTTTTAATGACAAGCTTGGAATATGATTGATAGATCTCGAGAGAATATGTTTACCTTGGTTGAATATAGTAGACTCACCTCGTAGTAGAGATATATTTGAATAACGAGGATCAAAATTTAAAGGTTTCAAAATAAATACAAGGGTAGATTGCTACAGGCCTAATTAGGCATCGCATTTATTTTTTAAACATGGAACATAATTCAATATTGGTGATAAATTACTCCAGAGTCTCAAGTACCAGTCATAACGATTGAAATATTGAAAAATCTATTCATGCATGCAATAGTAATACTAGCTTATTGACATTCTTGATTCTGTTGAAAATAGTTGAAAGTTTATATCAAATTTAAAAATGGTTCAGGCAGGCTTACAAAATCAATCATAAGAAATATATTATAATAAACTTCATACAGATGTATAATGACAATTAGAAATTCTTTGGTACTTAGTTGAGAATGTTTGCTTGAAAAACACATAAACTTAATCTATCCAATGTACCCTATGCTTATCTAGTTTTTGTCTTCACAGGCGTTGTTCACCGAGGGAAACTAGCTCCTGCCTATCCTCAACAAAACCTCTTCAATATTCATCAGGACAGGGGATTCACACCAGGGAGTGAAGCAGTCCAAGCACCGGGGGAATGACCGCAAGACAACTCTGCACCGCGGAGTATTAATAAAGTAGCATCAGCGAATGGTTCGTAATTACAATTCCTTTTGAATCAGTTTTGATAAAATCTCGCATCTGGTCTGGTCTATAATTATTTTACATTACTTTACTTCATAATTACTTTTACTAATTAAATCGAGTTCAATTACACATTACCAAACTATTTTAATTGAATAAGTAATTTCATTAAAAATGTAATCAGTGACTCGTAACACTGCAAATATCCATGTAATAATAAGATCGTTTATGCAATAAACATGTATTATTATAGTAAATTGGCGAATTCTTGAATAAATATCTCTTGAAATTGTAAATCATCTATCGTTGAATCATTTTCCTATGTCCTTTCCTTGCCTATAAGTCGAAAATCATGAAAATCGCATGATTTCATAAAGCCCCGAACAATATTAATATATATAAATATAACAATATTAATAATATAATATAAATAATAATGCGCCTTGTCATATGCAACCCGCATGCCATTCGTGTAAACGACAGGGCCCATGTTAATTTTTGTTGCCTATTTGGTGTTTTCCGAATGCCTATATTCAGGCGTATTGTAGTAATTCAGAAAAAAGGTCGAAAAAAAGGTTCCGGCAGTTGATACCTTATTTAAGGAGTCGGATTTCTGGCAGTTGATACCTCGATTTTAGTCGCTTTACGATGAAATATCTACTGCCAGAAAATCGACCAATCAGGAGGCTGCTTGAGCCAATTTAGGCTCAATTTCTCGAAACGGAGCCTCCTGATTGGTCGATTTTGAAATTAAATCAAGTTACGGCGAGGCAGAGGCTAGCCATCAGCAAAATTCTGGATTTCTGACAGTTGATACCTTTTTCTTCTGGCAGTTGATACCTCATTCAGAATTTTGCTGATGGCTAGCCTCTGCCTCGCCGTAACTTGATTTAATTTCAAAATCGACCAATCAGGAGGCTCCGTTTCGAGAAATTGAGCCTAAATTGGCTCAAGCAGCCTCCTGATTGGTCGATTTTCTGGCAGTAGATATTTCATCGTAAAGCGACTAAAATCGAGGTATCAACTGCCAGAAATCCGACTCCTTAAATAAGGTATCAACTGCCGGAACCTTTTTTTCGACCTTTTTTCTGAATTACTACAATACGCCTGAATATAGGCATTCGGAAAACACCAAATAGGCAACAAAAATTAACATGGGCCCTGTCGTTTACACGAATGGCATGCGGGTTGCATATGACAAGGCGCATTATTATTTATATTATATTATTAATATTGTTATATTTATATATATTAATATTGTTCGGGGCTTTATGAAATCATGCGATTTTCATGATTTTCGACTTATAGGCAAGGAAAGGACATAGGAAAATGATTCAACGATAGATGATTTACAATTTCAAGAGATATTTATTCAAGAATTCGCCAATTTACTATAATAATACATGTTTATTGCATAAACGATCTTATTATTACATGGATATTTGCAGTGTTACGAGTCACTGATTACATTTTTAATGAAATTACTTATTCAATTAAAATAGTTTGGTAATGTGTAATTGAACTCGATTTAATTAGTAAAAGTAATTATGAAGTAAAGTAATGTAAAATAATTATAGACCAGACCAGATGCGAGATTTTATCAAAACTGATTCAAAAGGAATTGTAATTACGAACCATTCGCTGATGCTACTTTATTAATACTCCGCGGTGCAGAGTTGTCTTGCGGTCATTCCCCCGGTGCTTGGACTGCTTCACTCCCTGGTGTGAATCCCCTGTCCTGATGAATATTGAAGAGGTTTTGTTGAGGATAGGCAGGAGCTAGTTTCCCTCGGTGAACAACGCCTGTGAAGACAAAAACTAGATAAGCATAGGGTACATTGGATAGATTAAGTTTATGTGTTTTTCAAGCAAACATTCTCAACTAAGTACCAAAGAATTTCTAATTGTCATTATACATCTGTATGAAGTTTATTATAATATATTTCTTATGATTGATTTTGTAAGCCTGCCTGAACCATTTTTAAATTTGATATAAACTTTCAACTATTTTCAACAGAATCAAGAATGTCAATAAGCTAGTATTACTATTGCATGCATGAATAGATTTTTCAATATTTCAATCGTTATGACTGGTACTTGAGACTCTGGAGTAATTTATCACCAATATTGAATTATGTTCCATGTTTAAAAAATAAATGCGATGCCTAATTAGGCCTGTAGCAATCTACCCTTGTATTTATTTTGAAACCTTTAAATTTTGATCCTCGTTATTCAAATATATCTCTACTACGAGGTGAGTCTACTATATTCAACCAAGGTAAACATATTCTCTCGAGATCTATCAATCATATTCCAAGCTTGTCATTAAAAAGAGAGAATTTATTGCTATTTCCAAGAATGGAGTGTGCTTTCTCTCGTAGGCCTACCCTATATGACGAGACGGACAATATGTTACCTCTGGGTATATTGTCACGCGTCTGTATCGTATCCCTTGCAGCTGAGTGAAACCGAGTTGTCGTCACAGTTTCTGGCGTATACGGGGAGACAGAGGCAAGCCGGAGGCCCCAGTATCGAGTCAAAGATACAGGGTGAGCGTCACGGTTACTAGGCCGATGAGTATTGTGGTACATAGACTTGGAAAAATAATCTGTCCGAGATCTGTATCGGATCGCGAAGTATGTTTCAGCAATGATTGTTTTGCGGACATACATTTATAGTTAAATTCGGTCTTTGGCTGATATAATATAAAGCTCACCATTATCTTGGTCAACCGGTGATCCAGGACTAGCCGGGCTGTATTGGTTGGCGACTATCTCCGACCAGGTGGCACGCAGGATCTATGCGGTTCAAGTATCAGCAATGTTCATTTTCATCTCCGTCGACCGATAATACTGTCAAAGAATCGAATGAAAGAATAAGTCTAGGAACGAGTATTCTCCCGAAAAATACTTGTCAACTCGAAACAACACGACAAATTAGTTTCCCCTTCGGAGTCGCGAAATAGGTATGCCTGTCAAACAAACGACGCTACGGGGCGAGGGACTCGGAATTATATGCCAATAATATAATGGGATGATGGGATAATTATCGCGAAGTTATCAAACGGAACTCTCGCCCATTATATTCGTATTCAAAACAGGTCCGAGAGGTTATTTGTTCGTTGGTATGAATAGAATGTACTTGAAAATAAATAATATCTGCAATTATAATCAAAGTCTGCCGGTAGCAATTCAACGGTTACTTACTTCGACGATTCAAATAAGAGACGCGTGAGATCTGTCGGAAAAGTATTGAATACAATTTCACTTGTTTTCCACAAGCTTTGAAAATTGTCGATTATTTATTGCCGTCATAAAATATTGATTGAAATATTTCAAACTCACTCATGTCCAACGTTCCTCCGTTGATGTCAGCCTTCCCGAGCCGCAAATCTTCTCGACACGTGTCACCCATCTTCACTCGAGGATGCCGCGCTGATCACTGAGCTCTGCTGGAGCGCGCACGGCGCCTTTATTTACCTTCGCGCGGCCTGGGGCGGGGGACGCCATTGTCGTAGGTCAGTTTACGCCGGTCGCGCCATAGGTTAGGCAACTATAGAACTCAAAATGCACAAAAGATCCGCGGGTTGCGTATAATAAGCCGTGTGCCTTTTTCCTGCATCTGGTAAAAGATGCGAGATTAGCCCACAACTTAATTTCTTTTTACAATGATTTATAATAAATTTTTTCCTTCGTTTCAATAATATTTGCTCTGTTAATTCAATCAATCGCTTTAATCTACCTTCCAGGATAAATAAAATAAGAATTATGATGGCGTTTCGGGTAAATGATACCTCTCTCTCTCTCTCTCCTTTTACGACTTATGGTAAATGATACCCGAACGCCGAATTGACTTATTAAACATTAAAGTATTAAGAATTAGAATAAACAGAAATGAGAACCGTTGGCGGATACACGGGCGTTTGACAAGCAGTGACTTGCTGCTGCTGCAGGACTATGTGCAGGACTCATTTTCATGCGCAGCGGCAGCAACTTGCTGTCCATGAAAATCCAGCCTTATATTGTGCGTTTGTTCGATTTGTTTATTTGGTTTTTTTGTATTGTGACTGCAGACTTTAGAATTTGAATAGCATAAAAACGCCGCTAGGTATATGAATAGCTTTAATTTTTCTGCGTAATAGGGAAGAGAGTAAACTGATAAAACCATAAGATGAAAACACATCTTATGTCTTTTAAATTCGAACGCATCCACGAAGTGACGTCATGAACTGCGCGGCCATTTTCTTGCCAAAACTCATAACGACATAACCTAAAACTGGATGAAAGCAGATCAATTGTTTACTTTCTGGATAAACGAAAAAATTCTCTCACGAATAAGGAGGAAAAACTGGGATATCTTCATTGTCGCATCGAGAAATCAACTGTCGTAGTATATCTTTCAAGATATTCCTAGTGAGTCTTCCTAATTTTTTTTACATTCATCGAGATGATCGATTGTTTATTATCTTGTAAAGCTGGAACTTGATTATTGTCTACTGATCAATTCGATCATTAAATCACAATATTTGATGAGACGTAATTCTAACTTCAATCGATATTTTTGCAACTTTTTATCCCATCTCTCCTTGATAAAATCATGTAGTGATGTATGTCAATGTTGATTTTCCTAGGCGCTGATCTCTGCATAAGTAAATTTACAACAATTGTATAATTTGAAGAAAAGAACTAGGAGCCAAAATGCCGGAAACTCTGGAAGAAGACATGTCGCTCTCTGTGAGATTGACAAACGATGATTTTCGCCGTCTTTTGATGACTCCAAGAGCGTCGGTGCCGTCATCAACGCCAGCATCAGTTCCAGGAACGATGCGGGATACAGCGGCAAAGACTGCTCAAACTCCTGTAATAGCGGGAGGAAGTAGAGCGGAGTTGAGAAGAAAGAAGAAAAGTTTTTACGCTAAATTGAAGAAACAGGAAGAAGACAAAATGGCAGAATTAGCAGAAAAGTACAGAGACAGAGCAAGGGAAAGACGCGACGGAACTAACGCCGATTATCAATCCGAAGATCCCATGAATACTGCCAGTGCGTACAGAGCCGTTGCTCCAGATGTTAAGTCCGGTATGGACGCAGCGGAGAGGAGAAGACAAATGATACAGCAGTCAAAATTCTTGGGAGGAGACATGGAACATACTCACTTGGTGAAAGGTTTGGATTACGCGCTGCTTCAGAAGGTGAGAAGCGAGATAGAGCAGAAGGAACAAGAGCAAGAAATAGAAATGGAGAAATTGGTAAAGCCGAAGAAGGAAAAAGAGAAGGACAAGAAGGAGGTGGAAAGGAAAGAAGAAGAAATGCAATTCAAGACCAAAATTGGTCGTAATATACACAAAACTTTGACCATCATGAGGTCAAAACACGTTGAAAGAAACGAACTTTATTGCCCGGGTCGTATGGCTTATGTAATTGAACTTGATGACGAAAACGCAGACGCGGACATACCGACTACGTTGATTAGGAGCAAAGCTGATGTTCCAACGATCGACACTACCCCGACATTGACAACAAACGACATTGTCATAAACAAACTGGCACAGATATTGTCTTATCTCAGACAAGGCAGCAGACACAATAAGAAAGGTAAGAAAAATAAGGAGGGAAGATCCAGACTTGAGGAACTCAATGAAATGGACATACCGCCGAGACCTCAGGACGATAGCATTTATGGAGATATTGGAGACTACGTTCCATCTACTAGCAAGAAAGAAGCTGTTAATTCAAAGGACAAGAAGAAAGGATCGTACTTTGATAAACCGGCGGAAACTTTGACTGATGATAAAGCAAACGCTCCGCAGCTACCACCTACCGTTATACAGAGCGTCGATAATGCCCCGAAGAAAGGAATGCTGCTTAATAAACTCGCCGCAGAACCTGAAGGGTATGCTGAATGCTATCCAGGACTGGATGAGATGCAGGATGCCATCGATGACTCTGACGATGAGGTGGATTACACTAAAATGGACTTGGGTAATAAGAAAGGACCGATCGGAAGATGGGATTTCGACACACCTGAAGAATACAGCGAATATATGAACAACAAGGAGGCTTTACCTAAGGCTGCCTTTCAGTATGGCGTGAAAATGGCTGATGGAAGAAGAACGAGAAAGTACAACAAGGAAAAGAATGAGAAGGCAGAGTTGGATAGGGAATGGCAAAAAATTCAGAATATTATGAATAAGAGAAAACCAAACGCAGGCTCGGACGGAGCGCCAGAGTTCAAAGTCCCTAGGTATTAAGTTGAAGAGAAATAGATTAGTCTGATTGAGAGATTTGATGATAACGTAGGTGGCTATTCATTGATGAATAAATACCGTTTATGTTGTTTCTGGTCGTGTCTTGTCGATCAAAAGACAACGCAAGAGATTGTATTTATTTGATTTGAGATTTGCGGATATGTACAGTAGACAGGAACTAAAAAACTAAAAAACCGTTTATTTTCTGCGGCTCTCACTAGATTAATTAGTGGAAGAATTCAAAATTTATTGTGAGCCATTTGTCGGGAACAACTAATAATGTTCAAAAATAAACAAAAACACTACAAATTCGAACATTTTGTACGAAAATTTGGTAGCCAGTTTTTCATCATTCTTATTGTTAATGATGCACTAAAAGATACTGAGAACTTTATATGCATGTCTGGCAATGAAGTACATATCTACAAGAGGGAAAAGTTTTTGGTGAATATGGCTTTGCCCGATCGATCTTTGAGGCATTTGCTACTATATGTACCCTCCTAAATGTAATTTTAGATTCTTCCAATCGCATGAGTTATTATCAAATTGCGTGTATGAATTAGTTATTGTAGAACCTCGTTTGAAGCTGGAGAATATAACTAGAAATTAGATAATAGCTTTGTGTAATTGGTAAAATAAAATATCATGGGTTTATCCAAAGCCAGATGTTTGAATGTTCCCAAAATGATGTTCGATTGCCTGTTATGAGTATTTGCAATAAACACAATTATAGACTTTCGGATGATACAACGTTTGCTGTAGTAGCCGGCAGTCCGTCAGCAGAGAAATTTCTTCCATAAATAGCAAAAGTCAACAGGTTTTTTATCTGTGTCGTTAAATTATAGGTGACATTCCTTACGGATGTACCGAAAAAATCAATCCTCTCGAAAGTATAGTCGCTGGCATTCAGAGGAAGAATGTCCATAGTCAAAGAATTTGGTATTTGCATTGTAGAGGAGCTAGTAGAAAAGTTTCCAGAGATGAGAATGTTGTTGAAGACAGTTGGTTGCACGATGGTATCCGTTGCGGCAAACCTAAGTCCGCAGCTAGCCAAGGTATCATTAATGCAAGAAATAACACTGCAAATTTGCGTTCCCCCAGTGGCCCCGCCGTAAAATGATCGTACTCCGTTGAACACCGCAATTCGATATCTGTAATAACTGATGTTTGAATTGACACTTTCTTCGCTGAACGTTCGGTTAATGTAAAACGAACAGCAAAGTTGTCGATTGCAGAGTTTGAGAGAAGTTGTTTTTGTGCCATTGCTCAGCTTCAGACGCCTTGTGGTGTAGGGCGTCAGGTTGTTCTGGAACAAAGCTTCTTCATCAACAGTCGGAAGATCGATCCGAGTTGTGATTTCAGTATCACTGAATTCGTAGATCAACGGAAATGTCGTTCGAGGGATATAGCTTCGTACTCCGTGAATTAATTTCGGTATTCTTGCCACTAGAAGAGCATTCTTTGCGCTCTCTGACCAAAGAGTGACCAAGTTCCCACCAGTTCCTATGTATATTCCACTACCTCCGCTACCAGTGGCTGGTGCGCTGTAGCCTGATGACAACAGGTTGACATTGTTGGCGTAGGACCAAGCCGATTGTGTTTGAAGAGCAGTCAGATAGGGGAGTTCGGAGAACCAGCGTAACGGATGAAGAATATCTGTAGCGTTGTATTCGTTGACTAGAGATAGAGCCGGAGTTTTGAAATAGATATCGAAACAGACGATGTGGCCAAACGTGACGTTGAAGTCCGTTGTGAATGTAACGATGTCGGGAGTGGAAGTTATGTTGAAGCCAGCTTCGCCAAAAAGATTGAACTTTCTGTACTTTGATATGATGCCACCGGTTCGATTAAACACAACGTTTGTGTTGTAGAAGAAGTAGCCGTCGCTAGGACAGGGACGAGACGTTGTTCCGGTTTTTGTGCAGTCTTCCATTTCGTTCAAGTTTACCACTACGTAAATGGAATACTTGTTGGCTGCGCATGATATCAACCGTAGAGCCTGAAGAAATTACTCACAATTTAGTATAGAATAGAATAAGGGACTTATTGTGTCGCAGGGTGCTCTCATTGTTAGTCTAACAGCACAAATGTGGACTTATGAGGAAAGTATTAGACCTCTGGGTGATGGATTCTGCCCAAACTTCTAGAGGTGTTTCCTTACGTCAAAATATTGAGCCAATGGTGTGTAATTCAATCTAATGGGTCTTTCTTCACTTCGTTCACAATTTATCATATTGGGAGTTTGATGAGGGTAATACGGCGACACCCGTGATACATGGACGGAAAATGTCCTAAGTATTCATTTTTATGCTTGGCTGATGAAGTCTGAATGCTAGGGTCTCATAAATCCAAGTCTGAACGGAATATTTTTGAGCAATAGTGAAGCACCAACAAATTGTGGCAGGAAGAAGAAAGGCCCAGTAGATTGAATCATACATCATGGGTTCGATATTTTGATACAAGGAAACCCCTTTAGAATTTTGAGTACAATCCATCACCCGGAAGTCTGATACCCTCCTTGTCACTATCCCAGATAACTATATATCATTACTGTATTTTGAATGCATTTTGTATTACGAACCTCTATCACGACCGTCGATGCATTACTACATGGTGTATCCGTGCCTGCGTCGGGTATGACGGAACTGAATGAAGGATATAAAGTCCTGTTCGTATCGGAAACAGTGAGACCCTCGGTCAGTGAGCTCTCTGGGAATACAACGATGTCCGCATTCTATAAAACACAAAGGAAAATTGATTGCAAGTGCATTCGTGCATCCGAAACTTTCGATATAAATTAGAAAAGTACACACGTAATTTGCAGCTGTTTTAATAATGGTCACGTAATTTTTAGCATTCGCGACTGCGATTGTTGTTCCGTTGGTTCCATTTTTCACTGGGTAGTACTCGGCGACGGCACCTATATAGGAGATTGCATCTGCGGCTGACACCTGCACAGATTTGACATTTGGATATTAATTATCGATCACTAGTCAAAACGTCACTTCACTTGTTGCTCATTTTCTAAAATAGCTGCTGCATTTTTAAATAGTTTCTTTAACATTGTTTTTATCATATTTCGAATGTACGTTCAAACTGACGATCTCGCGCATGCGCTTATAGCTGTGTTGCGCAGTGATACGTACCTCAAATGTAAGTTGGGCTAAAGCCGTTAGCCTGAAGACGGTAATCAGTAGTTGAGAGGCTCGCATGATCGCTGACCTGGAACTAAAAATTGACGTTTTATTTTCCTTTTTATCGACACATTCATATACTAATCGCTGGTGGGATGCGCAATTGAACTTCACTATGCAATCAATGTCTGCGTATTTAAAAACAGGAACTTTGAATGCGTCTAAATTGCATTTGTAGAATATTAATCAGAAATTGGTACTTTCATATAAAGCAGGTATACGTATGTCCATTTTTTAATTTCATTTCACCAACCTTCAGACGTCTGTAGTTATAAAAAACGCGTGTAAGACCCGCAACTTATTGTGCACTGGCAGTTCGGTAGACTCGTATCTATCCTTTGCCTTTCCAGACACTCGGTATGAGTCGAAACAGCGTATATATACGCGACATTGAGTCACATCTATAGTGATATATATATATATATATACAGGGTATTCCATATCACCGGGAATCACCGTAAACCCACGCCTTATTTATTGCGAATATTTGTACTCGTGGATTTTTTTTTTGCTTTTGTAATGTCGCATATTCATAGTAGCGAAATAAATCGTGCTATGAAACTTTGGAATCTTTAATCTGGAAGTGGAAACGCAACTTTACTGTTTCATACAAAATTTCAGGGGAATCGGATAGTTTTCATTATCTCGCGCTCTGCGCTAAAGAAGAAACTGCCGTTTTCATTAGATTTCTTCATCTATCAATGGATGAGATAAGTATATAATCAAGAAATCTGTACTGTAGTTAATCGGTTACCCCAGCTCCCTTTGACTCTCTCAACGCATTTGGTATGCTAATTTGCTTTGACATCCACAAAAAATTTAAAACATTAGGAAATGATTTTTCGGAGACTATTCGATGGCTTGCGGGTAATGACAAAGGTACTCGGGGGGGGGGGGGGGGGGGGGGGGGAAAAATGGATTGGGTATGGAACTTGAATGACGTATCGCATGTTCTATTCCCGTCTCTGAGTACGTTGGTTACTGATAATGAATTTCATTGCCGTGTTTACACAATAGTATATGTTTATTGTAGTGTTTTTTTCATGTACAAATTAGGAGTTTTATAATTTTTTAATTTTGTCCAGCGATATCGGCTAGATTGTAGACCACTGTGAGTTGTCTGCAAACAAATATCATCACACGTCACTTAAAAATATATTAATACGATTCATTATTGGTTCCTGGTGTTGAACGCATGCAAATACCTCAGATAATCGGAACCAAGCCTAGTAGCGTCACTCTCTCTTTGAATATTAGTATCCTGATGAGAATTTGTCGTGTGACTAATGCCTAATCAAGACTAATAAGCTAAGAGTAGCTGCTAGGACCATAGTGACTGCGACCGAAAAACGCGACAATGTAATCGCGGAAGATTGAACATTCGTCGTAGTTTCCGCCAACCCATCAGAAGAGAAATTTCTTCCATAAATGGCGAAAGTCAGAAGGTTGCTTAGCTGCTTTGTTGAGTAAGTGATATTAGCGACGGATGTGCCATTGAAACTGACTTTCGTATATGTGAAGTCGCTAGCATTCAAAGGAAGAATGCTTGTAGTTAACGAGTCTGGCATCTGCATTGTAGTGGATTCGGTGGAAAAGTTTCCAGAGATTACAATGTTGTTGAACATAGTCGGTAGCACGACGGTATCCGTTGCGGCAAATCTAAGTCCACAGCTAGCCAGGGTATCATTGGTGCAAGGAATAATACTGCAGATCTGCACGCCAGTAGTGGCTACGCCAGAGTGAGGCCTTACACCGTTGAATACTGCGATACGATATCTGTAATAACTAACATTCGAATTGACATTCAATTCGTTGAACGTTCTATTCACGTAAAACGAACAGCAAAGTCCCCGATCGCAGAGTTCGAGCGAAGTTGTTGTTGTGCCATTTGTTAACGTTAATACGCTCGTTGTGTAGGACGTAAGGGTATCCTTGATTACAGCTTGTTGAGCTACTGTCGAAATATTGACCAAAGTTGTGATCTCAGTATTAGTGAATACATAGGTCAACGGATATGTTGTTGGGGCAATGTAGCTTCGTACGCCGTTAATCAACTTCGGTATTCGTCCAACCAAGAGAGTATTTGTTGCACTCTCTGACCAAAGGTTGACCAAGTTACCGCCAGTTCCTATGTATATTCCACTGCCTCCACTACCAGAGGCTGGTGTGTTGTAGCCCGAAGCTAAGAGGTTGACATTGTTGGTGTAGGACCAAGCTGATTGTGTCTGAACAGCAGTTAGATAGGGAAGTTCGGAAAACCAGTGTGCGGAAAAGACAATATCGGTAACGTTGTAGTCGGTGATCATGCTCAGAGTTGGGGTCTTGAAAAGTATATCAAAACAGATGATGACACCAAACGTAACGTTGAAATCCGTCGTAAAAGTAGCGATATCAGGGGTAGAAGTTATGTTGAAGCCAGGTTCCCCGAAGAGATTAAACTTTCTGTACCTCGATACAATACCGCCAGTTCGATTGAACACGACGTTTGTATTATAGAAGAAATAACCGTCGCTCGGACAGGGA
The DNA here is from genome assembly GCA_914767705.2 of Tenthredo notha. Classification (NCBI taxonomy): domain Eukaryota; kingdom Metazoa; phylum Arthropoda; class Insecta; order Hymenoptera; family Tenthredinidae; genus Tenthredo; species Tenthredo notha. The sequence continues at coordinate 7,433,127 of OU611915.1, read as the reverse complement.
CGAGCCGTCGTTCCTGTTGTTGTGCAGTTTTCCATTTCGTGCAAGTTTACTACAACGTACATGGAGTAATTCTTAGCTGCGCACGATATCAATTTTAAAGCCTGAAATGTAATTATGATTAAACTCGATGGTAGAAATAACTATGAGCATTTGATAGTGATAGTTTTTTTTTTTTTTCCTACGAACCTCTATTACGACAGTCGAAGCATTGTCACAGGGTATATCCGTGTCTGGGTTGGGTATGATGGAACTGTACAAAGGATATAAAGTCCTGTTCGTATTGGAATACCTGAGACCCATCGTCAAAGAACTTTCTGGAAAGACGATGATGTCTGTGCTCTAGAAAAAAAACGAAAGAACATTAATTGTACGTCCATAGGTACATGGATGAAATACTTTGAACTTTTCAACAACGAAGATCTCACAGAAAAAGAGTTTAAGTATCATTGCTACTACTCGTGTACCTAATTTATCATTGAGCTAAGAATGGCTGAAAACACTCACGTAATTCGAAGCTTTTTGAATAATGCTGACATAATTGTTAGCATTGGCAGTTGCGATTGTTGTTCCGTTTGTTCCAGTTGTCACTGGGTAGTACTCAGCGACCGCACCTATGTAGGAAATCGTATCTGCGGCCGAAACCTGCACAGATTAAACGAAAAGTGTCGAGTTATTGATTGGCAATCGAGTAGTCATTCTGATTCTTACTCATTTTATCAAAATATCTGGAACCCATTTAGCCAGTTTTAATTGTTACCATTCTCCGATGTGTCGATTTACTTTTCCTGCATTTTTTTACGTCACCCATGTGCGTATTAGGTATATGATTATACAGGTTTTATGACTGTCGAGATACAGCTTGCATAATGATACGTACCTCGAATCTTAGTTGGGCCAACATCGTTAATCCGAAAATAGCTATGTTCATTTTAAAGGCTGCCATGATTGTTTACCTAAAAATAAAATTCGATTTACTTTTCGCTTGTATTATCCGTCTTTTATATTTATAAATAGCAGACAACAACGATTACGGATTGTTCTGATATCAGCTATCTAGCTGTTGTATCCAAATTGGTTGAGTGATGCCGACATATAATACGAAGTATGTGATTGGCCGATAGTGCCTAGTAGTCTAGATCGTTTGGATTTGAAAAGACTGTAACTGATAAATTGCCAAGACTATTATCATAACAAAACTGATTACATTGCAACTATCGAAATCACAAAAGTAATTCTATTCAGTTTCACACAATGATACATTCGAAAATCCAACATGAACTTTGGTCGCGTCTCATTCTCAAAGCATTGAATGATATAAAAAGCAATGATTCTGAGCTGGTTAAAGACTTACGCGGGCTTTTTATTTAAAAAAAAAAAATAGTTGTTTCGTTGCAATTCAACTCAGCCAATGCTAGGCTACATGTGGCTATTGGAAGCCTACTCAATTTTCAACTTTTAACTTTCACAACCACTTTCACAATGAGATAATACTGCAAAAACAAACATGTGCTACCGCGTAAGGCAACTTTGTGACTGTTTGTGCGGTAGCCTGACGGTAGACTCGCAAGGTCTTACTTGGACGTGTTATTCTACCTTGATGCATCACGAATTTATTCTAAATGGCTCTATGCTGCGTACAAACAACGTATATCCGAATGTTGTTATCCGCATTTCGTTCTCTTCCTATTGAATACGACGAAAAGTTTTGTATTTTTAAAGTATACTATGAAGACAGTGTACCGTCAAGGTTGCAGTTTTAACGCAATCAATGTTCTTGTTTATGCAAAAAGATGATTTGCATTTATTCAAGCGTTTATAAAATATGCCGAATTTTGTCAAGTCATTATGTTGTTTCACTTACTTTTTCACCACAAAGTCAAAATACAAAAGAAACTAACGATTCGAAATAAATTGCAATTAAATAAATTACGAATTGAATATTCGAACTTACTTTAAAGTCGATCGTCGACGGTTGACTGAACCCAAAGTCAGAAAGGAGTGGTTTTATATTATTAACTTATCACATTATCATGTTTTATTTCTACGTATATGTACAATGTACATGTACATTTACGTACGCATTATGTGGTGGAATACCATTAAGCTGTCTGATAAGATGACTATCACATCGCTGGAATAGTCATGCTCAATTGCCCATAATGGCGCTAATTTTTTAGCACAGCTGAGCTACCTAGAAATGGGAATTTATTAGCATTAAATCAACGTTCCGATCATAGTCGATGACAATAAACGAAAATACAAGATAACTTTAGCCTGCACGACCAAAGATGTCGATTACTTAGCTTAAAAAAAGCTTCGGATTCAAACGCGTGAAGTAATTTCATTATCAATATCTGGTTCTGGCGGATAGCCAATCGTAAACTTTGTGGTTTATTAAAAATTAAATGAAATTTGGCAAGACACAGCTTTATCAATTTCGTTGACTATTTTTTTTTCAACGTTGAACGGTTTGTTCGTTTTTATTTCACTCGTATGGGATGGAGAATAGCGCTTTTCCGAATGTGACTGCTGCGTGATAACGGGTACATGAAATGTGAAATGTGTACACGCATTTCAGGTGAGATAAAATAAAATCCACCTTTGTATGCAATGACTAGATACAGTTTGCTTTTTTTTTTATCAACCCATGGGTCTGCCTTTAGGCTTTACGGCTTGTAATAAACTTGCGCTCGAGAGTACTTGTTGAGATTAGGATCAATACTCCTACCAGGAATAATTATAGTTCAGGATTGTATTCGGAGAGATTGACGGAGCACATCTTACATTGAACGTTTTATTATAGAGAGTAGAAGAAGGAGCAGGTTGCAGGCCACCGGCCTAATACAAAATGTACCTAAAACCTAGTCATAACTAACTAGTTAGATGTTTACTATTTCAACAGTACTTGTTTGTATAAAACATACCCTACTGTTCTATGATCCATCGTTCGAAAAATTGACACAATTTTCACAACGATTAACAAAAAGAAAATTTAACAAACACTGAACACTGAGACAAATCTATACATTTCATACATTGATCAGACAATTGCTGATTCGTTTGATGATCTCGCGGTGCCGAAGGTCCGAAAAGTTCGGTTTTAACGTGAATTACAGTTGAGATGACACTTTTTTTTATGCATGATGGGGGTGTTGACCCTGACTGGTTTCCCCCGAGTGGAATATCTTCTAACTACGGTGCTATTGAGTGACGAAGAATGATGAACACAACTGACCGGCTGTTACAGTTCTAAGAGTACATATTTCATTCATTAAAGTTTCTATGCCGACTTGAGCGTACGCTTTGACCGTAATACCCTTCGATTCTTCGTGTTGGAGAACTACTCGAAAAAAGCACGTCAAACTCTTCGAGTTAAACAAAGTTTGGCTGAACAAAGTTCGATTTCTTGAACTTTTTCAATTTAATATACACATCGTATGTTTGTTTCTTGGATTCATTACGCAGTACCTACGATGAAAAGGTGTATACCTAAAAAATTACGTCATCGCACGACTTTCCGTGTGGACGAGATAAGAAAAATATCCAACAATTCAGATGCCATACATGCGGTGTTATCCCTGCGTTCGAGTCTTGCAATATCAAAACGCCTGCACAAGGTGTTCATATTTTTATCTATTCCGATTTTCGAACTAAGGCCAAGAATCTGTTGACAGATTTGTAACTGTATCAATTGCATTCAATTTTTGTTCCATACGTTCAAACAGTTGGTGAGGGTATCGGTACAAATATTTGTAAGAAAAGTACTACCGCGATCATTGTTTCTATCTTTATTCTTGAATGAAGATGAATGAGAATATACAAGGAGGTCTCAGTTATTCGTACAACGACTGTGTAATAGAAGTGATATCTTATAATAATTGGGGTAAAACACTCTTACATATACCTAGATCGGAAAAACCACATTCACTAATGCAAAGTTTATGATATTTATCTTTGCACACATCATGGGACAAAATCAGTTCAACATTCTGATATCCAGTATATTCTTGATGCCAGGGCTTAAAGATTCAAAATATTCGTTTCATTTAATATCCCGTAATTGAGTAGCAGCTGTTGCTCAGATAAATTCATAGTCAAGTCACTCAACATCTAAATATTTGTTCCGGATTCGGGAGATTCAGTATTCTCTGAAATTTTAGTTGTAGATTGTATGAACTGAATCATAATAACAAGATAGGTTGCTGTAGTTCCCAAGATCTGTAACATAATAAATGGTTATGAAAGATAATTTTTTCCCACTTGGAATTCATACAGGCTACAAGCACTTCTCGATAATGTAACGTATTGGGGCGCAATCATCCTACACGCGAAAAATTCGGATGGATTTTTTTGGTATAGATATGTTTCAGATTATGCTATTATACATGTATTGTATTTACCCATTGTATCAGCGTAAAGTCTAGTGAAAAAAATCCGTGAGCCGTAAAGGTGAGATTTTCATGCGTTAGCTGAAGAGAGAATCGTTCAAGCTGAAAACAAATCGCCTAGTAAAAATTGGCCACATATATCTTAAAAAAATGAGACAAAAGTTTGATTCAACTTATCGAATGGAAGGGTGTAACTTACCTCTTTTTGGATTTCTGGTCTCGTCATTTTAGCTAATACTTTATGTACTATGCGTCCGGTTAGTCGAGCCTGCATCGTAATTATCAATAATTGGGGTTTATCAATAAGGTTGAACAATTATTCAGCAATAATCGTACAAGGTATCTTAATAGAAAGAAATTCTTCGTTACCTCTTTTAAAGTTTTCGTAACGTTGGATGATAGAATGACGAGTGGAAAAAAGCTGATGGTAATCCATGCTATGGCATTGACCTCAGAATATATATTCCACTCATCAACTGAGAGAATGATAGGCATGAGGAGATAATAAATTTTAGCAACAAACGTAACGAAGGAACAGGCAACGCCAGATAATATCGGGATGGAAAAGAAATCCTCCACGTCTTCAGAAACCTCAGAAAGCGTTATACGAATATTGCGAAGTACTTTCAAAGTAGTAAGCTGACTGCGGTGAGTTGATGAGCTCAATACTGATGGATTATAGTCATGCAGTACCGGAGTATGAAATGAATAGTTCGGAAACTCTTTAAAGTTCAATAAAATCTTGTTCAGGCTTCCAAGTTCTACGGCTATGAATGCGAGTACAATTGAATATTTCATAATGAACCAGTAAATCACAAATATCGGTACATTGAAAATAAACGCATAAAGAAACGACGACATGTGCCAAGTTTCCGTGGCCCATAAAGTAACCCATAGAAGAGCGTTAAAAATCATTTGGACCGAGAGAAATATCAACGTTATCCTCTGGCTACGTGGGTGTTTTGTAATATCATAAAGCAAAGAATCGACTTCCAAAAGTCTATTCATTGTGGAAATTGCCGTTTTTTGCCTGAGAGCCTCGACGGCAACGATGACGCAGCTTACCGTAATGTTGCTAGTCACTTGCATCATAACGATGGCCTGGGATAGGGGAGATTTATACCCATACATTGCGGAGAATATACGTGGGATCGCAACGGCACCCATGACTAGAATTAGTATTAAAAGTGAGAAATTATAAGCCAGTTCTATTTTCGAAGATAGAAATACAGTGTTGTAACATCTGCCGCAAGGGTTTCGCGACGATTTTTCAATTCGTTTAAAAGTTAATGGAGCTAGCCCAATAATCTTGAGCCCACGAACGATAATTGCGACGGTCCTAGAAAACTGTTCGTTGGATTGGGTCGGAAGGATTTTCATAATTGCTACAAAAATTGATATATTGATTGAATAAACAATTAATCAAATGAAGATACTAATAACAGTTACATATAGTTTTACTGTCAATAGTTATAGTAGGTAACTAACTATCACAAGATTCGTAAAAAGCGTTCATTACGTTCCACAAATTTCGTTGAACTGAACTACGGAGTTTGTTTTACACTACGTTAATAACAACAGACTTTTTTCCGTTAGATATCTAATCGATATGATCGATCGTAGTATAGCCACTATGGGTTATTAGTAGACCATAATGTTTCAGGATCAGGCATTCATTACTAAATGGCAGATGGTAAATATTCGATGAAGCTGTCAAACTGTATTTTTGCCGGCATAAAATGATTAATTAAATGGAAATGAAGTGTTGGTTCATCTTCGTTTTCGCATATAGTAATATGAAGTGAAGATTCTTGGTGAAGCGATCATCTAAAAGTCCACTTGAACACACAGATAAAAAGATCCATACTATCCTAAATCTAGCTTGGAGAGATCTACCTGGACAATGAAAGGTATCCTTGTCGACCTGGACTCATATTCTGTAATTTTTTATCTACTCGATTCGAGAAGCAGAAAAATACATAAAAATAAAGATATCCCGCCAGTGTTATATCACGTGTATTCGTGATAATCCGATCCTTGAATACCACACCTCTGATTCAGAAAAAAAAAACGTCACCCTAATTCTTGTGAAAATTTTCAAATCTAATACTCATGACCTCATCTACAATCTTTATGATTGCTCTGGGAATTAGTAATTCGATTGAAGCAACATATTTTTTCGGTATGCTATAAATAACTCACGTATAAGGTATACCATGAAATAACGCACATATATTACGTATTAGTGCATGAATCATTATTCGCAACTCGCAATCAGCATGTTGTACATTTTTTTTCTCAACCAACTACAGATGTTATAATGAGACAGATATGAGTAGCGATACATAAAAAAGAAAAAGAAAAAAGAATAGCCACATCGTGTAAAAGTAGGCTAACTTTTGCTTTTATTCGTATACTTATGTGGAGTTTCCTGATATGGGATAATAGGAATGAAAATGGACTAGCGTATGATCCCAGTCCTAGGCGATACTGGGTTTCCAATTTTTCGATGATTTTGCCAAGACACAAGGTGTTCATATTTTTATCTATTCCAATTTTCGAACTAAAGCCAAGAATTGGTTGACAGATTTGTAACTGTATCAATTGCATTCAATTTTTGTTCCATACGTTCAAACAGTTGGTGAGGGTATCGGTACAAATATTTGCAAGAAAAGTACTACCGCGATCATTGTTTCCATCTTTATTCTTGAATGAAGATGAATGAGAATATACAAGGAGGTCTCAGTTATTCGTACAACGACTGTGTAATAGAAGTGACATAGAATATCTTATAATAATTGGGGTAAAACACTCTTACTATACACCTAGATCGGAAAAACCACATTCACTTATCCAAAGCTTATAATACTTATATTTGCACACATCGTGGGACAAAATCAGTCCATCATTCTGATATTCAGTATATTCTTGACGCCAGGGCTTGCAGATTTAGAATATTCGTTTTATTTAATATCTCGAAATTGAGTAGCAGCTGTTGCTCACATAAATTCATAGTCAAACCACTAGATATCTAAATATTTAGGGTAATTGGGGTTTATCAAGGAAGTTGAATAATTAGTCAGAAAAAATCGTACAAGGTATCTGAATAGAAAAAAAATTCTTCGTTACCTCTTTTAAAGTCTTCGTAACGTTGTACGATAGAAAGACCAGTGGACTAATGCAGATGGAAATATATGCTATGTTATTGACATTAGAATATATATATTCATGTTACCGACTGACAAAACGATAGGTATAATGAAATAATAAATTCCAAAAACAAACGAAACGGAAGAACAGAGAACGCTGGATAATATCGGGACGGAGAAAAAATCCTCTACGTCTTCAGAAACCTCAGAAAGCGTGATACGAATATTGCAAAGCACTTTCAAAGTAGCCAGCTGACTGCAGTAAGTTGGTGAGCTCAATACTAATGAATTGTAGTCATGCAGTACCGAAGTATCAAATGAATAGTTCGGAAACTCTTTAAAGTTCGATAAAATCTTGTTCAGGCATTCAAGTTCCATGGTTATGAATGCGAGTACAATTGAATATTCCACAATTAACCAGTGAATCACGAACATCGGTATATTCGAAATAAGCCCGTGCAGAATTGACACGATGTACGTCGATTCCGTGGCCCATAGAGTGACCCATATAAGAGCATTACAAATCATGTACAGGACCAGAAATATTAGCGATGTCCTTTGATTACGTGGATGTTTTGGCATACCAGAAAGCAGAAAATCGACTTCTAAAAGTCGGTTCATTATGGAAATTGCCTTTTTTTGCCTGAAACCTTCGACGGCAATGATAATGCAGCTTACCGAAAGCCTGCTAGTGGCTTCAAATATAATGATGGTCTTGGTCACAGGAGAGTTATACCGAAACGTCATTGAGGGTAGACTTAGAATTGCAACAGCACCCACTATACTAAAATTACGATTGAAAGTGAGATATTATAAGCCAGTTCCATTTTAGAGGTCTGATATACGCTGGTATAATATTTATAGCAAGGGTTTCGCGTCGACTTTTCAATTCGTTGAACAGAAAATGGAGCTAGTCCAATGATTTTGAGCCAACGAACGATAATCATGACGATTCTAGGAAACTGTTCATTGCATTATGTGTTCGAAGGACTTTCATAACTGCTACGGGGATTGATATATTCATCGAACAAACAGTTATAATTAAATGAAGATTACTAATCACGGTTACATAGTTCTACTGTCGATTGTCATAGTAAGTAACTAATAACTATGACAAGATTCGTAAAGAGCGTTCATTACGTTCTACAAATTTCTTTGAACTGAACTACGGAGTTTGTTCCACGCTACGTTAATGGCGCTAGACTTTTTTCCGTTTAATATCTAATCGATATAATTGATCGTTATCATATAATTATATTATCCTAGTCTAGTATAGCCGTAACAGGTTAACAATAGACCATAATGTTTCAGGATCAGAAATTCATTAACAAATTGCAGATGGTAAATATTTGAATAAGGATATCAAACTGTTTTTTTGCCGGAACTAAATGATTGATCGAATAAAAATGAAGTATATACTATGTACAGTAATATGAAGTGGAAATTGTTGATGAAGAGGTCATCTAGACAATATTATATGAAGGAATTGATAATAAATTATACTCGACGTTTCGAATAATCAAATCAATTTCTAAATGAGGGCGTTAGGATATAAAACGACCAGATATACTTGTGCTGACTAAGGACTATGACATCAACCCTCAAGGAATTATACTTTCGCTAACCCTGACAAGCTTAGTTCGAAAACTCAACCTGTAGCGATATTGCGAACAGTCAAAAAATTGCCGGGTCCTTTCGGCACCCTCGAACCTGCTGTAATTAGGAAACTAACCGATAACCGCGAAGTTTTCGCTAAGGAAATTCCGTTTTCATTGTTCGTAAGTAATACAAGCGTGAAAAATTCATAAAAATTATATTCCGCACGTGGAAAGCCGAGAAAATTTGAATAAAACTTTCTTCAAGTAATACTACAACACGAAAAATCGAAACTAAAATCTAAAGGTATGAGGGTCAAACGTCGATCGAGTTTATTATCAGCATACGAGCGTGTGGATATCAAACTCATTTAAATTTGCATAAAATTAGGGGATATGACTGGTTTTTCGGTGTATTCACAAATAATGGTGATATAATTTGACACAAATTAGAATAATCAGACGAACATTCAAAACGTTGATTCGCTCAATGTTATCAATGGCAATAAACGTTATCTCTGACAGAGCTCGACTTCCAGTTTTTTTCTTATTTACAATTTTATCATTCATTGCTGATATCTCGGTAAAGTCTAGTCGTAAGTAGTTTGCGTCAGAAGATTAAATATCTTATTTTAGTCTGGGATCAAAACAGATCAACTAAAAATCACTCCATTAGTTATTATGTAACTTTTATAGCTACGGTAGAACGAAACAAATTAAGGTGGTAAAACGACACAAATGACGTTCTCGAAAAAAATGAGTCTGGCCACTTTTCGAAGCTAGTTAGTCTCCATAGAATTAAGCAGTCGTCAAAATTTCGACACAGTCGTTCTAAGTTTATTAAAAAAATAAATATCAATACTTTCCTCATTTACAACTTGACTAGGTTTGGTATTATTATTTTTTTCTCCTTTTTTATTTATCCAAAAAAATATTGATATCCTATAATCAGACTTTATATTCTCTGCCTGATCTATACTACTCGCCATGCTTGCGTGTTGGCTGGGTAACATATACGAAAGGCCTTATTTAGCGCAGTGTTACACCTGCGCAATGTCTTATGTCATAATATTGTTACCGACGATCGACCACCCAATTAGCATCAGAAGCCAATAGGGAGGTAATTATGAATAATTGTGAATTCTTTAGCATTTTTGAAAATACCGCAAAATCGCTATAACGTTTTCGTATATTGTATTTTTGCTACTACAGTACTACCTCTCTATAAGAGACTGTTAGGGCGGTTAGGGGAGTAGGATTCCAAGATATTCGTCACCGAAGCGTTCCCCCACTACTGGAAAATCGCACATGTGTCAGTGCGTCAGTGAACATCATCACTGGGAGTACCTTACGTACACAGGTAGAGTGGGGGAAGCCATAAAGCTCGCTCAAGCGTAACAAAGGGGAAATTCGCTTTTAACGAGGTAGTAATGTATTATACATATAAAGACGTTTAGTTTATCCAGCTGCTGTTACAGCAGGCAGACTTTGAACTCTGAATGAAAAAGAAGAAAAGATATGCATGGATTATGGATTTCTAATAATTTTATTTACACGATATAAATCGACATCAATCAATGAAATTACTACTCGTGAAGTTGTACCATTACCACAAGGTATGTGGATCCAGTGGCGACGATCTAAAATGACAAACAATTAGACCCAGTAATCCTTATTCCTAATATTCGGTTGAATTTAAGGGCAGCTCTTAATTCCATGATTTATCGCTGTTATTATATCGAGGGCTAAGGATCAGAAGGGCCTAGCCCATAAAAAAAAACGGTGGATGCTGCCAGAAGGACTCACGTGTTAAATTTTCAGATATACGCCCTTATGGCAGCAAATTCAACAAAGTTAAACAAAGTGTGGGCTACCGCCCTTCTGGTTCTTAGCCCTCGATTTTGCAGTTGATTGTTTGTAGGAAAACACTAGACTTACAGATGATATCAAAGCGATGTCTAGATTGAAGAACCCCGCTGCAGAAAATGCAACAATTCTCGAAGCGACGTGGTCGTGAAAAAACATCAACTTGAATTCAAGTAACCTTGATTAAGGGATTTCATAGAAGAGGGATTTCACGTCAAATTTTCATTCTGTAAGCTTCAACATTTTTTATTATTCTGAGCATTTTATATGTTGATCTATACTGAAAACAAGCCCACATCTACTTCGGATTATTTTCAATTTCATGATGATGTCTATGTTCTACGGCTACCTGAAGTTTTCCAAATTTCCTCAGTCCCTCTTCTGAGGAATTCCATCTGGTAAACCTGCAGTGGCTTTACGGTAGAAATTAAGCGACAAGATTTTTATAGTTATGAATATATGTACTTCCTGAAAAACTTTGATGCAAAATTTGCTGCCATGTCAGTTCATTCTTAGTGTAGACTAGTACATCAAATGTTCAGAACTGTCAAGTTTAGAATGAAATTTGACGTGGAATCTCCCGCAAGTATAAATGCTAGACAGTATTGCAATATTGATAACCCACCTCTTCCTTTGTGGCAAAATCTATGCCGTTTCGTCTGATGTCCAAGATATGAATGAGGGAACGTTTCGCTGTCTTCGTCGTCTTTGACGCCATAAAAGCCATAGCAACGATTTTAGTTGCATAGTATAATGCCCATGATAAATTGATCAGCGGATTACTAAGCAGATCAAAGTTCGCATTGAGATTAGTTTTCTTCTGACCTTTCCATGCACCCCCGGATAACAAGGAATACATGTTGAACAATTCATTGAGGAAACAGCCACTGATTGAAAACAAGACCTGCATCTGAAGAAAGATCCGATAATATAACAATCGAGGTTTTTGCATATACTTATGAGAGTCAGTGGAAAATGACAGCAAAAAATATTCATTATTTTAATGCTCCAGTCTAAAATGATTCGGTTAAATGATCAGTTGAATAATTCATGTTAGATGATCAGTCATTCACCTGAAACATGTGATTTACTTGATCCAAAACGTCGCAGAGACGTTGATGACCCACTCGCAAAGTTCGTATAATTTCAGAAGTCGATATTTTCGAGTGCATTAAGTTTGCTTTTTGGGTTCTGAAACGAGCCTCTTTCTCCATTGTCAGTTTTTCTCTCAAATTAGTCATGCATTTGATATCTGAGAACGAGAGAATTCCTGCAGCATGTATTGCAGCTATTCCCTCCGTTGGATATTTCCGAAAACGTTTTTCGAAATCGTAAAAATTCAATAAGTTTAAAAGTTTTCGATTTATAATCTCGAATCGAGATTTTAGCAGATAACAAATAGCGATAAATTGAGCTTCCGCCAGAACGGCAGTGAAGTTGTTGAAGATATTTCCAATCACGTAAATTATAATGGAATAAGTTTTTCCAAAATACATAAATATCGATGAGAAAATTTGCCCGGGTAATCCAACAAGGATACTCATTCCGACCAAAATCCAAATCATATTCATGTTCTTTTTATGATCCTTTAATTTTGGCTCTAAAAGACCATCGATCAAGTTAAGAGTAGCAAATGCCTTCGGCAGGTGATTCCGGATGTAGAAAATGGCATTAATTTTGCTGAAAATCCCCATCAGGCCCATTAAAATACCATTTAAAAATCTAATCAACAAACGTGGACTCGTCAAAGGGTTCTGCGAATGCTTGACCGAGTTGTTAAGACTGTTATTACAACCGTTGACGAAATCGCTTGACGCTATCGTCATTTGAGGCAAGTATATCAAATGAACAAAAGATAAGCCCAGTAGAACAATGGAATAGATCGTTGCACCACGCGAAGTAACAAATACCTGTAAATTGATACCATATTACCATTTAATGATTTTCAGTTCAGGTGATATTCCACGTGATACACATTCGTAGTTTTACATTCGTGCATAAATTTTCAGATATTTAGATTAATATTCGAGGGGATAACCACTTCAAACTTGTGTATCCCAATTATTTATCATTTCATATGATTTCACAACTATTTCATATCATTTTGCGATCATTTCACAATAATTTCATAGCTAATTGTCCCAACCATTTCACTATTAGTTACCCCCTCGTTAATATTGCTTTTTCCGGAATTCGAGATGCCATTACCCACCTGATTTCCTGAAACGTTTTTTATTTTTAAGGGAAAAACGCCAAGGGCTCGGCTGACTATAGTTATAGGTGTAAATTCTTGAAAAACTGTCAACCGAATTCCCGTTGACAAATTGAATACGCGATTCATTGTCAGATCAGGGTTTATAATGGCCTGGAATTTATATAATCGTAAATGCTTGAAATTTCCTGGATTTGCATAGATCTTCGTCGGTAGCAAGGAACGAACTAAATTTTCTTTTCTTTTCCTCAACTCCAATACCGGTTATAAACCAATTCGATAATATTTTGAGTGAAAGCAATCCTGAACAAATTCATTAAATTTGACGAGTTGAATGTCCTATTATATGCTACAATCATATTATGGAGGATTTTTACTCACCCTCAAGGATCTAAAAATTTGACTAACATGTTTGCGGACTATATTTACCGAATTTTCTAACGCTCCACGTGTGTTTTAATGACAAACAATCTATCAATTTTGTTTTCTTTGCATCCAATTTTTATGATACAAAAGTTCATTCTACGCATCCCGTAATCGTAGCATAAGATTTTATTTTCAAATAAAAATCAATGTTGTAGGTCATTCGATATTTTGATCCAATGATTAGACTATACAAATTTCTTGCATGTATTGGCTGATGTCTTTTACATATATTTTAATAAACATAAATTTATAAACAAATTTTTAATCCGTGCCCCGAGTTCAGCATTAGCTGTACCAGTCTGACGTTGAGATAATCTTCGATTCAACTTATGATGATGATGATCAGGCCAAATTATTGCGTAAGTTTTACGAGCCGGTCACTTTAGGGGGGCAACAAGTGATTGCACTTTGCTATAACACCAGGACTGACTTCAACCGGAATGTGTTGGATGGTAAACAGCTCATCGATAGCCTATAACCCCGCGATCTGAATAGCTGTTTTACATTAACTGGATTAAACCAGTTTATTTTTGTGCTGATAAATGATTCTCGAATGTTTTATAACACCGCAATTCTTAAGCCTTATCATAAAGTCGTGACGTTGTGATGAATTCATTCTGTTTTTAGTTTATCAATATTTCGGTTTTATCTATCGTTCGAATGATGAGAAAAAAATTATTTAGCAAAAAAGAAGAAAAAACAGAAGGAATTACATATTTCATCATCTTTGAGCGACTTTCGTAATGCATAGTCGAATGAAAGATCGTTTGCAGAACTCTAAATCATTGAAAAAAAAAAATTTTTGCTATCGAATAAAATGCGATGTTCGATCCTTAAGGGACACTCACACCGTGGATTTCAACTGCACGTGGCCCTATCGATCCACCATATGCGCGTAAGGGTTGCGCATGGCTTTATATCATCTGCATATGCCCCTAAACCAACGTCCCTATTTGTTGTACCTTAGACTCATTTCAGTGCCTTACGTAGCGTGTAGTGATTAAGAGTAAATTAATTATTACACAGAGAGTTTCTAGTGTCCCTGGAGGATACAGCAAAAAAAAAAAAAAACAGACAGAAGAAAAAAAAAAGTAGGTACATCAAGTCAAATATCTTAATCCTATCACAATATTTTGCGGTACTACACCGATACTCGTATAAGCTATACACTTAAACTTATACTTATATTAGTATCACACCAATACGTATTTGTATATATTAAAGAAACCAGCGTGTTAAAATAGATTATGCGTATAGGACTTATACTTTTTTTTTTTCAGTGTAGCATTCTATTGAAACTTATATAATATTTATAATGCTGAATTGAAAATTAATCTATAATAAATAACTTATTCAGAAATCTGTAAATCCTCAACCTTCATGCAGAATTTCCATGCAAATTTAAAATTGAAATGATTGAAAGTCCGAGATCGTAAAAGAAATTCAATGAGTTGTAACAGACGTAGGTTTGTCCCAACAGCAACATAACAATTTATCCAAAAAATAGTGGAAATTAAATCCATTAGAATAAAAAAAAAAGAAAATGAGATTCAACTTTTTGTCAGTGTTATATGTTTCGCCGAACCAATGCTAGTAATTGTTTCCATTTCACTCACGGATTGGCCCTCTAATGTCGTAAGTAATTTTTCGATTTTCCGATTTTGAATCTGCAAGAGATTTCTTCGGGAAGGGCGAAATATAATAAAAATATCTTTCTCTTCAACCTTTTTGAGTTTGTCTTCATTCCGCTATCAGCCACATACCTAATATCACACAAATACTGAAAAATCCACAATTTATTCAAAATTAGACTATAAAGTACGTTGCACAAATCCTACGTTCAAAAGATTCATGTATGTAGGAATTAAACGTGGTGCATAACGGACCAGTTCAGGAAAAATTGACACAGTTAAAACGGTTACAAAATGATATTTCGACAAATTTATATCATCGATATACTACGTAATGGTTTTTGCCGATTAATTTTCGTTTTTCAACAGCTGTTCTCTTCAAATTATTTGAGGCCATTTAAAAAAATGCAAATTTTTCTTTACGAAAATCTTCTATACATATTCAAAAGCATAGTTAGACGCGCGATTGTTGTCATATAAAGTATATATGACACGCGTATAAGCAGTCCTACTAAAACTAATGATACCATTTGTGAATACAAAGTTTGTTTATTATTGAATTCGCAGTCTGTATGTGACTATAGGAGATATGGGGGGGGGCAACAAGGTCTTGGATTGTAGATAGTAGCCGCTTATATAAACGGCGAATACTTAACAGTAGTTCAGTCAACTTTGTGTGCATCTAAGCTTTAAGACACGGAGTAGTACGGCTAATTCAGTGAATCAAGTTATCAGTTAGAATAAAATTTATATTGATCAAACGAAACACGAATTAAATAGGATTTTAAACTATTCGTGTTACAGACCTGATGCTGGGTACAAGAATTTTCTTTTCGACGAGGCGTACGTTTGCCACTGCAGCTGTAAGTGAAACAAAAACAAAGACAAAAACAAAAACAAAAACAAAATCATATATTTTAACGGTGAAAAAATAAATTAATAATCTTTTGGATTTACTTCTCGCACTACTAATGGTTTTGTTAATTTCTTTACAGCTTTTATAGGGTCCTACTGTTGTTTTTGGTTGCTTCTTCTTTAGTTTTAACTATAGGTATGTATATATATTAATTTATTCTCAATCCTCGCTATTAGACATAAAAAAAAAAAATTATTTTTATCCCAACAAATTGCAGTTAAGTAAAAAAAAAAACAAAAATCAATAATTCTAATTTTAATTCAAGACGCCTCCTGGGTAAATAACATTCGGTAGAAAATGTTAAGAACCCGTAATTTCAAGTATGAAAATGTTGTCTAACAAGCGAGTGCGTTGAGAATACCTTAACGATTGGTTTTTTTTTTTTCCTCCTTTATCAC
This sequence comes from Tenthredo notha, assembly GCA_914767705.2. Lineage (NCBI taxonomy): Eukaryota > Metazoa > Arthropoda > Insecta > Hymenoptera > Tenthredinidae > Tenthredo > Tenthredo notha. Next base: position 7,416,546 of record OU611915.1, on the reverse strand, counting down.
TAACCACGTTGATGAGATTATTATGTTATTCCCTTTTCTTTCTCTTCCTCTCTATCTATCTATCTTTTATATTTTATTCATACTTTTTTTTAATTAATTTTTCGGAGGTGGTTTGTTCTTCTTTTTTCGACTCTATGCGTAGATACTGAGATTAATTGAATAAAATTACCATAACGTCTGGACGGGTTTGACACATGCCTCCATAAATATGTGGATGTACAGACATCAGCGAATGTCCAAAATCCATGAAAGGAGTCATAAAAAAAAAAAAAAAAAACAATTGAATCATGAAATGAGATCGTGACGTTTTGTGGAAATTCAAGTTCCAAAAGTCGTGAAAACGTTGATGACTTTCCTTGCATTGGTCCAATGATGAAATTCCCATTCATAAGAAATGAAAAATTGGTCATTCGCTGATTGTGAATTTAATAAAAATGTTCACACAGTGGTACAGCGACGCTATATACTTTTCATATGTAAACTCACTCAAGCCATGGTGTGATGACTATGGGCATTAAAAAATGACAATATTTATACAGGTGGCAATGGCGCAGTTAAAAATAGCGATCATTGGCCAGAGTAACTTTGCCGCTGACGTTTATAAACTACTACGGCAGGATGGTCATCAAATTAGTGGCGTATTTACGATACCTGATAAGGGTAATCGGGAGGATCCTTTAGGTAACTAGAACTTTGTTTTATAAATATAATAATAATAAAATTACTACGTAACGATTTAACGAAGCAACGTACGTTAGGTTGCTAAACATTGAAGTCAAATCCAATTTACACATAATTCTAATGTTATCGGTAACCTTTGTTGACCCTGTTTTCCAATTATGGTTCGGTCAATTAACTCGGGTGAATCGGCATATATATATTATTTTTAATGAGTAACTTGATTATTGAACGCGAGTGTATGCTGTATCGAATAATTGAATGAAAGATGTTATAATTGGCTTGCAAAGTGCTGAAATGATTATTCTGTATATATTTTCTTATTTTTTATTTATTTAACGACAGACGTTTAATTCATGCTGTTTTTGTCTCTAGCTGCGATTGCGAATGCTGACAAAACTCCGGTATTCAAAATCAAAGCATGGCGAAGCAAGGGTGTCACTCTTCCTGATGTTCTCGACATTTACAAAGGTCTCGATGTCGATTTAAACGTTTTACCATTCTGCAGTCAATTTATTCCTATGGAAGTGATAAACCACCCACGTCACCAAAGTATTTGTTATCATCCGTCTATATTACCTCGACATCGTGGAGCCAGTGCGATCAGTTGGTAAGAGAAAAACGAAGATAAATTCTATCGAAAATTGAGAAATATTTGCTCCTCATAGTGCATCCGGGAATAATTAGACATTCAAATCCCTGTTAGAATTATTTATTTTTTTTCTCTTCTTTTTCTCGAATAAATCTGGAACTTTGATATCAGAGTCAGAGTCAGTCTGTAATTTTCAGAGAAGTTTGTCCTATCGCTGAATTTCTGTTCCAGCATCGCGACCTGATGATTATTGAATATCTTACAAAATGAGATTTCTAAAATTGAATAGAAAATAAAAATAATGTGAACACATCGGTCTACTGAAATGTTGATCGAAAAATGTTCTCACAGCCTTCCCACAATAAGTGCATTTAAAATATTGCAATGACTGACAGTTAACCGAACTTTAATGCATAAAATATTGGGTAACTGGATCGTGACCAAAGTAATGTAATACCGCATGTGACCGCATAGAATAGAAAGGCGTTTGGTAGGAGTCGCGGCGGTAGAGTGCAAGATAAACTGCGAACATAATCCCGGCAGTGAATTGCTAGTCCATAGTGGCATTTCCCCGTCCCGTGTAAAGGCAAAGCGGTTTTAACCGGTTCTGCACTGGATCTAACACGCTGTACTTATTTTCTTGTTATTTGAATAAATCCGGTTCATGCTATAACTGGTTATCTGAACTCGGTGTGGCCTCACATTTTCGCTTCATTAATTTTGATCTTCGATATTGTGATATTCAATATTATTAGTATTATATAGTATCGCTCGATGATAAGGGTTCCGAATACGATTGCTGTTCAAGTTGCGGTTCAAAAAATTCAAAACTATTCGAAAAATTCGTGTATTGAAAATCTTCAATCAATATCTGCTGTCTTCAGAGATAGATACGAAAAGCTATAAGGCAACCAATGATGATGAATATGCAATGCTTATGGTTCAATCGATCGACATTCAAGGAATAACCTTTCAGATCAAGAACGAACTGATAAAGTTGGGAATGACTTTCATTTTTACAGGACGCTAATTGAGGGTGACAAAGAGGCAGGATTTTCAATTTTTTGGGCTGACGATGGCCTCGACACAGGACCAATTTTACTTCAGCGTTCGTGTCCTCTCGAGCCAAATGACACCCTGGATACTATTTATAACAGATTTCTTTACCCAGAGGGCGTCGTGGCTATGGGCGAGGCTGTAAACCTTGTCGCTAACGGCACTGCACCAAAAATCGTTCAAACAGAAGAGGGTGCAACATACGACCCCATGCTTAACAAGAAGGAATTGCAACAGGTTAATTTATACCACATACTTGCAATTGGATTATAATTATTGTCCATTTCGTAAATGGTTCAGAAAATCTGGTCTTTGTATTCGAGCCTCAGGGGCTATAAGAATTTTTTGTAGCTCTTTGGGCCATTTCAATTAATCATCCGTCGCCTAAGCATGCTCAAGCTGCTCTTTCAGTTTCTTTAATTTAAAAATATTCCGACTGTTTAAGTTTGCTTACAAAAATTGTAGTACTTTGTGATCGACTTGTTAACTCAATCACTATACATCGTCTATTGACTCGAATTGATAGCTGGTACATTGTTATCTTCCAAATGACCTACTTTCCGTTTTGCAGTGCAAAAATATTGAGGGAACATAAATTTCACTACGTTCACTGCCGTCTTGATACACTCTCATTTGTATCATCTGTAAACTAGGGTTTGAGTGGTCAAAGCAAAGATAAGAGAGTTACAGAACTCTGCTATCAATTCCAAGTGAATAGATGCACTGGTCTCTAAGTTATCATAATGACTATGGTTTTTGCTGATACGGCTTCGACCAAACATAGTAATCTTAGAATATTTTAATGACCAATGAATCACTGAAATCTACCCACGCATGTAAAAATAATTCAGCAAATACAGTTCAGCCCCTACAACCTAAGATACAATATCTAACTTTCTTGGATTCAATTCAGGTGTACTCGTCAAGAACAAGTCCTTGCAATTCAAGCCTATTTCATGTCCTTTGATGAAATCCCCCCAAACGTGAATACTTTTTGTTGAATTTCCGAAATACCCTGTGTTGATAGGTTGATTGGAAGAAGTCAGCCGAAGGTGTACACAACTTTGTACGAGCTTTCGACAGCACTCCAGGAGCCTGGACATTGATCAACAATGAGGAAGTTCGTTTGTTTGGTTCTTCGTTATGGTCAGGATCAAAGCCGGAAGGTGATATTGTGGAGGTCGGTGGTCAAGATGGTATTGTTCACAGTGGAGGTCTTTTGGTGACAGCAGGAGATGGGAAATTTGTGAATATCGAGCGGATAAAGGTGGGTAACAAAATGTTGCCTGCCAGTAAATTTGGAAAAGCTGTAGACGACGTTCAGTCGATAGAATTTACGGAAGAGGAGAAGAAGACTACAGAACTTATCAGAGCGATATGGCACAGCATACTCAACATTGAAATCGAAGACGGCACGGATTTCTTTGCCTCTGGTGGTGGAAGTATGGATGTTGTCAGGCTAGTTGAAGAAGTCAAAGACAACTTTGACGTAGCTCTACAAAATACTGATGTCTTCATGGCTCCAACATTTCAACAGTTTGCTGTTGCTGTCGCATTGGCTGGCCGCGGTGCTTCAGCTTCTAAAGAGATCAAGTATGATCCCGTTCACTTACACATTAATAACCTGGACGTCAAGTTCCCTAGACAATTGTTCATCAACGGGGAATTCGTAAACGGCGAGGGTACGCCTATTAATACTATAAATCCACACGACGAAACCGTCATTTGTTCAGTAGAGAGCGGATCCGTGAACGATGTCGACAGAGCTGTTAAAGCCGCAAAGGCTGCCTTCGAGGATGGCGAATGGAGCAAAATTAGCGCCAGGGAACGCGGAGCGCTGCTCTTCAAGTGAGTTTTTGATTCTTAGTAGATTTCATATTGTGAATATTTTACTATTTAATTGCATAAAAGAGATACAGTAAACTAAAGTTAAATGGTGAAGTAGAGTACAAAATGATTGATAAGCAATTTATCCCATTGTTTTCGTTACCGGAAAAAATCAGAATTTCAAACAGTCGCAATGCAAGGGCCTGATGGAACTAACCAGCACTTTGATTATAGATTGGCGGATTTGATGGATCAACATAAAGAGGAATTGGCAACGATCGAGAGTATAGATTCCGGTGCAGTTTACACATTAGCGTTGAAGACACACATTGGAATGTCGGTAGAGACTTGGCGTTACTTTGCGGGCTGGTGTGACAAGATTCATGGTTCAACAATCCCGATAAGTCATGCTCGACCAAACCGTAATTTAACGATAACAAAGAAGGAGCCAATTGGTGTCTGCGGTCTTGTAACACCATGGAACTATCCACTGATGATGCTTTCCTGGAAAATGGCTGCTTGCCTAGCAGCTGGTAACACGGTGGTGATGAAACCAGCCCAAGTTTCTCCTCTAACAGCATTGAAGTTCGCCGAATTAACAGCTTTGGCCGGCATTCCCCCAGGAGTAGTCAACATCGTTCCAGGATCAGGCTCCGTGACAGGAAATGCGATCGCTAAACATCCGCTGGTGCGAAAATTAGGCTTTACCGGCTCTACCGAGATAGGGCAAGTGATTATGAGCAACTGCGCCAACAGTAATTTGAAAAAAGTCTCCCTAGAATTGGGAGGAAAGAGTCCTCTGGTGATATTCGAAGACGCAGACATTCAGCACGCTGTTAGGACCGGAATGGGCAGTGTGTTTTTCAACAAGGGTGAAAATTGCATAGCCGCTGGACGGCTATTCGTTGAAGCAACAATCCACGATGAGTTTGTTCGCCGAGTTGTTGAAGAGGTGAAAAAAATTGTCATCGGTGATCCATTAAATAGAAGAACGTCACACGGGCCTCAGAACCACAAAGCGCACATGGACAAGCTTCTTGAGTTTGTTAAAAGAGGTGTGGATGAAGGAGCCAAGCTAGAGTATGGTGGAAATCGGCTCGACACTCCAGGATGGTATTTCCAGCCGACAGTGTTCAGCAATGTGGAAGACCACATGTTTATTGCGATCGAAGAATCCTTTGGTCCTATCATGGTCATCTCCAAATTTCACTCAAAAGACATAGACCATATGATCAAAAGAGCAAATAATACAGAGTATGGCCTGGCTTCCGGTGTTCTGACGAAGGACATCAGCAGGGCGTTAAAATTCGCGGAAAAAATCGATGCTGGGACTGTTTTCATTAATACTTACAACAAGACTGACGTCGCTGCGCCCTTCGGTGGTTTTAAACAGTCTGGATTCGGAAAGGATCTTGGACAAGAAGCTCTCAATGAATATTTAAAGACGAAAACTATCACTATAGAGTACTAGGTGAAGAGACCTTCGATGATCTTAAAATGTCTACTACGTAATTTAAGAATTGTTTGAATGTTTGTTTTAACCCTTTTGTATATTTGGCTTTTCCTCGAAACTGTGGCCAACTTTATGTATATGTAAAACCTGGGATACTCTATTTATATAAAAGAATTTTATAAAATGATGTCCAAATGCTACGAAACCAACAAATCGATCCTGTAAGTATACGTCCCATTTGAGATGTTCCATACTAATTTCAAAATTTTCACAATCTGATGCCTATGCTCGGAACTAAATATGACAAAAATATTCATGTTCCTTGAAGAGTGATTCACGTGTGAATAATTCATTTGATGATAAATGCCTACGGCCAGGTGGGATAAACAAGCCGCTTCAAAATGGTATGGAATTAAATTCATACGAGGGACAAAATAAGTAAACAAAATTCTAAGGGCTATATTGTAGAGCTGATAACTGTCATCCCCTTTGCATCAGGCGCTCATATTTTTCTGTGCCATTATGATGAATACTTCATAGCGTGCGGTATCACGCAAACGATGAAAATTACGACGTCTAATGCTACTACGAGCAATCGGCAGGCATGAACCGAAAAGTAAGTACGAGGTGGAATCGTGTAAACATCATTTCTCGATATTATGCGCAAATTTCATACATCATGATTGATGGACTGCAAATGTTATTGTTTTACGTGAAACTCTACTACTATACACAATATCTCATCCTCAAACATGGTCAACGTTATGTTATCGAATAAAAAATTATCACTCTCATATACATACATAAATATCACGATATATAGGTACTTAGATAATGATGCAGAATATTGTAAACATTTTCAATGTACATTATGTATAGTCTCAGATGCACACCGACTATGCTCTATTTAGTGGCCAATAACTTTTGAGGAATTTATTCGATTCTAACGAGATTCGGTACAGGGATACTTTCGAATTCCAATCATTTCGAAATTTTAGCAACAACGAACATCGGCGGTTTCAGGAAGGGATTCGATCGCCTTGGTAACGATTTATGGAAATTGGATGACATTTTCTTCATTATTACTTTACAGTTCGAAATTTTTCCTGAATAATAAACTATATCGTCTTTCGAAAGACGCGGATTTGAAATTATCTGAAGTTTGAACAATATACATACACGATCGCGATTACACCGACACATCCGGCTCTTGTTATTCGTTTGTTATCAGTGATCGTAAATGATGTGACTATAGTGCAAAAATTAAGATAAATAAACTATCGATTTTGGAAATATACTACGAGACATGATTCGAAATAAATATTGTATATTTGCGTTACACGTCGGCTCTAAATATCTTCGTAAATATTCAACATTTAAACGAGTCCCTTGAATAACGGCAGAGTTATTAATCCGAGGCCAAAAATTGCCAAACGAAAAAATGTTGTGCTTGCTAGTCGTTGCATACGTCGTTCTTTCGAAATAAATTTCTCATTTCTTTGGCCGAAATAAATCCACAATTTTTCTGGCAAAACCTACATTACTAGCTGTCGAATAATTTATCACAAGCTGGAATAAAAATTCTCGAATATCGTACTGTGACAAGACGCATGTTGTTGTGCTTTGAAGCTTATTTTTTCGGTGATAATATGCGCGGTATAATACGGTTGTTGTGTATAACGATTGAAAGGGCTATCACCCTCGTACAGAATTCGAATCTGATAAATGATCGCCGTAGCAGTAAGAAATACAGGAAGAGGTTTCAATTATGCAGTGACGTTAGTTAAACAATTATAACCGTCTATATTAACAATCAGTATTCAGTATATGGCAGTAAATTTATCATTTTAATGGCCAAATATATGGCCCATATCTGTATAAGCTTAAAAGTGATTCGCATCCCACTCAACCTTTAGCCCACCAAGTTTGGAATCCAAGTCACAAGCTGTGAAATAATCGGGTGAATAAAATATTTTTTTTCTATCCCTACATCAATTAAAAAAAAGAAGAAGTTATTTACTATGTAGGAGAACCCCCTGAATAACAATTCGTTGTGAACAATAATAAGGCAGTAGAGTCAAACAAACAAACCACTTGGCAGCCATTGGGTTGTTAATTTATCGTTAATCAATGGTTTAATATAATTGCGACTTGCCTCATGGGCATCGGCTTGATTATTTGCAGTTTGTCGTAGTTTCTGAACTCGGGATGTGGTACTTAAAGACTCTGAAATTAGGTAGTCCGTTATTTTTCACTTCCCATATATCTTGTGACTTGGGAGCCTAATTCATTTCCTGGGCTGCAATTTTATGAGAACTAATCACACGTACGCGAACTTGAATTTATTTTTTGCCAGTAGTAGTGGCGTAGAATAAACGTCCATATTTATCTGACGGTAGGGTAGGGTAGGGTAGGAGCCCACCCCTGCCTGATCGAAGGTGTCTTCTTTCACTTGGTCAGCGTGGCTGACTAGTAGAGTAACCGACGATTGATCAGGCAGCACGGTTTACTACTTCACTGCTCATAAATTCGAGCTCATCTCGTTTAGTTCTGTCTGTGACGAATTGGTGAATGAAAAATCCCGGAGCCTCATGCAAATAACTGCGAAAGATGAGGTCGACAGTGAGTAGAGTTATTTCAAAAATTCATCCATGCACGAAATTAGTTGAGCCTTTTATGCTCTAGCGTTTTCTTTGCCCGTCTTTTATGATCCTCAAGTTCGAGCAGGACCCTGGTTTTATTTTTTTATTCATATTTTGTCGAGCAAAGTTCATCGAAGGGACTGACAAATGAAACTATAATTCTCCCAATATAACTTTAATTAGATTGTGCAATGGGTGAAAAATAATTACGTGTACCTGTAAGCTTCTGACAAGTTTTTTTAAGCTCTTTACCTAGTAGGACGTAGGTACAGGATACTCTGAGCTTTATTCATGCAACAGTACGGGCAGCATAACAAGACGTTTTTTATAACTTGTATCAAAAATCTAATAAAATTTCATTGATCAATATCGATCATATACTTTTCGTCGTCATGATTTTTCAGTGATCAAAATCGTTGAATAATTGTGACCAGTTGGACCGGTTATTTGCAAACAACGCATCTTATCCACCATTCATGAATTATATAAAAAGATAAATGTTAAAAAAATCACTGATCTAGTTTTGTTGATACTTTGAATATTCTGGTATCTGGTTATCTGCAAGTTTCGAATCACGGAAAAAATAAGTTTGGTGCACTGAATCAACCGATGATAGTAATAATCAAAATGATCAGATTATAATCAGACGTGTCGGAAAGAAGCAAAAAAAAAAAAAAAAACACAAGAAAACAGGAACAAAATAAGTCAATTAGTTACTTTGCGGCGGATCATATGTACCTAGTTGATAATAATATCGCACCTGTCGTTCAATAACCACTCATCCGCCTATGCACTACACCCTCGTAGTCTCTGATAGGAAAGATGAAAAAAAAAAAATCCTGTTGGTATCCCGAGCGCATAAACTGAGTATACATATGCATGTATGTATACTTACATACATGGATTGATGTTTCGATAGACGAACAGCTTTGCGTGTTTACATGCTGTAAAACGCAAAATTTTTACCGGTTTATCCGCATATGATAAATTTCTATAAAATGTAATTAACCTTTCGGTTGATGAATGAAAGAAATTGGAGTGTAATCAAAGCGAGTATTTTCTATATTTGTCATTTGATAAACAGGATGAAGTCGATTTCGTGTGCCGCTATAGAATTAAGTTTATTTTAAACTCAAGTGAAATTCAAGCCAAACATAATAGATTGATTAAAATGTTATAGGGAAAGTAGAACGCAGCTTGCTGAAACGATAGGGACAAAAATAACACGTCACTATAACGTATGGAAAACAGTTCCTATTCTCATCAGATAAATACATGCTCACTAATCGACGTTAACAACTATTATTATCTGACTTGATCTGACACGAATAAATACAGCTATTGCTACTTCTTCTCTGCAGTAAACAATAATTTCTAGTTTTTTTTTTCCCCTCCAACATCGCCATTACTTACTCTCGACTCGCACTCGTCATTCGATTGCTATGAAATAGGCACGATATTTATTTCACTCGATGATTGAATTTCTTTTCTATTACACTTCAGCGAAAAATGAGCTGAGAACATTCAACTCTCATAACACATCTATAATAATAATGGATCTCGCTCATTAATCCTAACTTATCGCCATTCAATCAAGTCAACAAGCTTTTTATGGTATCATCGAGAAATGGACATCACTTATTTTTTTTTGTTTTATTTTCGTCGATTTTAATGAGCGATATCCATGATCGATCTTGACATTAGTGATAATTAATCCTGAATAGCAATATACTAATAATTACTCTTATGAAAATTGACTTGTTTTTTAATCAGACCTAACATGACATTCTTAAATTCTGATTCAATGTCATCGTAAGTCTGAATTTAAGTCAACACGCTAGTAACACTTGTTCTGTTACCGTTTCGAAGTTCCCGAGAAAACTCGAATCCGTATCATTCGTGGAGGTCTGAAAAATGAGAAAATCTTTGTCATATTGCACCCAAATATTCAAAGTTCGCGTACGATCAACATTTGGCCAACAAAAAAAAATGTCTTTTCTTCCGAACATTTGGACACAATATATTCAAATTTTACATTGTATGAGTGAAGAATTCAGGAATTCACAGAAGTCGCTACCTTTCCATGATTCGTAGCTTTGAATAGGGACAGACCGAAGGGTGTCAGGATAAATTTGAAAGAAAAAAAAAAACAAAATTCGATGTCTCCGTGCAAAAATAAAATAATAATTAGACCACGGAGTAAATAGCGATAAAGTTATTTAAACAGGTGTACGCGACGCTCATATTCACACTGTATTATGGTGGACCTCACTCGTGTCGTGTTTTATATTATTTTCGAAATTTCGAAATTGTTTTTGTTCAATCTATGGATGTCAACCTCTCATATACGGACATCAAGGGTAACAAGCTGAAATCTGGTTTGTTGAAAACAAAAAGGGATGAAGTTATTATCATCATGCCGAAAATAAAAAGTTCATTTTCCACCAGATCACTACGTTTTCAACTCCAGAGAACCATCTCCACATAGCCTTATGGAGACCTTTGACACAATAGTCTCAGTTAATTTGAACATAGTTGCGAACTTAGTAGTCCAATACTGAAGCTGACCGAAAAGTTAACTCATCCCCGTGTCTAACCGCTGGACCTTCAGAACTCTTGACACGATGTTCTTCGACTGTAAAACCTTTCAGATCACGTAATCCCGGGAGGAACGCGCAGGTGCCGAGTAACCCATAGAGCACACATATCTGATACATGTTCATAGGATATCCTATAAACATCTATTGAACTTGTGTGCTGTGTGGGAATTCGTATATCATAGGAATAGCCACTCGTTGCGCTAGAAAATCCCTAGAATAATTTGGCGCGTGATCAGCGGTGAGACGCGTACAGACTATAGGGAGATTTTCGTGTGTTGGCACGCCGCGCAAATTCACCGTGCTGTTTCACCTGATTTTCACGGTATACGTCTTTTATGTGCAAACTTGTCTCATTGTAAGACCGATAACACATTCCACACACACATTTTTTTTTTTTATATATATATTATCTCAATTCTGTACAAGTCAATTGATCCCTTATAGATGAATCCTTACATTTACCCTACGTACAAACACAATCCCTCACCGATGTGTAGCACAGTTATTATTCTATTCGAATAGACGTAAATGCTTAAATCGTGTCACATCTGTTATTTTATCAGTGTGTCCTGTCCTGTTTTTCCATTTTTACGAACGGGAATTTTAATTGAATAAAAGCTTGTAGTATTAGGGTGTAATAATGAAGATATTATCATCACTGTTGAGGCCTGAAAAAATTTGCGCATTCTCATAAATGTAGGAATGTAGCCACACATGGCTAACATGTGGACGTATTAAGTTTAGTTTTATTCTTCCAAAGGTGAATATGTGCACTACTTCCTCAACGAGGGTAAGAAATACCGAAAAATTATTTATCTGCTGATTCAATCTGGTGTAAATAGATTTTTAAACTCAAGGATAATCGCGTTACAGAACAATCTCGTGAACGTAAAAATCCGAACCGACGAAAGCAGGCAAGCGCAACAAATATGACTAGATCCGACCTTTATCAGGCTCTTTTTCCTGCCTATCATCTCAGCAAGGCGTGGGGTCTTCTGCCTGTCAGATTTACGAGATCTGGTCCCGAAAAATATTTGGGTCGACTTAACTATTTCGATATCACGTACAGGTAAATTTTTGTCAAATGTCTATAGCCAATAATTTGACGAGCAGAGTGCAAGGAAAAAAAAATTCCATTTGAAATTAAAAATCGAATTCAATTGAAGGTAATGCGTAGAGTTTCTTACGTTATTATAATTCAGAATTTGATCTAAACAATTTGAAATATGAATTCAATTCCTGGTCAATTTTACAAACAATAGTTTTGGAGCAAAGCCATATAAGTACCAAAAACTCGTAATTTTGATATTGCAGTATGTGTTTGCTGCTGGTTCTCATAAGTACAATGTTTTGGGGCCTATGGAGAGATCTTCATGATGGCTGGGAAAATAGTACAAGAATGAAATCGAAGACAGCCGTAGTGGTAACTTGTAGCGATATTCTCGCTGTGACTATACTCACTGCCGTTTCAATTTTGAGTGCTCCTTTTCGTTGGAACAAAATACAAACCATCATGGACCGTCTTGTCGAGGTGAAATGTTGATACTTTACTAAGACTTTTTCCCACAAAAATAACGTACAGCTTCCAGATGACTTATTTTTCTAATTCAACTGATAAAGAATGAGCAAGTTATTGTTAATTGTCCGATACTTTCAGGTGGACGAAAAACTGGGGATTGTTGCGTTGAAAAAGACTCGTAAATTTTGCATAATCATTTTATCAGGGACATTGATCTATTTTCATATTCTTTCGATAACCGACTACTGGATTTGGAACATGCAAGGAAAAAAGTCGAAAAAACTTAAGGACAAGGGTCCAGCCAATTACATACCTCTATATTTTATGTACATCTCTGTGATGATGATGGAAGTTCAAATTGCCTTGGCTGCCTACAGCTTGGGCCAAAGATTTTCTCGATTGAATCAGAGTTTAGGAAACATGCTCAAGACTGAGCGTCTTGCAACTTTCTTCCCAAATGATCTGGCGGCAGGTGAGTTCATTCGTACAATTATTATGGACTTCTAGATTTCCATTTCCTAATGTCTTCGGATCAAGACGAGATATTTTTAAATGTGAAGTTTACACATTATCCGGAAAAAAATCAACAGATTTATATCAATTCCAAACAGGTGATTTCAGCGAACATGGTCAATTCAGGGCTGTTATCAGAGGTGACCTCAGAGGCGAGCCATTGTTCCGGATACGAAAAATATCAGATATAGAACTCATCAGAAACAGTCAGTATAATTATCTGATCAAAAAACTGTTCGAGTCTTTTGAGCAGCACTAATATTTTTCTTAAAATTTTCACGCCTATTCTCTGCAAAGCCGAAGTGTAATTCCGCTGAAATCTTTGGATACATTAATGTTGATTGGATTTCAGCCACCAGCAATTCGGCCGAGATGATATACGACCTGGTAACAGTGCACTCTTCTTTGTCAGACACGGTGCTTTTAATCAACAGTGCTTTTGGCCTACCTGCCCTAATCGCCGTGTTAACATGTCTTCTCCACTTGATAATCACCCCCTACTTTTTGATTCTGGAGGCCAACGGAGAACATGACGAATTATTTTTGACCGTTCAGTCCATGTGGTGCATCGGTCATATCGCCAGATTATTGATAATCGTCCAGCCATGCTACTCAGCTTCTGTACAGGTACATCATCTCACCTTGTATTATATCTCGCATGTTGGAACTTGGCAAAGTTACTCATTCAAAAAAAAAAAAACCCCATTCAAATACTGAAGTGATTTGAAAAGATGATACAAAGCAGTGCAGAAAACATTCTCGATTTCTAATTCCGAACACAAAATTACTATTTTGAACAAAGTTATATGGATATAAAATTGAATGATGTTTTATGGTCGGGTAAAAAGGTTTCAAAAATCAAATATCTGACATTTTTGAGAATTCAAGGATTTTCCTTTTCTCTGCTTTCAGGCTAAGGGCACATCAGTTCTCGTCAGTCAGCTGTTGTCAGTAAATTGGGAACCGGACGTCCGAAAGCAATTGGAAATATTTTCTCTTCAACTGTTGCACAGGCCATTGGAGTTCTCGGCATGTGGTCTCTGCTCACTTGACAGATCTCTGGTTACTTCGGTAAGCTTCGTTACCAGGATACCATACTGCATACTTTAGATTATGAAACTTTGGGAACTACATTTCAGCAGAAAGTGGTCAAGTATTTCGTTTTTTAAAAATTTGGAATCCTTTTTCTTAGAGATTAGGTTATCATCAAAGGAATTTTGAAATTATTTACACTTGTACTTGATTTATTCTGCACTTTTTAAATACTATGGCACTCGGCGGTGGGAAACAACCAACCCTCTGCATTCGAAAATCACCCTATGCTCTCTATCACAGACGATAATATATAGTACGTATACTCGATTTGTTTTCATGATTGAAAATGATCATTTGGATAGTACATATCAAGCTTTTTTTATGAAACAATACTTTCCCGGTTGAGGAGGTTGGACGGTTTGAATCAGTATGACAGTTTAAAGATCGTAATCAATTTTATTGACCGATGATGGCACATTGAATATTAATCACAATTATTTACTCGTAAACTACAACAACGTCCCCTGGAAATTCTCGAGGAGAATATTGAAAAATTGTGAACAAATACACAGATATAATTTTTTCATTTCAAAGTGCTTCAAAATGAAGAAAAATCTACAAGTTCTGGTACAATTGATTCCACTTCTGGTTATGTATGTCGTTCAGAAATCTATTACCTACAAGTTCACCATGAAAAACTTTTCTTCACAGTGTTTCATTGTTGAGTAATCAATTTTGTAAGATCGCATCTTCCGATATCAATTTTGAACAACAAGCAGCATAATATTAAAATGATCATTAATAAAAAATAAAAGAACTGAGTGGTGTCGTATAGTGAAATCGTAGGGGTAAGTTTTTGTAACAAATTACGCCGACGTAAAATGGAATCAACTGTATGTGAAAGATTTTTTTTTATTTTCAAGCGTATTGAAATCAAACATTGATATTTATATATTTCTGTATTATATTTTTATCGGGAGTATCTAGGTAAGTTATCGTGGTTCACGAGTGAATGAATGCAATTAATATTAATGGCGCGACAATCGCCTGATCAAATTAATTACAAATGTACCGATATAAACAGTCCAACGTCATTAAATTTTCAAAAAAGTCATTCCAGCCACAGATGAAAGGTTTAATTTTCTTTAATTAACCGATGATCATTCGTAAAGAACTATTTTGTTCATTTGGGAGCAGTTCGAATCTATATGAATGTAACTTGAATAATCGTAGCTCGGGGTTGCAGAGATTTATGCATTTCGATGACAGGTGGTCGATATATTATAGATACAAAAATTTCATTTTATATCATAAAATTGTTATGCAGTATAGGCGGGCAGCTATGAGTATGTATTGTAACATACCAATGCAGTGAGTTGATGAAGCGGAAAGTTCAGAAAATACATATTTTATATTTTATAAATTGCATGGCCAAAGAGACTTAATTTTTTGTTTCAGATCGCTGGGGCAGTGACTACTTACCTTGTTATATTAATACAATTTCAAAAAGACGACGACACCAAAGAAACCAATACAATTTTGAAGAATGCTACAATGTTGTTGAAGAATGCTACAACACTCCACAACGTCACCTTACTGAAGCAATCTTAATCCCTTATTCGTACCCCTAGGGCAATTTCAGTTTGATAGTGAAAACCTAAAAATGTCTGTCACCAGCATAGTAAGCACAAATACATCTGGCGTATCCCGTTTGATAGAAAAAAACACTGCTACGTACTGACGATAAGCTTTACTGAAAGGACGCTTGCTAAAGGGTATACGTGTGTAGTAAAACAGTTTTTACCATCCCGAATAAAATAAAAGATGAAATATTAGGTTGAGAATTGCTTCTACGACAAGAGGAGGCTGGAGAACCAAAACTGCACGTAGGATGAAGTGGGTTTTTGCAATTTGCCTTTTTTGTCTATATATTTGCTGAAAAGTAATATCTACTATGTTGATTCTTGGACGGGGCGGTATTATGTATTTAGGGGATTTCACGGCAACTTGGTCATTCTTCATCGATCGACTTCGTGGATTTGCTTGTCAAGTTTTTGAAAATACAATGGAACTGAAATCATTAATTGCATTCAGCTTCTATACTACACATTGGAAGCTCAATCCGACCGATGATCTCAGTTTCGATGTGTTTTCAAAAACTCCGAATCCCTATATCTCGTGAAGTTTTCATAAGTCATTTATTCTTGTATGGCTCAAAAATTGCTTAATTTCTAGTAAAACATTACGTCAATATTGACAGAAAATAAAAGCTGAAGCACTTCAGGAAGGGCTGATTTTAAACATGAATCGATGTTTACTGTAAATTTGGAACCTTGACGATATTGTTTTTGTTTTCAATTCAATCATGTTTGCAGTATATCCCAGTGAAAAAATAATCAGATATGATCTACATACATTTACACATATGGCTGTATACGACCAGACATGACATGACGAGATCAAATCATATAAGACCACATATGATTATATATTATACCGTATCTGGTCAGATACGAGCTCATATAATGCCATATTCAATCACATATGATCATATAAGATCACATGTGCTATCATGCTTGATCATACACGGGGTCACACATATTTGGCCAAGTTGAGGTAACCTCGAGCACCAGAGGCCCCAACACATTAATGAAATTCACCTGTAGACGCTGAAGACGGTATTTCAATATTTGAAAAGAATCCTGTATACCAAAATGAACAGACAATTTTTCTATCCTCAAAAAATAACTTCTAACACAACACAGAACGTTTTAGATAAGTTCTTAAAACGTTGTATAGAAATCTTGTCATGATTGCAAAACAATAACAGTTACCTACTATCGCATTTTCGAGATTTATCGGATAAGTGAAATTATCTGCTTTCGTAACACAAAATTTAAAAGCTTTTCGGAATGGGTGAAAGGTCGTAACATTATCTGATAAATAATGGTTTGAGGCTTGAGCCCAGTCGCGGGGCGTGCATCGTATTCAGACAGCATGTTTTTACTACCGAGAAACTCTATAGCGTCGAACTTGGACCTAGCGGCGAGTGTGAAGCTACTTTGTGCGTTAAGCGATCCCTTTGATATGTTTCTACAATGTTTCTGTTACATCTCGCGAAACATAATTTTAGAAGCATTTTGTAACATCAACCGTTTCTTGGTAGTAACAAGCGCAATATAACTGGAACTTAACTCTCCGAAAGTTGATAAATGTTGTGAAAATCAAAGCTGGTAACGTTTCTGATATCTAACTGACGATGAAACGTTCTGTGCTGTGTGGGTTGAGTAATGAATTTATTTATGTACCAGATCTTTGAGTTGGCAAACTTCAGAGTATCTTTCATTTACTCTTTTTTTTTTTGTTTTTTTGTTCCTTCTTTAAACAAATTGAAGAATTGAAAGACGCTCTGAAAACAATTAAGCGTTGCAGATGTCGGATGGCAGTACTTGGGAGGCTTTAGTTCATATCTTTAGATGTCGATGCAAATGTTCACATCTCCAATTCTCAAGAGAGTCATATTTACCAGAAATACTCGATCGTCCCTTCAATTTATCAGCCGGCGAAATTGAAATCCACATTTTATCACATTCGTCTATTTTTCGAGGTCGAGCCCTTTCCCATACTCAATTTTCGGCCACGTACTTGATCTTCGTCGAGTTATCACAAGGTATCGCGGAAGTCACCATGCCGTTTTCGCCATCTGAATCGCGATGTGTTTTGTATTGTAACTGATGTTTGCACCCTGCCTCAGCTCTTCGGCGTTGTCCCTTTCTACGTACCCTCAATGTCCTTTTTTGATACCCACGCTTTCATCCTTACGGGATAAGGGCGCCGTCAAAAAAGCCCTCACAGCGGAACAGCCATCTGAACTGATGGTGGACGTGGCATGAAAGGCTCTAGCAACGTGGGTTTCATATAGACGCCTTCACTTGCCTCTGAGCATAAGTAGCGAAGTAGCCATGTATTGAAACGGCGTTTAACAATCCTTCGCGATTTAAGCTGCTGTGTTGATTTGCAAAAATTTGATGCCTTCCGGTGTCGCTTGAATTTCGATGATACTCACTGACCGTACCCCTTCAAATAAACTAATACATTCAGGCTTTGACTTCAGTCTTTCACCAAAATCAGAAAATAATACCATCGCTCGGAAAAAGAGCCTTAATCTTTTAGAATTTAAAGAACAATCCGGTTGCAGGTTTATTCGCGGATTGAACCTCACGATTGTTTATTCCGATGGAGATCGGGTCTGGATCACTGTACCATGTGAATACATCAGTCAGGATAGTCGCTCTATTTCATACTTACTTGGGTTACATTTATGATTCAAAAAAATTCGGCTCATTTTTTATTACGAAATCTTGGATGTACCAACCCACACAGCGCCCAATATTGTAGATATTGTAGCAATATTGCAATATCGCTGCAATGTTGCTACAATATTGAATGCTGTGTGGGATCGCACCATAAATGAAATGATGATTACCCAAATAGGTATGACTAGCCAGCGACTTATTCCTTTGAACTCTGTTTCGTTAATTCCCAACTTAGTGCTAGAAATTCATTCGAAAATTCGAGGTTCTTGTGGATATGTATTGAGTGTAATCTTCGGTGTGCTATGTGCTGTGTGCAATAAACTTTCTAAATAGGCTGTCGTGTGTGTTCTTACTAAATTGTAGCGCTTAACTTCAGAACTTGATTATTGTCACCCTATATTTCGTGCAACTGGTATATTTATAATAAAATGTCAACATTATTGAATGTGATGAAATATATTTGCGGGAATAATTTCTTAAATTTTTGCTAGATCTGAATTCTATTTCAGTAGCTCACGTAACGCAGAACGTTTTAGATAGGTTTCTGGAACTTTGCACTGACAATATTGCTATGAATTACTTGGTGTTGCATTTTAGAGATATACCGAATAAGTGCATGAAAATATCCTTTTTCAACAACATTACATGTGAAACGTGTCTGCTATTCTCACTGTTTATCAACGATTTACCGGGGTACCTGCGTCAATGCTCATATCTGTTGTATACCGATGCAGATGATTTGGTACTTGATGTTCACTGTCGTCCGACTGAAGTCGAGCAAGGTGTTCCATTCTCTCAGCGCTGATATCGAGCGCATACGTCAGTAGTGAGATTGATTAGACGCTCCCCCCCCCCCCCCAATCCGGCGCTGAATTCAACAGGTGATTCATTCGAGCGAGGGATGCCGATGACTAGTTTTACCCTGAACAAATTTTTTCTGGTAGACTGGGCTGCCCTCGATGTAACTCGTATGGAATCTACGCTAAGGGTACTGAAAGTTCGTGACTAATCCGAAAGCACGCTTTGATATCTTTTAGCAGAGGGTGTGGGAAACGACCGCAGAAGGTTTGAACTTGGAATCAATAATGGTGAGTGTGTACAGTGAACTCTGAGACATTTTCTCAAAAATTACCGCTTTCCATAGCTCATGCAGTCACTGGGGGGATGACTGATCGTTCTAGAGTCCTTGGGATTTTTTTTCCGATCCTAATCCAGTGGTGTTTTATTCTTCGATGGCGTTTTCAGCTTTAACTATGCCTAAATTAAATTCGACGTTATATTCTGACTCAATTCAGTTGAGCGAAACCGTTTTAATACATAGATGTTTCTTCTTATCAAGCAGCAATCGATAACCTGCACCGTATACGAAGCGTGAGATGAATTACGCGGCGATAGGAACTTGTAATTCGTTCATGATTAACCAATTTTCACAAGTGAATTTAGGGAGCATATTGTAGAACATGGGTATTATTTAGAAATGTGATTTTTAAGAAAACGAACATGGACATTGATAGTTCGCCTCTTTTTGAATATTTCGAACGAAGTAACCGTTTATCGAGGGGTGAATCACTGGGGAGATTTGGTGTACAAAATGCGGGAGATGTTGGGAGATGTTGGGAGATGTTGGGAGATGTTGGGAGATGTTGGGAAATGTTGGGAAATGTTGGGAGATGTTGGGAGATGTTGGGAAATGTTGGGAAATGTTGGGAGATGTTGGGAGATGTTGGGGAGATGTTGGGAGATGTCGGGGAGATGTTAGGAGATTTCAGGAAATGCAGGGAGATGTCAACGAAATTCGAGAGATGTCGCACTATATCGGTGATCGAACAATAGCAGGCGCCAAAAACATTTGAAGGAGCACTGCACATGCGCAAACGACATAGCCGCGTATATTATGATTTTCAATTGTTGTCCGTTGGCGTCACTTTTCGCGTCATCCATTTGTAGTTAACAGTTATGGATTTTTAAGTTAATTTTATAAGGATGGCGACAGACGAAGATTTTTTTACAAAAATTGAAAGTGAATTAAATGTTAGTGTTCCTCCACATTTAAAAAAATTACTAACTTTACATGGCTTCGCTAATAATATATCATTGGGAGATATCACAGAAAGTGATATAGTAGAAATCGAACGATTTACGAGAAGTGAATTGAAGCTTGTTGTTAAAAGCGAAGAAGTGCAGGACTATCTAGGCATATTCGGCAGCAATATCAAGAATTTCCTCATTTTCGGCGGGGAAAAAAAGCTGTTGTTCAAAATAAAAGAGCACGTGAAAACCAGACAAAACTTCCAAATAAAGTTCAACCAACCGAAATCTAACAAAAAAACCACGAACAATGCGAAGGATACTAGCCTACAAATGGCTATCACAAACATGGGTGAAGAAAAGCTGCAATTAATCGCACTAGTAAAAAAAAATATCAAAGACTCGCTGAAACAACTAGATGAAAATAAACAAAAATTAGTACTATCAAAACTGAATCAAATCGAATATAACTGCCAAACAGAAGACAGCGGTAATTTGTCTTGCATGATCGACTGTGTATTGTGCACATCAAAATTGAAGGTAAGATTCGAATCTATGACTTGTGTGGGTGTAGTTTTGAATTGTTATAGAATGTATTTCGTCGATGATGAGAGCGAAAAGAAAAGTCGTACTCAAATTTAATACCATCAATGACGAGATTCAATCACCGACAGTTATTTTAAATTTTCATAGAGCATCGTTATAGAATTTAATCTTTGAAATTAATTAACAGGCTGTAGTATAATTGTTAAAAGTAGGTATATTTCAGAATTTTGAAAAGAAATTCCGGTCGTCTCGCAGTGTTTCAAAAATCTTTCAAAAATTAAAAATTAAATAAACAGTTGATGAACAAACTTTCTGGGTTTTTTTTTTTTTTTTTATAGATTCTGTGACATTTTGTGCATAAACCCACAAGAAATTTGAGTCTAGCATTATTTTCGGCAAAGTTGTGAATTAAAAAAAAAAATCTTGCTCCAATTTGTTATTGAAAATTAGAAATTGAATCTTGCACCATCATTTTCACGCCTTGGCAAAAAATTCGAACTCACCATAGACAATCGATATGCAAAATTAAAAAAATATCCAAGCGGTGACCGATCCGTTTTACGTGAAAGAGCCGATAATCATCATTTGAAGTGAAATATGCGATTTCTTTTCAAGGTGCAAAAGTATAGAAAAGCAGAGAGCACGACTTCGAGATGGCTTATAGGAAATTATAAGCAGCATTTCCTGAAACATGCCAACGATGATACCGTCGAAATGAAAAAAACAAAAAGTACGCCAGCTAATACAATATATAACTACATGGCATCTACCACGTCTAAAACTTCGGAGAATTCGGAGCCTTTGACCAAACAGCTGGAACCATCGACTAGCCGTGATAATTCACATGTTTTGTCTTCAGTTGTTTCACAACATTCATCTGTAAAAGTAGGCAAAAAACGAAGTATATCCAAGAGTACGGAATCTGGAGAAGTATTGGTTCAGAAATCCAAAATAATCAGACTGCCTGACAGTAGTGAATCATCTGAAATTGACGACCCGGATTTTCCTGAAGGCGGGGTCGATGACGATTTGGAGACCATTTGCCCTGCCAATTCAAAAATACCTTCTCTTCAAAAAGACTCCATAAATGCCAGTGCCGTACCTCGTGTTACTGAAGTTATCATTTTAAAAGAAGCTAATGCCAGCAAATGGAGCCAGGAAAAGTACTCGAGACAGCGGAGAGAACAGCGAAAACGCGAAAAAGAAGTGGAGAATCAACCCTTAATCACGAATTATTTGCAGCATGTGGATGAAATTTCAGAATTACTCCGGGAAAATAAAGAACTGAAGAATCGATTATTGAACGAACTGCCTAAAATGTTACCCTCTAACGAAACTTTCGATCGGTCGCAAGGCGCAAATGAAGATATACAATCTTTCTTGAGATTGCTTCAAAAAACAGCACTACTAAATAAAAATAAGAGCCAAAATAATAAGTACGACCCCGATTTAATGCAATTCTGTACATATTTGTATATAATTGGAGGAAGATTGATTTATGAAACTCTGCATGCAAATTTGAAGAAATCGATTCCCTGCATGAGTACTATACAGAGAAATATAAATAATTCAGCTTTTATCACCGAGGGATCTTTGAGATTCGAAGAACTCAGCATGTTTCTGTCGAAACGAAACTTACCAAAAGTGGTTTGGCTAAGCGAAGACGCCACTGGTATCACCGGTAGGATTCAATATTGTACACGTACAGATTCCATTATCGGTTTCGTTAGTCCATTTGATGATAATGGATTGACGAAGAAAGATTGCTTCCCTGCTAATTCTGTTCAGATAATACAAAAATATTTTCTTGAAAATGATAGAGCAAAATATGCTTACGTTGTAATTGCACAATCGCCAATTGATAAAAGCGCATCCTTCTGTCTCAATGTATTTGGAACCGATAATCGGTTCACCAATGAAGATGTTGCCCGGCGTTGGAATACTATGAAACAGGAGGCTGAAAAATTTGGAATACGAATTCTAGGATTCTCTTCTGACGGTGACACTCGATTAATGAAAACGATGAGAAACTTTTCAAATTTTCAAAATGCAGACGAAGAACCTAAGTGGGAATGGTTTCAAATGAGCTTAACCGAAGGAGATATATGCGTTCAAGATACCGTGCACATTGCAACGAAAATGCGAACTAGAATATTGAATAAATCAGTAACTTTACAGCTAGGGGCTTACGAAGCATCCACTAACCATTTAGAAGACGTAGTTAATGGATCTTCGAAAGACAAACATCTTTTGACAATCTCTGATCTAAAACCGGACGATAAAATGAATTTTAGGGCTGCAGAAAAAATAACATCTCCATTAGTCGAACAAGTTTTGAAAGATCTGGTTGTGAATTCGGACGGAACAGTTGCATTCCTAAAATTAACTCGACTGATATTACAAGCTTTTCTAAACAAAAACGAAACCTCATATAATAGAATTTTTAACATCTGGTACTGTGTATTCTTTTTACGAATTTGGCGAAACTGGTTACACGAAAGTTCTGGCCTCTCCGTAACTAAAAATTTCATCAGTCTAAATTGTTATCTTTGTTTCGAACTCAATGCACATGCAATGATAAAATTAGTTCGTCTCTACAGGGACAATCCAAAATTATCAGAGGAATGCATGTTCACTCCATGGCTTTTCAGCTCACAACCGTGCGAGCAGATTTTTCGCGCGACTAGGTCTCTCACCTCGACATTTTCTACAGTTGTGAACTTCAGCATTTATGATATTCTTCGACGGTTGAATAAAATACAGCACATCAATAATGTATTAGCTGATTTGTCGCAAAAAGTAGTTTTTCCCAGAGAAGCGAAACATAGCAAACTTGGAAAAGATAACTTAGAGTCAAAAACAAGTATTTATTTTGTGAATGACGAAGAAATAGAACAATGTGTTATGAAGGCATTAAACAAGGCTAAAATAACCTGTCAAAAGCTTGGAATGGAATTCTCTAGTGATCAAGCATGGCAAAAAGTCAACATTTTTAATACTCATACCTCGACTCATAGGGACGAACACGAATCTGATGCTCAAGGTGAAGATACTTTTAACAATGATGAAAGCGAAATGGATCTGAATATCTGCAATGGTATCGAGGAATCTAATGTCGCAATGGAAGACCGACTGAACGATCTGAGCACAGATCTAGATGATGAAACAGGGAATAGCCCCCCCTCGGATATCGTAGATTTGCAAATGATGGAATTAAATGACGCAACAAAACCTTACGGCGGATTCTTGAATATGACTGATGTTGGCAGTGAACACAAATCTGAGCGTTCATTTTTGAAAATTAAAGTCGGAAAAGACGTCAAGACAATTAAAAAATCGTCATTATGCTGGCTACTTGATGAAAAATCGAACAAATTAAGTGCCGATCGTCTCCTGCGAGTTCGTGGAAGTACGGATATTTCAAATATCCTTCGAAAAAATCCCAATCCGACAGAAAACGTTGCAACCAACATCATGATTGCCCTAGAAAATTATTATGCAGTATTCTATGATAACGCATGGTATATTGGACGAATTATCGGAGAATCACATGATCAATACACCAAAGAATATGAAGTCAAATTTTTGAGAGAGACATTTGGTCAATTTCAATGGCCTAAGCAAGACGATATCCAGTTAGTCGAGGAATGTTACATCTTTTTTGGCCCGATTAATATGATGGGCAGTTCACCGATGCTTATATCACAGGCACATAGAGATAAAATAATTAAAAAGTATAGAGAAATGAAACGTCGCCTGAACAGCATGTAAGAGTGAACATGGTGTTATATCCATTAGACTGGGTCAAAAAAATTGACTATTTTTTTTTATTCTAAATATATCGAGATTATTATTCAGAATGACAAAAAAAAAATTCGTGAAAGTTTGAGCCCTTAATATTAATCTTAAGAGGTCTATCATCGCTATTTTTGATTTGTATTCATAATTTGATGTTTTACGTCAGAACTGTCAAAACATTGAAGTGAAAAAATTTATTTTTGCTTATTCCTATATGAAATTAAATTCCCTACAAAAAAGGTCTGATTATAGATTTTCGTCAGACAAGCCGTTTCCGAGTAATTAAGCTTAATCAATTGATATGTTTTTTCGATTTGACTTTGTTAATTCGGAATTTAAAAACATATCAATTGATATGTTTATATCAATTGATATGGTTATAAATTATTATTATATAAGTATTATTATAGAAATAAGCGAAAATAAATTTTTTCACTTTAATATTTTGACAGTTCTGACTTAAAACATCAAATTATGACTAAAAATCACAAATAGCGATGATAGACCTCTTAAGATTAATATTAAGGGCTAATTTTTTTTTTGTCATTCTGAATAATATTCCCGATATATTTAAAAAAAAAAAAATAGTCAATTTTTTTGGCCCAGTCTAGTATCCATATGTACATGCATGTAACAATATAAAGTGAGGTATAAAGATAATGTTCGTTCTATCAAATGCTCTGATTTGAATTCGATATCCAATTGATTTTAACGTCATTGGAAAAAATCAGGAAAAAATAAATAAACATTGAATTATGGCATTGTGCAATCTGCAGGATATTATAAAAATTGGAAAATGCTTGAAAAATTATAACCTATATTATAACCTATATTATAAATTATTATCTATAGTATAATCCCGTAATTACGCATTTTGTATTTTGTGTCGTGGATCTATGGGTTACTTTCCACGTACTTTATTATTTCCTTATTGATTTTGTTTCTGTTTTCAATATTCTTGTCGGTCGATTATATATATATGTATATATACCTATAATATTTAAGCAAGCACGTTCATTCTTAGTTCTGTGTAGTCCCTGTGATGTGTGTTAATATGCGAAATTATGGATATCTTTATTGGTATCTGTCTGTATGATCTCGTAGTTGGTATATTCTTATATGTTTGGTATGTCTGCAATATCAATATATCTTACATTTTTAATTCATGTTTCAAGATTTCAGTCAAGTATGATTACATTTCTAATGGAAAACGGTAATATTTGACGTGAAATTATTTTGTTAATTGTAAAATTACAATAAATTTGCCCATGAATGCGCGAAGATTGTCATTGTCCTTGTATTTATCTTCTTATTTTGTCCTACTCGTTTTGAAGTCGTATAGAAATTAGTAGATACACGTCTTCGAACTCTATTACAGTTATTACCATACTTTACTGGCCTATAGATTCTATTACTTGGATAAGAAAAAATATTAAAGGTAAAATAAACCAAAAACGTTAGACGTTAGGAGATGGAGTGAAATGTCGAAATATGTGGTGAGATGTTGGGAGATGTTGGGAGATGTTGGGAGATGTTGGGAGATGTTGGGAGATGTTGGGAGATGTTGGGAGATGTTGGGAGATGTTGGGAGATGTTGGGGAGATGTGGGGAGATGTTGGGAGATGTGGGGAGATGTTGGGAAATGTAGGAGATTTTTGCAAAAAGGAGATGTGGTGTACGCAATTTCCCTTGTGATTCACCCCTCGCCGTTTATTATATCTCAAAGCAAGGAAAGAAGAATTACGCACACTCTGCACGGAGAGAAATGTACAGTAAATGTTACTAGGCTTTCTGAATAACATAGATGTTACAACTGTAGGAGTCAGGTAATAATTATTATGTAGCACTGCAGTTTCGAAAATTCCGGCTGATATAACTTTGCGAGAATGTCATCATAGCAATGCCAGCAAGGTAAACTGGGCATTACTATGCTGCATAGATCCTTGCCAATAGAATAAAAGTAAAAAAATTACTTGAAATTAAGTACCGGGCAACATGGGACTAACAACACTAAAAATAGTAGAATTTACCATGTGACATATTGATATTTTCAACGTTTTGTTCTTCACGGACTAAATACTAGGTAGCAAGGTAATATTTACGCAATATTCCTACGTGCAAAGTTATATTGACTGTACATTTCTCTCCGTGTGTCACACATGTCTGCTCACTCTGGATCAAGGCTTGAAAATGTTGATAAATCAAGCAGGATTTTTGAGAATTTTTTCAGATTCTTCAATTCGAGCTATCGATGTGTTCATTTTCAGAAATCATAAGTAAATCGGACAATTTTCAAAAAATGTGAGCAAAATTCAGAGTATTTTTTCGAAAAGGAGGAACAACATAAAAAATCATAACTCTAATCGGAAGGAATGAGGGTCAGACGTAGGTCGGTTTGGGGTGGAATACCTCATAATATGTAAAACCTGCTATACTCTATTTATATAACCAAATTTTATAAAATGATGTCCACACGCTGCTAAACCAACAAATCGATTCTGTAGGTACACGTCCTATTTGAGATGTTCCGGACTGATTCCGAAATTTTTGCAATTTCATACTTATGCTCGGAACTGAATGTGTATAACAAAAATATTCATGTTTCTTGAAGAGTGATTGAAGTGTGAATAATTTATTTAATGGTGAATACCTACGGACAGGTAAGATAAACAAGCCGCTTCAAGATGGTATGAAATTAAATACATACGAAGGGACGATTAAAGTAAACAAAATTTTACAGACTATACTGTAGAACCGATAACTGTCATCCCATTTGTAGCAGGCGCCCATATTTTTATATGCCATTACGATAAATACTTCATAGCGTGCGATATCACACCAACGTTAAGAAATAACGACGTCTTATGCCACTACGAGCGAAGCAGGCATGAGCCGAGAAGTATTAAGTACAAGGTGCAATCGTGTAAGTACATAATTTTTCGGTATTATGCACAAATTTCATACACCATGATTGACGGGCTACAAATGTTATCTTTTCACACGAAACTCTACTACTATACACAATATTTTATTAAATACATATTAAGTCGGGGGGGGGGGGGGGGGGGGGGGGGGGGTCTACTCGATTTTTACCGACCCCGTCTATTTTCTCGAATTCCTCGGAAACGGGGCTATCAATCGAATTGACCTTTCGGTAGCCGATGTTTGACGAGGAATGAGTTCGAACTAGTACGTTTGATTGAATGAAATCGGCAATTTTTTTATTTTTTTTTTTATCGTAAAGTATGGTTGTCCCATTAATATCAACTTATATCAAAGCCTACGGATCAAAAATGCAAAATCGGCTTCCTGAGCCCGATTCTGTATGGCATTCTCTGAACACAACCATCCAAAAACATCTTTGTTTTCGACAACGACGAAGAAACGACATCTAATCTACGATTTTATGGTAACTTTTGCGATTGTCAACGGCTAGGAGCGGCCATTGCCGCTAATGTGATGAGGACGTAATTCCCAGAACGCGCGTGAGATGTCATCGCGCGAGTATTCTTAGCTTCTCAGCCATAGATGATTGGACTGCAGGTCGAGTCACGTGGTATCAGGTGTATCAATGTGACAGCGCGGCGAGATCTCACAGGCGTTCTGGGAACTAATTTTATCACTATTAAATATATGAAATAATTGTTATTTTACACATATACGTAGTAGTTTCATAAATAATTTGAAATAATAACGAATAAAAAAAATTAAGAAATGACAGAGATATGAGCCATCAAGTAGGGCCCTGTTTCTAAAATCTGTGATGATGGTGTACCTATTTTCTCTCTCAGGCATTGTCTGAAAAATAAAAAATCACCATTATCACAGATTTTAAAAAGACGACCCCACTTGATCCCCCCATAGGTGCTTTATTTGACCCCCCTCGGTGCCTCATTTGATTCCATCAGTGCCTCATTTGACCCTCCTCAAAAATTGCCCATTTCTCATTTCTTTGGCCGCAATAAATCCAATTTTTTTTTTGGCAAAACCTACATTCTTAGCTGTCGAATAATTGATCAAAAGCTGGAATAAAAATTCTCGAAGCTTATTTTTTCGGGGATAATATGCGTGGTATATTACGTCTGTTGTGTAAAACGAATGTAAGGGCTATCAGTTATCACCCTCGTACAGAATTTGAATCTGATAAATGATCCCCGTGGCAGTAAGAAATACCGAAAGAAGTTTCAATTATGCAGTGACGTTGGTTCAGCAATTGTAACAGTCTATATTAACAATCAGTATTCGGTATATGGCAGTATATTGTTCATTTGAATAGTCAAATATATGGCCGATATCTGTATAATCTTAGACGTGATTCGCATCCGAGTCAATCTTTAGTCCACCTCTCTCCGGGCTTGTGGTACTAATCTAGTACAAGCAAGCACTAATCACCAACCAAAGCTGTAGTTACGTATATGTATATTAGTGCGTGATCCTGAATTTGATCGTTTCCGAATTTCAAAGGACAATCCGATTGACAACCGCGTTTTGGAAAAATTACAGAAGATGACTTTCGAGGCCCCAAAAAATTTGCCCATTTTCATAAACCCAGAGTTGTGTGCATGAATAGATAAGATGTGGACATATTAATTTCAGTTTTAGAGGTGAATATATGCACTACTTCCTTAACGAGGGTGAAAAATACTGGAAAATTACTTAACTGCTGATTCATTCCGAAATAAATTGATCTTCAAACTCAAGGATAATCGCGTTACAAAACAACCTTGTGAACGTAACAATTCGAACCAACAAAAGCAGCCAAGCGTAACAAATATGACTAAATCCGACCTTTATCAGGCTCTTTTTCCCGCCTATCATCTCAGCAAGGCGTCGGGTCTTCTGCCTGTCAGATTTACGAGATCTGGTCCCCAAAAATATTTGGGTCGACTGAACTATTTCGATATCACGTACAGGTAAATTGTCGTTGAATGTCTATAGCTAATAATTTGACGAACAGCAGCGAGGAAGAAAAAAGATTCCATTTGAAATTAAAAATCGAATTCAATCAAAGGAAATGCGTAGAGCATTGGTTTCTTGCGTTATTGTAATTCCGATTTTGATTTAAACAATTTGAAAAATAAATTCAATTTCTGGTCAATTTCACGTACAACAATTTCGGAGCAAAGCTATAGAGGTACCAAAAACTCGTAATTTTGATATTGCAGTATGTGTTTGCTGCTGGTTCTTATAAGCACAATGTTTTGGGGCCTATGGAGAGATCTTCATGATGGCTGGGAAAATAGCACAAGAATGAAATCGAAGACAGCCGTAGTGGTAACTTGTAGTGATGTGCTCGCTGTGATTACACTCACTACCGTTTCAATTTTGGGTGCTCCTTTTCGATGGAACAAGATTCAAACCATCATGGACCGTCTCGTCGAGGTGAAAACTTGACTTGATACTTTACTAAGACTTTTTCCCACACGAATAACGTACAGCTTCCAGATGACTTATTTTTCTAATTCAACTGATGAAGAATCCGCAAGTTATTGATAATTGACCGATACTTTCAGGTGGACGAAAAACTGGGAATTGTTTCGTTGAGAAATACTCGTAGATTTTGCATAATCATTTTATCAAGCACAATGTTTTATTTTAATATACTTTCGGTAATTGACTACTGTGGTTGGGACATGTATGGAAAAAAGCCAAGAAAACTGCAGGACAAGGGTGCAATTAATTACCTATCTGTATATTTTATGCACGTCTCTGTGATGATGATGGAAATTCAAATTGCCCTGGCTGCCTACAGCTTGGGCCAAAGATTTTCTCGATTGAATAAGAATTTAGAAAACATGCTCAAAACTGAGCGTCTTGCAACTTTTTTTCCAGACGACCTGGCGGCAGGTGAGTTTATTCGTACAATTATTCTGAACTTCGAGATTTTCATTTCCCAATGTCTTCGGATCGAGCCGAGATATTTTTGAATGTGAAGTTTACACAGTATCCGGAAAAAATTCAACAGATTCATATCAATTCCAAACAGGTGATTTTAGCGAACATGGTCAATTCAGGGCTGTTATCAGAGGTGACCTCAGAGGCGAGCCATTGTTCCGGATACGAAAAATATCAGATATAGAACTCATCAGAAACAGTCAGTATAATTATCTGATCAAAAAACTATTCGAGTCTTTTGAGCAGCACTGATATTTTTCTTAAAATTTTCACGCCTATTCTCTGCAAAGCCGAAGTGTTATTCCGCTGAAATCTTTGAGCGCATTAATGTTGATTGGGTTTCAGCCACCAGAAATTCGGCCGAGATGATATACGACCTGGTAACAGTGCACTCTTCTTTGTCAGACACGGTGCTTTTAATCAACAGTGCTTTTGGCCTACCTGCCCTAATCGCCGTGTTAACATGTCTTCTCCACTTGATAATCACCCCTTACTTTGTGATTCTGGAGGCCAACGGAGAACACAACGAATTATTTCTTATCGCACAGTCCATGTGGTGCATCGGACATACCGCCAGATTATTGATAATCGTCCAGCCGTGCCACTCAGCTTCTGTACAGGTACATCATCTCACCTTGTATTATATCTCGCATGTTGGAATTTGGCAAAGTTACTCATTCAAAAAAAAAAAAACCCCATTCAAATACTGAAGTGATTTAAAAAGATGATACAAAGCAGTGCAGAAAACATTCTCGATTCCTAATTCCGAACACAAAATTACTATTTTGAACAAAGTTATATGGAAAGACTCACCATGGTTGGTATAAAATTAAATGATGTTTTATGGTCGGGTAAAAAGGTTTCAAAAATCAAATATCTGACATTTTTGAGAATTCAAGGATTTTCCTTTTCTCTGCTTTCAGGCTAAGGGCACATCAGTTCTCGTCAGTCAGCTGTTGTCAGTAAATTGGGAACCGGACGTCCGAAAGCAATTGGGAATATTTTCTTTTCAACTGTTGCACAGGCCATTGGAATTCTCAGCATGTGGTCTCTGCTCACTTGACAGATCTCTAGTTACCTCGGTAAGCTTCTCTACCAGGATACCATACTGCATGCTTCAGATTATGAAACTTTGGGAATCACTGCTTCATTTCATTAGAAAGTGGTCAAGTATTTCGTTTTTTTCGGAATTTGGAATCTTTTTTCTTACAGATTAAGTTATCATCGAAGAAATTTCTGAATTATTTACACTTGCACCCGATTTATTCTGCACTTTTCAAATACTAAGGCACTCGGCGGTGGGAAACAAGCAACCCTTTGCATTCGAAGATCACCCTATGCGCTTTATCACAGACGTATATGCATTACATACCCATAGAGCACACATATCCGATAAAAGTTCATAGGATAGCCATGGCACATTGAATGTCCCATATATCCTCTGAACATCCATCGGACATGTGTGCTGTGTGGATATACAGAGCGATTCTGTGGAAAATCACGCGCCTAAAAGGTAGGCTATCGGGTAACGCCTGAATTGAGCAGATCAATTCAGAGATTATCCAATTTCAGAACAAATGTTGCGCTCATCCAAATTCATTACATCCGTTATTTACATATTAAATTTTTGATCTTACTCCTTCGGGCGATCTTTGTATGAGTAACATTTGTAAAAATTCGCATAATCTTCATTAAATTATGATATCGAAGACTTCAATATTGGATACTGTCACAAGCCTGCCATCGTGATACGTGCATCGCATACGCTCAACACTGCGTGCTTGCGGGCATGATCGCGTAGTGAAACGCATTGCCTTCGCACTGAGACATCCTTCACGTCGTTAGGGCGAGTGCGGGTGGAAGTGCTGCATTTTTGCTCACACCGCGTGCGGATACCGTGCGACGCACGATTGTTATCTTGGATTGAATATTAATCATAATCATTCACCCGTAAACTACAACAACGTCCCTTGGACATTCTTGACGAAAATATTGAAAAATTGTGAACAAATGGATATCAATATTCCATTTCAAAGTGCTTTAAAATGAACAAAAATCTACAAGATTTGGTATAATTGATTTCACGTCCGGTTATGTATGTCGTTCAGAAATTTATTGGCTACAAGTTCACGGTGACAAACCTTGCTTCACAGTGTTTCATTGTTACCTTCCCTAGTAACCAAATCTTGTAAGAAACTGAGACAATCCTCTTTCGTACGCATCATTTCGGCAGATTTGCAGCAGACTTGTGTAAGAATATTGCAAGAATCTTGGACAATCCTCTGTCGCAAGCATCTTTCGGCAGATTTGCAGCAGACTTGTGTAAGAATATTGCAAGAAACTTGGACAATTCCTCGGTCGCAAGCATCTTTCGGCAGATTTGCAGCAGACTTTCGTAAGATCGTTTCGAAAGACTCGAAATCATCAACATCTTGCGAAAGATCATAGCATGCATGCGGAAGCAGACTACTAGTAGTTCATATGTAAGGATCTTGCGGAAGATGGTTACTAGGGTTAGTAACCATCTGCCGCAAGGTTTTCGAAAATTCTTGCAAGATGCTTACATATGAACCACTAGTAGTCTGCTTCCGCATGCATGCTATGAACTTTCGAAAGATGTTGATTATTTCAAGTGTGTTGAAATGATCATACAAAAGTCTGCTGCAAATCTGCCGTAAGATACGTGCGAAAGAGGATTGTTCAAGTTTCTTACAATATTTTGTTACTAGGGTATTGAATTGACGAACGAGAGCTCAAGATGCTCGCTGCACGAGACGAGACTTTTGAAAACTAATGAAGTTTCAATAATCAATGTTAACTAACATCACAAAGAAACAGCCACTCTCATCGTTTCAATACTTGACGTCAAACACGATTCTTTCATAGCCCTGCAAAGATTCCACATTTCAAGTATGCAAAAAAAAAAACAACGTAGGAGTACGGCAATTTCAGTAATCATTAAATGATAGATAGCACCGAGCCAACAGCCAGATTGATCGTATATTCGGCGGAAATTTTCGTTCTCCAGGATCCTATGTCATTCATCCTGAGGATCTCCTGAACACGGTGATACTGATGTTTTTACCTTTCACCGTTTCTGGCCAATCAAATATACTCACTAGGCATCACGTGAATGATATATTCTCCGTTTTTGTCAAGCGTTTTGTACCAGAAAAACTCGGTCAACTCATGTAAGTATCATGAACCATACAATGGAAGTTCTTCCGCTCCGGTTCCTACAGCGGGGTTCGAAGGCAATGCCATTGCTTATACACGTGACCGGTGATTATCTCACCAGTATCAATGAACAATATCAGAGGATACGGAATACTCAACTGAGACTAAACTATATAGATGATGGTTTTGCGAATGTATGAATATAATAGCTCAAGCGTGCGACGTGACGGGTCTATGGGATTGGCGTGTCAGGGAAACATGTGATAGAGAATTCATGTTTGAAAAAAAAAGTGTATGCACGCGAACGCAGCTGCAGAGTCGTTGCAAGCATCGAATAATTATTAGTAGAATTGCGATCGTTACTGGAGACTGACGAATGATAGCAAATGAATATCCTACGAAAACAAATGAAAAATTGCTTGTTTCCGGTCATGTTTCAATATCAAGAATAAGTATATAATTATTGAACATATTATTCAACATGTATCTGTCCATTCTTACGATGAAGTTGGTTTTTCCTTTCCTACTCTGTCAGCGAGTGAATCCGTTGGGACAATTGTTTTTTCACAATCAGAGCGTGTCCAACAACCAGATGGACGACGATCTTCTTGAAAAATTTTTAGTGGAGCTCATCAAGCCGCACGTAGAAAAGTTTCAGTTTCGTCAGATAACGGTCATCGCTAGAGAACCCAGAAATCTGCTACAAGTCCAACCATTGCTTGAAATTCATCCGTGCGTAATCTATAAACAGAAAAGACAATTTAGCGACTCAGTTTGGTTATCTCACAGGAGTTTGGTCATCATCTTTCTTGGGGATTTGAGCGGGGAGACGATTCGACATGACATCGACGGGTTGTCGAGGTACACAGAAAGTACATTGCTCTTCATATCTGATAGCACTATCCACTTTGACGACGTACGGATAATATTCGTTCTAATTAACATGGCTCGATTGAGAAACGTGAAGGTTGCACACGTCGTAGGAAATGCCGTTCAGCTTTACACTGATAACCCCGCAGCAAATTGCTCTTTGGGCGTTGAGATAATCACCGTTTGGAGACGGGGGGATAGTTTGCCTAACGTTGAAAACTATGGTTGGAATCATCCAGAACTCGATCTGAAAGGATGCCCAGTTACCGTGCGCACCACCACTTCCAAGCCAGATATGATACTCAAAACGGATAAAGACGGTTTCGAAAGCATAGTAGGTGGACGTGAAGGATTGCTGATCTTGACACTAGCTGAGAAAATCAACTTTGATATATTTCTGTATACGCGCTATGAAGAGTTTCCGGCTAGAAGAATTAACGATATTGTTTATGGAAAATTACGGATGGATACCGCTATTACCATCGGTAATCTTCCACGACTCTTTGACCCCTCAAAGGAAATTACATTTTCACATCCATATGTTGAGGAATGTATAACTTGGGGCGTTCCACGCCGAATAATCCAGCCGAACGACATCGTGTGGGTAGAGTTCAGATGGCAAGTGTGGATCTTAGTTGGGTTGACGTTTGTCATCAGTTGTGTGATCGGATACGCCTATCTGCGTATGATTTCAACGAAGGAAGGTGAGTCAAGCATCATATGCTGCACTGTGAGCTATAATTTTTCCAACAAGGTTCTGTTTGCTGTGCTTTCAGGTGAACAGACACCCAAGGGATTCATCATGATCTTCTTCGAAACCGTTGCAATTCATCTAGGAATCCCCATAGTCTCTCTATCATCTTCCGTAACAGGAAGGTTTATGCTATTAACCTATTTGTATTACTCAATAGTTATAACAACCGCTTACAAAAGTTCATTGGCTGCGACTTTGACGGGGAATAGAGGTGCGTCGGCGATCGTTGACGTAGAAGGAATTTTTAAAGCAAATATCACCGTCCAAGCTTCAGAACTCAATTATCTCCTATATCGCTTGCAATCAGACAGCGAAAGCCATTTTTTGCTGCCTTCGGAACAATTCGTGACTGATAATAATGAATCCGACAATTTGAACCTATTCTCGAATTACGACAACTATGCATTCCTCGCCTCACGTACGTCCTTGAATTATCGGCGACAAATTATGATAAAATCGGGTCAATCTATAAATTTCGACATTTTGGACGGTTGCGAGATAAATCATCACTTTGTATTATATTTGAAGAGCGGATCGAGGATCGTGAAGTCAATAAATAGAATAATACGACGCTTGGCAGAGGCCGGGATTTCAGATCATTGGGGTATCGAGAAATTAGACGTGGACAAGATATTAGTGCAACAGATGTTGGAAGAGTATTACGAGAATCGGGCGACTGACAAATTTCGAGATATATTTATTTTTTACTTCAGTTGCGTCGCCTTCTGTCTATTGACTTTTTTCATAGAATTCCGCACCGTGAGATACCCTTAGAATAAATATGCAATTCAGCATGTATTTTTCTTATTCTTTGACGCTAATCTTATCATCAATCCGCAATCTGATGTCCACGTAGCTAAAATAGCTTTTCCAACCAATACCATAGAATTAGACGCACTCGATATTCACTGCAATTTAGATTAGATTTATATCTCATTGTGCATGTACGATTCACTCATTCCATCTGACTTTCGTTACAGAGAATAGAAGATAGCATACCTGGCACGCATGGCTCAATTCAGAAATCAATACAGGCAGTGACAAACCTGTGTCGTTAGAGCGAATATTCCTCAACGAAAGCGATATATATATACTTTTACACAGTAACAGAATATCGTCGGTACTCAGATGGAAATAGGTAGGATAAGTTTTTCTGAAATCTTGCCATTCAATACAATAAAACAAATTTGCAATGTGTTTAGTTTAATATTGTCGTAATGCGAAGAAGCACTACCACATGGATCTGTAGCTTGAGCGTTGAGTCAATAATATGGTGAAATCCGGGAGGTGCCTATTTTCACCAAACAACTGTGTCATTCAGTTCCATCAATGTCTAGCTCGCCGACTAACACATAACTCGAAGAATACTATCTTCCTCCACAACTCCATTGAAGAAGTTGGTACTCTATTATTCCCTTGCCTTTGAATTCAATTTTTCTCTTCAATGACCAAGCTAGCAGATCTAAGGCACACTCAATTTCATCAAATATGATGTCGGTTCACAGTAGAATTAGCTGTTAGCATTCGGATTGATACGCCTATTCCAAAATTTTGTACGTATGAGAATGATTTCTATACGAATCGTATCGTCAAATTATATTCTAGCATCGTTGTTGTTTTCGGCGTCCAGGTCCTATCTCTAATCGGCAATCGTTTGTTTGCCAGAAACAGACGAACGATCGCCAGATTATTACGCGTTCTTGTATGCTCATGTTTCACCATACTGTCGTCTATTTGATACTTGAGTGCAGAGTTGCAAGAAACGGAAATTGGGAAATAGCGTAGAAATTGGTTATCAGTATGTCCGTGAATTAATCGCTCTAGCATCTGTATAATATTACTTAGCTTCAAAGTTGTGCACAAATTGTAGGTGATTGTTTTTTCACAAATAAATATGTACCGCGTACTCATCGTAATGGATTGAGTCTATTTATTTTCTACCCGATTCATAAGTTATCGGGAGATGGGTATGAAGATTCGTGTTGCTGTTATATGCTACCTAATACAACTAATTCTACAAAAACTGAGTTCGATCTACACTCGCATTTCGCAATTCGGAGAGAATCCTTCCTGGATGGATATATTTGGATGCTGACGGAAGTTTATTCAACGTAAAAGACGGACAAGTGTTATCATATCAGTAGTCATTCAGTAGATTGGTGAAAAAATATCGTGCCCATTTCCCGCTAAAACTTGATGTCAAATTTCTCCATGATATAAAGTATGATTATACCAAACTCGTCAAAAATTCGGATAAAAAGCCTAATGGTGAACAAGGACGAGTCTGGATAGTACCGGAATATGAAAAAATCTATGTCCTCCATGCACATGTAATCTCCGATGGTACTGTTGTGAAGGATGTAAGAACTGCATATTCCTAAGGAGAACAGTTTACGAACGACGCTCGAAGACGGAAGAAGTGAGACGAGAAATACCCAAGTAACCATCTGCCGCAAGGTTTTCGAAAATTCTTGCAAGATGCTTACATATGAACCACTAGTAGTCTGCTTCCGCATGCATGCTATGAACTTTCGAAAGATGTTGATTATTTCAAGTGTTTTAAAATGATCATACAGAAGTCTACTGCAAATCTGCCGGAAGATGCGTGCGAAAGAGGATTGTTCAAGTTTCTTACAATATTTGGTTACCAGGGTATTGAATCGACGATCAAGAGCTCTAGATGGTCGCTGCACGAGACGAGAGTTTTGAAAACTCATGAAGTTTTATTAATCAATGTTAACTAACATCACAAAGAAACAGCCACTCTCATCTTTTCAATACTTAACGTCAAACATAATTCATTCATAGCCCTGCAAAGATTCCACATTACAAGTATAAAGAAAAAAAAAAAACAACGTAGGAGTACGGCAATTTCAGCAATCATTGAATGATAGATAGCACCGGGCCAACAGCCAGACTGATCGTACATTCCGCGGAAATTTTCGTTGTCCAGGATCCTGTGTCATTTATCCTGAGGTTCTCCTGAACACGGTGATACTGATGTTTTTACCTTTCACCGTTTCTGGCCAATCGAATATACTCACTAGGCATCACGTGAATGATATATTCTCCGTTTTTGTCAAGCGTTTTGTACCAGAAAAACTCGGTCAACTCATGCAACCATACAATAGAAGTTCTGCCGCTCCGGTTCCTACAGCGAGGCTCGATGGCAATGCCATTGCTTATACATGTGGCCGGTGATTATCTCACCAGTAGCAATGAACAATATCAG
This sequence comes from Tenthredo notha, assembly GCA_914767705.2. Lineage (NCBI taxonomy): Eukaryota > Metazoa > Arthropoda > Insecta > Hymenoptera > Tenthredinidae > Tenthredo > Tenthredo notha. The sequence goes on along the minus strand of OU611915.1, from coordinate 7,378,015 downwards.
ATACGGAATACTCAACTGGAACTAAACTATATAGATGATGGTTTTGCGAATGTGTGACTGTGTGAATATAATAGTTCAAGCTTGCGAGGTGACGGGGCTATGGGATTGGCGTGTCAGGGGAATCATGTGATAGAGAATTTATGTTTTAAAAAAAAAGTGTATGCACGCGAACGCAGCTGCAAAGTCGTTGCGCAAGCATCGAATAATTATTAGTAGAATTGCGATCGTTACCGCAGACTGACGAATGAACGCAACTGAATATCCTACAAAAACAAATGAAAAAATGCGTGTTTCCGGTCATGTTTCAATATCAAGAATAAGTATATAATTATTGAACATATTATTCAACATGTATCTCTCTATTCTTACGATGAAGTTGGTTTTTCCTTTCCTACTCTGTCAGCGAGTGCATCCGTTGGGACAATTGTTTTTTCACAATCAGAGCGTGTCCAACAACCAGATCGACGACGATCTTCTTGAAAATTTTTTCGCGGAGCTCATCAAGCCACACATAGAAAAGTTTGAGTTTCGTCAGACAACGGTCATCGCTAGAGAACCCAGCAATCTGCTACAAGTCCAACCATTGCTTGAAATTCATCCGTGCGTAATCTATAAACAGAAGAGACAATTTAGCGACTCAGTCTGGTTATCTCACAGGAGTTTGGTCATCATCTTTCTTGGGGATTTGAGCGAGAAGACGATTCAACATATCATCGACGGGTTGTTGAGGTACACAGAGAGTACATTTCTCTTTATATCTGATAGCACTATCCACTTTGACGACTTATACATGATATTAATTCTAACTCTGAGAGCACGATTGACATACGTGAAGGTTGCACACGTCGTAGGAAATGCCGTTCAGCTCAACACTAATTACATCGCAGCGAATTGCTCTATGGGCGTTGAGATAATCACCGTTTGGAGACGGGGGGATAGTTTGCCTAACGTTGAAATCTACAGTTGGACTCATCCAGTACGCGATCTGAAAGGATGCCCAATTTCTGTGAGCACCACCACTTCTAAGCCAGATATGATAGTCAAAGAGAATGAAGACGGTTCTTCAAGCATAATAGGAGGACGTGAAGGATTGCTGATCTTGACACTAGCTGAGAAAATCAACTTTAATATGAGTGTGATTAGACCGATACGGCGGCATGGACAGTTGCCGTTTCCAAGAATTGAAGATATTATTCAAGAAAAATTAGCGGTGAATGCCGATATTAACATCGGTAATCTTCCACGACTCTATGATTCCACAAATAGAATTTCATTTTCATATCCATATGTTGAGGAATGTATAACTTGGGGCGTTCCACGCCGAATAATCCAGCCGAGCGACATCGTGTGGGTAGAGTTCAGATGGCAAGTGTGGATCTTAGTTGGGTTGACGTTTGTCATCAGTTGTGTGATCGGATACGCCTATCTGCGTATGATTTCAACGAAGGAAGGTGAGTCAAGCATCATATGCTGCAATGTGAGCTATAATTTTTCCAACATGATTCTGTTTGCTGTGCTTTCAGGTGAACAGACACCCAAGGGATTCATCATGATCTTCTTCGAAACCGTTGCAATTCATCTAGGAATCCCCGTAGTCTCTCTATCATCTTCCGTAACAGGAAGGTTTATGCTATTAGCCTATTTGTATTACTCGATTGTTATAACAACCGCTTACAGAAGTTCATTGGCTGCGACTTTGACGGGGAATAGGGGTGCGTCGGAGATCGTTGACGTAGAAGGAATTTTTAAAGCAAATATCACTGTCCAAGCTTCAGAACTTAATTATCTCTTATATCGCTTGCAATCAGACAGCGAAAGCAATTTATTGCTGCCTTTGAAGCAATCTGTGACTAATAATAATGAATCCGACGATTTGAACCTATTCTCGAATTATGACAACTATGGTTTCCTCGCGTCACGTACGTCCTTGAATTATCGGCAACAGATTATGATAAAATCGGGTCAATCTATAAATTTCGACATTTTGGACGGTTGCGAGATGTATCATCAGTTTGTATTATATTTGAGGAGAGAATCGATGATCGAGATTGCAATCAATGGAATAATACGACACTTGACAGAGGCCGGGATTTTAGATCATTGGGGTATCGAAAAATTAGACGTAGCTAAGATATTAGTGCAACAGATGTTGGAAGAGTATTACGAGAATCGGGCGACTGACAAGTTTCGAGATATATTCATTTTTTACTCCGGTTGTGTCGCCTTCTGTCTACTGACTTTTTGTATAGAGTTCTGCACCGTGAAATACCCTTAGAATAAATATGAAATTCGGCATATATTCTTCTCATTCTTTGACGCTAATCTTTTCATCAATCCGCAATCTGATGTCCACGTAGCTAAAATAGCTTTTCCGACCAATACCATAGAATTAGACGCATTCAATATTCACTGCAATTTAGATTAGATTTATATCTCATTGTGCATGTACGATTCACTTATTCCATCTGACTTTCGTTACAGAGAATAGAAGATAGCATACCTGGCACGCATGGCTCAATTCAGAAATCAATGCAGGCAGTGACAAACCTGTGTCGTTAGAGCGAATATTCCTCGACGAAAGCGATATATGTATACTTTTACACAGTAAAAGAATATTGTAGGTACTCAGATGGAAATAGGTAGGATAAGTTTTTCTGAAATCTTGCCATTCGATACAATAAAACAGATTTGGATTGTGTTTAGTCTAATATTGTAGTAATGCGAAGAAGCGCTACCACATGGATCTGTGGCTTGAGCGTTGAGTCAATAATATGGTGAAATCCGGGAGGTGCCTATTTTCACCAAACAACTGTGTCATTCAGTTCAATCAATGTCTAGGTAGCCGACTTACACATAACTCGGAAAACACTATTTTTCTTCACAACTCCATTGAAGAAGTTAGTACTCCACTATTCCCTTGCCTTTGAATTCAATTTTTCTCTTTAATGACCAAGCTAGCAGATCTAAGGCACACTCAATTTCATCAAATATGATGTCGGTTCACAGTAGAATAATTAGCTGTTAGCATTCGGATCGATACGCCCATTCCAAAACTTCGTACGTATGAGAATGATTTCTATACGAATCGTATCGTTGAATTATATTCTAGCATCGTCGTTCTTTTCATCCAGGTTCATTGTGTCGTAGTCTTCGGCGTCCAGGTCTATCTGTAATCGGCAAACGTTTGTTTGCCAGAAACAGACGAACGATCGCCAGATTATTACGCTTTGGTATATTATGCTCATGTTTCACCATACTGTCGCCTATTTGATACTTGAGTGCAGAGTTGCAAGAAACGGAAATTGGGAAATCGCGTAGCAATTGGTTATCAGTATGTCTGTGAATTTATCGCTCTAGCATTTGTATAATGTTACTTAGCTTCAAAGTTGTGCACAAATTGTAGGTGATTGTTTTTTTACAAATAAATATGTACCGCGTACTCATCGTAATGGATTGAGTCTATTTATTTTCTACCCGATTCATAAGTTATCGGGAGATGGGTATGAAGATTCGTGTTGCTGTTATATGCTACCTAATACAACTAATTCTACAAAGAGTAAGTTCGATCTACACTCGCATTTCGCAATTCGGAGAGAATCCTTCCTGGATGGATAGATTTGGATGCTGACGGAAGCTTATTCAACGTAAAAGAAGGACAAGTGTTATCATATCGGTATTCATTAAGTAGATTGGTGAAAAAATATCGTGCCCATTTCCCGCTAAAACTTGATGTCAAATTTCTTCATGATATAATGTATGATTATACCAAACTCGTCGAAAATCTGGATGAAAAGCCTAATGGTGAACAAGGACGAGTCTGGATAGTATCGGAATATGAAAAAATCTTTGTCCTCCATGCACATGTAATCTCCGATGGTACTGTTGTGGAGGATGTAAGGACTGCATATTTCGAAGGAGAACAGTTTGCGAACGACGCTCGAAGACGGAAGACGGAAGACGTGAGACGAGAAGTACCTACCCAAGTAGATATGCTTACAAATGAACCACTAGAAGTCTGCTTCCGCATGCATGCTATGAACTTTAGCGAGATGTTGATTATTTCCAGTGTTTTGAAATGATCATACAAAAGTCGCCTGCAAATCTGCCGGAAGATGCGTGCGAAAGAGGATTGTCTAAGTTTAATACAATATTTTGTTACTAGGATGAGTATTCAATTTTGTAAGATCGTATCGTCCGATACCGATTTTGAACAACCAATAGTATAATATTAAAATGATCATAAAAAAAAAAAAAAGAGTTGTGTCATATAGTGAAATTGTAGGGATAAGTTTTTGTAACAAAATACGCCGACGTAGAATGAAATCAACTGTATATAATAGATTTATTTTTTATTTTCAAGCGTTCTGAAATAAAACATTGATATTCATAAATTTCTGTAATATATTTTTATCGGGAGTATCTAGGGAAGTTATCGTGGTTCACGAGTGAATGAATGCGATGATTATTCATGGCGCGACAATCGCCTGATTAAATTAATTATAAATGTACCGATATAAACAGTCCAACGTCATTAAATTCACAAACAGTCATCGCTGCTGCAGATAAAACGTTGAATGTTCTTTAACTAACCGATGATCATTCATGAAGAACTATGTTGTTCATTTGGGAGCAGTTCGAAACTATATGCATGTAACTTAAATAACGGAAGCTCGGGATTGCAGAGATTTATGCATTCATATGACAGGTGGTCGTTATATTGTGGATTCAAAAATTCAATTTAATGTTATGAAATTGTTATGCAGTACAGGCGGGCAGTTATTATTATGTATTGTAACATACCAATGCAGTGGGTTGAAGGAAGGGAAAAGTCCAGAAAATACATGTGTAATATTTTATAAATTGCATGACCAAAGAGACTTGATTTTTTGTTTCAGATTGCTGGGGCAGTGACTACTTACCTTGTTATATTAATACAATTTCAAAAAGACGACGACACTAAAGAAACCACTACAATTTTGAAGAATGCTACAATGTTGTTGAAGAATGCTACAACACTTCGCAACGCCACTTTACTGAAGCAATTTTAATCCCTTATTCGTATTCCTAGGACAATTTCAGTTTGATAGTGAAAACCTAAAAATGTCTGTCACCAGCACAGTAAGCATAGGCACATCTGGCGTATCCCGTTTGATAGAAAAAAACACTGCGACGTACTGACGATAAGCTTTACTGAAAGGACACTTGCTAAAGGGTATACATGTGTAGCAAACCAGTTTTTACCATCCGGAATAATATAAAAGATGAAATATTACGTTGAGAATTGTTTCCACGACAAGAGGAGGCTGAAGAACCAAAACTGCACGTAGAATGGAGTCGGTTTCTGATGAAAAAGATTCTGGATGTACCAATGAATGCACCATAAATAAAATAATGAGTACCCAAATAGGTATGACTAGCTAGCCACTTATTTCCTTGAACTCTGTTCCGTTAATTGCCAACTTAGTGCTAGGAATTCACACGAACATTCAAGATTCTTGTAGATATGTATTGAGTGTAATCTTTGGTGTGCTGTGTGCTGTGTGCTGTGTGCAATAGACTTTCTGAATGGGCTGTCGTGTTTGTTCTTTCTGAATTGTAGCGCTTAACTTTTACAACTTGATGATTGTCACCCTATAGTTCGTACAACTGGTATATTTATAATCAAATGTCCACGATAAAATGTGATGAAATATATTTGTGGGAATAATTTCTTAAATTTTTGCTACTTCTGAATTCTGTTTTAGTATCTCACACAACGCAGAACGTTTTAGATAGGTTTCTGGAACTTTGCACTGACAATATTGCTATGAGTTACTTAGCGTTCCATTTTAGAGATATACCGAATAAGCGAAAATGTCTCTTTTTAACAACATTACATGTGCAACTTGTCTGAAACATAATCCTGAAGCATATCTGCTATTCTCACTGTTTATCAACGATTTACCGGGGTGCCTGCGTCAATGCTCATATCTGTTGTATATGCAGATGATTTGGTACTTTATGTTCAGTGTCGTCCGACTGAAGTCGAGCGAGGTGTTCCATTCTCTTAGCGCTGATATCAAGCGCATGTACGTGAGTGGTGAGATTGATTAGACCCTGCTGCCCCCCCCCCCCCCCCCCCCCCCCCCCCCCGCCCCCTAATCCGGCGCTGAATTTAACAGGTGATTCATTCAAGCGAGGGATGCCGATGACTAGTTTTACCCCAAACAAATTTTTCCTGGTAGACCGGGATGCCCCCGGCGTAACTCATACGGAATCCACGCTAAGGGTACTGAAAGTGCGTGACTAATCCGAAAGCACGCTTTGATATCTTTTGGCAGAGGGTGTGGGAAACGACCGCAGAAGGTTTGAACTTGGAATCAATAATGGTGAGTGTGTACAGTGAACCCTGAGACATTTTCTCAAAAATTACCGCTTTCCATAGCTCATGCAGTCACTGGGGGGATGACTGATCGTTCTGAACTCCTTGGGAATTTTTTTCGATCCGAATCCAGTGGTGTTTTATTCTTCAATGACGTTTTCAGCTTTAACTTTACCTAAATTCGGCGGTATATTCTGACTCAATTCAGTTGAGCGAAACCGTTTTAAATACATAGATGTTTCTTCTTTTCAAGCAGCAATCGATAACCTGCACCGTATACAAAGCCTGAGATGAATTACGCGGCGGTAAGAACTTATAATTCGTTTATGAGTAACCAATTTTTGCAAGTACATTTAGTGGGTATAGTGTAGGACATTGGAATCATTTAGAAATGTGATTTTTAAGTAAACGAACATGGATATCGATAGCTCGACTCTTTTTTAATATTGCGAAGAAAGAAACCGTTTATTATCTCACAGCAAGGAAAGAAGAATTATGCACAAGAATTGACTCTGAAGGCTCACAGAGGTGCAGAGGTTGGAACCACAACCAAACTAACAGAGGCACTTTTGAAGAACACTGAATTCTCTGGGAAGTGAGTCTTGGATATTGGGAAATGATACAATTTCGGGGAAAACGAATTCTTCTGAATGATATGTCACAATTTTTTCTCAACGTTTACAAAAAAAATGGCTTGGAATAACAAATGTTTAAATATTATTGGTTCACCCCGAATATTCCCTTCAAATTTGCAGAAGTTCAGATCAACGATGCGATATCTGCATCCAAAGGAAAGCGCTTCTTCCTGTGCATTAATGATTTTAAATTATGTCTAAAAATATTAGTAATCCATAGCTGTGAAAAAACTGAATCAATAGAATATTTCTTGACTGCGTACCAATCATGGGTGAAAGAAAATCATCTCCAAGGTGTAATATACTCCACCTAAGATATTGAGTCTGAAAAAAATATGATCTGGAAAAGAGAAAATACGTAAACACGATATTTTGGTCATGGTGACCATGAAATATGGTTCAAGCCACAAGCTACCATTCAAATCGTCACGAATATCAATTTTTTTCCATCTCACCTTGTACCCTTATTATACATATTATTTCTGTACACATTCACCTATACCTAAAGGGGGGAAGATATCGTATTTTGTAAGTGCCGCGCAAGCGCCAACGTGAACTGCATTGCGCATTCACCACGTGAACGCGTAGCCGCATTAGATACCCACATTCAGCTAACATATCCGACACTTGTCCCCTAGACGCCGGTAGACAACGCGTCGACCTGTTACTAGCGACTAGTGATCAGCCCCGAGAGAGATCTCATCGACGACTGTGACTTCTGTCAACTCATGTCAGACCGGAGCTCTTATCTCATTTACAAGAAAAACTGTTTTTTTTTTTTCGATACAAATGCATTAGTGAAATCCTCGAAATGAATAAGTCGAACTCTCTCGTAACAAGATGATGCATTGTAAGCTATTACGGTCAATTAGGCTTTAAAATATTTGAGTGGCAAAAATATTCAACGGAATTCGTTCGTCAGAATTTCCTGCGTTCATATTTGCATGTGCTGTAACGATGGCGAATATAAGATTAACACCTGATAATCTACTTTGTCCATATTAAACTTACGAACTACGTGACTAGAACTACGATTTCTAGGACCCTGTGCTAGTGCCAAAAACGATTTTTGAGCCCCCGTGATGATGCCAAAAATATACCACGCTACCAAAGAACCAACTGATGATGCGAATGACTTCGAATTTTCCAGGACGCTCATCGAGGGTGAAAAAGAGGCAGAATTCTCTTATTTTTAGGCTGATGATGGCCTCGACACGGGACCAATTTCCAGCGTTCGTGCCCTCTCGTGCGGAATAACACCCTGGATAATATTTATAACAGATTTCTTTACTCAGAGGGCGTCGTGGCTATGCGCAAGGCTGTAAACCACGTCGCTAACGGCACTGCACCAAGAATCGTCGAAACAGATGAGGGTGCAACATATGACCGCATGCTCAACAAGAAGGAATTGCAACAGGTTAATTTTATACCACATACTTACAATTGGATTATAATTATTGTCCATTTCGTAAATGGTTAAGAAAATCTGGACTTTGTATTTGAGCCGCAGGGGCTGTAAGAATTTTTTGTAGCTTTTTGGGCCATTTTGATTGATCATTCGTCGCCTAAGCATACTCAAGCTGCTCTTTCAATATCTTTAATTTTAAAATATTCCAACTATCTAAGACTGATTATAAAAAGTGTGGCCCTATGTGATCTACATATTAACTCAATAACTACCCATCGCCTATTGACTTGAATTGATATCTGGTACACTGTTATCTTTTAACTGACCGACATTTCGTTTTGCAGTGCAAAAATATGCAGGGAAAATTAATTTAACTACGTTCACTTCCGTCTTGACACACTCTCATTTGTATCATCTGGAAACTAGGGTTTGAGTAGTCAAAGCAGAGATAAGGAAATTACAGAACTCTGTTATCAATTTCAAGTGAATAGATGAACTGGTCTTTGAGTTATCATAATGACTATGGTTTTTGTAGATACGGCTTCGACCAAACATAGTAATCTTAAAATCTTTTGACGGTGAATGAATCACTGAAATCTACCCACGCATGTAAAAATAATTCAGCAAAGACAGTTCAGCCCCTACAATCTAAGATAAAATATCTAACTTTCTTGGATTCAATTCAGGCGTACTCGTCAAGTACAAGTCCTTGCGATTCAAGCCTGTTCCATGCCCTTTGATAAAATCTCTCCCACCGCCAATACCTTTCGTTGAATTTCCGAAATACCGTGTGTTGATAGCTTGATTGAAAAAAGTCAGGCAAAGGTGTACACAACTTTGTACGAGCTTTTGACAGCACTCCAGCAGCCTGGACATTGATCAACAATGAGGAAGTTCGTTTGTTGGGTTCCTCGTTATGGTCAGGATCAAAGCCGGAAGGTGACATTGTGGAAGTCGGTGGTCAAGATGGTATTGTTCACAGTGGAGGTCTTTTGGTGACAGCAGGAGATGGGAAATTTGTAAATATCGAGCAGCTAAAGGTGGGTAACAAAATGTTGCCTGCCAGTAAATTTGGAAAAGCTACACGAGGTTTAATCGATAGAAATTACGGATGAGGGGAAAAGGACTACGGAACTTGTCAGAGCGATATGGCGGAGTATACTTAATTGAGATTGCATTGAGATCGAAGACGGCATGGATTTTTTATAACCTCTTTAATTCTCAGAACATACCATATTTTAAATATCTTACTATTTAATTGTGTAACAGAAATACAGTAAAATGAAGTTAATTGGTGAAGTCGACAACAAAACAATCGATAAACAATCTATCCCATTTTTTGTGTTACTGGAAAGAATCATCATTTCCAACCAGCACTTTGATTATAGATTCGCGGATTTGATGAATCAACATGAAGAGGAATCGGCAACGATCGAGAGTATAGAGTCCGGTACTATCTATTCTATTTGCATCTCCCTGGGTCCCATGCACCCAAATTCCGGAACGGAGTGCTGGAAGGTCAACTTTTATTTTATGAAATAATTAATTATAGTTACAAGACTCAAGCTTACATTGAAGTTAATTAGATAAATTATGTATAATAATACAAAAGCTTTATCTAAACAGACGAATAAAGCCGAATACCACAAATTGATTCGGCTCCGTTCCGTTGTTCCGTGTAATTTTGGTACATGGGAGTGAAGGGTTTTTCAAGACCCGGCACGGACTCGGTAATCCACTAGATTTCGTCTGTGTTCCGTTCCGTCAATCCGGATTACGGCGATCCGGCCCTACATGGGACGTCACCATAACGAGATGGGGCAAGTGCTTACGTGCAACTGCGCCGACAGTAATTTGAAAAAAGTCTCCCTAGAATTGGGAGGAAGGAGACCTCTGGTGATATTCGAAGACGCAGACATTCAGTGCGCTGTTAGAACCGGAATGGGTAGTGTGTTTTTCAACAAGGGTAAGAATTGCATAGCAGCTGGACGGTTATTCGTCTGAACAACAATCCACGACAAGTTTGTTCGCCGAGTTGTTAAAGAGGTCTAAAAATTTGTCATCGGTGATCCGTTCAATAGAAGAACGTCGCACGGGCCTCAGAACCGCACAGTGCACATGGACAAGCTCCTTGCGTTTGTTAAAAGAGTCGTGGATGAAGGAGCCAAGCTTGAGTACGGTGGAAATCGGCTCGACACTCCAGGATGGTATTTCCAGCCGACAGTGTTCAGCAATGTGGAAGACCACATGTTCATTGCGATGGAAGAATCCTTCGGTCCTATCATGGTCATCTCCAAATTTCACTCAAATGACATAGACCATATGATCAAAAGAGCAAATAACACAGAGTATGGCCTGGCTTCCGGTGTTCTGACGAAGGACATCAGCAGGGCGTTAAAATTCGCGGAAAAGATCGATGCTGGGACTGTTTTCATTAATACTTACAACAAGACTGACGTCGCTACGCCCTTTGGTGGCTTCAAACAGTCTGCATTCGAAAAGGATCTTGGACAAAAAGCTCTCAATGAATATTTGCAGACAAAAACTATCACTATAGAGTACTAGGTGGAGAGACTTTCGATAATTTTAAAATGTCCACCACGTAATTTAAGAATTGTTTGAATGGTTGTTTTAACCCTTTTGTATATCTGGCTTCTCCTCGAAACTATGGCCAACTTTATGTATATGTAAAACCTGGAATACTTTATTTATATAAAAGCATTTTCTAAAATGATGTCTACACGCTGCTAAACCAACAAATCGATCCTGTGAGTATACGTCCTATTTGAGATGTTCCAGACTAATTTCAGAATTTTCACAATCTGATGATTATGTTCGGAACTGAATATGACCAAAATATTCATGTTTCTTGAAGAGTGATTTAAGCGTGAATAATTTATTTGGTGGTGAATACCTACGGCTGGGTGAGATAAACAAGCCGCTTTAAAATGGTATGAAATTAAATACGTACGAAGGACGATATGAGTAAACAGTATTCTACATCCTATGCTGTAGAGTGGATCACTGTCTTCCCCTTTGTAGCAGGCGCCCATATTTTTCTATGCCATTACGATGAATACTTCATAGCGTGCGGTATCACGCCAACGTTAAAAATTACGACGTCTAATGACACTACAAGCAAGGCAGGCATGAACTGATAAGTAAGTACATGGTGCACTCGTGTAAACATCATTTCTCAATATTATGCGCAAATTTCATACACCATGATTGATGGACTGCAGATGTTATTGTTTTACACGTAAACCTACCGCTATACACAATATCTCATTTTCAAACATGTTCACCGTTATGTTATCGAATACAATAGTAGATTACGATACGAGTGGGCGAAGTACGTGATTCTCGCACGAGTGTAGCTTATCGCCCGAGCGAAGCGAGGTTGACAAAAACGTATACTATTTTTTTGCAATCCATACCATTGATTAAAGAAAAAAAAGTTATTTACCAGGTGTACGAGAACCCCTGAATAACAATTCGTTGTAAACAAGAGTAACGCTGTAGAGTCAAACAAACAAACCACTTGGCAACCATTGGGTTGTTAATTTATCGTTAATCAATGGTTTAATACGATTGCGACCTACCGCACGAGCCATCAGCTTGACTTACGGTGTGTGAAATAACTGTAGATAAAGCTTCATTTGCAGTTTGCCGTAGTTTGCCGTTTCTTAATGTAGGAAGTGGTAAAGGTTTTGAATTGGAAAATATTTTTTTTCATCGACTTTCAGATTCTACAAGTTTGAACTTGCCGAATGATCTCTAAAACGGGTGGATAAAGAAAATTTCTCCATTACCAGTATTTTGGATTAATATAATATGCATGATTACATGTCATACCTCGTTTGAGTTTTGAAAGTTTGTTCCTATGCGATACGGGACGAAAATAATGTAAAGTTTGTAAGGCGATGAAAAGTACTCAAGAAAAGGCAATGTCTTTTCGTATTTCTCTGCTTGTTTTTACTTCCCATACTGCTTGTGAGGCTTATCTATTTCATGGGCCGCAATTTTATGAGAAATAATCACATGTATGCGAACTTCAATCTATTTTTCCAGTAGTAATGGCGTGGAATGAACGTCCATATTTATCCGACGGTAGGGTAGGGTAGGGTAGGAGCTCACCCCTGCCTGATCGAAGGTGTCTTCTTCCACTTGGTCAGCGTGGCTGACTAGTAGAGTAACCGACGATTGATCAGGCAGCGCGGTTCACTACTTCACTGCTCATAAATTCGAGCTCATCTCGTTTACTTCTGTCTGTGACGAATTGGTGAATGAAAAATCCCGAAGCCTCATGCAAATAACTGCAAAAGATGAGGTTGACAGTGAGTAGAGTTATTTCAAAAATTCATACATGCACGAAATTAGTTGAGCCTTTTATGCTCTAGCGTTTTCTTTGCCTGTCTTTTATGATCCTCAAGTTCGAGCAGGACCCTAGTTTTATTTTTTTTATTCATATTTTGTTGAGCGAAGTTCATCCAAGTGACTGGCAAATAAAACTATAATTCTCCAAATATAACTTTAATTAGATTGTGCAATGGGTGAAAAATAATTACGTGTACCTTTAAGCTTCCGACAAGTTTTTTTAAGCTCTTTACCTAGTAGGACGTAGGTACAGGATACTCTGAGCTTTATTCATGCAACAGTACGGGCAGCATAACAAGACGTTTTTTATAACTTGTATCAAAAATCTAATAAAATTTCATTGATCAAATATCGATCATATAATTTTCGTCGTCATGATTTTTCAGTGATCAAAATCGTTGGATGATTGTGACTAGTTGGCCGGCCATTTGCGAACAACGCATCTTATCCACCATTCGTGATTTGTATAAAAAATAAAAGTTAAAAAAATCACTGATCTAGTTTTGTTAATACTTTGAATATCCTGGTATCTGGTTATCTGAGTTTCACATCACGAAAAAAAATTGTTTGGTTTACTGAATCAACCGATAATAATCAAAGTGATCAGATTATACAGACAAATCGGAAGAAAGAAAAAAAAAAAGAACAAAATAGGTCAATCAGTTACTTTGCGACGGATTATATATACCTAGTTGATAATATCGCACCAGTCGTTCAATAACCACTGGTCGGCCTATGCATTACACCCTCGTATTCTCTGTTGTACCTATATACGGTTCATAGGAAAGATGGAAAACAAATCCTGTTTGTTCCCCGAGTGCATAAACTGAGTATATATGAATGTATATCAAGAGACTTGGTAGAGTCTCGCGCCAAGTACAATAAAAAAATATATATATATCATCATATATAGCTAGGTATATGTACGCCGCACGAGACTCGACGAATCTTTATACCCAAACAGTAGCTAGACGGCGTGGTGGGGAGACAGTACTTTCCTAATTCCTTTAGCTTCGCAATATCCAGAAGATTTAAATATTTATCTTAGAATATAGGTACAAAGAGCTTTCATTTGACTCCAACTTCGATCCAATCAGTGCACGGAGAGCTGAGATATGAGTATTTTAAGTTTTCGAGTACCTATGTCGTTTGAAAAATTTGTCGTCTCTGTATCCTTGAGGCAAAATATGCACTAAATCTATGCGAACGAAAATTAGGAAAGAATGGCTACACTAGCTGTCAGTTTTCTTCATATTCGTACATCTTGACATTTCGCAAATTTTCTTCTCTTTGTCACGAGATAGATTTAGATGGTATGAAATCCATCATTGTACGTGCATTGAGATACTCATAGAAACAACAATTGGCAGAATGTTGACAGCTAAGCGAGTCTAGTGAAGAGTAGTGAAATCACCCTCAACAAGCACCTCTGGTGCAAAAACCTCTCGCCAGATTTTTTTGAGGTAGTGATCACATTATTTTACTTGGCGAAAGGTTTTTGCATCAGAGGTGCACTTCCAGGGGTTACTTATATACATGGATTATTGACGTTTTGATAGACAAACAGCTTTGCGTGTTGACATGATGTAAAACGCAGAATTTTTACCGGTTTATCCGTATATGATAAATTTCTATAAAATGTAATTAACCTTTCGGGTGATGAATAAAAGAAATCGGAGTATAATTGAAACGAGTATTTTCTATTTTTGTCATTTGATAAACAGGATGAAGTCGATTTCGTGTGCCGCTATAGAATTAAGTTTATTTTAAACTCAAGTGAAATTCAAGCCAAACATAATGGATTAATTAAAATGTTATAGGGAAAGTAGAATGCAGCTTGCTGAAACGATGGGGACAAAAATAACACGTCACTATAACGTGTGGAAAACAGTTCCTATTCTCATCAGATAAATACATGCTCACTAATCGACGTTAACAACTATTATTATCTGACTTGATCTGACACGAATAAATACAGCTATTGCTACTTCTTCTCTGCAGTAAACAATAATTTCTAGTTTTTTTTTTTTTCCTCCAACATCGCCATTACTTACTCTCGACTCGCACTCGTCATTCGATTGCTATGAAATAGGCACGATATTTATTTCACTCGATGATTGAATTCCTGTTCTATTACACTTTAGCGGAAAATGAGCTGAGGACATTCAATTCTCATAACACATCTATAATAATAATGGATCTCGCTCATTAATCCTAACTTATCGCCATTTAATCAAGTCAACAACCTTTTTCTGGTATCGTAGAGAAATGGACGTCACTTATTTTTTTTTGTTTTTTTTTTCGTCGATTTTAATGAGCGATATTCATAATAGATCTTGACGTTAGTGATCATCAATCCTGAACAGCAACATACTAAAAATCACTTTTATGGAATCTGACTTGATTGTTACTCAGATCCAACATGACACCCTTAAATTCTGATTCAATATCATCGTAAGTGTGAATTTAAGTCAACACGCTAGCAACAGTTGTTCTGTTAACGTTTCCAAGTTCACGAGAAAACTCGAATTCGTATCATTGATGAAATGAGATAATCTTTGTCATGTCGCACCCAAACATTGAAAGTACTCGTACGATCAACATTTGGCGAACAAAAAAAATGTCTTCTTTAGAACATTTGGACACAATTTATTCAAATATTACATTGTATGAGTGTAATACGCGAATTTTTAGTCTCCTACAACTTTCATACGTAAGGTTAGCAAAATTTGGGAATAGAAGTCTCTGGAATTCAGAAATTCGCAACAGTCGCGACCTTTCCATAATTCGTAACTTTGAATTGGTACAGAACGAAGGGTGTTAGAATAAATTGGAAAAAAAAAAGAATTCGATGCCTCCGTGCGAAAACAAAATAATAATCAGACCACTGAGTAAATAGCGATAAAGTTATTTGAACAGGTGTACGCGACGCTCATATTCACACTGTATTATGGTGGACGTCACTCGGGTCGTGTTTTATATTGTTTTCGAAATTTCGAAATTGTTTTTATTCAATCTATGGATGTCAACCTCTCGAATACGGACATCAAGGGCTACAAGTTGAAATCTGGTGCGTTGAAAAGAAAAAAAAGGGACGAAGTTATTATAATCATGCTGAAAATAACAAGTTCATTTTCCACCAGATCTCCACGTTTCTAACTTCAGAGAACCATTTTCAACCAGTTTTGAGAAAACGGCTGGGTGTTTGTGTGCGTGTGTGCGAATATAATGAATATTTTGTCCGATGATATCTTGAAAATAAACCGACGGATTTGATAACTTCGATATCGACTTAGTTATTTTTGAGTTCGAAAAAAAGAAAGGCAGGCAAGTCGGCTGACCATGACGGGCCAAACCTAGAATGTCTCATTGATGTGGACGTATTAATTTTAGTTTTATTCCTCCAAAGGTGAATGTATGAACTTCCTTAACGAGGGTAAGAAATACTGAAAAATTATTTAGCTGCTGATGCATTCTGGTATAAATTGATCTTCAAACTCAAGGATAATCGCGTTACAGAACAACCTCGTGAACGTAAAAATCCGAACCGACGACGGAAGCAGCCAAACGTAACAAATATGACTAGATCCGACCTTTATCAGGCTCTTTTTCCCGCCTATCATCTCAGCAAGGTGTCGGGTCTTCTGCCTGTCAGATTTACGAGATCTGGTCCCCAAAAATATTTGGGTCGACTGAACTATTTCGATATCACGTACAGGTAAATTGTCGTTGAATGTCTATAGCTAATAATTTGACGAACAGCAGCGAGGAAGAAAAAAGATTCCATTTGAAATTAAAAATCGAATTCAATCAAAGGATATGCGTAGAGCACTGGTTTCTTGCGTTATTATAATTCCGAATTTGATTTACACGATTTGAAATATAAATTCAATTTCTGGTCAATTTCACATACAACAATTTCGGAGCAAAGCAATAGAGGTACCAAAAACTCGTAATTTTCATATTGCAGTATGTGTTTGCTGCTGGTTCTCATAAGCACACTGTTTTGGGGCCTATGGAGAGATCTTCGCGATGGCTTGGAAAATAGTACAAGAATGAAATCGAAGACAGCCGTAAGTGGTAACTTGTAGCGATATGCTAGCTATGACTATACTCACTGCCGTTTCAATTTTGGGTGCTCCTTTCCGATGGAACGAGATACAAACCATCATGGACCGTCTCGTCGAGGTGAAAACTTGATACTTTACTAAGACTTTTTCCCACACAAATAACGTACAGCTTCCAGATGACTTATTTCTCTAATTCAACTGATGAAGAATTCGCAAGTCATTGATGATTGTCCGATACTTTCAGGTGGACGAAAAACTGGGGATTGTTTCGTTGAAAAAGACTCGTAAATTTTGCATAATCATTTTATCAGGGACATTGATTTATTTTAATATTCTTTCGATAACCGACTACTGGATTTGGAACATGCAAGGAAAAAAGTCGAAAAAACTTAAGGACAAGGGTCCAGCCAATTACATACCTCTATATTTTATGTACATCTCTGTGATGATGATGGAAGTTCAAATTGCCTTGGCTGCCTACAGCTTGGGCCAAAGATTTTTTCGATTGAATCAGAGTTTAGGAAACATGCTCAAGACTGAGCATCTTGCAACTTTTTTTCCAGACGACCTGGCGGCAGGTGAGTTTATTCGTACAATTATTCTGAACTTCGAGATTTGTATTTCCTGTTGTCTTCGGATTAGGACGAGATATTTTGAAATGTGAAGTTTACACAATATCTAGAAAAAATTCAACAGATTTATACCAATTCCGAACAGGTGATTCGAGCGAACCTGGTCAATTCAGGGCTGTTATCAGAGGTGATCTCAGAGGCGAGCCATTGTTCCGAATACGAAAAATGTCAGATACAGAACTCACCAGAAACAGTAAGTATAATCATCTGATTAAAAAATAGTTCGAGTCTTTCGCGCAGCACTAAGATTTTTCTTAAAATTTGACCGCCTATTCTGAAAACCGAAGTGTGATTTCGCTGAAATCTTCAAGTGCAGGGAAATGAAAAATCAATATAGACGGAAAAACGAAGAGTCTTAGATATAACAGCTATCTAAAAAAAGCGTCAGGCATTAGTTTTCAGCTGGACCTCGTTTTTCCAGAGAAACGTGCTTTCCTGAAAAAAAATGTCGTCTCTTTATAATACCCATGGATTTTCATAAAATTGTGTCAAAAAGCAATGAACCTACTTGTAGTTCGAAGCTTTCATTTTTTTTTTGTTTTATTGCAAATCACAGAAACCCATGAGGTACTTTATCCCGCAATAGTATCTTGGAAATAAATTTGAAGTGTCATCTGATAACAGTCATTAAAATATTCTGCCACAGTACTTCAAAATGTATGCAATAAATTTGCGCTTCGTGAAATATAAATTAGAAACTTACTTTATGCTCATAATCTAAATGATGAAAACAAGTTTCGATATATTGGACAGATTGAGAAGATAACATATTGATTGGGTTTCAGCCACTGGCAATTCAGCCGCGATGATATACGACCTGGTAACAGTGCACTCCTCTTTGTCAGACACGGTGCTTTTAATCAACAGTGCTTTCGGTCTGCCAGCCCTAATCGCCGTGTTAGCATGTCTATTTCACTCGATAATCACTCCTTACTTTTTGATTCTGGAGGCCAACGGAGAACACGACGAATTATTTCTCACCGTACAGTCCATGTGGTGCATCGGTCATATTGCCAGATTATTGTTAATTGTTCAACCATGCTACTCAGCTTCTGTACAGGTACATCATATCACCTTGTATTATATCTCGCATGTTGAAACTTGGCCAAGTTACTCGTTCAAAGAAAAAAAATAAAAAAAAACCCACTCAAATACTGAAGTGATTTTCAACGATGATACAAAGCAGTGCGAAAAAAAAACATTTTTGATTTCTAATTACCAACACAAAATGACTGTTTTGAACAAAGTGATTTGGAAAGACTTACCATGGTTGGTATAAAATTGAATGATGTTTTATGGTTGAGTAAAAAGACTTCAAAAATCAAATATCTGACATCTTTTGAGAATTCAAGAAACAATGAAAATAAAATTCAGAAGTGGTTTGATACTTCGAAAATTTCAAATCGCATCACATCTCGACTAGGCCAGGTTTGAGGTATTCACGATCGTGAAGTTTTACGTCTGTCAGTTTGTACACATACATGTATAGTATAAAAAAAAAAATACATCTTTTTCGTAGCTCGTATACATTTTACCTTTACGGAACATAAACGTATATCGTTCGTGAGTGTGTTCCTCACCTGTAAAATAGTTTTATTTCCTCGCATTCGAAGATCTAGCGCAGTTACCCTCATGAGAAAAAAACATTCTGTAGAATACAAAGACTATGCGGAAGCACGCGAAGTTCTAGTTCTATACAGTAATTCAGGAAATTCGTATATGTTCTCTTATTTCAGGCTAAGGGCACATCGGTCCTTGTCAGTCAGATATGTTGTCAATAAATTGGAAACCGGATGTCGAAAAGCAATTGGAAATATTTTTTCTACAACTGTTGCACAGGCCATTGGAATTCTCAGCATGTGGACTGTGCTCGCTTGACAGAGCTCTGCTTACCTCGGTAAGCTTCGTTACCTGCAGGATACCATACTGCATGCTTCAGATTATGAAACTTTGGGAATCACTTTTGACAAAAATTTCACAAATTAAGTTATCGTCAGAGAAATTTCAGAATTATATACACTTGCACTTGATTTATTACACTTTTCAGATATCTGAGAGCCCCGTCCATCTCACCCATATGGTTCCACACATTTATATTGAATTAAAAACATGTACGAAAGAAGAGGGACAGCCAAATTCAGTATTCTGAAATGTGATCCAAACAATTGTTCACTAATAAGCAAGAACTTAGATGTCATAATCAAGAGCACTACATGTTTTCTTTATGAATTCGATCTTGCATTAAAGGTCAGCGTTGATTCGTACCCTTCAGTCTTGCACAGCCTGAAGAGTAAGGGGCTACAACGTACGAGGAGAATGGATTTGTGAGTGCTTTCACGAAACCTCAGTACCCCTAGATACTCCGCACCAACTTGCTGACTAGAAAAAGATAAAGTCTCTTTTTTTATCGCTTAATTAGTTCTTCTAATGGGTAACCCAGTTCGTCTTATGAAGCGCGGAGGCTATCTCCATAATTCTATGGATCAGACATGACCAGTGGCTGGTTCGACCCCGGATTTCCCTGGATGGGGTGATTAGTCCGAGGCTAAGTGAAAACAGATGGAATTCCCTGTTGGGATCGTGACGTGCAACACACTGATCTATATTGTAACACGGATAGCGTAAGCTGTGGAAAAAAGTGCAGTGTTCAGACTTGGGGGTTTAGTAGCCATCTTTGATAAAATAACACATGCATTTTAAGGGGGTAAATTCAAACGGCATCACCTCTCAGAAATAAAAAAAAACTTAGCTTGAAGATTGTTGTGAATTTTTAGTCAATCTTCGACTCAATCATTCATTCTCCTACTTGATGAGGTCGTCTAAGGGTTCGGTTAGCCACTTGTAACAGCAGATGAAGTTATGCAAAGTATGCTAGTGATTTGTATTAAAATCTTAAGTCTTGATAGTCTTGTTCAAATTCTTGTTCAGCTTGTTGATGCAAACAACAGAAATTTCTTGTAAATTTCTTGGATGATGAAAAACTTATCGTCATTTGATTTTGATGTGATGGATTATTGATTAATCGTCAAAGTAACGAGAAATGATCTTCAATAGCGAGATTGAAATTGAAGCCCCATACGGCGGGATTCGATCGCAATCTGCAGCTAGTATCTCTAAATATCGATATATACATACCTACATGAATATGAATATGAATATAATATAGAAGCGACCAGATCACTCGAAAGGTTCTATTGTTATGGCACAGTGATATACGCAAATGAGGGCTGGAGGCAAACACACGCATGAATAGTACGAACGAACGCCAGCTCTCTGTACGATCAATGGGCTATTTGCAGATTGCAGATTCATAAATATTTCGTATACATAGTATGTAGCGGTATGTATGTATATATATATACGTGCACGAATCCACACGAGACACTGCACTGCACTGGTGACTAAACGAAAGGTGGCAGTGAATAGAGAAAGGGGAAGGTAGTCAAATACTCGGAAAATGGGGAAAGTACTAACCCGTTGCATCCGATAATCACCCCCTGCTCTTTATCACAGACGATAATATATATAGGGTAAAGTGCGGGGAGATGCCGCACTTTTTAATAAAAATTCATAACTTCTACAAAAGTAGATATCAACCAACGTATTTAATAGTGATCATTCTTCAAACTATTTACTACAATGTAGCAAGAACAAAAAATTGATAAACTTTCATTTCCATATAAAATATACGTCAACAAAAAACAGTGAAAAGCGGCATCTCTTCCACACCCTATGGGAGAGATGCCTCACGGTTTCAAATGATTGAAACCAAAATCCAATCAGTTCTAAGTTTGGAAAAGTCACGTCGATTGAGACCAGAATCATTAAAATCCGGTAACTCGTTCTCGAGATATCGAAAAAATAAGTATAAAAATGAAAAAAAAATTGACGCAGCTATAATGAAATAATTTTTATATTTCATATATATATAGTAGTTTCATGAATAATTTGAAATAATAACGAATTGAAAAAAAATTAAAAAACGACGGAGATATGAGCCATCAAGCAGGGCTCATCTTGATAAAATCCTTGATGATGGTCTCAGCTGTTACCTTTTTAATAAATAAAAAAATATTTTTTCCATTTTTCAGACAATGCCTGACAGAGAAAATAGGTACACCATCATCAAGGATTTTAAAAAGAGGGCCCTACTCGATGGCTCATATCTCCGTAATTTTTTAATTTTTTTTAATCGTTATTATTTCAAATTATTCATGGAACTACTATGTGTATGGGTGAAATAATAATTATTTTACTTCACTAAGTGTGATAATGGACATTTCATCCACGCATCGCGCTTCGCCTAGGTAACATCCCCATTTTCAGACCTTATGAAGTAAAATTTTATACTAAACTCGTCAGAAAAACTTCTTCTGGTCTCGTGGGATTGCAACACTTACCTTTGGCTCGTCAGAAAAAGTTTTACCGCACTCGTATCGTAATGTACTATTATATATTTAATAGCTGCGTCAAATTTTTTTTTTCGTTTTTATACCGATATTTCCGAGCGCCAAGGTGGTGTAACCCCTTAAAATGATGGGATAATCATGCAGCATCTATATCCCGAATTGCAGAAAGAGACGACGTGGTCAATTGTTCAATAAGAATACTGGATTTTCGCTTGGCGAATGAAACGTACATCTCAAATTGGGCTGTAGGGACTCAGTAAAACCATAACATTTATGAAAACTGTAACGAGGATAGTGATACTTACATAAATAGACCCTCCGCGTGAAATTTCAACGAGGAAAATTCTTACGTACCGTCTTCTGTCCGCCAATACTGTCTTCTTTGTGCGCATTCGATCGCAATATCGATTGTCATCAGCTTTATTACTCTAATACCAAACATAAATCACCATAAATCAACATAAATCTCCCACTGCGGCATCTCTCCGCACTTTACGCTATGTATACTCGATTTGTTTTTATGATTGAAAAGGATTATTTGGGTGGTACATATCAAGCTTTGTTTATGAAACAATAATCTCCCGGTTGAGGAGGTTGGACGGTTTGAATTAGTATTACAGTTTAAAGATCGTAATCAATTTTATTGACCGATGATGGTCAATTGAATATTAATTACAATCATTTACTCGTGAACTACAACAACGTCCCCTGGACATTCTCGAGGAGAATATTGAAAAATTGTGAACAAATACACAGATATAATTTTTTCATTTCGAAGTGCTTCAAAATGAAGAAAAATCTACAAGTTCTGGTACAATTGATTCCACGTCTGCTTATGTATGTCGTTCAGAAATCTATTACCTACAAGTTCACAATGAAAAACTTTTCTTCACAGTGTTTCATTGTTGAGTGATCAATTTTGTAAGGTCGCATCTTCCGATATCGATTTTGAACAACAAGCAGCATAATATTAAAATTATCATTAATAAAAAATAAAAGAACTGAGTGGTGTCATATAGTGAAATGGTAGGGATGAGTTTTTGTAACAAATTACGGCGACGTGAAATGGAATCAACTGTATGTAAAAAAGATTTTTCTTTATTTTCAAGCGTTTTGAAATCAAACATTGATATTTATATATTTCTGTATTATATTTTTATCGGGAGTATCTAGGTAAGTTATCGTGGTTCACGAGTGAATGAATGCAATTAATATTAATGGCGCGACAATCGCCTGATCAAATTAATTACAAATGTACCGATATAAACAGTCCAACGTCATCAAATTTTCAAAAAAGTCATTCCAACTACAAATGAAAAGTTTAATTTTCTTTAATTAACCGATGATCATTCATGAAGAAATATTTTGTTCATTTGGGAGCAGTTCGAATCTATATGAATGTAACTTGAATAATCGTAGCTCGGGGTTGCAGAGATTTATGCATTTCGATGACAGGTGGTCGATATATTATAGATACAAAAATTTCATTCCATATCATAAAATTGTTATGCAGTATAGGCGGGCAGCTATGAGTATGTATTGTAACATACCAATGCAGTGAATTGATGAAGCGGAAAGTTCAGAAAATACATATTTTATATTTTTATATAAATTGCATGGCCAAAGAGACTTAATTTTTTGTTTCAGATCGCTGGGGCAGTGACTACTTACCTTGTTATATTAATACAATTTCAAAAAGACGACGACACCAAAGAAACCTGTACAATTCTAAAGGATGCTACAATGTTGTTGAAGAATGCTACAATGTTGTTGAATGCTATAAGGGGCCATTCATTAATTACGTAAGGATGATTTTGACGATTTTTGACCCCCCCCCCCCCCCCATGTAAGGATACATAAGATTTCTCGAACCCCCCCCTCCCTCTTCTTACGTAAGATTCAATCACGTTTTTCTGAATAATAAAAATTCCGAAATAGAAATTGATTTTCAATAATAAATTTCGACTTGTAAAATATTACGTAAGAATGGGTTTTACCCCCTCCCCCCCCCCCCCCAGATAAGGGCATGTATAGATTTTCTTAGCCCCCCCCCCCCCTGGGGACCCTTACGTAATTAATGAATGGCCCCTAACACTCCGCAACGCCACCTGACTGAAGCAATTCCGAACCCCTATGCGTACTCCTAGGATGATTTCAGCTTACGGGGGGGGGGAACACCAGATTTTTACCGACCCCATCTAATTTCTCTAAATCCTCCGAAACGGGGCCATCAATCGGATTGTCCTTTTGGCAGCCAATGTTTGACGAGGAATGAGTTCGATGATATGATTTTTTTTTTCTTTTTTATCGCCAAGTTCGGTCGTGCCACTTATTTTAACTTATATTGAAGCTTACGCGTAAAAAATGCAAAAACAGCTTCCTGAGCCCGATTCTGTATGTAATTCCGAACACAATACAACCATCCGAAAACATCGTTATTCTCTACAACGATGAAGAAGTGGCATCTAATCTACGATTTTGTGGTAATTAGCGATTATCAACGGCTGGGAGCGGCCATATATTAGTTCCCAGAACGCATGTGAGATGTAGCAACCCGCGAATTTTCAGTTGCTAAAGGACAATCCGATTGATAGCCCTGTTTCAAAGAAATTTGAGAAATTAGACTGGGTCGGTAGAAATCTGGTAGCCCCCCCCTCCCCCTTAACAGTGAAAACCTTGAAATGTCTGTCACCAGCAGAGTAAGCACAGGTACATCTGGCGTATCCTGTTTAATAGAAAGAAACACTGCTACGTACTGACAATAAGCTATAATGAAACGACGCTTACTAAAGAGTATGCATGTGTAACAAAACAGTTTTCACCATCCCGAATAATATAAAAGATGAAATATTTCGCTGAGAATTGTTTCCACGACGAGAGGAGGCTGAAGAACCAAAACTGCACGTAGAATAGAGTGGTTTTGTTTTTTTTTAATTTACCTTTTTTTGTCTATACATTTGCTGAAAAGTAATATCTACTATGTTCATACCTGAAGGGGCTGTATTATACATTTAGGAGCCAATATGTAAAATTACCCTTTGGAAGTTTAAATGAGAAATTCTTTTGCGTGTGTCTGATATAACTGGAACGTAACTCTTCGAACGTTAAGAAATATTGTGAAAATCAAAGCTAGTAACGTTTCTGGTATCTGACTGACGATGAAACGTTCTGTGCTGTGTGGGTTGAGTGATGAATTTATTTATGTACCAGATCTTTGAGTTGGCAAACTTCAGAGTATCTTTCATTTTCTCTTTTTTTTCTTTTGTTTTTTTTGTTCCTTCTTTAAGCAAATTTAAGAATTGAAAGACGCTTTGAAAACAATTAAGCGTTGCAGATGTCGGATGGCAGTACTTGGGAGGCTTTAGTTCATATCTTTAGATGTCGATGCAAATGTTCACATCTCCAATTCTCAAGAGAGTCATATTTACCAGAAATACTCGATCGTACCTTCAATTTATCAGCCGGCGAAATTGAAATCCACATTTTATCACATTCGTCTATTTTTCGAGGTCGAGCCCTTTCCCATACTCAATTTTCGGCCACGCACTTGATCTTCGTCGAGGTATCACAAGGTATCGCGGAAGTCACCATGCCGTTTTCGCCATCTGAATCGCGACGTGTTTTGTATTGTAACTGATGTTTGCACCCTGCCTCAGCTCTTCGGCGTTGTCCCTTTCTACGTACCCTTAATATCCTTTTTTGCAGGCTTCAACTTCAGTCTTTTACCAAAATCAGAAAATAATACCATCGCTCCAAAAGGGAGACTCAACTTATTTGAATTCAAAGAACAATCCGGTTGGAGGTTTATTCACGCACTTGACAGTTGACCTTACGATTGTTTATTCCAATGGAAATTAGGTTTAGATTACTGTACCATGTGAATACATCAGTTAGAATAATCGCTTCATTTCATACAAGGTTTTTACTTCTGTTACACTTTTGATTCAAAAAAATTCAACTTATTTTTCATTACGAAATGTTGGATGTACTAATGCATCATAAATAAAATGATGAGTACCTAAATAGGTATGACTAGCCAGCCACTTATTCCCTTGGGCACTGTTTCGTTAATTACCAACTTAGTGCTAGAAATTCACGCGAAAATACAAGATTCTTGTAGATATGTACTGAGTGTAATCTTCGGTGTGCTGTGTGCTGTGTGCTGTGTGCGATAAACTTTCTGAATAGGCTGTCGTGTTTGGTCTTTCTAAATTGTAGCGCTTAACTTTTACAACTTGATGATTGTCACCCTATATTTCGTACAACTGGTATATTTATAATAAAATGTCCACAATAAAATGTGATGAAATATATTTGTGGGAATAATTTCTCACATTTTTGCTACATCTGAATTCTGTTTCACTATCTCACATATCGCAGAACGTTTCAGATAGGTTTCTGGAACTTTTTACTGACAATATTGCTATGAATTACTTAGTGTTGCATTTTAGAGATATACCGAATAAGTGAAAATGTCCTTTTTCAACAACATTACATTTGAAACGTGTCTGGGACACTGAAACATATCTACTTTTCTCACTATTCATCAACGATTTACCGTATTCCCTGTGTCAATGCTCATATCTGTTGTATATCGATGATCTGGTACCTCATGTACAGTATCGTCTGATTGGAGTCGAGCAAAGCGTTCTATGCTCTCAGCGCTGATATCGAACGCAGACGGCAGTGGTGTGATTGATTAGTAGCTCAAATTACGTTAATCAGGTACGCTCGACTAGGGTTCTAGTAATTCCATTAGGCAGCTTCCCAATATAGCTTGTAGACTCCTTTAAATACCTTGGTGTGATATTTGACATTAAACTCTCTTGGACGGAACATGTTTCTCAAATCTCAAGTACGAAAAAACGCACCAGGATCCAAGTGTTTTCTTGAAGCGGCGTTTAATTGTTGTCCTGGTTTTTTCCGATGTTTGACTATTGTGGGCCGGTGTTAAATAATTCGACTAAAGACTTGAAGCGTTCCTTGCATGTCTTCTTAAATAATTGTATGTGGTTCTTTCCCCGCTCACCGCATCCTGCTAGCATTTTGATGCACAGGCAACGCTGTGATTGACTTTGTCCTTGAAACCGTCACCTACAGCTAATAGGATGTGCTTTCTATAAAGCACTCTGTCTGGGCGAACATGGGCTCTTTCAGCATCAGCTTCAGCTTCGCGTAGAACCATCCGCGCGATCTAACCCGGACGCACACGCTTCACGTTCCTCTCGTTAGTACAGGACTATGAAGAGGTCTTTTCGATTTCAGGTATTCATTCCTGGAACTCGCTTCCGTCTGATATTATTTTCTGCATTGACTGTTGCTGGGTTCCACGGTCGCTCTTATCGCGGATTAATCTATCTAACAAGGGATTGATCACTCTGAAAAAATGGCGTATACCAGACTTTCAGACTGCAAAGACTTCGAAGACTTCACGGGACCTCATGAAGCTTCATGGAACTTCATGGGACTTCGAAAAAATTTAAGGGACTTCACAAGACTTCGCGGGACTTGATCGGACTCTATAGGATTCCATGAAACTTTATGGGACTTGATGAGCGTTAACGGACATCACTAGGACTTCATGGGAGTTCACACGCTTTATACACCGGTCTTCGAAAGTGAACAACCCCTTGGATTCTAGCGTCATCTCCCACACGAGCCAATAAGCAGCCCTAAATGCAGCTCATTCATTTTTGACTTGTAAAATATTTTCTGGCCAAATTATAAGTTGAAATTTTGTTTGACTTGAAATTGTTTTCGAGGCTAATAGTTTGTAAAAAAAACTAAGTTGGGAAGAAACAAAGATCCAGTTTGTCACATAATGAATATATTTTGACGAACATTTTGATAGCGTTCGCCAGGATGTTTATACCTATGACTATCTGCACGATCGAGCCTCTACGTGGCGAATTCGGAATTCGTAACTATCCAAGAGTGTAGATACTGGAGATACTGTATCCACGTCACGTTTCGCGTAATATACTAGAAATCTGATTTATTATCCTCATGGGATACCTCGCGCCCTACGGGTTTTCGGAAACCCTTCATTTTCCCGTAAATTTCTAAAACTGAGACATTCAATCCCTCAGATTTAGTCATGGGCTTACCGGACTTTATCCAACTGCAATTAATCAGTTGGCTATATCCGGATACCTTCTTCAACCTGTTCTCTTATTTTTTATTTACAGCAGCTAATTCAACCTATAATGACATGGCAACATTTTTGTAATCATTTGAATTTATCTCGCCCCGTTATATTACAAGCAAATAAGTTTTAAGTCTAGTATTAAACGTGGGGCTTAGCTGACTGTAAATAAGATTTGGTTGTTGGGCTCAACGACAACCATGCTAAATACAGAAGGAGGCAAAATACAGGGTGAAAACAGCAAGTCACCGTGTCGAAATATAGCCTCAACCACAATTCACTCGTTTGTGTAAATAAGCTTTTAAATATGGCGGAGGGCAGTTTACTGTAACATAGTTTGCAGAAAGATATGCTATGTCTTTACCCAAATACTAACATATTATGGAAAAACCTCATCTGTTATTTTCTACCCGCTACTATATAGTTATACGATCGTTGATTTTCATTTAATGTGTGCCGAGTTGCAAGGGGTCGCTCTTAGCGACATATATCTTATTTTAGTATTTTATTGGAAAATATGTTTCCGCCATTACTCTTCACCACTGAGGTTCGAGAAGAAAGGCTCTTCTTTATTCGAAATACAATTTGGGGTTGAACTACAAACTCTCCTGAAACATAAACTCATGACAAATGACATTCGTAACTCTTACGTCGTCGTATGTATATTATAAATTTCTTTTCTTTTTTATTTTTCTATAAATTCGATTAGTTTAACAGGATTTTTGTTATACTTTATAAGAATGTGTCGCTACCCCGCGACTTTTACACCCAACCCAACATCAGCAAAGAATTGAAATGACCTGGCGCTGATCTTGCAGTTGGAGGAACCGCTTTCATTTTCATTTTGTTTGCAAATATTTTGAATTAGGTGCCTGTATACAATGACCTGAGCTTTACAAAGAAGATAAATAAAAGCCGACAAAAGTCCGGTCTCATTAGAATTGTGAATGTGTCTATGGAATTTCAATTGGTACTATTTTTTGTTTCGAATCGTTTGTGAACCTGCAGTTCAAAAAAAGTGTATTGAAATGTATTTCAAAAGTGCAATAAATCGAGTGGAACTATGAATATTTCCACGATTTTTCTTATGATCACTGAATTTCTTCTTTTCATCTCAAAATTTTGAGAAAATGTAATACTCAGGTTTTCACTTTCTGCTGAAACTAAGTACTGCTTGATCCCCAAAGTTTCATCACGATCGGTATTCGGTTGCGTGCTATGGAAAAAATCTACAAATTTTTTAGAACTCTCATTCTACTATTGCATATCAAAATTGAAAAGGGCAGGTTATTTTGCATCAAAATTGGTAAATAATCGAAGGTTTTTGGGGCTGCTAATTTTAAATCGGAGTTAAAAAAACGTGAACAAATTTACAATGATGGATACGACAAGACCCTGACAGTGGGTAGCAATTTGCATGCGACGCGGCCTACTTTCGACAATTTATATCCATCACATTGAATTTTCCATATCATGACTTCAGATTGGTAATAAGCGCCCGAAAATTCGTCGTGTACTAATTCTGAAGTGAATCAGTCTATTTTTTAACATTTTTCTCCGTCGTAATCGGCCCATTATTCTGTATTCTTGATTCAGATCGGGTTCAAATAAGTCGAAAACCCCTGCTGATTGGGTTTGGAAAAAGTTGCATGCGTGAGGAAAATCGAAGGTTGCCAAAAGGGAAATGAACATAAAAAAGACGGCTTAAGTCAACTCTTAGAATTATGATATAGAAATCATTACGACGGAGGATTTGTTTTGTGTCAAAGACTAGCGAAAATCAAAAATGTGGACTTTTTTTCAAGACACTGTAATATCCAACGGTAAAAAAAATAACGAGAGCCATAGCAATTTACGCATACATATCAACCCATCGCTTGTTACTACCATGAAAGTAGTGTAAGTCACTGGTATCCGATAAAAAGAATCAAGTACGTTGAACTAGTAATAATTTAACAGGTGATTCATTCAAGCGAGGGATGCCGATGACTAGTTTTACCCCAAACAAATTTTTCCTGGTAGACCGGGATGCCCCCGGCGTAACTCATACGGAATCCACGCTAAGGGTACTAAAAGTGCGTGACTAATCCGAAAGCACGCTTTGATATCTTTTAGCAGAGGGTGTGGGAAACGACCGCAGAAGGTTTGAACTTGGAATCAATAATGGTGAGTGTGTACAGTGAACCCTGAGACATTTTCTCAAAAATTACCGCTTTCCATAGCTCATGCAGTCACTGGGGGGATGACTGATCGTTCTGAACTCCTTGGGAATTTTTTCGATCCGAATCCAGTGGTGTTTTATTTTTCAATGGCGTTTTCAGCTTTAACTTTACCTAAATTCGGCGGTATATTCTGACTCAATTCAGTTGAGCGAAACCGTTTTAAATACATGGATGTTTCTTCTTTTCAAGCAGCAATCGATAACCTGCACCGTATACAAAGCCTGAGATGAATTACGCGGCGGTAAGAACTTATAATTCGTTCATGAGTAACCAATTTTTGCAAGTACATTTAGTGGGTATATTGTAGAACATGGGAATCATTTAGACATGTGATTTAAAAAAAAAACGAATATGGATATCGATAGCTCGACTCTTTTTGAATATTGCGAAGAAAGAAACCGTTTATTATCTCACAGTAAGGAAAGAAAAATTATGCACAAAAATCGACGTCGAAAGCTCACACAGGTGCAGCGGTTGAAACCACAACCAAACTACCGAAGGCACTTTTGAAGAACACTGAATTCTCTGGGAAATGAGTCTTCGATATCGAAAAATGATTCAGTTTCGGGAAAACCGAATTTTTCTGAATTATATGTCACAATTTTTTCTCAACGTTTACAAAAAAATGGCTTGGAATAACAAATGTTTAAATATTATTGGTTTACCCCGAATATTCCCTTCAAATTTGCAGAAGTTTAGATCAACGATGCGATATCTGCATCCAAAGACAAACGCTTCTTCCTGTGCATTAATGATTTGAAATGATGTCTAAAAATACTAGTAATCCATAGCTGTGAAAAAACTGAGTCAATAGAATACTTCTTGACTGCGTACCAATCATGGGTGAAAGAAAATCATCTCCAAGGTGTAATATACTCCCCCTAAGATATTGAGTCTGAAAAAAATATGATCTGGAAAAGAGAAAATATGTAAACACGATATTTTGGTCATGGTGACCATGAAATATGGTTCAAGCCACAAGCTACCATTCAAATCGTCACGAAAATCAATTTTTTTCCTTCTCACCTTGTACCCTTATTATATATATTATTTCTGTACACATTCACCTATACCTAAAGGGGGGAAGATATCGTATTTTGTAAATGCCGCGCAAGCGCCAACGCCGGCATTCAACGAGAAAGCTAAAGCAGACGGTACAGGAAGCGTTGCGTGTTCTGGGTTCAGTCTGCATTGCGCATTCACCACCTGAACGCGTAGCCGCATTAGATACCTACCTTCAGCTAACGTATCCGACACTAGTCACGTCAGACAATTCTAGACGCCGCCAGACAACGCGTCGTCCTGTTACTAGCGACTAGTGATCAGCACCGAGAGAGATCTCATCGACGACTGTAACTTCTGTCGACTCATGTAAGACCAGAGTTTTTATCTTAATTACAAAAAAAAAAAAAATTGTTGTTTTTCTTTCTTTCGACATAAATGCATTAGTGAAATCCTCGATATGAATAAGTTGAACTCTTTCGTGACAAGATGACGAATTGTGAGCTATCACGGCTAATTAGACTTTGAAATATTTACGTGGCAAAAATTTCCAACGAAATTCATTCGTCAAAATTTCTTTCGTTCATATCTGCACGTGCCGTAACGATGGCGAATATAAGATTAACCCCTGGTAATCTACTTTGTCCATATTCAACTTACCAACTACGTGACTAGAACTACGATTTTTAAGCCCCTGTTCTAATGCCAAAAACATACCACACTACATTCGTTATAAAATGTTCAACGTGACTCAGTTATAGTGGTTCAAAAATTCCCAATGTACGTTTCAATATTTTAATTACACTGTGATGCAGCTACGATTGAAGGAGATAATCGTTTCCGGATGTTTCCTCTTCATCTTGGCTTCTACATTCACGATGTGATCAAGTCAAAGTGTTACATCTGTTTTCAACGAAACTATTACTGTTAGAGTAAAATTGTTTCGAACAAAAGTGGTTCAATACAAAGATGAACTTCTTCATTTGATGAAAACGTTAATTTTCTGCCTACCCTGCTAAGGGTAGAAACAAATTGCAACTTCAGATTTTCAAATCAAATGGTGGGTGAATTCTTACTATTCAGTAAGCTCTTATATTGAGCCACCATTCCATTTGAAAATCTGGAGGTGCACTTTATCTCTTCCCTTAAAAGGGTCAGAAACATATTCACGCTTTTATCGAATAAAGTCTCTTTTATCGAACAACTTTCGGTCCAAGAAATTTTTCTCAATCGCCAATAGCTTCGCTGGAAACAGTTTGTAACAATTTAAATAGACCACTCTAGATTGTACACAGTTCATTTACATAGAATATACGAGTAAGTCAACGTCAAGCGGGAAGAAATGATGCAAAAATTTTACCTCGATGTTACAGATTTCTGTGTAATTTTATTTTTTTTACAGATTCTACGGCACAATCGAACTCATCCAATCATTTTTTGTTGTCTCACGTCCACAATGACATTATTTGAACATGATTTTCAACATCATTCGATATTGAAGTAACGGGGAATAGAAAATTGTTTCATGAATGTATTTGTTTCGCACAAAATCTCTGAATGAAATTACGATGATACTGAAGGACATGGTATCAAAAACGTCTCTCGCTTGACTTGGATTTACTCATATACCGTGAGGTTTTGTTGAAAGTTCGGTCCGATCGCGCAGGCGCTGATTTATTCGATGATCATTGGTTGTCAAAAATCGTGCTAGCCCAGCTCCGCCAACTTCTTAGTAATATCCCTAGTTTTGTATTCTGCTATCAGACGATTGGGACAATTGAAATCAAAAATCAGACGGAGTCTAGGGATATTCGTGGCGAATATAAAGTTGGCGGGCCTAGTAATGTTCGATTGAATCAGTCCCTGATGTAATAATTCCATTTCGTACTTCGATTCGACAATTTTATCTCATTTTTCTTCCCTCGGCAACCGAAGCAACAGGAAAGCATCGATTCTTACGGGGGCCGGATCTTGGACGATCAATGGGCTTTTTATCAATTGCATATGATTTATTCGTTCAACTTTTGTACTCGGGGCGAGAGTTTTCATCTTTTAATCCCTAAATTTATTTCATGGATAAATAAGCCTGAAATTCAAGCTCACAGCTCAGCCCTCTGGCTTCTGGCAACTTTTTTTCAACCTTGCGAAAATTCCGCGTTAGCATATTTACTCTTTTAATATACAAAAATATTGCGGATCTCTTAAAGCACAAACCGCTTCCTGTTTTAATAAAAATTTCAATTTTATCAAAATCCGATCAAACACTCTGGAAAGAAAAGTGTCATCATAAACGTAAGTATATGTAGAAATGTGTGACGTACAGTGGAATATAATACAATTTTCATTTTTTTTTTTTTCTTTTGTTCGGCCGATGAAGCATCAATCATCAATAATCTTCAACGAAAAAAGCGAGCCATCGGAGCTGCGGTAAAAGTTCACCGATTAAATAATTTTTACCCCAGTCAGACTGTATTTTTGACTAGTTACGATGATAGTATTGATATCCATAAAGTGCAAACCTAATTTTCTGTCAATTGAATAAATTTGACATTTTATTTCACCGGATACAACGAATACGAAACGTTTCGGAAATGTTCGACTCATTGTATCCGCCGAATTCGTGGATTTTCATTTTTCTTTTTCTTTTTTTTTTTCCTTTCAACCCCTCGAATCCTCGTCGCTGCTGGTATTTCAGATTGAAGCCTGATTTTCGCGTTAGACGTCTGCTTCATTTCCCCTGAGGATCATCCGAATCCGACGATATTTTATGACGCGGTAGTTTTTTTTTTTTTTTTATTCTTCTTCTTCTTCTTCTTTTTTTCTTGTCTTTTTTTGGCCCGCATTTGTTTTCGGTTCAATGGCACCGGAAGGGAAAAACCTCTCGCGTTACTTTTTTTCCAAATCGGTGACTCCGCGAGTTCCAACAGACCAGCGTCGCTCCATCAAATCATTTCAAACAGCTTCAGATCGATCAGATAAAAAGACCAAAAAATGAGGAGCGAGAGACTAAAAAAAAAAATACATAGATTTTGTGAAATTGGGCGAATTATGTAAAACAAATTTGTCAGATCAATCGAACTGAAAGATATGTGCGGATTTTTGAATCTTCCCATAATTTCCCGGAGGCAAACTTATCCGTGGATCGTCTGGGACTTGGGGAAAAAAAAAAAAAAAATAAGGTAATTTTAATACATCTGTAGGCTCACGCGCAATACTCTAAGGATGTCGTCCCGAAAATTTCGAAGAAAGGTGAACCATAAGAAGGGAAATTCACCCAGATATGAAAAAGTGATTAAACCAATGGTGAACTTCTTGAAAAATCCAAATCACCTCTCTGATACTTACGCGCAATGCCACGCAATTACGTACCGCGAAGAGCCGGAACCGGAATCAGGCCGGAAAGACATTGAGCTTTCCTGCTACGATCTGACAGCTCATCTGACAATCTATTCTTCTGTTTCTATATACCGTCTCTCAGATTTCTAAAGCCCATGATTCATAACGACTCTAGCACTACGCGGTCACCGAACTTTATACCTTGCGCTTATTTCTCGGCGTGTTCTGGTTTTAGGGTAAAGATCGTATTCGATGATTTTTTACAAGTTTTTTACACGAAGGAATTCTGAGGAATATGTGAAGAAATGTGAATGAAGAAATTTGAAATGCGCTCGCGAGATCATCGTTTCCTAATTTCGTTTCTATCCAACCTGTAGAGTATGAATATCGATGGATTGGAATATATATAAATTGGAGAAGAGTGTCACTATGACATTCATTGCTCATGGTGACACTTTTTTAATACCCATCCGCGTTTTCGTTTAAGTTAAGAAAGCTCAAAATTTGACGGTGATTTTACTTGTTCATGGATTACCCACGGATAACCTTCGCCCATGGCTTTGGGAATTCCCTTCACAGCGGTTATCGTCCTCCAACAAGCGTCCGCCCTTGCCAGCTATAATGCCTCTTCGATCAGGCCTGCGGCCTTCGAGTTAACCCCGATCCACCGGTGTGCGTGTCCCTTTGGTTACGATTACGGTTCATCTGATATTCAAGATTGGAAATTTATCAGCGAATCCAGAAGACGGCTCTTCTGTTCAACCAATTTTCCGTCCACTCGAGCGGTACTCGGATTACAAAACGTGGATCAGTCTACTTCTAGTCTATTTCAGTGTATACATCTACCAAAACGTTTTTAAATGATTTCATAAAATCTCGGGGCTGGAGGATTGAAAATATCAGTAGGTGTCGTAAGTTATAAAGAATCGTGAAAAAGTAACTGAACTGTGAATTTGGTTTTCATTCGATCATTTTTTTCACTAAGGACTGGGATGGGATGGCAACTGTCACGTTCATTTTTTATGGGTATAAATATGGCCTTACCGAATATCAATACGTGTATATAGTATAACGTGATGATCGCTTTTAGATCAAAGCTCGTAGGTATACTATAACTATGAGTCTATTCGATTGACGAACTGAAATGAACGAAGTAACGTACCAGGTTCGGAATAAATTAGGATATTGATTCCAATGGAACGATATTTAATTTCTGTAAAAGCATCAATACATTTCAAATCGTATATCCAGAGTATATACTGCTGCTGTCTCTTGGGAACGAGAACCTTTCATCGAGTAACATTAGTTTAAAAATGTGGATTTTCGAAAATATATTCCGTTACTATGGATAAAATGAAAATTGGGTTTCTGGGAGGACTAAAATCTACCGAAAATAATTAGTTTTTCTTGATTGTTTGTTTTTGTTCACTTCATTCAACATTTTTTTACACGAGCTCACCGGATCAAATGCAATTCAATGGACTTGGGAAAACGCATAGTAGACAAGTTGATCGCTCATACTGGGAGATACGTCATTTAGCGTGAGTAATACGAGACTGAATATTGCTACTGGGATAAGGGAACCCATAAAAATCAACGTTTTATTGCAGACCAGTTTATCGCCTTTATACGAAAGCTTATTCACGATTTATTCTCGGCTTATGGTACAAACGAAGTCTACCTGATGCGTGATATGCTATTTCTGTATATTTAAGCCATTCGAATAGTCAATATGCAGCAATATCTCACAATCAGTGATATCAAATAGTAGCTGGTGAAGAAATAGTAGTCATTCGAACGAGGGAACAAAAAAAGAAAAAAATTAAAAAACGGTTTGGACAATCAAACCATCGATCAAGAAAGTAGAATCGCCCCCCCCCAAAAGCACCATCGGTGAAAAACAAAAAAAGAAAATCGCCAAGTAGTACAACATCAACTTTTACACTGCCTATGAACATGTTTTGTATTTGATTTTGACATTTTCATCCTGTATCATAATTGTTCAATAATTCCTGTTCGTATTTGCACCGTGAAACATTAAAAAAATTCTTATCTGAATTCGGAGTGGAGACAAAGTTTGAAAACTTTGAGCGTGAAACCGAGATTCGGCTTCATCAGCGAGTATCTGTCATGCTAGATTTAACTTTGCCATGTCCGTTCCGTTAGGCAAAGTATAATTCTCACTCCAGTAACTCGAGGAACTTTAGAGAGCTTTCCTCGAACGTTCATCCTGATCAAACGAGTATTGACTCATTATTTGATTCAGAGCAAAGTTCAACGTGATTAACTGATTCCTGTTGATCCTTACTTTCTTTACTGCTGGTATTATTGTCTCGTTTGTTATTCTGTCATCTGAAATTATTATTTCCTATTCGCATGAATGACAGAAATAGTTGAAACACAGCCATTTATCATGTTTCCATGAATAATGTCAATTTATTCATTAGTGAAAATGAACATTTCTCGATAATTTGTAGCAAGACCTCTATTCATTCATCTCCGAAAATGTAATGTAGCAACATCGCATCTCGTTTCTATTTTCATTTCGAAAAAAAAACTAAACGAATTTCAAATCTTTCCTAAAATTATGATAAACGGTTTGCTTCCAAATGAAGAATGCACAACATCGGCTCCTTTTGCAATTTATTCAGCTATATTTTGTTCATCTACGTTTTCACTTGGTTCTTTTGTTGGTGTTGTCAATCACCTGTGCCGGAAATAGGAGTCCAGTAACATTGATAAGGGAAGATATCTCGATTTTTTTGACTCTGCTTATATTTCTGGTTGTCAACGTCTTCGGGAGTAGTAGTCGGTTCTTTCACTCACCGCAATCTTATTTGCTGATGATATTTTGCAATGTCAGTGATTTAATTTTTCCGGAAATAAAATCATCAGTGATGCTCTTTCTCATTTCATTTTTTCAATTTAAAGATCTGAAACTTTGACTCATGGTGACTAAAGCCTGCAAGGGAGGCTTATACAGCTAAGATGATTATAAAATCTCAAATTTACCTACTCCTGAGTCAAGTATCGGTATTCTAAAGGAAAAGGTAGATGATATAAAGGACCACGTGAAAGAGGACGGGTTAGGAATTTCAATTCACTTTAGAAGAATTGATTTTTATTACATGGAGTCGGTAAGATGCCCGAATTTTCCCCCTCGTATTCTTTCTCGTTCCTGTCTTTCTTTATTTTCTATTTTTATCCTCTTTCTCATTCTATTCTTGTAGTTTTTCGCTTTATTTTTATTTTTCTTCTTTCAATTCGAAATCTTGTGGACTGAGTGATTTATACACCCACCCGTAGCTCTATACGTGAAAAAGCCATTGTTAAGAATTTTCCTTAAATTTAATTTAATTCCATTGAATTCCATCGAACTCCATCAAGTTGCCAACTCGCACCATCTACGTGGTCCATTGTCCATTTTACTTTACTTCGAAACGTGAGCATGCATTACTGCCAAACAAATTATTCCTTCATTCGTGGTTTAAACAGACTCAACGAATAATTTGCGTGCAATGATTCGAAAAAATCTCTTCTCTCGATTTTTCCGTTTGTTTTAACGGTTCGTGAACTGAGACGATCAATTCGCGTGAGAAAAGATGCTTATAGAATTGGTACATTGTGCAACAAGTGCGCAAAGTTTGTGATTTTTTTACGATTATAAAATTTGTCGCACGAGTTGCTCGTACTATTTTCCGGAACAATGCGAAAAATTCGACTTTTCGTACTTTTTGCCTGTGCAGAAATCCTAGTTTCTCGCACTAGTGTGCAAAGTGATTACTTTGCAAACAGAAAACAGATACAAAAAGTCGATTTCTTCGCACCGCTTTTCGAAATGATTATTTTATCATTAATATTTGATGATATATTTTTCAAACAGTTTTATGATCGATTATTTTCCTTCAATAATACCTTATCCGGCAATGAAAAAAATATATACTAGTTTCATTCGTATATTTGGTAATAAAAACTGTATATCATTGATACTGAAGAGAAACAAATGAACTGGTACAAACTACCCTTATTCAGTTTAGCAAAAATTCTGAATATTGAAAAGAGCCCGAGGTTCTCTTCAGTAATTTTAAACACAAAGCCAGAGAGTTCGACCTCGCTACAAGTTCCGTTTATATTTTATGGTTTATTTCAAACTGGTGAAAACGTGGAACAATTTTATTCTGTGTTTCACAAAGCGAGCTGTCACGCCCTCGACAGCTATATATCCGTTGTTACGATCACATTTATCATAGTTTTATTCTGCCCTGCGTACATAGAATACTCACAGCCCAGGAATATAGTGGATATAATTTTAACCCGGGACAAAAACAAAAACAAAAAAAATTGCTCTGATAAACTCCAGCGGGGGGCGGGGGGGCGGGGAGGGAAAAGTTGGATTAAATTGAATTTAATCATATATTTTTATAATTCATGTATAAATAATATCAATAAAATTCCTAAAGAGAATTCGATTTCGGCGACGATTGCAAAATCTAAAATTAACATCGAACTATGAACATATCTATTTTAGGTCGGTTAAAATCTATAACGTGGCTTCAGAACTAGGGCTTTACTGCACGATACAATCGTTCCATATAACATATCCGTTATCCTACCCCTCTGGAAATCCTGAAATTATTTATTTTATGTGGATTTGTCACGCCCGTTCGGATAGGTTCACCTTTTTTTTTTTATTAGAATTGCAGGTGGTGCTTTGAACCTCTACTGTACATAATATAAAATTTATGCTATATGTATACATATTGCGGTCACCTGTTTAGATAAGAATCGACATTTCGGCTCGGTCGATGAGGGGGGGGCTGTGGATAAGGGTTGGACGGATTAGTCATAGACATGTAACGTATCCTATCCGGGTTGACAAATTTTTTACCTCAAATTATTTACCGAATTTTTTTTATAGTTTTCAACAATTTTTCTAATTTTTCTTCTAATTTTTTTTTTAATCGCGCTTCGCTCACCCTCTGTGTTCGTTCGACATCGATATCCATGAAAGAACATGGAAATCAAAAATTTTCGAACAAAATCACAACAAATTATTGAAATTGGTTCTAGTTCTGATTTAATAGCAATTTAATTTAATTAAATGGTGGGAATTTTCACTTTTACGTAAAAACGAAAAAGTTTTTTTATTTTATGTTCTTCTTGTTTATGCGATTCGGGGCTCGTGTTGACTGGTATGTCACATCACTCCGACGAGGCTCTGTCTATTTACATGAGGATATCACCTCCGCCACACTCTGATGGCAATTTCAATTAAACTTGGCTGAGATTCTGGTGTACGATTTCCAAGCATATCAAGCTCACCCTAATTGTAAGTGGATTGCAATCAATAGTATACGCGATGACAAAAAGACTGTTGCTTTCAAAGTGAAATATGATTTACGTGAATTAAAACGCTTAGGTAATTAGATCTGAAGTGATTAAAAAATTAGGAACTAGAAATTCCTAGAATAACAAAGAAAAAAAAATAACTGTTGGTATTTCGCGGTGTTTGCGTTTCCACTATATAATTCAGGAAATTCACCAGCAACTTGCCCACCCCAAATGCACATCCATTAAATTACACATTCCAACAAATAACAGGAATGGTTCAAAAGTCCCGTTTCAAAGCCGTAAATTCTTCGCTTTGATTGTGTTCAGCGGAATTTCTTGACGTGGATTATTAACTATATTATAAATAAAAAAAAAACTTGCGCCTTTTACTTTTGGGAATACTTTACATAGCCGAACGTACACCCTATTATATGCAACCGTCCACAAACGCGTTGGAAACGGCAATTGTTTCAGTAATTACCAAGTCCTTGATTGGCTGTCTAGTGATGAACATATTGCCGTTTAATAAAAACATCGGGGCTCGACATCTGACGGCTTACCGTCAAGGCTCAAGCGTCAAAAAAAAGCGGCAAAGCCGTCAGATGTCGAGCCTCAATGTTTTCATCAAACGGCAATTGTTTATTACTAGACCACCAATTAAGGACTTGGTAACCACTAAAACAATTGCCGATTCTGACTGTCGGCCACTTCAACACGACTCGTTTGTCGACGTTTGCATTAAATATGGAAGTTTGGCTATCTTCGTATCTGGCCATTTCGCGCTTACACGAAAACGCACGGTATATACCCCACATGTACCTATATTATTGTAGTGGATACCGGGGCACGACGGTCCCTCTAAGCGAGTAATTATTTTCTGTGACTTTTGAGCGCCAAATATGAATATGATATAATTGTTTTGCCTTAATTTTGGAAAAGTTTAATTGACTCAAACGGCGAAAATTTATAGTATGCTTGATTCGTTCGTTTTATTCGCATGAGCGAATACCTGCCGTAAACTCACTAAATGGATAATAGCAGTAAATTGATATTAATTATGGATGTCGGACCCGACCCATCACTTTGTTAGGTGTTGGTTCACCGAGTTACGTGATACTGCCGGTAATCGGTGTAGCTATCTATTAGGCGTTTATTACCTTACTACAATCCCGGGGTTAATTCATCCCCCGAACATCAATGTTAAATTATATTAAATTGCTATCTCTATAGCAGTGGTAGAGATGAAAATACCGACCGCGAAGATGTCGAGGAAATTTTTTTCAATCTTTCATTGCCACACATACAGGGTCTTCGCAAACTAAGTGGTTCGTTGGTTGCCTACATGCCGGATTTTTTTAAGCGGTCGTATCTTGCGACCGATACTTCGAAGACCACACAGGTTCTATAGGTCAATTTACTCAGCTTCACCCCCTCTATTACCCTCTTCATTTTCTACATTCAGTTCTGCGGGACACCCTATATACTATATAGTTCAGAAATTGTCATTCACCCTCAAGACGTGTACTTTGAAATCTATCAGCCGTTTATATGCCACTCAGATCTATGTCAGTGACGCTCGAACTTGTGTTCAAACTTATACTTTGACTACTCCTCAACATTCGATCTGCCCATTTAATTGCCGCCAAGCTCTCACTCCGCAAGAAATTAATTTCACAAAGTTAGTCGGTTATAAGCACAAATTTAGATTCCATTGAGCGATCTAACAATCTTATTGCACAAATATGGTCATTGATTTATCTATATACTTCTTTTACCCGGATGTCTCCGAGATGAGATTTCCTCCCTCAAAGCTTTAAGTGCCAAAATATTTTCTATCAAGATTAAGGATCATGCAGCTTTCCGGAGTTTGAAAGTCTGTAGAAATTCTTACAGTTTGGATAGCGATTCATTATTTGTCAACTCAATTTTCGCATACCTTTATACAGTGAGTTTTCCTAACGATGGCAAGATCCGTGTGCCTATGGGCAGGCAATTGAAATTACGTAATTTTCAAATGACCACCATAACTCTCCACGGCCACCTCCACCGACCTTAACGATTGTCCGTAAAAATAACCCAATATTTAGGGCCATTGTTCGAAAAACTCACGGTATAAGATTATATGCCCATGTTATAGCTATCATGAAGCCATTTTTTTTATTGTTACTTTATTATTCTTTAGCAACCTAGTCTTTAATCAGTCTGCAGCTATGCATGTCGAGGGCATTTACCTCGCGATAAAATATTGATTAATTGAAAAAAAATTATGTTCGTTATTACGACTCGTATACAAGTGGGACGCTTGGGACGCCGGTCGTCGAGGCGGCGCGCGTGATATTGCGTGGGATCGATATCATGGCGCCAGCCAGCTTCTAGGCACCCTGTTAACTATATACACGTATACATATACCTGTATGTATCTATACGTATATGTCTATACATATACGTACAATCTATAAGGTGCACTACGTAATTTTCGTGCTTAAGTCCGTCGCCTGCAGCGCGATTAGGTTTATAAACGCGGACTTTTAATTTAATCGCAAAAATACACGATACAATTTTTTATAAATAAAAAAAATATTGGATTATATGGTAAATCCAATACCAATATAGGAAGTACATCTTTAAATATAAACGAATCTAATAATGTGCCATAAAGCAGCCCAGACAGTACAGAAATAAAAGTTGTCTCGAAGTCGTCATGTGGACATCAAATAAGCTACTTTTACACCAGCCAATGAATAAAAAAAAAGGAAACATACACTTCGAACTATTCAACCATACATGTGGGGGTTTCGACGATCATTTTAACGGTAAAAATTGAAAATAATTAGCTTAATATCTGATCGTTGGAATGATCGATGAGAGTCTTATGGAAAAACACGTCTGACTTTTGAATATTCCAAAGCCAAATATACGTCCTGCATATATTAGCTATGACCTGGAATTTCTTCTTATTCAACAAATGATTGAATGTAAACGTATTACATCGAAATCGATACGCCTTTTAGAATTGGATAACCGAATCCATGGAAAACAGTGAACTTTTTCAGAGTGATATATCTTCAGATTAAACAGTTTACGCATTAGCTAACTGCATCGCGAGGAAATGGATGGTCTGCGCTTTGAAGAAGCGCAAGAAGTTAGGCCAATTAACGGAAGACCGAGTTGAACGCGGCTAAGTGACTACGGGTTAATTTAAGGAACGTCTCAGGTCTCCGGCTGCAAATATCACACAAGTATGTGCATATATTCACGTTGGATGCGAATGTACTTATAAGTTATACTACTATTCATGTATAATTTATGTAGTTACTTGGCAAGGCATAGCCTAGCGTTGGCTAAACGCGATCAGCTGTATAAGATTTAGACCGTAGCGCCTCTGACGGTTACGAATGTTTGTAGCAGCCGCGTTTTGCCCGAATGACGAGAACCCGAGCCAAGTCGGGCTTAATTGGCAACATTTCTGTGGAATAGGTATGCATAGGACCAGAGGTTAAGCCCGAGGATGGTCTTTGCCATTTGCGCAAGATCCGGTGCGGCTTCAATATCCGGTCTTAATAACCGCGCGCACCAGTTTCTAGGTAGTAAGTACAATGAGGGTCACGACGCCATTGAATGGCCGGATTTCTGCAGCTGGTCTATAAGGTCGAGCTCATTTCGTATCATTATTAATACACGTGATTGGGTGGTCCGAAAACGAGTAGTTTAGGGTTTATCGCAGTGCTATCGGGTGTCAAATATTAAACAAAAATAAAAGAAAACCGGGCAAAAGTCGAAACAGATGTGGAGGCACGCTTTGATCACCTCGAAAACGCGATTCGTAATTTTTCGTACACCGCACAACCGATTGAAATGAAATTTTGGGGATTACTGCCTCATTTCAGCAAAAAGTGGCTAAATGTTTTATATTTTCAAAATTTTGCAATTTTTTTTTTACAGATTCAGTTATCATCAGAGAAATCGTGGAATTGATCACAGATGCACTCGATTCATAGCGCTTTTTGAATGATTAGCCATTCGGTAGTGGCAAACCACACATTTTGAGCACCAACTTATTTCATTACATGAAGAAATAACCGAGAAACTACGATTTTGCATCTTATGAGGAAAAACAAAAAATAAAAAATATCATCGTCTTACGGAGGCGAGACTTTGTAGCAACGTAATCACGCGGTAGAAGTGGCCCGCGTCAGAGTTCCCACGCAACTACCAAAGCCTCTTAAGTGCTTCATATTCCTCGACATCCAATTTTCATATCTTTATAGTTTAGCAATGGATTATGAAATAATGAAGGCCCGGACCAATTTCGCTTTGAATCATAATTTGCATTGATAA
Source organism: Tenthredo notha (assembly GCA_914767705.2). Lineage (NCBI taxonomy): Eukaryota > Metazoa > Arthropoda > Insecta > Hymenoptera > Tenthredinidae > Tenthredo > Tenthredo notha. Next base: position 7,333,749 of record OU611915.1, on the reverse strand, counting down.
CTTGAAAATAAATTTTTTTATATCATCAAAAAACGGTTTACAAAGTGTGTTTGAGAAGCCTGTAATATTGATGTTCGGAGGTCACTAATTCTGACTTACATTTGGAGGTGGATATAATCTTCCTTTTCACATTTTTTTAAACAATTTATTCCAATTGGCTGAGTTTTTATTCACACGCTTTGCTCGCTTACGAGAAGCTTAGCGTTAGAGACCGTGACTTTCCGCAAACTACGATGTGGTGGATCTACGAAACCAAAAACCATGGTTTCAATGATTAGGACTCGCAGACCGAGTTTTGCACACACAAACCACATTTTGCGCACGGAAATTTCATTTTGGGCACGATTACAAAACGCGTTAGGAAATCTGACATTTTGCGCACGCAAATTAGTACGCAGATCGAATTTTGCATACGGCGTTAGGAAATAGTATATTATGATACTAGTGCGGATAGTTGGTGATTCCCGATGAGTGTAAGGCCTGCATGTCACACGAATGGGGAATCACCAACCTGCATGTGTATCATATACTATTTTCTGTAACACTGTATGGAAGTTCGCACTTCATGTACACTCCGCATGGATAAATCGACAAAGTGTTCGGTAATGTTGATTCCCGCACAATTTGTAAAATCATCAGGAATCTGCTATTTTACGTACAATCGTCGGTGCACAAAGTAAGAACTTTTCATACAGTGTTACGAAAAAATAATGACTAAACTTGCATGAAGAACCCTTGTTATCCGAATAGGAAAAAAGATCAGCTTACCGGCACCACTGAGAATCAAAATTAAGAACAATCCCATGGCAGAACTTTTTTTTTAATTATTTGGAACCAACTGATTCATACGGGGGAATGAAATTCGAAAACAGTATTCAGGCGTTGTTCATGACAAGCAGAAGATTGGGCAGGATAAAACTGTAACGAAAAATTTCAGATACAAGATAATTGCAACAACAAAAAAGCAGGATTTCCATACATCATGCATTGTTTCGTAGGGAAAAATGATGAACTCATACACAGTGGTAGGTTTATATCCTCCTAGCCTACGCGAATGGAGTAGATATACGCTCGGGTACGTGGGGGTTCCGCAGGCGCCTGTCACCGCTGATCACATCTTCCAAAATAGAATAGCAATATAGATTGTTAGGTTCAGACAGCAGGGGTCACCCGTGCCTGTGAAAGCAAGGTTCCAAATTGCGCGTGATGGGTGACACTTCAGTGTAACGATAAACCAGGGATAGAAGAAGACTGATTTTCTGACAGACCCAGACTAAAATATGAGAGAATGTTGTTTTGCCTGACAGTAGATAATAACTGAATAGAGATATTGTGAATATAATATAAATATATAGTAGCGAATAGTACATTACGATACAAGTGCGGTAAAACTTTTTCTGACGAGTGTCAGGTTGCACCACGAGCCGAAGGCGAGATCAGAACAAGTTTTTCATAACACATGCATGGAAACCTTCACTTTCTCCGCGTGTGAGTTGTAGACAAAATGAGTCTTTTCCGAGGAGTGTGGCAAAACTTTGTCACACTATCATAGCGTCAAGAGTGAAGGTTGCCATGCATTCGTAATGAAAAATAGGATGTGGTACGAGTGGGTGACAGGGACTCTGTACTCGTGTGATGTTTTCAGCACACGAGTACAAAGTCCCTGTTTTCCCACTTGTATCATAATCTACTATTTCCGTCGAGTATTGTACAATACTTCACCTTATGAGATGTGAAACTGGGGGTTTTAGCCACGCGAAGCGTGCGCAAAATTGTACTTTCCGCACGGCGTGTAGAAAACCAAGTTACACGGTTTGTCTGAAAGTCAATACTACAGTGAAGACCTGCCGACAATTAATGCAGTTATAACACTTCCAAACTCAACGACATATCGGTACGCAAATGTCAAGTTCCAGATTGGATAGGTAAAATATGGAAATTAAGGGACTACCTCTAAAACTACCTACAGGATTTTGAACGTGAGATGCAGGGAAAGGAAAGACAGTGAAGAGCTTTGATTGAGATATTAAAACGTACGGGGCGCTATTTCCCTTGGAACCCAGATCACGTGTTTCTTATACGAAACATACAGGGTGTCCAATCGCAATTTTTCTGGTGAAAATCGAAGAACAATTCGATCGCTCAAGTTACGCAGTTTTCGTTTCTTTTTTTAGAATTCATGTATGGGATTCAAGAACATCTGATTTCACTTCAAGCTTTTATCTTCTTCGAGTTACCAATATAATCTTCAATTTTTAGGACGAAAATAGAAAATCAAACAAGACACCCTTTAGATACGCACATATAATACATATAATATATATATAATCTGCTTAGCTACTGGCGCTGACTTTAGCAGCGAATTTTCTCGTTGCGGTTAAACTTGACTTTCGACTTTGCCTCCGGTTTTGCGGATAGAGGCAACATCTGCAGGGGATTAGAAAGTTTTTTTCAGATCTATATCACGGCTTGGGTAAATTGTTCTTGTGTTTTTTGTTTTTTCCTGCTTTACGCGTAGCTCTGAACGATATATTTTTACGAATAATTCCGAATAAGTCACACGTCTACCCGGCATCAATTCAAAATCGAAATTTTTTATTTTTCGTTTACTGCTTCTCCGATTGTGAGAGCTTTTCAAGGATGAAATTATTAATCTGACGGCTAGCTGTTGCCACGTGCTTTAATTCTTTTTTTTTTTTTTTTTTGCAAAAAAGAAAGTTTCGCGTTTTGACAGCTGCCTGGGAAGCGGGTGATCTCGCAATACAGTCTGAAAATCCAAACAGATGGCGAGCCTGGAGAACGTATTCAGAAATAAAGCTTATCGCATGAATATGTAGAAGGATAAATCCGGATGTAACAGACCATGCGAGGCCGGAATTTTTGATAAACTTCACTTCCCTTGTCGCTGTTTTTTTTTTTTTTTTCGAATACAGACGCGATATAAATACTCGGCAAAGTTGTAATGGAATTTTTTTTGTTTTTTTTGTTTAGCGATTATTAAAACGAAAGAAAGATAAAAAGTAATTGTTATTCATTTCTGCAAATGATATGGTCATTAGGGTGTCCCTTAAATTAAATTCGAATATAATATGAGGTAGATACGTAACACAACTACATCTCATCGACAGCCTAATACTACAGCTAGTACAACTACAATCTTATACAAACAAGCGTAAACTGAACCCCCAGAGTACTGTGGAACAACCTAACCATAGCCTAACCATAGCTGTATTATATACCAGGAGAAAATCCTAGCCAGTTTAAGCTCAAAGCTTATGTTACATTACGTTAAGCCAGGGTACAAGTTTCGAAATTGTAGGAAATATCTGAGAATTAATCCTGAATCATGCGGAACAACTTAATAATGTAATTCAGATATAAATCAGAAATAAACTTAGATAAAAGCTTAAAAAAGGTTTTTTTTTTCTATGATATGTCGACGTATTTTGGATGAACAATATAACACAAGAAAGCAAAAAGATGAAGGAAATACGAAAAAAATATTATATTATGATACTAGTGCGGGAAGTTAGTGATTCCCGATGAGTGTAAGGTTTGCATCTCACACGAATGCAGAATCACCAACCCGCACGTGTAACGTATACCTTTTTTTGTAACACTGCATGGAAGTTCGCACTTTGTGTACACTTCGCATTGATAAATTGACAAAATGTGCAGGAATCAACATTCCCGCATGGATAAATCGTGCGGAAATATTGATTCCCGCACACTTTGTAAGATCATGAGGAATCTGCTATTTTACGTACAATTTTCGATACATAAAGTACGAACTTTCCATACAGTGTGACAAAAAAAAAAAAAAATTGATTTACAATCGTTCAATTCTATAGTTCGAGGATATATCCTCATCCGCCTCAGTACATGAACGGTTTGACCCATTTTTCGCACTCCCTTTGTGTAAGTAACGTCATAAAACTGGGACAAGTCGTTTTTGAAAAAGTTCAAACGGTGCCCGTTTTGCCCCCCTCTACCCTATATATTTCTTATTTATATTTCAGAGAATTTTAGACTTCGTCGGATATATGGATCATGGTACCAACGTAATAAACGTACTACTCCTTCGTTCAGTATTGATTCCTATACGATCAGTCATTGCTATAGGCGATGGTAAACTGATAGACATCGAAAACAAGCTGAAGTTCAGGGTCTTTTTAGTTTCGTAAAGTTTAAACGTGAAGTTATGATTTCACATTTTTTGGGAACTGATGAAACAAAAATTTGGCGGAAAATTTAAGGCTTTATACGATTTGACTCCCAATTAATTTTGCGATTATTATAAAGCCGCGGTTATGGCATCGCGCCATCTAATATCTCCAATTTCTTGGTGCACTTCCTCGCCGACTACCCGGGGTTCCTTTAATTCTTGATAATAAAAATACGCTCGTATTCGAACAGGCGTTCAAGAAAACGACCTTGCCAGATGTCGCGAAGTGCCCTCGGCTCTTTTCTCACTCATCCCATTCCATACCACAGGATAATCGATGCTTCCAAATCCTGCAGGGCTCAACATTTTCGTATCCGAGTAACGAATTTTTTTTTTTTTTTCTTTCTCTTCTTCGTCATCAAATAACGCCCTGTATGGTATAAGTTAATTGGAAACGTCATGTATGTCTATGCAATTATTTATAACAATATACAGGGTGAGTTTGGCTCTAGTATCGCATGAGGGAGGGGCTTATCATCGTAAACGATCTCCCCCTTTCTATTCATACTTATAATCGTCGTATCGAGAAACCCTACTTGCATTTTCACTTGTAAAAACTGATGATTTTAACAAGTATGCATAGAACCTCCCTCATATGCGATACCAAAGAAAACTCACCCTCTATATACATATATTTATTATTCCAGAATGACGTGGGACCGAGAAAATATGGGAGTTGTGATCCTGTTACTGAGCATGCTTTGCATCTTTGCGAACGCCGAAGGTGAGGAAAAATTTTATGTCACTGTTATAACTTTACGTAGCATAAAAAAAAAAGTAATACCAAAATTCTACATCGAACGCTACCCATAAAAATAATGGATATATATATATATATATATAAACAAAAATGTGGCCGAATTTGAAATGGGATATTCTGGTTCTTCTATATCCTTAATATTATCTGAGGTTTGAGCTGATTCAGCGAAATAAATGTAATAAAAATGAGACGTGTCTATATCTTTCACGTTATAGTATATATATCTGCTTCGGGGGCTGAAAATAGATGAAAACAAAACGCCCCTGTAACACTCAATCATAAAGGTCGAGGTAGGAGATATTTCTTCCGTCTCACTTCCCCGAGGAACGGGAGGAATGGGACACGAAAGACTTCTTTCAAAAGGAACAACATATGTCCTAGAGAGCAGGTTGCTAAATTCGCATACGTGACACGGTTTCCAAATAATCTTACCAATAAGATCTTATTTCTTCCGTACGACGCCGCTCGACTTCAAATGCACCACCGTATCGCAAGTCAGGCGACGTTTTTCTATTTTATTAAAGACAGTGCCTGGCCAATCTTACGGTTTTCACATATACTAAGAAAGGCAATTAATACATGCCCCGTTCTATTTCGGTGGTTCAAAGGAGTATAAAGAGAGTCCACAAATTTTACGACCGTCCAGAATCCCGTTTCTATTATTATCATGGAAAGCATTTCCCATATTTTTTAGCTCTCAACTAATTCATGATCATTCTCGACTCCTGATTGAAAATTTACTGAAAAATCTATTTATTGTACTCTAACTTGTTATATCTGAAGTTTCCATCGGGCAAAAACAAAATACTTTGTTATCATAATCACCCCGAAAATGAAAAGTCCAGTTCTCAATAGATCTTTACGTTTTGGAGTCTGGAGAATCGCCCCCAATCATGTACGTAGGGGAGACCGGGGTGGAACGACCCGCTTAACGTTTGTGAGCAACATTTTTTAGGTCTCAATAATTTATCATTTTTTATCTCAATAATAGGCCTCTAGACGAAATTAGACCACCGAGATCATTCTGCCCCGGTAGTCCATTCCACCCCGGTCTCCCCTATACGTATGTGATCAATGTTTTTGTCATTTAATATCTCGAGAACGAGTTACTGGATTTTAATGATTTTTGATTTTGGTGTTTGTGAGGCTCGAATAGAATTTGTAGATTCTATTTTTTTTTTTCAACCATTGTCCAAAGCGTTTTCGTGAAAATACAATATAGACAAACGAGAAACTGTCTTTTATCTTGATAGCCTCCACATCCACTTCTCCACCTGAACAATTTAATGAATTATTTACTCCTGAAGGTAAGTACGATTAAGACATCTGTTTGCAACCGACACAAGTACGATTCAAAGAGGCTACGAACAGTGTGAAGAACCTTGCTTTCTATTTTACAATTGATTACGGTTCAATGACAGAGGCATTTTCTAATTGAATTTTACAAATTACACATTACAGCTCTAAACTGTAATGGAAATGTAATTAATTACGAATTGTAATTTAAAGTACCCATTACAGATTTCAACCAGTAAAAACGTAGCGAAAATCATTATAACGAATAAAACCGCAAATTACGTATCTGATCGTTTTCAATGTATATCAACGTGCAAAATATTCGCGACAATCGAAAATAGTGAGAGTTTGAAACTCAAATTCATTGAACTACTTTGAAAGATGTTTTTCTTTTTTACTTGAATAATACAAAATTTGGTTTATAGAAATAACTCCAGTCGTTTTTCAAGCTCTTCCGATGTTAATGTTTTGTACTAAGCAGTGAGAGACGGAATCTCTAAGAGTCGAGTATTATTTTCTAGAAGAAGAAGAAGAAAGACCGATCCCGCCCACGTCTACCGCATTTTCGTTTCTACATTTACGCAAATGTACCCGCAAAGTACTTACCTTAACGGAAGTCGTCGCGAGTAAAATTATCAAGAAGTTGAACTTTGAATATTGAATATATACCAATACGGTGACAATGCCAGGTGAATAAATTCTGTTGGGTAATGAGACTAAATTCTCGTTTCGGTTCGTGATGATGAGTTTGGTAATCCAGGAAATGATTTAGATGAATCTAATAGTCGTTCGTGCATTTATTCGTTGCTTATAACGTCATTCGTGATTGTGATTATTTTTGCGCAACTGGAAATGTAAATCATTTAAATACGTACTTTTCGATACTAGTGCGAAAGTGTTGATTCTCGAACGCGTATGAAATTTTTCGCCCATGTATCGAACCTTGTTTGTTAACACAACGCGCGTTAAGTTGAATTTTATGCACGTGCAGCGTGCGCAAAATCTAACTTTGCGCACGGCGTATAGAAAACTCTTTTCTGCTTTGGTCCGCCAAAAACTGAGTTCGGCTTTTGAATTGGAAAACTTTCACGGTTTCGTATATGAGCTAAATCACAAATTCCCGGTGTGGTTTTGTACCTCAAAATTTTCGATCATTTTTTTTGTCATTAATGGGTCATTTCCGTGGAAATGAGTCGGAAGCCACCCCAATATAATTTTTATCGGTGCAGCTCATGCTATTTTTGATATTACGCGTTTTTAACGGTTTTTTGAGAATACCAGAGAAGTTGATGGTTTAACTGAAAAATTTCAACACAATTTTCGATGGAAATTTTCCGCTCTTTTCATTGCAAATATTTCCATGCGCCGCAGACAACCGGAAGTTCAAAATACGTACCGTTGGACCGTCTACCGCAAGTCCAAATTCGATTTTTTTTTCGCCATTCGACAACTTAAAATATTCTCTTTGACATGTCAAATTGATGGACTGGGCAACCACATCGATTTTTTTTCAAATGAAGTATGTGTTTGCCCAGTCCATAAATTTGACATGTCAAAGAGAATATTTCAAGTTGTCGAATGGCGAAAAAAAAATCGAATTTGGACTTGCGGAAGACGGTCCAACGGTACGTATTTTGAACTTCCGGTTGTCTGCGGCGCATGAAAATGATTGCAATGAAAAGAGCGGAAAATTTCCATCGAAAAATGTGTTGAAATTTTTCAGTTAAACCATCAACTTCTCTGGTATTCTCAAAAAACCGTTAAAAACGCGTAATATCAAAAATAGCATGAGCTGCACCGATAAAAATTATATTGGGGTGGCTTCCGACTCATTTCCACGGAAATGACCCATTAATGACAAAAAAAATGATCGAAAATTTTGAGGTACAAAACCACACCGGGAATTTGTGATTTAGCTCATATATACGACCGATAACGAATGAAGTGACTCTGTGATTATCGCTGTTTACTTTACGCCTGCGTAAGGATATTGGAAAACATTTCTCATTAATGTTTCTCGGCTTCATGTGAAATGAGCAAAAAGTAAAGCAACGAATATTGAATTATCGAAAGCCGTATAAGATTAATTTGTTCAATTTAATTTCATTACATTCGCTAGTAGATATAACGCCTTCTGTTTAATCAGAATTTAGAATCATGCAAAGAGCAATTGTCACTACTAAATGGGTGTATATAATGCGGAGGGTATTGAAAATTCGCAAAAAGAACCATGCTCAAATAGTTCGTATAACAAAAGCTCAGATTGGATTGCCAAACAAGTGTGGAAAGCGTCTTTGCAGTCTAGCTTGGATTTACTTGCTCAGGATCACCCCTGGGTTTTACCTCACCAGCACAATCTCAACTGCAGTTTTACTCAAGAGAAATGGCTATGCTATTCGCTCGTGTACTTTAGCTTGATTGGGACTACGGAGAACACACAATTATACATATGTATGTACATATGTGTACGTGTGTACTGTGGGAATTCTATTCCAAATGTGAAAGCATTAAAGCTATATACGTTGTTGGAACAGTTAGTGCAGTGATCTATAGTATTCAGTTTAAATGAGAGTGTTATCAGATAATCAGGAAGTACGAATTCTGACTTTTTCAACTCATTGTTATAACATCCTTTGAAATATTCACATGGATGAATAAAAATATTAGTTTTTTCAATGCCAGTATGAAAAATTATAACGACGATTTTTTGTCTGATTACAAAACGAGAAATTGAAACTGAAATCAAATCAAATCAAATCAAAGACAGAATGAAAAAGTTTTCGGCTTTGGTATGCTTCGGTGTTTTACTTTTAATGAATATGGAAGAATCCTGACAAAGAAATTGCTGCAAAACAATTCGAGGCAATATGTTCATGAGAATATCGCCTGATAGAAGAATAAATATGATGTTGTAAAATCAGTTGTACTTTTTGTTTTCATCACATTTGCTTAGATAGGTGAGAAATCTCGGACAGTAAATCCTGTAAGCCTGAGGCGTTCAACTCTAGATCTTAGGAACAACAGTATTACGTATTTCACAGTTACTCTGCAGACAAGTTAGCTCAGGGGATAGTCAGACCCCAGAGGCGAACAAAGTTTGAATTGAACTTGATTCGAGTTTAAGGATTGTTTTCGAGGTGACTACTTGCATACGAGGATCTCGTTATCTGCACTAATTCTCTCAGAAAAAAAAAAAAACTTTACCTCATTATCAGTACGAGGAATTAATCAACTTTTTAATAAATATCAGTAATTAGATATCTGCGCTTTCAGACTTCAGAGCTCTTGAGATTGAGATTGACACAATTTATTATTAGCGCAGTAAGTGCGGCGCTTATATATTTTATCTCTGACAAAGTTATGAAACATTTTATCCACTCGTTCGAGCCAAGTACTTTAACAATATAAACCAGACCTATATACGGCGTTGTCGATCGTGTAAAGAAAATAAAATAAATATACGGTAAACGCTGTATATCAGAAAAACTTTCCGAGAATTTATGAATTTTTACGATAAGGCCAGGTCCAGGTTTGCTTCAGTTTAGCAAATAAGATGAGTATACAACATTAAAAGTTGCCTAATAATTTCTAGATTTTTTTATTTTTTTTTCGGCTGCAAAATTCCAGCTTGAGAAATACCGCAGAATCTAAAACTAAAGGATGGGGTAAACTAATACCGCTAGTCTACCAAGAAATATGGTGGTACGTGCCGATTTTACGTATTTCTTGCACGCGCGATCTTTAGGGCGCTGTGAAACCTACTCACGTTTTATTTCAGGAGAATACTGCAGGCTCTTTGTAAGGGTCAGTAAAGTCACGACACCGGCCTTACCGCACTGCCATAATTACGTAAACTTTTTTTACAATTACCAACGAGATCCTGCGGCAAGTATAGATATACGAAAATGTGAGAAAATTGAATGCCTGAAATGTCGCGAGTCGAAACCGCGCTCCGTATACTCAAGCCACTAAAATTCGATGAGGGAACCAGACGTTCAATAGAATTTCTATTTATACTCCATCCAGGGTGAATTTTACCTACACTTTTGAAACAAAGGGTTCAATCGAGTAGACACGACCCTCGAAATAAATTTTCATTCTTTAAAATAATGGTAAAAACGAAATGTTATTGACGTGTTTTTTTTTTTTTTATTCTATTTTATTTTTTGTTCGATTGAAATACCCTCGTGTCCCTACGAATTATTGTCTACAGAATGTGACAAAACTTTAGTGAGAAACAAAGAAAAAATTGCCAATAAAATAAGAAATTTCAATTTGGTCCATAAATATTTTCGATCTAAAATAAAAAAAAAAAATATACAGCTGTGGGGATCTTTTTTTCAATCTTCTAAAATCGGTTTTCACTTCTACCAATATAATATAACGTTCGAGGATTGCTTATTCGGCGTTTTATTGTCACCCTCATTTATCGTACAACGTCTGCAATCTTGACATTTCAATTGTACAATGTGTCAGCTAAAATGGTTCAATTCGTCAATTTCAGCTTATAAGACTAATGATTCATGATTTAAATACGAGATTATTTCTCCCTTTTTCATTTCACGCAATGATTGAAATGTTGGACAAATTTCCAGCCATTTGTAGCGAGTTCTTAGTACAGTTTACATCATATCGTGGGCTAAAAACCAGAAGGGCGTAACCCACAGAGAACTGCAGATGCTGGCAGATGGGCTCACGTGTTAAATTTTCAGATTTACGCCCTTATGGCAGCAAATTCAACAAAGTCGAACAAAATGTGGGCTACGCCCTTCTGGTCCTTAGCCCGCGATATTTAGTTTATTTTAAGTCAGAACTAAGGACGATAGTCGATCTCCATTACAGAGACATCTGTTGCTATTCCCCATAGATTCAAGACGTCTAATGGAGGTCAGAACCAGCATAGCATCCGTACACAGTGCCGTCTTTGGGCACGGGCCCACAGGGCCCCGGCTTCCAGGGGGCCCCGGCGCTCGACAGATGAATTAATTCTGATCACTAAAAATATAATTTGTGAAGTATTTTCAATGATGAATTATCACGATGTTTTGAACCTCTTTTTGTATATTTTTGTATGTCATAATTGCCCGCTATAATGCGAATTGCGTGACAAGATGAAACGGACGAGATTGACTAATCTCTCTCTTCTCAGTAATGAGAGTCTGATTTGTTGGAAATAATTGATTTCAAGAAACTAATTACTGATTTTGCGACAAAAAAATGTAGAAGAAAAGTAGGTAACATGTAAAAGTATTCAAGCATAATCAAACTATTTTAACTGCAAATTCGTAATTTTATTTTTAACTTTGAGTGAAAAAAAAATACTACTACAGGGGCCCCTGAAGATATTCTGGCCCAGGGCCCTCCGGTCGCTAAAGACGGCACTGTCCGTACACGGGTACTTTTTGCTCGTCTCACGTAGCTCTTTCAATTTTCAAATTATTTCATGTAGTATTAGTCAAGTCATCCCGTAACTTTTTTCTTTTTGTTTTTTTCTTTTGCTAAACCAATCATTCTCTCTCTCTCTCTCTCTCTCTCTTTTGGACATTGATTAACTCCTGGGTAGGCGGGCTGACGTCTTGCATCATCTTAACATTTCGAATTAAGTCTTTGGAGTAGCGGTATGTGGCAGCTGGCTTAGGTTAGTATAAGAGCAAAGAAGAGAGTTCTTCCGGTGGAGAAGCCGGAGGGACGATAAGATTGATTCACACGTCAGCAAACTCTTGTGCGCAATTTATCAACGGCAATTTTACCTTCCCTGCATCTGTAAAGAAAAAGAACAAATAATAATAGGATAAAATAAAAAAATATATAATACATACATTATACATATGAAACTCTGCAGTAATCGACCAAACACTTTGAAAATGAAATGATTGAAGTAACTCCAATTTGTATCACGGACTTATGCGGAGCCGTGACTTCGGAAGCAACGACGACGTGGGGTGCGGGGCTTTTCGTACATTATAAAAGTTCTTTTTGTAACACCGTATGGAAAGTTCTTACTTTGTGTACCAAAAATTGTACGTAAAATAACAGATATCTGGTGATCTTGGGAATGTGCGGAAATCGACATTACTGCATGGATAAATCGACAAAGTATGCGGGAATGTTGATTCCCGCACGCTTTGTCGATTTATTCATGTGGAGAGTACACAAAGTGCGAACTTCCATACAGTGTTACAAAACATAGTGTATGCCACACGTGCGGATTGGTGATTCCCCATTCGTGTGAGATGCAAACCTCACACTCATCAGGAATCACCAACTTTCCGCACTAGTATCATAATATACTATTTCCTAACGCCGTATGCGAAATTCGATCTGCGTAATAATTTGCGTGCGCAAAATGTCAGATTTCCTAACGCGTTTTGTAAGCGTGCCCAAAATGAAATTTTCGTGCGCAAAATGCGGTTTGCGTGTGCAAAACTCGGTCTGCGAGTCTTAATCATTGAAACCATGGTTTTTAGTTACGTAGATCCACCATATCGTAGTTTACGGAAAGTCACGGTCTACAATGCCGAGTTTCTCGTAAGCGAGCAAAGCGTGTGAATAAAAAAACATCCACCAGAGCCGAGAAGTTAGAAGAGACGTCTAAGCGCAGTCATTCTAGTCGATAGGGACTCTAGACGCAGTATCAGTTATTGAGCAAACAGTAATTACTGTTTGTGGAATCTCCTAAATGAGAAATAACCAGAATTAAGTAATTAGAGGTGATATGAGCCAAACTGACCCTAGTCAGCTCTAGAAAAAGTTACGAAGTTTGTTGGTGCACCAGATTATCTGTAAATTAACTCAATTATTCAGTACCCGTTTTAACCCGTTAATTTCAATACACTTAGAAACTAATGAAAGCTTATAAGCTGCGAAAAATTTAATCATTTAATGAATTGAGGTCTGAAATCAGTCATTTCGTCTGTTGCAAAATTTTGATTTCTATCAATACGCTCTTCGCTTGATTAGAACCTCGATTCCTTTAATTTTTTTAGTTTTGTATCAGAATCGGGACCTTGAATCTTGGACTAGCGTCTTCGTATACATCCCATCAATTTTCAAATTCTAGTCACCACCTCAAAAGTCTGCGAAAAATCAATTTCATATTCGATAAAAACAGTTTTTGGATTGATTACAGCGCGGCCGTTGTAGCTGGGTGAATTTCTAATCGTTTTTTGTTTTCTTTTTTTCTTTTTCTTGTAATTATCGGAAGAACTTTTTTCGATTCTCGATTTTAAACTTTCTTCGAGTCGATAGAACTGATCTAATTAATTCTGTAAACTTCTTTCTTTCGATTCGCTTTGGGTAAACTAAAACGATTTTTTATCTCCCCATCCGCTCGCTCACTAATTAATAGCTTGATCATGCTCATGCCATTACGTGGTTAATCGTTCATTAATCAAGAAAATAATTAGTTAATTGAGCCGAAAATGGTCTAGGTCTGTAAAATTCTACACAGTTTAATCGCGTGCCTGCAGATTATACTTTGCTTATATTATAGCTGATCCTCGTCTTTCTTTCATGTATTAAACAATGTAGCTCGTCTCAGTATGCTTTGATAGCTCTAATTTCTGAGGGTTTCAAATTTTCATCAGTTTCGCCCGGGTGGATGTGAAGTCACTTTGTTTGTCTGACCAAATCTTGCAATAGCTGAGATATTCTTTGCCATCCCGGCCAATTTCTACGTTAACTTTTCAAAAAAACAAAATTACGCTTTAAAGACTACAAAATGACATCCATTCGAAGTATGTAGCATAAATAATATGAAGTAAAATTTTTCATCGATCGCGTCCCACAATCCTAAAATTCCTGATCCAGTTGAAGAAAAATCTCCAGACTACTACTATAGAATCCATAATCTGCATTAAATCTTACTGAAATTTTTGTGGTATTTTCCAAATTTCACATACAACTATTATTCGAGTTTTTAGAAAAAGCAATTGCGAAATATTTTCCTAGTATCACCTTGTAACGTTCCCAGATTTCTTATACTTTTCATTCAATTCAAAAAAACGAAGAATGTGTAAAAGTGGGAAATACAAATACAAAAACAAAAACAAAAAACACCACAATTACCGCCTGTTAAATTATCACTTGATTTTCTCACAGGGATAGACGCTTCACCGCACTTTCATTATCCAAATTCTCATCTAGGGAAAAAACCTGATCGGCTTGACTCGGTGCATTCAAGAGCAGACGATATACGTGGCGTGAACTGCAATCCCAGACCTAGACCCAAGTATCGATCATTTCAGTAACCGCGCAGCCCAAAACAATTCGCGCCGTCTGCACCATTAAAAAAACATCCATTACCATCAGACGATGGAAAATTCACTGGCTCTGTTCTACACGACTGTTGTTCTAGAAGAAAAAAAAGAAAAAGAAAAAGAAAAAATGAGAAAGACACCCGAGAAAACGATGCACACGAGACAGGGACAGACGCCAGGCTATCTCGCGTTCTACGAGCTATACGTAGCTATTTACTGTTTCTTGCTTTTGCTGTTCTGGCCACACGCCAAAGTGGGAATTGCTGTTTGCGCTGGACAAACTACCTTCGACTATCGGATGCCTCCTGCAGAGATGCGCCATAATCTACCGTCGGTTCTCCTTTTCATTTTCGGTTTCGGAAAATCGACTTTCAGCACGATGGTTTGTGATTGAGTAATTATGTCTTCGTCATCGCGAGAAAACGTCCAGTTGAAAATAAAAGTCACAGATCAGCAGTGAAAAATATTTTTTTTCCACACAGCGTGCGCAAAGTTCGATTTTGCATAAAATTCAACTTAACGCGCAGTGTGTTGAAAAATGAAGTTCGATACACGTGCGAAAGATGATTCTCGACTCGTGTAATTGTCACAATTGGGCGAGAAACTTCATACCTGTCCGAGAATCAACACTTTCGCCCTAGTATCGAAAAGTACTATTTCGTGATCCCAAACGAACCGCTAGGATGTTTGGCCACCGATATAGCTTTTTAAAACAAAAATTGAATATTTGGTGACGATGCACCGATATCAAGGGCTAAGGATCAGAAGGGCGTAACCCACAGGAAAAACTGCAGATGCTGCTAGAAGGCCTTACGTATTAAATTTTCAGATATACGCCTTAGCGGATAAGATGGGGTTCAGTAGAATTGAATATGCTGAAAAGACCGAGTCTATTTAGAGACTGAAATTCACTTGGAAAATTTTCTGCTCAAGAAAGGGCAACCCTTAACGTGCCAATTGGCGTGTCGTTGGACTATCAATAGGTAGGCTGACGGTCAATAAGGTGGACAGTTCAGATCCTTGAGATCCGTAAAGCAGGTTACTAGTAGCAATTGATCCTGACCCTTTCTGTATACCGACCTGCGAGAATTCAAACTTTGAGTTTGGGTAACTAGGTTCAGGAAGTTCAACTGTGAGGTTTATTCTCACGCGAGTATTCGACATTTTAATCAATAACTGAATTCGTATTCCTTCCGAAAGTCTGGTAAAATAGTGCACACCTGATTCCTGGGAATTCTTTCATATACTATAAGGGCAGAGAAGTATTTCTCCATTGATTAATGTATTGAAATTTGACTACGGAAATTCTATGGGAAATTGAATCCCGCAGTGGTATTCAAACGGCGAAAGCAAAATGCAAATGTGTACATTTTAGTGAATTGAATTAATTATTAATTTATTAAAATATAAAACAATAACTCTTAGACAGATAACAAATTTTAGATGGAACTTTGTATTGACTAGAACTCCAGAAAACTTGAGAACCCTAACGCAGCTTTCAAACTATAACTATCCACATCCGCCCAGCCTAGCCTTTCCTGTAGCCATCTGGAAGCCTGCTCTAAACCCTCCCTATAAAAGCCATTTTCTCCTCAAGTACCAGAACGGGGTATAAAGAAAGCCGCGCGTTGAGTTTGGGGCTGTGTACTCAAGATGGAAAAAAAGTCGACACGTTCTTGGAGTAGATGGACTTTCAGTCATTTGAATTTCACAGCAATTCATATGCTAAAAGAAAAACAACAAGTCTTGATCATCGATGCATATTACGATCACATAACGCAATCATACCATGAAAGTAAAAAAGAGTTTGACTTGAAAGGAACGTAAAAATGAATGATGGAGTGGAGGTAAAGCTTTGACCATTTGCCTGGATATATGAACTCGTAAAAGTACGGCTTCTACCGGCCAAGTGGGTATTAAATAAACGGTGCTTATAAAATATCGGGTGATCAATAAAAATCATGCATAATAAAGGATATGATAGGATTCGTACATCTCAGGGGCTCATTCAAGTTTCGAGTATAAATATCAGAATGTTGGTACAGTGTGCAACGAATGTCTCAGACTTATACCGTGACAATTTGAGGATGCGGAACGCCACGGATACCAACCCAAAACTCGTTAGCAGCAGTTTAGTAACTTACTAGATTTTCCTGGTAAGATCACTGAAAATCTAGTGATTTTACTAGAAACATCTAGTGAGTTACTAAACTGCTGCGCACGAGTTTTGGGTTGGTATCCGTGGCGTTCCGCATCCTCAAATTGTCACGGTATGTAAGAATATTCATTCTTGAAGAGCTGAAGACCATCGCGATAAATATACCTCTACTTATCGTTCGGATAACGGTAAATCGCTCGCCTTCATCAGTACCAGGAAATAGTTAATTATACAAGTATTTTCTTGTAGTTCAACCACATCGTCCCCATAGTTCTTCCGAAGCGTCATATACCTTGAGAGTTGAGACTAATAGGTTACGATTAGAAAACGAAATGAAAAGAGCAGAGTAAAGTAAGAATGAACATTGAATGCATCCTGAAGTAGAGAAAGGATGTGAACTTAAGGAGTAAAATCATCTCGTCGCTCAACGCTCAAGCTTAAGTAAAGAATTGGGATGAGAAAACTGGTGCGGAAATGAATGAAATGGAAGTGAGAATACGGTGGATAATGACAGCTCGACGGATTACGAAGTCTTGAATTCTTGGTGGTATGCTGTTCCTGATGCTTCTTCTATACTCCGGCAAAATACACGGAACCGGATACTCCAAGGAATGAAGTCCATATCGCGAATGTATTCTCAATGAATTGGAGCAGCGAGGGATGATGGTTTTCATTTCCCGATTTTCCCGCCTTCCCACTTGTTACACTCACAGCTTGGGGTGAAAAAGGTTGGGACAAGCGGGTCGCGACACGGGTCACCAGGTATGAGAGAGATTGACAGAGGAAACGAGGACGATGGGAGAGACCTTTCAAAGTTTTCATAGAGGAGGGTTTCCTTGGATTTGGGTAAGGTCTAAGGAGATCGAGTAAAGAGACAAGTCGCGAATTGCACGTAACCAAACGAACGAATTGAGTCTCGGACTGCAAATGCGTTCCTGACATCGTCAAGGATGGCGTAGCTCACTTGGTATGTTTAGAAAACGTTGAGCTGACGCAGACGTTGGACTTGGTCGCGTTTACCGCGATGCCACATGGGAGCTGATAAGTCGGCGGGCACCTCAAGATGATCCTGATTCTAATCCCACAACGAGTTTCACGCTCTTCGACGAACAGGGCTTCGAGGAAAAGGACACGATGGATCCCCCGAATAATCTTGAATCTAGACCCGAAGTGGGTTTCACGCTCTTCGACGGGCAAGAAGATGTTTGAGGAGGATGGGGGCTTGGGTAGAAGTGATTAAGCAAGAAGGGAAGAGTGGCAGGGGTGGGGGGGGGGGGGGGGGGGGGTAGCAAACTCGCTATTAGGGTTTGAAGTTTGATAAAACAATGGATTTGACAGAGTTGAATACAAGAACTCGATTAATTATTTTGAAACGCTGCTTTAAAATTGATATATCGGTTCAATCATTCAATCAATAACTTCCTTAGTCGAGTCATGTATTTGTTATTAAATATCGTTTAATAAGATCGTCCGAAAGGATTGAGACAAGATTCCAAAGCAACGATATAACGTTAACGATATTTGGACATACTATTTTCACACAGTTTCTTCTTCAAAATATATATATATATATATTTTCTGATCATTTCTTTCTTTGGTTTTTTTGATACCAGAAAGAAAACACGTTATTGAATTATACTGTACTGACACCTTTTTTTTCTTTTTTGTGAAAAAAACGCGATGAGTCGCCGTTGACTTGACTAATCGAGTGTTCATCATTATCAGCAGAAAATTCAGAGCACAAAGAACAGCGGTGATCGGATTATGTTAAATAGATTGTTTTAGCGCGAAAAGGTCGGCAACCATAAAGCGGATTTGGCGAAACGCCCAGGGTGAAAAGCCCTGGTACTGTATAAATTTATTTGACAAAAAAACAGTCTGAATAATTGCACGGATTTTATTCAGTTAATTCAATTATGTAACAGTAACAGTAACTCGAGTGTCACAGATGTCCCGGATGTCCTTGATATCCCGTAATATATGTATTTATAAAAATTAATCTAATTGACGAATATTTTTTGAACCCAAAACTCTTTTTGGGTATATAGCATTAACACGTACATATTTCTCACGCGTTTTATCATTTTTTGAAATATTTTCGTTCCTATTTTAGTGTTTGAGAAGGTTATAATACTTCGTCCTCTTTTACTTTAATCAATACTTAGAATTATGATGTCTGCATAACGACGGTGCCGCTACCCGACTAGGTTACACGCGACTAAATGAGAATTAGCGGGGCTTATAGAACTTCAGGACGTGAAATTTTGAGTAATTAATTTTTACTCGCAGGGGAAAATTACTGTCATTAAAAGACTGAACTGCTCACTGACTTTACAAATTTCTTGACTTAAATTTTCGCAATATTCTCTCACAGTAGATATATGTATAGTTGCTTTAAATGAGTAACGGTCGTCAAATGGTTCAAACTTCGTAATCAGAAAACGCATCATTTCAGAGAAAACATACAAATTACCACTTTGACATTATCGCATAATAAAAAGTGATTTGGCAATTGGCATTAATTCTCGATAGTGACCAGCTTGAATATTACGTAAATGGCAGAAGTCAAATACTTCATCATCGTTGGTAGGACGAGAAAAAGCTATATTCCATTTTACAATAGTGAAATTCGGGTGAATAGAAGTAGCCTCGATCGGCAAACCGATCTGCAAATTCTCCGATTATTGGAATTTCTAACGGTTTTCCAATGATTAAATTAGTCTGGACTCTCGAGTATGACGTTTTGAAATAGTTATACATGTTATATAATGATGCATACGGTATAGCCTCACTGAAGTATTTACCGCTAATACTGCAAGCTATTATTAAATTTTAAACTATTATTCGAGAAGCTGCACTAGTTTGATTAAACTGCTTTTCGTTTAGAACTATTTATAATATGTCATACCGCAACGCAAGATACAAAGAAATAAAAATTAAAAAACTCTTCAATATTTCCCACTTTTATAATAATAGAACTTGTTTACTTATCTGACTTAAGTTAAAAATAATGGATAAAGTTTCGAATTACATTTGGGATTGAACAGACCCTCTTCTTTATACTTCTCTTTATATCTTTGATGTCAGACGGATGCAATGACGTCTGGGAATCTTTAATTTACTAAATTGAATCGTGGGTCAGCCCAGGCTAAAGAGGGTCTTTGTGATCAGATTTTTGGTTCGTTCGGAATCGGAATACCACGGACGAGCAGTGAACCGTTTGGAATAGAAAAACATTTATTTCACCCCTGTTTCAATGAAATGCCTAGTGGACCGAATGCCTGGGATTCAACAACTGCCCTGCAATGAGCGGCGAATAGAAAGTAATGAAAAACAGGGAAAATTTAGGACAACTTCTGAGTAGCTTTCCGTTGCGAATATTTCTCTCTCTCTCTCTCTTTCTTCTTTTTTCGACTTATCGCCCTAAACGAGCATGTAATCATTTTGTTGCGAATATTTGAAATATTAGATACATCGTTATGAACCTTGATAACATTAGTTTGAAGAAGAGAGACAAGCTTTATTATATCAGTGTATTCGGGGTCAAATTGATAAGCGTCAAGACACGACGAAGCGACGTGATGTTATTAGACAAGAATTGACTCTCTCCATGGAAATTATGACCCAGTAGCAGTTCATGACGCTATGGTGGAGAAGCTGCCACTCGTAACTTCTCATATAACTATAACACTGAGAGCAAGGCTGGCTTTGCGATGTCAGTCAACTTTGATAATAGGTGCCATGCTCCCTTCCATATCTAACCGCTCCCGAGCTTTCAGGCGAAGAAACGTTATCTCCACGAACTTGTCGTAGAAACCATATGGCTTGATGTAAAGTTGCCAACACACATGGGTTCGGCAACTCGATTCTTGTCTTCATGATTTAATGCCAGGGGGATTAGTTGAAATACACCTAGCAAAATAATAGTTTTTGCGGTGCTTACAGTAGATATTAACTTGAAGTACCTAACTATGATGATAGGATATGTTCCTGGTAACTTATTTCACTTTATGATTCAGCAGGTGCAGCGGACAGTTCTGTCGAAACTGAGGCGGTCCTTGAGAAAGCCACAGCGTGGCTGTGGGGTAAAAGAGGAAAAGATGCTGGCTGGGGTAACGATACTCAAAGAGTTCTCCTTGCTTTACGATTAGCCAACCTCTCCCATGAGGACAACGTGCCGCCACAACCATCCGTGGAATTGCAGCTCAGCGGAAAGCAGATGGAATTGGAAATCGTTCTACTTCTATGGCGGTGAGCATATGGATCTCATTTCCATTACTCTAACAAAGTTTCAGAGTGGATAGAAAATAATCGGAAAATAATAATTCCAAATCATAAAGAATTGCCGAGGAACTTTGATATTGCTGCAACATTGTAGAAAAATTGATATTTCTTTGAAAAACTTCAAAGTTGGTTTGTTTTTATCACCTTGTGCGACTGCCAAATCACGAATTGACTAGACTATACACTTATAGTGTAGAGACTGGGTCAGTAGTTGACCTAAAACTTCAATAATTCAAACTTAAATCAATTGTTTCAGACACCACGAGATACCATTCGCTCCTGTACGTCTAGCTCAATACACTCTGGCATTGAACGCCTTGTGCATGGACCCCAGACAATTTCATGGTCATGACTTGATCGGTACACTTCAACACCATGAACCCCAGCTAGATTACGATTTTGCGGTATCCACTTTGGCGGCTTGTAGCGCACAGGCTCACGTTAGAAAACGACAGATCCGAAGACTTCTCGACATTGCTAATGCCGCGCAAGATCATAACATTGGTAAGTGCAGTCTGGTTGATGGTTTATAATTCCTACGATTTTATTTTCAAACTCTGACTTGATTCAAGAACGATGGACTGAATTATTGAAAATGTCGAAAAACGAAAATTGAACAGATACGATATGACATCAAAATGAATGACATTCTTATGATCGTTCGGTCATTTTCATGGTAGATACCGTGGCGATGGTGATTCTCGCGTTACGGTGCATAGTTCAGGATCATCGGCATCGAAATCTGCATCATTTTGTTAGGAAGCCATCACTGGGTCTCGCTCGTCAACAACAGCACGACGGCAGTTTCGGTAATCTGCACACCACTGCCCTAGTGATGCAAGCACTTGAAGAAGCCGAAAATGAACCTGCTGAAAATTGGAACCGATCTGTAGCCATGTCTTGGCTTGCTACCCGACAACACGCCGACGGCAGCTTTGAGGGTGACGTTAAGTCCACCGCCGAAGCTCTTTTGGGAATGTCGGTACGAGGCCTTGCTAACATTCGAGCCCTTGATTGCGGTCAGGGTATCGCCGACGTGGTACCACCGCGCCTAACCACACCAAACGGTAAGTCAACAGCCGCAAACTGGATACAAGATTGACTAAGGGGGATACCTATAAGCTTTCATACAGCAATTAAAGTAGAAAGTATAATTTATGGATCAATAAACGAATATGGATTTAATTGAAAGTAAATATTATGATAAAGCTGCGTTCTCCAGAAAATAGAACGATTTTCTTTTGCAGGAGTTCTAGCGATTTGTTTTTTTTTTTTTCAAAACGATTTGAACTTGAAGAAAATAGGTTTGAGCAATTTCCAGACGATAGTTTCATATCATCGCTTAGACGCGGTCCTAAACCAAAACGAAAAATAAATAACAACGAATAGAGCGAAATTTATAAAGTAGATTTCTGAAAATTTGTGATAATGCACAGCGTTGTATGAAAGAATAAGGTCTTGTTCCTAAGATACAATGCTGCTATGTTTCCCTTCAAAACTTTCACACCCTTAAAATATCTCGTTACAAAACGGCGACAAAAGCAGCTTATTAGTGGCATCCGGCCCTCACCGTAACTAGACTGAATAAAAGAATCATTCAGTTCAGCAGAACCAAGTGTTAATACGGAAACAGCAAGAATTTTTGCTGCAGTAGGGGTACAGCAGGGTTGGTTTGCTCAGCTAGTAATGAGGCCGTGTACTATTGCCAAGGCAAGGGCACTCCGGTAGTCCGTTATTATCGTCGTTAAAGTGACTTTAGCCCTACCCCCCCACAAAATAACATTCCTAAGATCTTGGGATCCCAAGTGATAAAACGTCCATCACTCACATTCAGAGCGAGAAGCTCACAGCAGCTCTGAAATTTCTCGATCAGATAATTTGTGGAATCAATTTTTGGTGAATTATAGACTGATAGACACAGTATCATTCCATGATGAATTGTTTTATACTATATATACTCGTCAAATAATTGTGATCTATGCAATAGTTTCAACTTTTAACGAAATCTTGATGTCAGTCCGAAATTACATCCGAATAAAGCAGATTCACGTTCAATATAATGTTTGTACTGAATGTATTGGAATGCGTGTGAAGAGTCGAAATTAGGTTACATATCAGGATGGAGCATCAAATTGTATTTTATCTAGTCACTATTTCTTGAGCACGCAAAAGTTACATCCTTATATCTTGAAAGCCCATCAAAATAGTATATTATGCAATTAGTTGCACAATAATGTGAAATGCAAATATTGATAATCGATCGAATTTTCAGAAATTGCTTTGGCAGATA
This sequence comes from Tenthredo notha, assembly GCA_914767705.2. Classification (NCBI taxonomy): domain Eukaryota; kingdom Metazoa; phylum Arthropoda; class Insecta; order Hymenoptera; family Tenthredinidae; genus Tenthredo; species Tenthredo notha. Next base: position 7,310,478 of record OU611915.1, on the reverse strand, counting down.
ATCATAGTGAGATTATTCTCCTTTCACCGACCGGAACCAACGTAACGAGTCCCACGGAACCAGTTGGTACTCAACCTCCCGTACTGGTGAATATCACTTACACCCTATGGGTCGGGAGTAGCGTGAATGAAACGTATAACCTGACCATAACGGCACCAAGAAACGAAACTTTCTACGGGGTGATGGTCCTTGCCGCTGAAATGTCACCTCACTTCCAGTTTGCAGCATCTGAATGGCCCAATGGACATTACGTTCACACATTGGCTGGGTACAAAGAGGAGCCAATGTCTTATCATTATTGGCTTCTTTATAGACTGCTCACACCACCGGATGCTGGATCCCCACCGGGGAATCAACTTGTTGCACCTGGAGGTATTTCATTTTTTTTTTAACACTGTACGAGGTCATCTTAGTTTCTTCAATAATCTATTTGATAAATTTGTATGAAATTTGTTCTCTGAAAGTTGTTGGTAATGATTTCTTTGAATTTGAGATCAGCATTGTTAAATTCAAATTGGCAGACGACAGTTGTTCGATTTACATGGAAATTAGCTAGCCACCCTTAATTCTAGTCATAAGGAGACTAAAAATATTTTTATCTAAATTAGTTTGGATAAGAAAATAAAAATAAAGGTAAGAATGCGTTTTCATGCAAAATTTGAAATATTTTCGGAATTCTTGTAACGGGAATGAAAAGACAATTAGTGATGATGAGACCCAGACCTGGTATTTTTTAGCGCACATGAATATTGACATTCGATATTAATTTGCAGGTGTAGATGACCTCCAGATCAGCGAGGGTGAACACTACCTGTTCTGGTACAAGAAACTGTAAGAAATCGGAAACAGATGAGAATTGAAAGAAATAGATTGCGGTAGGAAGAAAAGCAAGACCGAATGCAGAAGTTAAAACGCAAGAAATCAACGTATCTGAGGTTCGACAAATCCTGAAGATCAAAAAAAAAAAAAGAAAAAGAAAAAAAAAAAAGAACCCAACAAGTTAACAAACCAAGAAACGATCAGCAATATGGGCACTACGTCCTCGAGAAGGAAAACAATCCAACTCCCATCTATGCACGATTTGTAGCGTTGTATTGTTTGACACACTGTGCGACGTGTGACAACGCGATGTTTTCTATTGAAACTGCAATGCACAACCATATTGTACTTATCATCATATTAATATTTAATAAACTGATCATTAGCATGAATACTATTCGTTACAGCATCCTTTACACGATGGATGACAAACTGAAATTCCATCAAACTTCCCATTGATGGTCTGTCGATCAGGTTCTTAGGGTACAGTATATAGTACTACATGTTCATTAGGGTAGGCTGAAACTCCGTTTCGTTTTGAAATTTCACTTGCTTGACTCTGCAAAAGGTGCTAAATCTACCTATCAGCCGTTTGCTGGTAGACTTGGTTCTCCGGGTTCCGCTCTTTACTTTTGTTCAGAACCATTCCAAGGCAAATAGACAAGGTCTTCAATAAAAAAATTGTTTGAGGGGAAAACGATTTTTTTGTATTTTCTAGTGCCCGAGATTTCCGGATGACCCGGATGTCTCCAAATACATATCGTGCGGTGATGCATGGCATTACATATTGATGATGAGTATTTACTACTATTTTCTATTATCAACATCATCTATGGATTATTCTATGTCAAAGTTAAATTTGACTTGTTTGGGACAACGCGAGGAAATTTCGAGCGAGTTGGGGCAGCGCCAGTTGATACTGAGCGCAGTATTTTCATTTTTTTTTTTATAGGATCGGAATTCTGAGCACCAAGTAAACGTCCCAATACCGTAACACATCGTAAAATATTTCTAACAAACGTACAAGAACGATTATACATTTCTATAACGAACGTAATTACCGAGCGATTCATCCTCCTAAAAACTTAACAAATTTAGCACCTTCTGTGAGTAAAATGTCTGAAAAAAAAGAACGGGATTTCAGCCTGCCCGAAAACAGTTACCTCATTCCATTAAGAAGATTTATAATCTCATTAGACTCATCAACATCGTTGTTGATTGATTCGGAAGTCTGCCTAGCTACCGATGGTGAAGAGGGCTGCGGTAGGGGCGCAAAGAGGTAAGGAAACTAAAATCGATTAAAAAATGTGATAATAGCACGGCTGGTTTTTTGATGTGGTAGCACCAAAAATGATTATCTATGTTTAACTCTTATGATGGCAGACACTTTGATTAGTGGGAAGGTGTTGGCAGATGGCAATTAAGGGTGCGCGAAAATGTACGATACCACGCCATATCAGTAAGGTTGAGATGGTGTTTATTATTTACAAAAATAAGCCCACGAAATTATATGCACTAAAAGTTAAACGAAACTTTTGAGCCGAACGTCCTGGCAGATTTGAGTGTCGCAATATTTGACGAATCGTCAAGTTAGATAATTTCGAAAGGCACAAATGATTGAGAAAATTGGTCGACCCTCATTACACTTTACGAAAACTACGGTGTTATCGGAGCAACCGAATTTTTCTAAAACGTAATTTCCTGCTACTACACCAAAAACCAGCCTTAGTACTGATGTCATTTTTTTGAATTTATTTATCCTAACCCCTTTGCGCCCCTAACGCAGACTTCGCTGAATCAATCATCAGCGATATTGGAATAGGCTGATCGGATGGAAATTTTTCTTACTGAAATAACGTGACTATTTTTGTCACTGGCCTCCGCCTAGAAATGAAAGTGAATAAAATTTTGGCCTGACTTTTGCCGAATAGGACACAATTATTTTGCCTAAATCTGACCACCTGTGATTTTTTTTTTTATAGATTCTACCGAGAGGATGGTCAAAAGTTCTTATTTCTTAGGTTCTTTTAGCGTAACTTCAGAGCTTGATGTCTCTTGAGCGTCAAATTGCATAAGACCAAATTGGTGTATTTCTCAATGACCTACACAGACATATCTCGATATAAATTTTATCTCTGCTATATAGAAGCGTTTCCAACGGATGAAGGACTGAAATAGATTCAAAAATATATTAAATGTCAACTTTTTGCTGAATTTTTTTCGAAAGAAAAAAGAGAGCAGGATGAATACCTAACGTCCGTCCACCAAGAGTCATGTTGAGGTGGCCGAGACTCGAACGGTAAAATCTTTAAAAATTACAGGTAGTCATTGTAGAGTAAAGGTCTGGGAGAAAATCGGCGGCCTGTTTCGTGAGACTCGGGGCAAAACTTTGTTCACTATCATTTGGATTGCTCTATACATAGGAGGTCTCAAGCCATTCCAACTTGGCCGTGACTTTCTCCATTTTCGATTTTCTTCTCCTGTTAGTGTGTTTTAGGGTGTCACAAAACACAACATTTGCAAATTTCTAAATTCAAATAAAAAAAATCATTTTTTTTAGTAACCGCGCAATTAGGCGCAGTCGCTGTTATAGCCACAATGGCTCAATCCAGCGATTACTAAGGAAACTGTTTTTTTATTTTTATTTTTTGTTAAATCTAAAACTTTGCAAAACTCGTGTTTTGTGACGCCCTACAACACACTAACAGGAGAAGAAAATCGGAAATAGCGAGGGTAATGGTCAGGTTCAAAATGGCCCGGAACGCTAACTATATACTTGTCATAATTGGTTCTATGAAACACGTAGTGTCTTTTTATTTACGTTGCTGTATGTAGAAATGCAATTCAGATCATTCGAATCCAAAACGAGATAATGTACTCGGGAAAAATTCTAGCTGCTTAATCGTCTCCCATATAATTGTTAGCGCGCTATTGTATCTTTGGTTTAAATGGTTTTTAAATTGTTTTATGAAAATCGCGCGATATTATGAAGTTAGCGAAATAAAAAAAACGGCATTATACTCATTAATCATTGTATGTATATACCGGGCGATTCCTCGCGTACATCACAGTGATTTGGGTAGCGGACCGTCAGTTGTTAGAGTTGTATATCTATATACAGAACGATTCTGTGGAAAATCACGCGCCTAAACGTGGGAAATAAAACCCAATCGCCGATGTTTAATCTGCTCAATTCAGGGGTTTCCCGTTAGCCTACCTTTTAGGCACGTGATTTTCCACAGAATCGCTCTGTATATAGATATACAACTTTAACAACTGACGGTCTGCTACCCAAATCACTGAGATATAAGCGAGGAATCATCCGGTATGCGACCAATTAGATAGTAACGTATACTTATAGCATCCACAAATATTGTATCCTATTCGTATACGGAAAAACCTAACGCTCGCATTATTCATTATACCCAGATAACCGTAACGTAATCGCGTATGAATTACAATTGTATAGGTACCGATGATTGAATCACACTAGAGTCAATCCAAGAGCTTGTTTCATTTTGAAAAAATTATTTATCTAGTACACCATAAATTTGAATTGAATATTATAATGTATTCAACCAATTTAATTGAAATAATATTCTCTTTTTAATGAGGATATATTTACGCTAAAAGTAATTTTTTCATTGAATACCTTTTTATTTAACAATAAACGAATTTCATTACTCTCATCAAGACTTGTTTTATTCTCTAAATATACGCTGGCCATGAGTATAAGTTGAACCTAACGGGAGGCTGTAGAGTTTAAACATATAACCCTCTACGATGTTGTTGCAAGGCCAGATGCTTAGCGGTAAGGGCTGGCAGCTGACAGGATCAGCCGTGTCTTCACGCAGATCATCAAAATGAGTCCTGCAGCAGCAGCAAGTCACTGCTTGTCAAACGCCCGTGTATCCGCCAACGGTTCTCATTTCTGTTTAATCTAATTCTTAATACTTTAATGTTTAATGTTTTAATTCGGCGTTCGGGTATCATTTACCATAAGTCGTAAAAGGAGAGAGAGAGAGAGAGGTATCATTTACCCGAAACGCCATCATAATTCTTATTTTATTTATCATAGAAAGTAGATTGAAGCGATTAATTAAATTAGTAGAGCAATTATTATTGAAATGAAGTAAAAAATTCAATGTAAATCATTGCAAAAAGCAATTAAGTTGTGGGTTGATCTCGCATCTTTTACCAGATGCAGGAAAAAGGCACACGGCTTATTATACGCAACCCGCGGATCTTTTGTGCATTTTGAGTTCTATAGTTGCCTAACCTATGGCGCGACCGGCGTAAACTGACCTACGACAATGGCGTCCCCCGCCCCGCGCCGCGCGAAGGTAAATAAAGGCGCCGTACGCGCTCTAGCAGAGCTCAGTGATCAGCGCGGCATTCTCGAGTGAAGATGGGTGACACGTGTCGAGAAGATTTGCGGCTCGGGAAGGCTGACATCAACGGAGGAACGTTGGACATGAGTGAGTTTGAAATATTTCAATCAATATTTTATGACGGCAATAAATAATCGACAATTTTCAAAGCTTGTGGAAAACAAGTGGAATTGTATTCAATACTTTTCCGACAGATCTCACGCGTCTCTTATTTTTCATCGTCGAAGTAAGTAACCGTTGAATTGCTACCGGCAGACTTTGATTATAATTGCAGATATTATTTATTTTCAAGTACATTCAATTCATACCAACGAACAAATAACCTCTCGGACCTGTTTTGAATACGAATATAATATAATGGGCGAGAGTTTCGTTTGATAACTTCGCGATAATTATCCCACCATCCCATTATATTATTGGCATATAATTCCGAGTCCCTCGCCCTGTAGCGTCGTTCGTTTTATAGGCATATTTCGCGTCTCCACAGGGGAAACTGATTTGTCGTGTTGTTTCGAGTTGACAAGTATTTTTCGGGAGAATACACCCTCCCCGATTTATTCTTTTATTCGATTCTTTGACAGCATTATCGGTCGACGGGAATGAGAATGAACATCGCTGATACTTGAACTGCATAGATCCTGCGTGCCACTTGGTCGGAGATTGACGCCAACCAATACTACCAGCACTACCAGGCTTATAGTCCTGGATCAACGGTCGATCAAGATAATGGTGAGCTTTGTATTATATTAGCCAAAGACCCAATTTCACTATAAATATATGTCCGCAAAACAATCATTGCTGAAACATACTTCGCGATCCAATACAGATTTCGGACAGATTACTTTTCCAAGTCCAACTAACCGTGACGCTCACCCTGTATCTTTGACTCGATACTCGGGTCTCCGGCTTGCCTCTGTCTCCCCGTATACGCCAGAAACTGTGACGACAACTCGGTTTCACTCAGCTGCAAGGGATACGATACAGACGCGTAATAATATACCCAGAGGTAAGATATTGTCCGTCTCGTTATAGGGTAAGCCTAGGAGAGAAAGCAGACTTAATTCTTGGAAATAGCAATAAATCCTCTCTTTTTAATGACAAACCTGGAATATGATTGATAGATCTCAAGAGAATATGTTTACCGTGGTTGAATATAGTAGACTCACCTCGTAGTAGAGAAATATTTGAATAACCAGGATCAAAATCTAAAGGTTTGGAAATAAATACAAGGGTAGATTGCTGTAGGCCTAATTAGGCATCACATTTATTTTTTAAACATGGTACATAATTCAATATTGGTGATAAATTACTCCAGAGTCTCAAGTACCAGTCATAACAATTGAGAGATTGGAAAATCTATTTATACATGCACTAGTAATACTAGCTTATTGACATTCCTGATTCTGTTGAAAATAGTTAAAAGTTTATATCACATTTAAAAATGGTTCAGGCAGGCTTACAAAATCTATCATAAGAAATATATTATAATAAATTTCATACAGATGTATAATCACGATTAGAAATTCTTTGGTACTTAGTTGAGATTGTTTGCTTGAAAAACACATAAACTCAATTTATCCAATGTACCCGATGTTCATCTAGTTTTTATCTTCACAGGCGTTGTTCATCGAGGGAAACTAGTTCCTGCCTATCTTCAACAATACCTCTTCAAAATTCATCAGGACAGGGGATTCACACCAGGGAGTGAAGCAGTCCAAGCACCGGGGGAATGACCGCAAGGCAACTCTGCACCGCGGAGTATTAATAAAGTAGCATCAGCGAATGGTTCGTAATTACAGTTCTTTTTGAATCAGTTTTGATAAAATCTCGCATCTGGTCTGGTCTATAATTATTTTAAATTACTTTACTTTATAATTACTTTTACTAATTAAATCGAGTTCAATTACACATTACCAAACTATTGGGTAATTGAATAAGTAATTTCATTGAAAATGTAATCAGTGACTCGTAACACTGCAAATATCCATGTAATAATAAGACCGTTTATGCAATAAACATGTATTATTATAGTATATTGGCGAATTCTTGAATAAATATCTCTTGAAATTGTAAATAATCGATCGTTGAATCATTTTACCCTGTCCTTTCCTTACCTATAAGTCGAAAATCATGAAAATCGCATGATTTCATAAAGCCCCGAACAATATTAATATATATAAATATAACAATATTAATATATATAATATAAATAATAATGCGCCTTGTCATATGCAACCCGCATGCCATTCGTGTAAACGACAGGGCCCATGTTAATTTTTGTTGCCTATTTGGTGTTTTCCGAATGCCTATATTCAGGCGAATTGTAGTAACGTAGAAAAAATGTCGAAAAAAAGGTTCTGGCAGTTGATACCTCGATTTTAGTCGCTTTACGATGAAATATCTACTGCCAGAAAATCGACCAATCAGGAGGCTGCTTGAGCCAATTTAGGCTCAATTTCTCGAAAAGGAGCCTCCTGATTGGTCGATTCTGAAATTAAATCAAGTTACGGCGCTACAGAGGCTAGCCATCAGCAAAATTCCGGATTTCTGGCAGTTGATACTCTTTTCGTCTGGCAGTTGATACCAGAAATCCAGAATTTTGCTGATGGCTAGCCTCTGTAGCGCCGTAACTTGATTTAATTTCAGAATCGACCAATCAGGAGGCTCCTTTTCGAGAAATTGAGCCTAAATTGGCTCAAGCAGCCTCCTGATTGGTCGATTTTCTGGCAGTAGATATTTCATCGTAAAGCGACTAAAATCGAGGTATCAACTGCCAGAACCTTTTTTTCGACATTTTTTCTACGTTACTACAATTCGTCTGAATATAGGCATTCGGAAAACACCAAATAGGCAACAAAAATTAACATGGGCCCTGTCGTTTACACGAATGGCATGCGGGTTGCATATGACAAGGCGCATTATTATTTATATTATATATATTAATATTGTTATATTTATATATATACCTATTAATATTGTTATATTTATATATATTAATATTGTTATAGTTATATATATTAATATTGTTCGGGGCTTTATGAAATCATGCGATTTTCATGATTTTCGACTTATAGGCAAGGAAAGGACAGGGTAAAATGATTCAACGATCGATTATTTACAATTTCAAGAGATATTTATTCAAGAATTCGCCAATATACTATAATAATACATGATTATTGCATAAACGATCTTATTACTACATGGATATTTGCAGTGTTACGAGTCACTGATTACATTTTCAATGAAATTACTTATTCAATTACCCAATAGTTTGGTAATGTGTAATTGAACTCGATTTAATTAGTAAAAGTAATTATAAAGTAAAGTAATTTAAAATAATTATAGACCAGACCAGATGCGAGATTTTATCAAAACTGATTCAAAAGGAACTGTAATTACGAACCATTCGCTGATGCTACTTTATCAATAGTCCGCGGTGCAGAGTTGTCTTGCGGTCATTCCCCCGGCGCTTGGACTGCTTCACTCCCTGGTGTGAATCCCCTGTCCTGATGAATATTGAAGAGGTTTTGTTGAGGATAGGCAGGAGCTAGTTCCCCTCGGTCAACAACGCCTGTGAAGATAAAAACTAGATAAGCATAGGGTACATTGGATAGATTAAGTTTATGTGTTTTTCAAGCAAACATTCTCAACTAAGTACCAAAGAATTTCTAATTGTGATTATACATCTGTATGAAATTTATTATAACATATTTCTTATGATTGATTTTGTAAGCCTGCCTGAACCATTTTTAAATTTGATATAAACTTTTAACTATTTTCAACAGAATCAAGAATGTCAATAAGCTAGTATCACTATTGCATGCATGAATAGACTTTTCAATATTTCAATCGTTATGACTGGTACTTGAGACTCTGGAGTAATTTATCACCAATATTGAATTATGTTCCATGTTTAAAAAATAAATGTGATGCCTAATTAGGCCTACAGCTATCTACCCTTCTATTTATTTTCAAACCTTAAAATTTTGATCGTAGTTATTCAAATATTTCTCTACTATGAGGTGAGTCTACTACATTTAACCAAGGTAAACATATTCTCTCGAGATCTATCAATCTTATTTCAAGTTTGTCATTAGAAAGAGAGAAGTTATTGCTATTTCAAAGAATTAAGTGTGATATCTTTCCTAGGCTTACCCTATAACGAGACGGACAATATCTTACCTCTAGGTATATTATTTCGTATCGTATCCTTTGCAGTTGAGTGAAACCGAGTTGTCGTCAAGGTTTCTGGCATATACAGGGAGACAGAAGCAAGCCAGAGGCCCCAGTATCGAGTCAAAGATACAGGGTGAGCGTCACGGTTACTAGGCCGATGAGTATTGCGGTACATATACTTGGAAAAGTAATCTGTCCAAGATCTGTATCGGATCGCGAAGTATGTTTGAGCAATGATTGTTTTGCGGACATATATTTATAGTTAAATTGGGTGTTTGGCTAATATAATAGGAAGCTCACCATTATCTTGGTCGACCGTTAATCCAGGACTAGCCCCGCAGTGTTGGTTGGCATCCATCTCCGATCAAGTGGCACGCAGGATCTATGCAGTTCAAGTATCAGCGATGTTCATTCTCATCTCCGTCGACCGATAATGCTGTCAAAGAATCGAATAAAAGCATAAATCGGGGAACGAGTATTATCTCGAAAAATACTTGTCAACTCGAAATAACACGACAAATTAGTTACTCCTTCGGAGTCACGAAATATGCTGTAAAAAAAACGACGCTACAGGGCGAGGGACTCGGAATTATATGCCAATAATATAAGGGGATGATAATTATCGCCAAGTTATCAAACGAAACTCTCTCGCGCATTATATTTGTATTCAAAACTAGATTTTAGCACAGTTATTCACTGTTATAAATAGAATGTACTTGAAAATTAACAATATCTGCAATTATAATCAAAGTCTGCCGGTAGCAATACAACGGTCACTTACTTCGACGATTAAAATACGAGACGCGTGAAATCTGTCGGAAAAGTATTGAATACAATTTCACTTGATTTCAACAATCTTTGAAAAATTGTCGATTATTTATTGCCGTCGTAAAATATTGATCGAAATATCGCAGACTCACCCATATCCACAACGTTCCTCCGTTGATGTCAGCCTTTCCGAGCCGCAAATCTCCTCGAAACGTGTCACAGATCTTTACTCGAGGATGCCGCGCAGATGACCACAGATGACTGAACGCTGCGCTCGGCGTTCTTGGTATACCGTCGCGCGGCGCGGGGTGGGGATGATAATAATTGCCCCACCAATTTAATTAATCGCTTCAATCTACTTGGTGGGATAAATCAAATAAGAATTTTACATTTTGAATAACAAAGAATAAAAAAATGAATATTTAAAATGTTTATACCGGATGATTTCTGGCTTACATCTCAGTGATTTGGGTAGTTGTGAATTTATTTCAACTGCTTTATTTCTATTTGTTGAGACATACCTATAATGCAAACATAAATGCAATAAAATATCAGTAATTCTTTTCAACTTCTTCGCATTATTTCCACGCGCCAGTATCTTTCATTGTATCAATGAATCTAATAAAGAGTTAGTAGTTTCCTCTACTGCTATTCAGAATTTTATCAATGAGCTATTTGCCACGCCTCCAAGAATATAAAGAAAGGCTCGTAGTTTTTTTGTCCGCATATTTGTGCAGCACCACTATCATTTCATTCATAAACGAGCGCTTCTCAGAAAACGTAGTAATTTTTTTATCCGCATATTTGTGCATCACCACTATGCATGCGCGACCAGCGCACTCTATGTGACAATGGAGTAGTTGCTGCGGGAGGTGGTATAACAACTAGCGATGTGTACGAACGAACGAACGAACAATTAAAAGAACAACTCAAACTCGTCGCGAAATATGCCTGTAAAACAAACGACGCTACAGGGCATTTATTCGCTGGTATGAATAGAATGTACTTGAAAGTGAACAATATCTGCATTTATAATCAAAGCCTGCTGGTAGCAATTCAACGGTTACTTACTTCGACGATTAAAATACGAGACGCGTGAAATTTGTCGGAAAAGTATTGAATACAATTTCACTTGTTTTTAACGAGCTTTGAAAATTGTCGATTATTTATTGTCGTCGTATAATATTGATCGAAATATTCCAAACTCACTCGTGTCCAATGTGCGTCCGTTGATGTCAGCCTTCTCGAGCCGCAAATCTCCTCGACTGAATCTAGTCTAATAATATATTGGCAAAATGATTCGTGGGTTGGGTGTAATAAGGCGCATCATCTACCCCACCAGGTGTTTGACGATGTTTTAGCAATTGGTTAGTCTGTCAATAATATTGAATAACACAAAAGTAATTCGAAACTTTTTTGCAGTATTCTTGCAGAATAATCTTGATCCATCACGTCGAGAACCACACCAGGTATTTCTATCTCAGAACGCCCTACGTGACTGCTAGAAATATCTTCGTAATACTAGAGGCAGGCTATATAAAATTTCGATGAGATTATTAAGATCTGTCCTAATATTTAATTATTATTCTAAGTTATATTCATCATTATTGAACATACATTTAATATAACATATATTTCATCTATTATATAATATGGTTTGTACAATAACTCAACTTTTGAACTCAGAAATAAAAAATTGATTTGATATCTATATTTATATCTAGTCTGATTTTCGATATCCTTTACTGCTTTTCATGAGTTTTTCAGGATCTAGTATAATGATACTGATCATTGCTCTTCATTACCATCATCATCATCATCATTATATATAATAAATATTCACGTATACAATATATACCTACAATATAATTCTATTAATTTGTATTGATACATAATGAATAAATATTCATTCTAATAATAAATAAGATTAATTATAACCAGATAGGATGCTATAGTTATTCTAAAAGTATTCATAATTAAGAACTTTGCTATGGTGTGTTAAGGATTATAGTCAGTCAGGGTGACGGCTTGTTATCCAGAGCTACCGGTCAGGATATTCAACAGAAACCTAACTTCCAATTGCTATAAACACTTGTTTATTGATTATTTCTATAAATAAAGACGACACGACAGATGTCACTAACAGCCTCTGGCTCAATTCTTTATTATAGGTTTCTCTTTAATTTAAATTAACGTTTGCTCAACTCGCGTAACCACGTCTGGTTCGATTGCTTATTTCATACGTACTACCTTAGTCTAGGTCTTACAGCTAATCTCTCATCCTTCACATACTTTTGTTCTCATTTAATCCACTAGCAGTCTCACATTCATACGGGTACCCTTCATATATACGCTCTCATACTGTCATTCAATCCATACTTGCTCATTCGTTCCTAATTTTTATCATGCATACTACATTTCTCCAGGATCCTCGACAGATGCAGCTTGTCCCAGCTTCGCCGACAGCTTGCAGACACACATGAAACATAGAGAAACGGACAGGCATCATAATCTACTCTGATATTACGAAGCCTTATTCGTATTTCACCTAATGCATCTGAAGTATGAACTTCAGGTAACAAAAAGTCGTATAAATACCATAAGTATATGATAGTCTATTCGAAAAGATACACTGTTAAAAATAATTGTCAATTTACAAACATCTAATATACAAAAGTTTTGCAAAATTACGAATATGGTGCAGCAAAAGTGAATTGGTAAGCTTATTCTATAAATTTCGAATAATCTTTTGAGTTTTATTCTATTTGAATTCACTAAGATGTTAGTAAATTTGAACCATTTGTAAAAATAATTTTACAGAGGCAATGTCTTGTGAATTCACACGCGTGTCTCCGAATAATGCTTGGAATAGACATACCTCATTGTGTCTCATTACAATACATTGGATTGCGAATTCGTGTGCATGTATACAAATAATCCTTGCCAATACTCGTGACACATTGTAAATTCAAAATTCATTACCTGTGAAAATTAATTTACGAATAGTTGGAATTCACTAACAATTTAGTGAAGAAAAGTTTAGTGAAAATTTAAGTGAGAATTTCTTTCGAAATTTATAGAAAAAGCTTACCCACTTTATCTCACATCTATCTAGAATATATATGTATAACCCAAAGCACATTACATTGGTCATTGCATGCCAATTCTCACCTCAATCTCTGGACTCCAGACCTCATGATTCCTGGACCGGAGTAATCCATACAGTTTTTATTTCCGGTTCATCAGTCTTTTGGGATTTCTAGACCCGCAGATTGGATTTGTATCATGTGCCTCTGGAATCTGTTCCTATGCATTTCAGCAGCATCTCTAGCATTTTCTACTCGGATATTCGTTTTCATCCCTTCTTCTCCAGGATCCTCGACAGATGCAGCTTGTCCCAGCTTCGCCGACAGCTTGCAGACACACATGAAACATAGAGAAACGGACAGGCATCATAATCTACTCTAATATTACAAAGCCTCATTCGTATTTCACCCAATGCATCTGAAGTATGAACTTCAGGTAACAAAAAGTCGTATAAGTACCATAAGTATATGATAGTCTATTCGAAAAGATACACTGTTAAAAATAATTGTCAATTTACAAACATCTAATATACAAAAGTTTTGCAAAATTACGAATATGGTGCAGCAAAAGTGAATTGGTAAGCTTATTCTATAAATTTCGAATAATCTTTTGAGTTTTATTCTATTTGAATTCACTAAGATGTTAGTAAATTTGAACCATTTGTAAAAATAATTTTACAGAGGCAATGTCTTGTGAATTCACACGCGTGTCTCCGAATAATGCTTGGAATAGACATACCTCATTGTGTCTCATTACAATACATTGGATTGCGAATTCGTGTGCATGTATACAAATAATCCTTGCCAATACTCGTGACACATTGTAAATTCAAAATTCATTACCTGTGAAAATTAATTTACGAATAGTTGGAATTCACTAACAATTTAGTGAAGAAAAGTTTAGTGAAAATTTAAGTGAGAATTTCTTTCGAAATTAAATACCCAATTGTTGGCTATTCACAAGTCGAAATAATATTAACGTATAACTGCGGGAAACAGCTGACTGTGCAACGGTTGGAAAAAAGTTCACTCAAAAGCGGCCCATGGTCAATAAATTGCGAGCTCGGAGTTGAATTTTGCTTCAAAGGATCGCGGAATACTAGGATAAGACTATTCATACCTTTTTTCTCATTTTAACGACCGTTTGTTACCCTAAAAACATTATTATACTCGACACAATTATTTCACAGCGTTTCGATTAAGATGGCGGCTTGTTTACCCTCCCCTCCACGGAACGACCATAAACGCGGTTGCAGTTTTCTGCGCGTACGCAGGCACAGTTTTTTGCGTCTGCGCAGGCAGACGTTAGAAAAAGTAGAAAAATAAATAACAAATTCTTCGAATGAGCCAACATTTGAAAAATGAATTGAGACGAAAATGAGAGTATAAAATCTCGTTATTTCACCCGTGAATCATAAATTCTCAAACCAAAGCCAATTTGTTTTCCCGCTACCCGCCCCTCTCGGGATTTTCTCCGCGTAGAATATTTCAAGTATTTTCGTTTCAAATGAATTCCGTTTACGATGACTTTTTTCAGGACTCGATATTATTACACGATGAAATGAAGAATTTACGTTGAAGAACGAAAAATGTAGAATTAATATAATCATCCGGTCGAGACAAGTCGAGAGAAAAGTTCAAACTGGCATGGAACTTCACGACAATCGGAGTTGAGCCGCGATGAAATATTTTTCCCTCAGATAATGATCGTTGAATCGCAAGATTACAATCTCTTACCTTGACAAAGACGCGTTCATCGAATTATAACACCATGGCCTCAACTATGAGGCGTCGAGACGTCGACCGATGCCACTCTGGTCGCGTATATAAATGACACGGAAAGTTCGAGCTGACGAAAGTCGCCGCCTTTCAGGAACGACCGGAAATGACCGGAACGCGGGAACAGTTTTCTGCTCCCGCGCTGGGCTGCGTTCCAAAACGTCATAGCACCCAGGTGACGTTTTCGAACGCAGCCCTGGCAACTTCGGTACGTATGGCGCGAGGTTTGAAAAGGTAAATGCACTCTGAAATTTTTCTTCGAATAAGCCAACATTTAAAAAATGAATTGAGACGCACATGAGAGTAAAAAATCTCGTTATTTCACCAGGAAATCATAAATTCTCAAACGAATATACTTATTATAGAATATTCGACGATTTTTACCTAAAATACATATCTATAGTGGCGAGGTTCTTTTGCAGTATTTGGGGTCTAGTTAAATTTACGATTCACGAATTATTTCGACAAAAATATACATTCAACCCTGGAATCTGCGCGAATGTCTTCCTTATACGTATAAATACGGTTCTTTAGTCAGATTCAGTGTTTTTACAACAACACGTAATTGATGATACAATAGAAAAGAATACCAATTACAAATGTATTTTCTATTTTTGTAGACACACCCACCTGACAATCGAATAGTAATAATAATAATAACGATGAATGAATGATGAACATCAATAAAATTATATCTCGATATAATGCTTACCTTTTCTTTATTCGCCGATTCTTCAATCCGTCTAATTTGTTTTTGGAGTTTGCTAGATTTTTTGGATAAGAATCTTACTAGGTGAGTCGTATTCCGTACACTGTGACAAATACATAAAGAAACAAAAATGAATCGTCAATCTAACATTCATATAATTGTAATCGCGATATTATTCATACAGAAATAGAATTTTCTTTGTATAGAATTCCATTCCATCAAATTCAAACTTCAAAAGGAACAAACTGAAATTTTGAATACATAGAATCTACTAGACATCCACAATCGTTGAACCTTAGTAGAAATCGGACGTACTTCAAGATTGTGTTACGAATACCGATTAATCTTACATTTGATTTGGTCCATGCAGCAAACTGTGCAACTACGATTTTGGTTATTCTTCTGATTCTCGACACACCTTTCCTCCTTTTTGCCTCCTCGGTTTCCTTGAAAAAAAATGAGTGATTTAGAAGATTTGAGAAATAAAATGTTGGATGAAAAACAAACGAGTATTATAATAATTAGTTATTATTCACGAACAACTTGACACAATATATACCAGGTCGTATTTCGATACAGGGAAACTCATTCCCAAAGGAAAGTCAAAGAAATAAAAGAGAACAGAAATAGACTTCAGGTAAATTTGATTCAGAATGTACAAGTAGGTATAACTCAAAGCACAATATAATCTACATTGGTCATTGCATACCAATTCTCACCTCAATCTCTGGACTCTAGACCTCATGATGCCTGGACTAGAGTCATCCATACAGTTTTTATTTCGGTCTATTAGACTTTTGGGATCTTTGGACCTGCGGATCATATATTTTTCTGTAAAAAAAATGAAACAAGGAAATGAAATTAGAGAAATTAGAAATGAATTTCGTGTACTTTCGATTTGTAATATAGAAACAGGCTCATGCATACCGAGGAAAGTCTAGTTTGTCACAATATGTTGGACGACAGTGAAACTAAATTGCTAATTATGGAAAAACAGAGATTAGCATAGAAGTATCTTTTTTTCACCTCTTTTGCAATTGTTACCTTGCTGCCATATCCATCCTCATACTATTGCTTCTGCTGGGGTTCCGATCGGTTCCTATCAGCTTCAATCAAGCTCTCATCGGCTTCAATTTGTAGGGGCTTGGCTGAAAAATGGGCAGAAATATACTAAAATGTACATAAATTTGAATTTAAATATGAAAATGTGCTCATAAAACCAGGACATCTACTTCCAGTGAATCAACATGAATTAAAACGAATGAAGTATGTGAAAAACGAAATTAACACGACTCAAATAGAATTCAGAAAAATTGTGTGCCAATTCTTTTGAATTACAACGATACAGGCTTTTCGAATTCCATCTAATTCGTATTAATTCCGTTTTCCACATACTCAATTCGTTTTGGTTTACTGGGATCTCATTGTAGGCTGTTTTTTGATTCCTCGATTCAGAAGATAATTCGGATCCGTGACCATGTTCCGTTACAAAACGTGTGTACTGTGTATACATGGTTGATAGAAATATTAATAGTCAAAATATATCACCATCCTACCTGGTCCCTTCTTCTCTGCATGGTGGTCGCATAATCAATCCTGACTACCTCCAGTCCATCACAATCTGATGAAAAACTAAAAGATGAGCACTAGATTTATCAATAAAACGCATTCATACAACTTTTATAGCGATATTTTTGCATGAAGAAAAATCCTCACAAATAACGAATGTAAGAAAGTGATTGAACTTTGATAGTAAGACAAAATGCGATCCAAAATACTGTTTACCTTTCATATAAATCATCGTAGAGATCAGATTCGTATGATCGGCCTCCTGAGCCTCCGCTTTTCCTTCAGGAACAAACTACAATTTGTCCTCACTTGCGTGTTTCTTCTTATTCATTCTTTCTTGTTCTGCCAGATAAATAAACAAATGATTTAGATAATTGTCGTAATGAAATATGAGTTGAAAATCAAGCGGGTAAACTATGATCAATTAGTATTGATGAGAAACTTGAGGATGAATATCATATCTTATTTCTTTGCTTGATTGAGCCCGCATAATTTGTATGAATAAATATGAAAATAGATGTCGTTTATCATCTATATAATTAAGAGTAATTTGCATGTGATGAGGACAAAGATTCCTGGTCAGATAGCTCAATTCTCACCCCAATCTCCGAGACTCTAGACCTGATATTTCTGGAGTCATTCCCACAGTTCCTATTCAGGTCCATCAGATTTTTGGGATCTCTGTACCCGCAGGTCGTATCTCTGTCTCTAATAAAAGTAAAATGAAGAATGGAGAAATTGAATAATGAGATATTAATTTCGCATGTTATATTCGTGTACATATTCAAGGAGGTTGTAATACGCGAAAAAAAAAAAAAAATGTATAATTATACTTATCGATCTAAAAAACCGACCCAAAATAGTGTAAAATGGAAATTTCGTGAAAATAATAAATGCGTTCGATAACCGAACCTATAAATAAAAATGTAACATAATTGGAAATAATTTTGTGATTAATGCGACTTACCTCTTATTCAATTTATCGGAGATTTAATATATATTATGCACGGCATCAGCACTTCCGATCAGCCGTAGTTTTTCTGTATAATCAGATTATTATTTCAGTAGAATGGATTAACAATGAATAACAACGTTCTGCAGTCACGTCCTACGTATATAAACAAAGATGCGGTCTGATTGTTTTCGTATTTTATCGAAATGTAAACAATTTAATGTCAATGCAACTCACTCAATCGTACTTATTTTCTATTGGTAAAACTATATTTTACGATACTGTTCATTTTTGTTACGTCTTATTATGATTTTTCACGAAAGATATCCAATTGCTAGCTATTTATAATAGTAAATAATGGTAGAGTACAACGGACGAAAACAGTTGACAGCGGAACGCGAACAATTAAATCAGAATTTCATGGGCGCACAAAAGATCCGCGGGTTGCGTATAATAGGGCGTGTGCCTTTTTCCTGCATCTAGTAAAAGATGCGAGATTAGCCCACAACTTAATTTCTTTTTGCAATGATTTATAATAAATTTTTTCCTTCGTTTCAATGATAATTGCTCTACTAATTTAATTAATCACTTCGATCTGCTTCGACTTGCTAAACATGTTCGATTGTAAAGTCTTCTAGATTCTAGATTTTTCAATTAACAAGAAGAAAAACAAGAAAAAAAAAAAATGCCAAATGCCATGAGAAATATACAGCAAACAGACATTCATTCTGCTCGGTTTCTGAATAATGAAAAATTGTATTGCAATTAGAAAAAATGAATATTAAAAATGTTTATACCGGATGAATCCTCGCTTACATCTCAGTGATTCGGTTGGTTGTAAATTGATTTCAACTGCTTCATTCCTATTCGTTCAGATATACCTATAATGCAAACATCATGTTTTCATGATTTTTATAAAATCAAATAAAACTTCCCAAATGTTGAAAACATTGAAGACGTGTTTCCCAAACAATTTCGAGTTCATTGGAGGGATGTTGTTTTTTTTCTGTGAATCGTGCCTGCTAACTATATGCCCAATATATTTTTATGAATAACAAAGAAATCATCATTTCCTAAACTACGAAAACATATTCCTAAACTTTCCCAAACAATTCCCAAACGATTGCATCGATAAAAAATTAAATTGAATTTATTTGCCTGCTAAGTATACGGAGCCCCATGAAATAGCATCTTTATAAGTGTATTTGTGGAGTCCAATTTATCAGAATGTCAACTGACATAACCTTGAGAATCACGAATGATTCGAAAATGTTCTGATTTAGTTGCTCTGAGAACAACATATTTTTCGTAAAATAATGATAGGATCAATCTACGTTATTTAATGGAGATAAGCCATAGGATTAAAAAAAAAAAAAAATCTACGTTATCCTTGGAGCAACCGAAATTTCACGAACGTTTCTACTTTCGGAGGGTATACATGAATAAAATTGACGATTTGAGAAATCCTTGTTTTCTTTTTTTTTTTCCTCGGGCTTATCTCCTAAATAAGGAATGTAGCCTATTTGAGAAATCCTTTGACTATATACCTAGCGGTATTGCCAACTTGAAATAACATGTACGTACAGTTGCATATGTTGAGCGCGACAGAATCCGACATTATGTGTATACACCGTAACCGTACACCACCAGTGTTAAAATGTGTAAGCTTGATGAAAAGCATCCAAAGGCGCAAGTGTCGTAAACGGCCATATTGCAACCTACGATTGGTTGTACGTCCTTTCAAACGCGAATACGATGTGCATAATTTTTCAAAAATTTGTCATATCCGAACGAAAATCTGTACCGTTGACTGGTGAATATTTTCCGATCAACGCCTAGAAATTTATAACTCTCTAGTTTCACATCACATCAATATTTTTTTTATATCATACTATGTAAGTTTTAGTACCTGACGGATAATAATATCATGTTCTTCACCAAAATTCATGTATATAGACTCTAACAAAAAATTGTTCAATTATTAGTGACGAAGAATAGCTTCTTCTTCTTCTTCGTTTGAGTGGACAGGCCTTCGATATACGATCATTCTAACAGAATTTTTTCAGTCGTTTACAGTTTACCATATGAGAATGAGTATGATGTAAATTCAACCTTCAGGCTTCAGTTATTATCAATATATCTCATTAATCGAACGAGCGTGCATATAAGTTGAAACAATATCATAATTCTAATAGTAATTAGTGATGTACGATAGGTATACAGAGATGTTCTGTGGAAAGTGGTCAGTCTAATGGCGGCACAATAATTTTTTTTCGCAAATGACAACGCTGCCGCTCGATCACAGACAATCGATCTACTGATATTTTATATGTCTGTGACTGATAATAGACGACGTAGCGGTAGCTGTCACTTTATTACTCCGAGATGCGTAAATTTCACCAAGACAGTTATTTATAATCTAATGTTATAAATAAACAGAAATTGACATCTGCAATTAATTTAACAATTCAGTACTACTTATTTATGAAATAGTATCGTATACCGTCGTATTATGAACGATATTATAATTTAATTACACAATATTGTAATATGACAGTTTATTATAACCTACGACGTGACAGCTACCGCTACGTCGTCTATTATCAGTCACAGACATATAAAATATCAGTAGATCGATTGTCTGTGATCGAGCGGCAGCGTTGTCATTCGCGAAAAAAAATAATTGTGCCGCCATTAGACTGACCACTTTCCACAGAACATCTCTGTATAATAGAAACTCACTAACAGATCGCTGCGACACTATTGTTAGCTTTATTTAATTTCATTTAATTTTTTTTTGTAAACTTTGATTAAAATTTCGTAATTCGATTCGTAGGTGTCTTTAGAAGCTATGTGAATTTTTTAAAGAATTTTCATAATTCTGTTTGGTGTTGATTTTCAATGTCATTTGTCGAGCATGCTGAGTGTTCAGCTGGGTCGATAAAGACAACAGATGGGCTCCGGTCGATCGGTAGGGTCGCTCCTGAGTCCGAGCACCATCCTGTTCGTTATGGAAAAAAAAAAACGAGAGGATTCATCCACTGAGTCTCCTTACTGATGATAAGGACGATTATGCGAAGAAGATAGGAGGATATCCATCCCAGTCTAGGGGGGGGGCTAGAAAAAACCATACTGGCTTTCTACGGTTAAAAAATGTTTCTTATTGTGCCGGTCCTCGGACGCGTAATCCTCACTCGGCCAAGAGACATAACTTGTGACATTTTACGACTTTGCAGAGCCTTTTCGTTACTGAAATGACACCATCACCTGAAAAGTTGAGTATCTCATGAAGCAGTCAAGATGCATCACTTTTTTTTCCACTCTACTTTTTTCAGTCCATGTATTGTAGGAAGATTAAAACAACATATGGGACTATGTGTTGTGGTAAATCTGTATGAAACGTATGCGCAAAATCAAGAATCCTAGTCCTTCTGGATAACTGATAAGAGTTGGAATAACTATCTGTTATGTTCATATGCAGCAGTTTATAAGCTTGATGATTTTACAAACGAGTAAACAATGATTCCCTAACTCATATAGGTAGTCATTCCGTTCGTTATCATATCTGAATTCTATTGGTTTTGATAACGAGCAAATTTTTACCTCTGAAAAACGAAGATTCTCAAACTTTGAATGATCATAAATTCACAATCGTTATCAACATTCTTATCTGATCGCATTACCGGTGAATAACGAGTTATCACAACATTTAGAATAGCGATATTAACTTTATCGGTCGCGCAAACAATATACTTTACATTGTTCACTGAGACTGTATTAACTAGATGGCACACGTGATTATTGTCAAAGACTTTACCATATACCTATAAAACTCGAGTCACACTCTTACTAAAAAATTTATGATCACTTGTAATGCTGTAGAAAGAATCTAATGACTTCAAGAGCCCATGGTTGACACTGTATCGATAGTGTAAATTTACCACAAAGTCACAATAGCTGTCATTCACAGAATTGAAGATCATTTTTGACCATAACACTTGTAATACATTGTCATTTTCCGGTATGGTAATTCGCTCATCAATAATAAGATGAATTTTGTTTTTTTTCGAGTGAGAGAGAGAGAGACAGACGATCATGAAGTTGACAATTTTTGATATCGAATGATCATTAGTAAAATTGACCTAAGCGAGATTAAAGATGATCTTCTGTGACCGTGGAAAGGAATTGATCCGTCTCAGACAGGGCAGAACAATTGGGATAGGCATTACAGTGTAGGCGTGGACTATTCTAGCAGAGGAATTGAAATTATTCTGAGTAAATTGGTTGATGCATGTTATTGGATGGCTACAGTAGAATCAACCTAATGGTAATAGTTCTAATTTTTACCCGCTATGTAGCGTACCGAATGATTGGGCTTACCAATAGAAGTGTAGGACCATTTTGAAGCTACCAAATACAACACGAACTACTCAATACTCTAATAGCTTATACCTTTGTGAAAGTAGACTCTTCATCTTCTCGTAAACCGTTGGCTTCGATCCAGTCATTTTTGCAAAACTTTTTTCAACTAGCATGATATTATTTGTAATACTTAATCCAAATGTTAATGACTGTTTTCATAGAAAATCTACGAATTTACAATCAAGGATTTAGTCATTACTTTCGGAAAGTAAATATGGATTCACAACTTATACAATGTCACAAACGAATCTTATCATTTTTTATGGCATAACAAAATTTTATGATTACAATAACATGTCATTTAGGTATATGGCAACAAGCGATTCGTAGTTTGCGATGAAAAATGTTGCATAATTTATGTCGTTGTATTTATTACGGGGGAGGGATGTACTCTGATTACTTTGTAAAAGCTTCTGAAGACTATTGTATAACTATATCAACTGAATACAAAAAAACATCGAAGTCTTGGTACACACCTTTGAGAATTCTCGGAATTTTCTTTTCTTGATAATAAATTAACGGCAAATGACTTACTAATAACAATTTTACGCTTCCTCTAATGACACTTTGTGAATTTCATTGCCAGACCGAGAACCCTAAAAACTGAGCAATAAATTCATCCGGAATTAAGTTCTGATTAAAATATCAGTCATGATGAGAATTATAACTGTCTGATAACTGAAAACGGATAGCTAATATAGCCGACGAAGTGGTACAGAGCGAGATAGAACATAGTGAAGTTAAGTGAACTGAAGCATTATACCAACCGAATGAGAATGTTAATGACTTGCTTCAGTTTTGTACATGCAGGAAGTAAGGCGCGTCCCGAAGCGGGCCGGCGCCCAGCATTCACGCAAAAAAAAAAAAAAGCGGGAGATAAAAAAATGCAATAAAACGGATAAGAGTAAGAAAAGTCAAGAAATATACTGAACAAAGACAGCCGATCTTCCAGCCTCCTTTAAATCCCATCGTAAACACAAGACGCCAGTGTCTCTCAAATTAATCTCTCCACGATGAAATCGAAGTTTATGTTAACAACGGGTTCGGGTGCAATCGAGTACAATAAATATAAAACGAAAAATCAGGATACCTGACTCTTACTCATCTTACTGCAATTATTCATGGTAAAAGATTGGCAAGTAATGGATCCGATGATTCTTTTGAATATGTACAGAGAAGAGATAAAACTCATCATGATATTACTGATTGAAAATAAACATCGAGCAATACCGAACAAGATTGAATCTAATATCAAAATGCAGAAATTGATCAGAACCTAGCATCAATAATCATATATGACGTATACCAAGCGTATGTCATAAGACAGGTGAGGACCGTGCTACGAAATGAGGATAAGACAGAATGAGTGATAGCAACTAGTCACTAATAAATATCTATTCTCTCAGTCAGTCGGTCTGAAGACTATAACGTGGATATATATGGTGCGTCATACCTCGCAACTTTTCAGCAAACAAAGCAAACATAATACGCAAAAAAGATTTATGACTTATATTTTGTCCAAGCATAGGTATAATTCTTTCGCACACGTTTTCTAGATATGAAAATTTAGTCAATCAATTCTCACATCATTCGAAATTTTATTTTATGCGGAAATGCGCAGAGTATTTTCCAGCTCAAGAGTCTGGAGTGTTGAGATGTGGTTTTGATCCACTGGACAGACAGTAGAGGGTTTCTTAGGTCAAAAAAGTAAAATGTATGTAGATAGTTACTCTCACTACATTTACTATTAGTATAATTTATTTTAAATATTTAGTAGCATTAACATTTGATGAACTATTGACAGATTGTCGTGTTACTACTAGACGGATATGATCGATCGATTTGTTTTCTTTTTTTTTTCGATATTGGGTGGATTGGCATAGATCGTTAACGACGTTGCACCAAGAGTGGGATGAAATCTGTATATGTTTTTCTTTTATTTTTTCATTTTTGGCAGTTCTACGGACTGCTATTAACAGCAAAGCATTACGTGTTTGTCGTTTGTCCTTAAAGGATGAGTGTTACGCATTACACCGCTACACATCATATACTATAACAAACAATATATACCATTGTGGCATAGAGGACCGTACAGCTTAAAATATGCAGATATACCAGTAGAAGCTACGTTGCGTCGCGGAATAGACGTTATATAGGTATGGGCCTGCAGGCGCACACCACTACACAACCACTGATATGATCAGCATCAGGGTCCATGGAGGAAAGAGCGCAGGCACGTTCGTTGCAGTCGCCACGGACCACGAGCCACACTTGTTTGATGGTGCTGTTTAACGCACGCACGAAGCGATGTCTCTCGCTCAACGGTCGGTGATGGGTAATTGGTGGTGTGTGCGTTGGCGCCAGGCCGCATTCTCGCATTCGTTAACTAACACGGCCAAGTGTATAAGCATTGCCTTTACCACATATACTACGCATTGCCCATGTGTTATTCATTTGTAGATATAGATATATCACAGAGTAATGACGGTTCTCACGATAACCGGAATACGAGACGAGGATATAGCCACTCTATATTGTTAAATCTTCTCTGATTCGTTTCAACTGTCGGCATTAATTTGTCGTTATCAGACTGTCTGACTCACCAAAGACGCAGTATGACACCCACCCTCCCCCCCTCCCAACCCCCCAACGGCACTCCAAATACAAGTACATGTAAATGCAGCGTTGTCGGTTGTGGTTCATCCGAGAGGAATCCAACGTTATTATAACAGCTTTGCGTTTCTCGGTCCATAGCAAAGTTGAGAATCAAGAATGGCGGGAAGGGAGACAAAACTGGAAGTGGTAGGTATATTTAGGAAGAAAGCATGCGAAAGGGAAGAAAATAAGATTAATAATTACTTGTTTTATATGTATGCTACTGGATATTTCAGTTATTCGATACCAGTTGCAGTTCACCCCGTTCAAACCGTTCATATCTCTATGACACGTGGCGTTAAATAATTTTTTTTTTTTTTCACAATTCCATCATTATTTCGGTGTGGAAATTCCTTTCGAAATTCCGTGCTATTCGAGAAGTATTTTATTTTTATTTTATTTTTTGTCTTGTCGTTGACGAACGCTTCCTCGGTCATAGACCTTGGGTAATTTCACTTTTCCCTCGAATACACAAGCTTCGCACGTGAAAAAAGAAAAACATTCATAAAAATTGGATCACGGTAAAAGAAATTAGACTCCATGTTCGTGTCTAGGACATTTTTGCCAAGGTTATAACCACAGTAAACGCATAGTAATTATAGGAAATTATGACTGAAATATCTAACAACCAATTTGAACTTCGAACGTAGGATTATATTTGAATGCTATTGAACACTATGTGGGGGGATGCATGCGAAATAATAGTTCGGATTGAAACGAACTACCAAATAAACAAATGTGAAAATATGTAATTTCACGTCGTTAAACCGACTGATAAAGAGTTTCAAATGTCAACACAGACGACTAATCTAAATTGCATTAAGGAAAAATATGCGGATGTTGAGTGGTAGCATGTTAAATGAATTATTTGGTATTTTCTTTGCTGGGTCCCGAGTGGCTAAGTAAAGGTCAAAAGTTGAGCAATGCTCCCCTTATCAATGCAAACACCGCTTACACATGCGTGTATAAGCCGAACGTGATTGCTATGTCAGACTTCACAAATCGAACTTAAACTACACATGAAACTAACGATCTGTCACGTACGCAGTGGTCATCGCCGGTTACATCGGAGAATATCCAGAACCTGAGACCTTCATTGGCATGCTGATAACAACGTCATCAATAATAGATATACCGCAGAAACAGACGAGCCGACAACCATACCATACAGAATGAAACCTAACTGAAACCATATAGAATGTTCACAATCATAATACCGTTTCATGTTACGTAAGATTTTTCAATTGCGTATCTGACATTACGAAAAATTCACAAGTTCTCAGGAAAATATGACATTTTTTTATGTTTAGGTAATACATATATTGTTTTTTTTTTTTTTCTTCTTAGTTTGCATAGTTTTTTTTCATAATGAAAAAGTCAAAGGAGGGAATTCATCTTACAGCATTCCTAATTCGAAATAATTTCATGATTCAAAAACGCCATAGATACCAACTCATGACTTTTATCTGCACATCATGATATGCGACACTAATCACTCGAGGGACTAACGCCTCTTTACTAGTAAGAAATCTGCGAATGATCTCGTGTTCTTGTTTCTAACTTTCCATCGATTGGTTAGAAGCACTGAATTTCAAATGTCAATGATCAATCGTGACTTAACTGTGACATCGGCATATTAAAGATAGTTAACTACAATGGAAGCAGTTTTTCCTGATGGTTAATTGATTACAATTTATGATTGGATGTATAGATAAACATGAAGTATCGGATGTAAATGACAATCGACGAGTATTGGATAATCGTCATTTATATCATTATCCACGATTATTACCATTGACGAAGCGACATTTGTACACATACGTACACATACGAAGAATTCTGTTCTCTTCCATGAATCGAGGACATTTGATCTAGGATTGAATGCACGTGAACGTCAGTTATCGATGTCCACGGAACTTAAGGAAATCTTGCATCGGGATTGAGCACACCATTACACTACAGATTAGCCAGGTCTCCCTCGGGCGAAGAGGCTGGTATAACGAGGCTTGGGTACCTAATATCGTCCACAATCGACTACTACTTGCACTACGACTGATCTACTACTATAATTACTATTGCTACTATTAGTATTAGTGTGCCGTTACTGCTGTAGCTACGTCATGTCGAAAGTGCCGAGACGCCTTGAATCCTGATTCATTTCACGGCGTACTTAATATCCATTTGGCGGGGCGTTGGGAATTGAGAGAGATGAAAGATTGGGGCGCCTCGCTGCCTGCAGGCGTGTTTATATGCTGCCAACAGCACGGGCAACGACGCGTCTCCGTTCCTCCTTGCACCTCCTGACGAAGGAATTCGGTAGCCGAGGCATTAACTAACTACACGTAAAGATCAGACGTGATACGAAGAGGCTACGTGTTTTATCCACCATCAATAACGAACGAAGCCTCGTTTAAATTCTACACTGAAATACTTATTTCTTTTGCCTTCTGACTTGGCGATAATTTCGATATAACAGAGTATAGGTGAATTCAAAATTCATTTAATTTTATCGTGAAATTGGTAGAAGTGCCGAGCGAGAAAAAAAAAATATTTTTTATTACACTTATAATATGACGTTCGTGAATTCACTCATATTGAAATCCAAAACTGAAACCGCGCGCTAACCACTCGTAAACGGAAATAGCTGCGACGGAATGTGTGTTACTCTCTTCGCATAAACGTATTTCATTCGTCAGACGCGAAAACATAAATATAGCATAAAAGATTCGTAAGAATTTTTTAGACCGCAGAAATAAATGCCGATCTACCGCTAAGACGATCATCGCAGCCTGTAATGATCTGTTTCAACAGAACCTTGCCGCTCGAAGGTGAAAATCTCAAGTGATGCTGGAACTTGAAGATGTTTCAAGTTGCGAATTAGAACAAAAAGTCATCATTGAATCCAATCAAATTTTCAAGACTGGCATAATGGAGATTTTTTAGAAAAGTACGAGAAGAATGATTAGTCAGAGTATACCTATACAATGGTATATACGGTCAGGCGAGGGCAACAGTTATCCGCGTGCACTCGACCCAGCGATAAGATTGAAAAACGGGGAAAACTATGACAGTGGTCACGCGTCGTGCGAAATGCCCGTGGCAATGTATAAACCAGGAGTAGAAGTTGCGTGACGAAAGCGACAATAACTAAGACAACGTTGGCATTAGCGGTGACTGATCATCCTAGCAAAGATCTCAGCGCTCTCAACGAGAACTTGGGCCAGCGGATCTGAGCTGTATAAGTACGACTTTCAAAGAGCTTGGCGCGCTAATGCTACCACCGCCTCCAGAGAGTAAGCAGAACCAGCAGCAAAAGCAGCAGCGCGCGAGTGCCGCCGAAACCGCTCGAGAGTCAGAGAAGCTCAGTCAGCCTCTAACAGTCGTTGGTGGAATCAGACAACTCGTGACCCCGTCGCGGAAAGTCGTTTTTTTCATTCGTTCTCGTTCGCTCTCATTCGTGTAAACGTCGGAGTTGACGGATCAATCGTTTCAAGTTTCCAGCGCGAGTTTCACACAGTGTTTCTCTCGCCAAGCACGCGCCCTTCTGTGATGTGTGTAAAGGTGTACGTGTAGGTGTCTGTGTATGTGTATGTGTGTGTTTCAGTGTTTCGGTGTTTATTTTCTGACAACGACGTCGACGAACGACGCGTCAAGCGCGCGCGCGCGCGACTTACAATTAGTCAAAGAAGTCGTGCCGACGGACTTTGCCCATTCTCGATCGATGGTTCGATTAAGTTGCTGACCGTGCAGTCAATGTAACTGGACCGAATCAAAAGTATCATAAATAGTATTTCTCACACAGCATTGTGCCCGATTTTTGAATGCTGGACTCCTGGAGTAACGTAAAACTTTAACGTAACTAGGTGCTACCAAGTTAACGGAAGATCAAAGTGTTTCACAACGAGAGCGAAAATAAGTGTCAAATTACAGGCCCAGTGTAAAACTGATCATAGACCAAGTGACCAGAATCCGTAGCGTAATCGCTGATCTATATCCCAGAACAAAAAAACAAACAAACTGAGGAACGTCAAACGAGTCATCCAGGTATTGACGTACATACATAGATACTTGACGAAAGGTGGCTGGGTCTGACCTTCGACGTTTTATACTTTGAAAAAAGTTAACATATCAAAAATACGGAGACAAAGACGCTAAGAGAACGTCAGCAAATCGCCAGGCGCCGGTCTCTGCTATAGTGACTTTCGATAACGCAGCGTGGCGCCAATAAGACCGGCAATAGTGTGTTCGGATGTCCGATTGTCGGGTTGAGTCGAGCAGCTGCTCGACTGCTAGTCACTTGTCCCCTGGGTGTCAGGGTCAACGGAGCGTCGTGCCATTCGCCGTGATTATCAAAGAGGACGTATTATAGATCTAAAGAAGGCGGTTATCCCCGCATGAGTCGTAAAAAAACCGATCTTAATAAACTGAAGACATACTGCTAAAGAAAGACTTGGATGGTCGCAGTGTTTACGACAGCGGTAATCATGTCCGGTCTTTTGTACACACTTTTGGGACTGGCGGCTAGTTCGCAGCTACATTGTGCTGTGCGACGAGAAATCAGCCCGTGCACGTGTCGTCGCCAGGAGCTGGCGACCCCGGTGACAAATCATGGAAATGGAAACCCAACGACAACGGAATTGATACGAGTTGAATGCGAGCAAATGCAATCCTTTAATCAAGTTGCCGAAGCACTCCGTGGTAGATTTATACCCGAACAGCAAATCACCCTTAGAGTCGCCTACTCCCATCTCCAAGACATTTCAAGACACGACTTCAAGGAGCTACGCATGACAATAACCAATCTACAACTTAACTACAACAATCTTGGGTACGAGCTTATCTAATCCCAACCAGGTCCTTTCTAAATAAAACAATCGAGTGTAGGCGAGAAAGGAGACCACGGTCTTTTTGATCTATACTCAAATTCTAAGATAGTATCCATCAATGATCTTGGCGAATTTTACGGTCGAAGTAGCGAGCACACGCAAGCGTCCTGTGCAAGATCTGTTGTAGTATGCAAGGCGATCGACTCACCACTATAGCTAATGATAACAATAAATTTCAAATACATGAGCATATATACTATCTAGGTTGCTGCCGATTTGCGCAACTTAAATATTTATAAATCCACCGAAATTTTATGAGAATGAGTTATATAGCTGTAGTACTAAGAATTGTGGGATTTTCCCCCCACAATCATTTCTGTACTTTGAAACGTATCCTCAAGTTTCAAGTCACGACGCACGCACGATGACTGCAGTAATTTTTTCATTGGTTTGACAATTTGATTGTCAATTATCTTGCCATGTTTCTTAACTTGGATAATCGGTTGATGAATATCAATACTCAAGATGAAATGAATCTAATGCTCGCGCACCTCTATGTTTGTTGTTATATTTCAATTGCAATCCGCCAAGTAGTTAATAATCAGAGCTTGCAAAATGCAAGGATTTTTGATCTGATGAAATATTTTCTGACGTAATCTTTGGGGATAATTTCTCATTACGATTCAAAGCTTGAGATATTATTTGATGAAAAAAAAAACAAAAAAAAAATACGAGCTTGAACACTGTACGAACCTTGTGAACACGCGTGAATCAAAGACAATCGGTGGTGGTCAGCTTGTTGCTGTTAACGTAACGTAATTCTAATCTTTGTGACCTTTTCGGGGGAGCGCGTAATTATCACAATGCCCTACATTTATCATCCAGCGACGAGTAATTAAATCATAAACTACAACAACTTGACATTAGCGATAAGTGAATAAGTAGCGATAACAAGTCAGACCGTAATTTTTTAACAAAATTCCACGCCACTTCGAGGCTCCATTCATCGATGTTATTATGATGTTAACTATCAAGATAATAATTTTATTTACAATTATCAATCGTCCCATAGATTCGAGACTTGATCACATATGAGGGTTTTTTTTTTCTAGACTTTGCATAACAAAATGATGAAAATCTTTACAACGATTCATCTTTACGAATAGAACATTTATTTCGGCAATACAAAGAACAGGTTTATCGAACAAAAGGAACCTCCTGAAACGCGAATCTCTGACAATCCGATAAGCAGGGGTATAAGTTTTAGCGGTTGATGGTTTTTATTGATATGTTTAGGTTTGAAAATATGATCTATGCCCCAGTTCGCTATGATTTGTTCCGATAAATTGTTCACCGCGAATTCAGGCTAACACCTAAGTGTAATTACGAGAGGAAAAGGCATAAGCATCATCCTATGATAAGTAAGCGCGAGCTGTAAAAGAATGATCACATTTTCAATCGATTTATAGATACAAATTTCGGATGTTCTTGTATGGTGAAACGCAGAATCTCGCTCGTTGCACATCTCTCTGTCAAAAATGTTTGACTTATCAGCTTATTGGAGATTATGAATATCGAGAGTAGCACTCAGACTGTTTTATTTTATTTTATTTTTTCATCTTTCGAATCGTCCAAGAATTTGCATAATTTCTCGTCGATAGGCTTAAGTCGTTGCTACAATATTTTAAAGAGACAAATTCCAATCTAATGCCTGCATCATACACGAAAACCATAGGTTAAAGTCATTATAAAGTTCTATCACTTATTCACATTGCACGACACCCCAAAATATCTAATAAGTTCAAAGTTTTTGGTATTGAGTATGTTCGATTTCATTGGCGACTCATTATTCGTTATCTTACTTAATGTCGAGAAGTCTCAGAAGGAGGAAAAAATAAATATGTCAGATTTCTGTTTGTATTTCTTGTGTTGGAAAGATTATGTCGTACCCGGAGAGTGAATGATTGTATTTCGATCAACCCTTCTACCTATAGTGTTTATATGGATGAAATTATTCATTGAAATCGTCATTAAGTATACATCAAAAATATAATCCAAAAACCAAATATCTTTTCTGATTTTAACATGGGAATTCTAAGTCCGAGTTGCGGGAAAGACGGAGATAAAATTCATAGACGTAAGAATTACGTTTCCTGCTAAAGTTAACGTAGCTATTTTTCATGGAATGGAAGCTTAGGGCATCACAGATATGACATAGTCAACATCGTTGAGTGTCAATTCCCAAAAATTACGAATGATAAGAAAACAACATCTTCACAGAAGAAGAAAAAAAAAAGTCCCTGTCCCCCTTGTCACACGCTGAATAATTTATTCCTTCGTCATTAACACAACCATTTCATGACGGAATGAATTACCGATGTAATCTCTTGCTCCACAAGATAATTTTCCGTATGGCAACAAACGAGTCACTAGTATCTTTTCACTTTCATGTATTTATCATGGTAATCAATAATTTGTCATACATCAAAAGAAGCGCAGTTCGAAATGCGTATAACTCGTTTGCATATTATTTTTCAAAAATTCGTCATTCGGAGAATGACTTCGAGATTCACCCGACTGCGTGAATGAAATGATTAGGTATTATGCCGTATGTGTATACCTAATACTAAACAAGAAAAGGAGTTTTATTTCCAGCTTTTTTTTTATTTGTGCAGATCATTGGACGGAGAAGCCTTTGCTGGTCTTGGGAGAACGTTGTATCTGAGTCTTGCCGATAATCAGGTACCTGCTATCCCGAAACACGTGTTGTTGCATTTGCCACTACTGAGGACCTTTGACATCGGGCGAAACAGAATTATGCGTGTAGAAGCGGATGACTTCAAGGTTAGCCATTTCACTTTTAAATCTTTTTGCTTTAGTGCATAATGTTAATTTTCTCGTTATTTCCCTTCAACGTCGCCTTCTTTCTTGCTCCGTCTCTCTCTCCGTTGCTGATATTGCGCAAAATAAAAACAGGCAGCGAGGTAAATCCACCCGACCTAATCCAGGGCTTCCTTCTCTCCAGATTCGAATAAAATTGTTTTCGTTGTATTGTCTACCAAATAGATGCTTAGACTTTCAAAACCATCGATTTTAAACACCTTATCTAAAACCTGTGGAATTTTGGTCATTTTCATTTCTCCAACATCACAACAGATTGTTATTTCTAGGTAATGTACGTTATCAGGGGGTAGACACTAGATCTTTACGCAGAAATTTTCATACCTGATTCAAATCTAACGCCATGAATTTTTTTGTTTTTTAAATCGAAATTTTCAACGTCATATTTGAAATACAAAATTCAACTACGACATACACAGTTAATTTTTGTTTAAACCTACACAAGTTAGGAATATACTTAGGAGTCATAGCCATTTCATTCTTGCGCAATCAGTGAATGTTTTAGAGATAATCATTCCGTAATCTATAACTTTACTATCATCACAGCACATTTCCTAAAATGATTATTCCAAGAATTACGATCAAGTCCCTAGGGAGGGGGGTACGAAAAGCTCGATTTTAGGCACTGGTGTAACCGTTATGCAATAAAAGTAGGCGCTTTTATAGTAATCGCAGTGACTGTCGCGGTTATTGTAACGCTCACGGAATAGATGTTAACGGTAATTGATAGATATATAAGAAACACTAGGGCAGAATTGATTTTTGATTGTTTTAAGATACCAACGACTCATGACCTGTTATTTACGTGTGGCGTGGGTGCAATCGGAAATGTTGAATGTAAACAACCGAGTAAATAACGCTGGGGTCCTGGGTGGGATGAATAATCGTTGCCATTGGAACAGGCAGGCAAACATAGTACGACCCGCTTGTGAGCCAATGCATTGTTTGCGCGAGTAAATGTCACTGATTAGTTATAAGTGATTAGAAATGTACTCTACAGCTGTTTTTACTGCTTATGTCTATCCATCTATCCATCTATCCATCTATCTTTTTATTTTTTTCCTTCCTTTCCTTTCGGGTTTTGTTCTCTACTGTTATTTTGCATTCATGGGGATGCAATAAGAAATGTAGAAAAATACAGTCGTAAAAAAAAAACAAAAAAAGTATTGCGTAAATACTCATACATCAGATAATAAAAATATTGAAAAAGAAATTTTCGAAAAATACTTTGAGCTCAAAGACAGTGCACGTATCTGATCGGAGCTGTGCGCTAGTGCGACTGGCATGTACAATGCATAGGCAAATGTCATGTCCGTTTAATCAACTTTGGCAGATTATTGCATTTTAAAACTTTAATTTGTAATACAGTGACGAATTCTTGGAAGCTTGATACGAAGATTATAAGAAGGAAAATATTTTATCACAATAAATAGTTATTTAACACTACTATATACGTACGAAGCTTGTTTTACATGGCAAAACATAACGATAAGCGCAACACAACTTTAAGTGATCTTTTGAACTCTACCGAATTCAGCTACGAGTTTATCATCGAATTCTCTTCTTCTTTTTTTCTTTCTTTCTTTTATCGATTATAGTGTCGCAATGTCAGTGTGGCGTGTGCGTATGTACTTTTTTTTTTTTGTTTTTATTCTATTTCATACGGCAATTCTACTAGCGAGGGAATGATAAGAGGATCGTTAAATGATTCTTTACTGTGATTTGGCATGATTGAAATTTTCTAATGAAAAATAAAAACTAACAGTAAAATAGGCGCGTGTTTAATTAATGGTCGCAGCCCTCGAGGCGGAAGATCGCATGCTGATTGGTCGATTCTCATTGCTCCACCAAGTTAATCGTTGCTCTGTTGTTTGTTTTTTTTTTTCTTTTTTTTTTTTTTGTTCGTTGATCGGACGTCGCTACTGCCACGCCACGCCGTACTGATACTAAACTTAAAGTCCATTCACTGATTCACGGCCTCGTCGAAGCGCCGCAACAACAATAAATCAATTATCAAACTTATTTCATTACGTATACTGTTTGTTACCGATCAGCACAGCGTGACTATCGACGTTCAACTTCGAACGAGAAGTCAACAGAGCTGTAATTTTACTTTATTTTATAGGGCTAACAAGCATGCTCAATAGTTCGTTTGTTATTATCAAAATTTCAAACAATTTTGAACTTTTCCAAAGATACATAATTTCATGTTCATAAATAACAACAAAAAAAGTACCAATCGATAGGAGATGATGAGCTTTAGTCGCTATCTTGTCGGAAAGCAACAGAAAAATCACTTCTTTGCCAATATCTCGGTTCCTTTCATTCAAAGAGTGGAAATACTGATTACCGATACTGATTGTTATAAAATTCCGTACGCAAATCACAATTTCCTATTTCTTCTCAAGTCCGATAACGAATTGTCATAGCATAGCGGGAAAGTTGCTGAAAATGTTGACATCACGTAAGTGAGAAGTTCTCGTTGTGTCTGACTCGTGTTTTGCAGTTCCATTCAATAATTATAGTAACAACATTGTAAGTTTTGTCAAATTATCGGATACGAACAACAATTTGTTTTTGTTATTCTTAGTTCTCAATGATTTTCTTCTCTCACTTGTTCACACAACACTTTTGCTCAGCGTTTTCCTGGTGATACACTAGTAGTTTGAATTCGCTACATAATTGCAGCCACTAATCCTAGAAAATGTAAACGATAAGATGATGTGCTGACTAGAATCAGCCGAAACGCCACGTCACAAATAAATGGACGATTGTCAGCAGTTTAAAATGACGACTGATTTCATATACTGAGAACCCGAATTAAAAGTAATCAGATGCAAATTGCACAACAGTAAAATAGGGCAGTGATCACTGAAATAAAGTTAGGGACGCGGGAACAGCGATTGTCACAAACGAAAACACCAACTGTCATTGATAAACTAATTTCATACGGTTGTGATCTATAATGTTTTCTCTAATAATCACTGCTGTTATCTGAATAATCCTCAAATTCTTTGCAGTGCAGGCGATTATCGTCACCATTTATACTATACGAGATACACAATTTTTTAGAAATTATGGTGATTTTTCTTGTAAAAATCATATTGGTTTTGAGTAATGGTAATTTTATAGATATTTGGTTTTTCTTAGAAATCTACCTAGTCAGGGATGCGTTATTTTTAGTCATCAGAACCGATTAATTCACATTTGAGAACTTGAACATGGATTGAATTTCAGTACAACCCTGGCATGCACTCCCTCGTACTTATGGGCAATGCTTTAACCGAACTTGACCCCGGCTCTTTGCCACCTCTTCTGAAGCACCTTCACCTAGGAAGAAACAACTTGGATTCCCTGAACCGCACTTTAAGGTAATATCTAGTTTCGTAGAATTTGAAACCTTTATTACCCCAATGTTATGTCGTACGGTCGTTAAAATCAATCAAACATTGAATAACGATATAATTACATAGAAGGATAGCTAACACACGCATCTGTGCTCAAATCATTTTCGTAATTTAATTTTTGGCCCGTTCGCATGGATACGAAAACGATTAGAGTACCATTCAGTTATATTTGTTATCCAATTTTAAGTTTTTGGACACACTTAACCAGAATTGCAATTAGTACTGCGGTGATGACAGCCACATTTATGCGTGTAAACATCAATTATTCAGAACGAGCCTCGTTTCTGCATTCTAATATGAGCCGCAATAGCACATTCTGGGTAAATGTTCATTCAGTTAATTTCTGTTATCCGTGCAGAGATCTGAACCAACTTGAATGGCTATTCTTAAATGAAAACGAATTGACGTCTTTGGATGGTGAATTACCAATGATAGGACATAATTTAAGACTACTTCATGTTTCGAACAACAAATTGAGCCATCTACCACCTGAATTTCGACATTATCATCGCCTAGATGCTCTCTTCCTACACAATAACAGAATTCGAAGTCTGGATGGAAGATTACAAAAGGCACGTCACTTAGAGAGATTGACGCTTTACTGCAACGAATTACAAGAGGTAAGCAATATCGTAAGTCAACAACAGCCAGTAAAAGTTACATGACGGATCAGGGATGTTGTTTTTCATTTTCTAGGATCAAACTGCTTGGCGATAAATTATGAATGATTTGATAATAAAATGGTAAAACATTTGATTGCAGCTTGCAGAAGATGAATTCACGGAAGTTGAAGCATTGGAAGATTTACAGCTAGGTCATAATTTTATTAAATCTCTCGGACGGGGCGTTGGGAACGAGAATGGTAACAGCGCTCTGTGGCCTCTACGTTCATTGAAATGCCTAAATTTAACTCACAACGAATTGCGCGAATTTTCATTCTCCGATTTACGCGGCTTACGTAAACTACGTCTTGTAGATGTGTCTCACAACAGGATCGCGTACCTGGTTAAGGGACGCACCACCACCGAGGTTAGTTACATCCTTTTACGTCCAGATATTGAATTAGGAAATAATTCAATGATGTTCAATCAAAGTAGACATTTGTAAAGACATCGAATACTACGAATGATTTTATTTCGTTAACACAGAACTTAGTAGAGATGGAGGGTGAAGAAATCGCAGGTTCAAGCATACAGGAATTACGACTGCAACATAATAAACTGAGTTCCCTCGCAGGCTCCTTGTTCATGGGAATGAGCTCGCTCCAGAGATTGAACTTAAGCCATAATGCTTTAGGGCCGGCTCTTGGACCTCGTGACCTTAAGGGTCTCGATGCTCTACGTGTCTTGGACTTATCGCACAACGCTCTGACGACGCTCGAAGATACAAGCGAGGTAGTATTACTTATTTACCGCGTCCAATATTCACGTTATACTTTTCACAAAATTTACCACTGAAAGAAAACTGTATAGCTCACATCACATACCCAATTGATCAGGCTTGGTACGATCACAAGTGTTCATAGAATCAAAACGTACTTCGAGTGCTCCTAAATGAATGCAGGAGCACGTCTCTATAAGATGAACTAAACCAAATATTAGTTTTTAGTATTCACTCCACGCATAGCAAATGTGTACTTATAAAGTTACAATAAGTTTGTTTGAGTTTCGTGTTTTACACGCCAAAGCTGCATAGTGCCACATGCATAGTCGTAGACTTGTGCTGCCATGTACATTGCCCGTAGCTGCCACCCCAGTTTATACCGGGAGTTCAAGTTAGGTGGCGCTGTCAAACGTGGACATACACTGGTCACATACGAACTGATAGCGCGCTTGTATGTCAGATAGCTATCGTATAAGTGTCCAATGTGACGTGAAATGAAACCTAATTCACAATCAGACAACACAAGGACAATCTATTTTTTTTTTGTTCTTTCCCCCGATGTCTTCAAGTCGTCTCAAAGGCGTCAAATAAAGCATCAGTCACTTTCAAGACGTAAATTCACACATTTAAAACCAATCAACTATCGTAGGAGATTGTGTACTTCAGTATCTATCCGCAAAGTAAGATATTTGCAGAATTCGTTCACTTTCACTTGTTGACGCGATCGGCGTAATCATTTCAGTATTCACAGGCCAGAGCGATTTGATAAACTCATTTGTAGAAGGTGCGAAATAGATTATAATACCGGATAAAGTGTGCTAGTGACCGCGAAATATCTGTTTGCGCGTTGAAATTGGGACATTGGACCAGGAGAAGCAGATGTGCCACTTTGTTCAAAATTTGAAAAAGGCTTAGCGCACTACTTATACGAATATGATTTCGT
Source organism: Tenthredo notha (assembly GCA_914767705.2). Lineage (NCBI taxonomy): Eukaryota > Metazoa > Arthropoda > Insecta > Hymenoptera > Tenthredinidae > Tenthredo > Tenthredo notha. Next base: position 7,271,692 of record OU611915.1, on the reverse strand, counting down.
AGTGAAATGCTGTACCTTTACCTTGATTTTCGTTTGTTGCTAATACAGACATGGTTACCGTCGTTGGAAGAGCTTAACGCGTCTCACAATCGGCTAGTAGTACTTTCGGAGAATGACTTTCGAGGCCTTCCAGTCCTTTGTTGGGCAGATTTGAGCGCAAATTGGATACGATCACTCACAGCAGAACTTGTTGCCAACACCCGATGTACAGTGCATGGTGTACCAGACGTACTTCGCATATATCTTCAAGGTAAGATTACATCCACACTTTAATTTACAAATATTTGTTTATAATTGGTTCAGTTGATAATTAAATTTAGATTGTAAAATTTTTTGTCAAAATTATTGTCGCGAATTATGATTATCGATACTCACTTCCACCAGACAGTTATATAACAATAATTCGCAGTATCTGTAGATAAATTACTGACACCATTATATTCCCGTATAAATACTTCGTGTAAATTAGTAGATGTATTAGTAACAACGATACACGCCTGACACCATGATAATCAAAAGCTAATAAGAGATAGATATAATCTCTGGCAATTTAGGCACCAGAATTAATGAACACGTCGTAAAGTGTTGAGGAATTTAATTACTTGTTGATAAAACAGTGGCGTGTCTCATTTTGCTTCATTGTATTGTGGCTCTATATACATGAGAAATATCATTGATAAGTGATAACCCTGTCGCTACAGTGTCATTAATTCATGATTTTTATGACTTATATTATTTACTGAAGTTCTATGCAATATTATTGTTGTTGTTGTTGTTGTTGTTATTATTACTACTACTATTATTTGTTGTTGTGTTATTTGTGTTATCATTCATTTTTACCGATCATTCATGCGGTATTCATTATCCTACGAATTATAGCAAATACACGTTTTTTCAATAATCACTATTTGGGCAACACTGAATTGCCATTCAAAAAACCCTTCATATTAAATAACGAATAATAATCACTACTCTTCTAATTCGTTTGATTTTTTCACTGCAATTTTTTAGCGTGACGAGTACAGAATGTGACGTCTCCAATTTTATTGAAAATAGTATTCTCAGGTGACATTGACAAAAAAAAAAACATGAAATCTGTGTTGTCTGATAATGAAATTGACAATTAGTGTCGTCGCGCTTGTGATAGGCATATGTAAGTGTGCAGATTGTGTAAATTACATCTTGACCATCTACTTGTTTCTATAGAATCACAAAGTTGTCTACTTTGTTCCGGGTATTACACATTTTATTTGAAAGATTGCGGGTACTCCAGGGAACACCCTAAGAGCCGCGATGCGGGATATTTAGGGATTGTGAACATCGCAATCTACCGTACATAAATTAAAAATCAATAAATTTTTTACGTACACGTGATTTGCCGGATAAATGACAATAAATTGACTGAAAAATCATTCTTGGTATCAAAGCCACTGATTATTCCATTCGAATACATATATGAACTCAAGGTTTTACATTTTTTCTTGTAGTTTGATAGTTTACAAAATAAATTGCAATAAAAAGTGGCGAGATCGTAACGTAGCTACTTTATTCCTAAAAGTAGATAATCATGCAAACGGTATGGAATCATCTGCGTTAATTGATTTCTGAAGAAAAATAAATTACACACATGTCATTCCGTCAAGGTGATATGAGATTTCCGCAATTCAGTAAAGAAAAATAATGCATTGCTATAACTCTGCACCAGCAATAACTATTCTTGCTATCATAAAAGATGATGAAACAATGATATGATGTCACATTGTGATAATCGCGATTTGTAGTTTGGTGACAGAGGTGGATGAATAATGCAATGCATTGTAATGAATATTTCTGGAATGTCAATTAACGATCAATGTGTTTAGATAGATTTTTTTGTTCCTTATACTTATTTCTTTTTCGTTGAAACATGAACGTTGCAGATAACCCAGTGCTCTGCGATCCTAGCCTTCTCAACATCACAGTTGCCTTTGAGGTAAATCACGCAAAGGTATACGGTGTAGCTAACGATTGTCCTACAACGTCAACGACACCGATTGTACCAACATCACCCCTGCCTCCACTTCCGCCAACCCTATTCTTGACCGCCGCTGGTGGTAATGTATCCTTTGCTGCGACGCTTGAATAATATATAATTTGAATAATATGCAATTTGATAAGAACTATGTATGTACCTACCTAGTCGAGACCTTACAATGAGGGCCAAAGGAAGTCTAATTGCTATAGATCAACACACTCCTTGTGGCGTTTAAAATCTTAAACGTCAAAATGTTTTCATATATTTATCTTTAGTATTTACCCTTCATCTGCAAATAATGATAAATTGACATAACATACATATTATTGACTATACTTTGTCTGATTTAAGAAGAACAAAAAAAAAACAAAAAAACAAAACAAACAATAATAATAATAATAATATGAAGGAGTGGTAGAAATAATTGTAAGTAAATAATCCGATTGGAAAAGAGAAAATAAAACTATCAAGTCTGCCACGTCGATAATGGTAGGTATAACCACGTTTGATAGTTAACAACATTAATGATGAAAAAAGGGTAAGTGATAAGATTCATTTACGTTATTCAGATGTCTTACGATTAGACACAAATACTTGAGCTAATATAAATGATAAACAAAAAAAAACTCACAATGCAGTTTCTTACGAAAAATAAATAGCCCATACACACTAGTGCGAAATATGTTTTTGTGCTGAGAAAACTAAGTTTCTCAATACACTACTAGGAAAAAAATATGTTATCACTGACTACCTCCGGCCCGCGCCTACGCCGCGGGCATAAATTTGAAACATTGAGATAAAGATTATTTTTTTTCGAACCGGGAGGATCATTAGCAATCTTTTAACACAAAGTAAAATAAAACCAAAGCATCAGTCTCGCGATATTTTTATAACTCATCATGATACGAGAAATATGCTTGATTTCAAATGGGATAGAAATTTGATGACAGCTTCAATAGAGATATATTACAAATACTTTAAGTATTATCATTGTATATAGGATATACTGATGCGTCGAACTTTACTTTATTTCTTATGAGCAGAGAGGGAGGGGGGGGGTGTCACATCAAACATATTCAATCAATTCACAAACTGTATTCAAATATCTCATCAGCCTTACCAAGTTATCAACTTATAATCTACCTCCGTCTATCTTACTGCTTTACGGTAGTTTAACTGGATTGGCCAACCCCATGAGTCCAACATTTTATGTTAGATTCAATAATCAGGCAATTCTTTGGAACGTGATTAAGCCTCTTCGGGTAAAACGCTGGGGTTACTATATAATTCAGGGTACAGTAGATTGTCGACAAGAAAACATTACATGCTAAAATTTGCAGTATCTCCAATTGTCATTGCAATTTTTATTTTGGAACAAAAATATTCTCAAAAATTCATAACTTCGTATGATTTGTATTCTCGGAGAAATCACCGATGCAAATCTCTAGTTTAAAAGTATTAAACTTTATGTTTTTCATCTCGCAATTTCACATCCATTGTCACATTCATGCTGGAATTTTAATAACAGTTTGATGGCTTATCGTACGAATGAAGAATCACCAAGCGTGGACACGTAACTTTTCAAAGTTTTTTTTGCCAAAATGCATTTCATTAGATAAACGGATCTGAAATGATCGCACACATGACGCCATCTAACAGAGTATACGAATACTGGAATACTGGTGGATGAGATAATGATTTTGAAATAAAGTTATTGCAAAATGAAAATTGCAATGATATCAAAGAGATCGTAAATTGCGAAAAAATACTTTGCCCAGTTTATCTTCCAGTTCGATAACAACCCATTACCTACTCTGAACTATGTCGTAATCCCTGATCACTTGCATAGTATTGCCAAATAACTCAACTGTATTTAAGCAGTATTTAAATACATTAATAGTGTGATTTTTCATCAAAATTTGATGTAAATGAGACACATGATTGAAAGAAGATTTTTAAACTGATTCTTAAATAGATGTCTGAACTATAGTATAAATTTCAAATTATTATCATTAAAATCAACCGTAGTTTTTCTTTGAAATTATTTGTTCATTTAGGCAATGAACACTTGCGGTGATAATGATGAGGATCAGTTAACTGGCAAAACTGTGGTCGTTAAATATGAAGAAAAAGAAAATCTAACTAAATTAGTTTGAATATATATTTTTTAGAATATATTTACTTGAAACCCTATGTAATACCTAATAGGTGGAGTATAATATGATTAATAATTAAGAATTGTCAAGATATGCTTTGCATCGTTTGATGCAAAGTATGCCATACCTTTAGAAAAACTTCAACTCCGATTATTATCGCATACCCTTATTTTTGTTTTTGTTAAATCCCTGAACACAAGAATGCAGTTAGTACATGACAACTATGCAATATTTTTGTTTTTTCTTTTTTAAAATGAATAACAAACCCTGATAACGCTAACAGAAATAAGTAGATTATGATATAGAATAAACTTGGCTTCAAATGTAATCCAGCCCAAGAATTAACTGAAGAATTATGAAAATCGGTTCGGATTACACTGTTATGCATATTAAGTATAGAAAGAATAGGTTTAACTTTTGTTTAAATGAATAATTTTTAGCCATTGTAAATAGTAATTCCTTCGATGGAACCAAATACTTGATAGCAGATCGTTAATATACGTATACAAACTAACACATTTTTTTTATTATATATTTTATGATCAAAGTGCATAATCCAGTCAATGTACAGAGCAAACTGCAAAGTGTATCAGTATAAGAGACTAAACAATTACGAACACCATCACTTTATAGGATTTGTTTATAAGATAAACATATTCCACGTAGTTTGCCCTATCCGAATACTAAGTTATAATATTTCCTAGATAAAATACTGCGTTAAGCCCAATAACTTGTAAAAAAAAAAAAAAAGATGAAAAAAAAAACTTAATTGTAACATAAATTATTCAATGTATTAAAAATAAATTATGTATTATTTCGTGAAAATAACTGGATTCGATACTTTGATATATATATATATACTGATGTAACTTGTAAAAGAATAGTAATTTTAATACCGATGAGCAAGCGGCTGGTATTCTACACTGCAGTAGAAGTCATTAGATTCCCATCAATAGAAATTCTATTGATAATTAAGTGACCAATAGTCAAATAGATACGCCCTTCGGGGTCAATAAAATAAATAAAATCAGTTAATATATGATTATATTCGATAGACTGATTAATAGTGGGCGATCAATTGACCTCTTAACTCGAGCTAATGGAGGCGAACTGTTAATAACATACGTTATGCATACATAATTGGCTCCTACTGTAGTACTTAGGATTTGCATATCACAGTTCGACTTATTGTTGGAAAAAAATTATTCACGTATTCGAGATGACTAATTGAAGTTTTATCATTTCTAGGACACGAATATTCGTCCGTATTATATCAATTAATTTAATGGATGTGAATTCGAGGATGTAGAATTCAGCCGTTAGTGTCGACTGCTAGCTTAATTAGCTAGGACTCTAAAGTCAGAACTAACATAAAAATTAAGTATTTTAAGCGAATGAATAAAATATATAGGTGCCATATATGAAATAAAGCAGAGACTTGTATGTAATTTAGTGTCTAGGTAATTGTTATTTATCTATGCTGTGATTTGAATTACAGTCTTCAATTATAATCGGAATGTAACGATGGCTTGACGAGATATACACCTGAATAAGACTTTTTGAAAATACTAAATCTAGAGATTTAGCATCGACCTTTAACTCACGGCGCTAATCTCATTCATGTCTGCAACTATAGTTAGTAAATGCATGGACAAAATAAGCCGCAATGTTTAGAAAGAGTGATTTATTCATCATTGAAAACAATAAAGAACTTTTATCCACCATATATGTTATTATGCGACATCAACACTACAGTCCCTGGAAACTTGAGGATTCTGGAAATATGACGCTCGCGCCCGTTTCCAGAACCATTTCACATCCAGTATATGTGACGCATGTACATAAGGGTGAAAAGGAAATAACATTGTATTCTAATAAGACCGTTCGACGTTAATATAGATATATAAATTCAAATGTTGTTCTGTATATGTGATGAAACAATTATTAGATATTTTAATTTTTAATAATAAAGGCTTTACTCTTTTACTTCTGCACAGCTTTTTAACTCCGTTTACCTACACACAGATCTTGATACATGGTATAGAATTGGTAACGACTCTATCTCTCATTCACACCCAATCAAATCTTACAACTCTTGTTCGAGCAAATGTTCAGAAATTCTTCAGTTCTTGCTCTGCTGTTTGAATACTTTCCTTATTGCGCATAAGAACGCAGTAACATCCGAAATTTCCTGCTGCTTCTTAAAGTTGACAATGTGCTTCAATTGCTCTTGATCGTTTGGTTCTAATGATGGATGAATAAGATCAACTGGAACAAAAGCCATTGCTCATTGTTAATAGGTTGAACAATAATTTTCATTAAAAGCATACCAAGCAAAGACAGAGACTGACCTCTCCATGAATCAGCAGTTTGCATCAAGTCCACGTAATACTGTTTTTCTTCATCTGGTTGAGATTTAAAGAAAGTTACACGTATCTTATCGCAGCCTTCTGAAGAATCAATTACTTTGATAGAAAATTGGAGATTTGATTTGTAGACTTGATTGGCTCTCTTTATTCCTTGCCATTTCAATGTTTTTTCCATTCTACTCTTGTCTATTTCTAGAAATTCAAGACAATAGAATATTAGGTATCGCTACACCGTCGAGTACATCAGAATGTAGCCCGTTAAGTCTTTATAACTTCAAAACTGAGTAAAAACAGTATAATATTTGAAGAAAGTAGGACATTCATCATTCATCAAACATAGAATCACAGTTGGATGTTTCCTTCGACTTGCATAAAACTAATGAATGAACCATCAATGTTCGAATGTCTTACCACTTTGAAAATCTACAATTTTCAAAGTATACATTTCTTCTTGAGATTTGCCCAGAGTTATGACATCTCTGAGTTCTTCCTGTTCTTTTAGAATGTTGTTTATCTGTTTTTCCAATACTTTCTGTTGCAACAGAACAGCCGCTGACTCATTTTGCAGATCCTTTATTTGACTCGAGGTATTAGCAATTACAGTTGCGTTGTTTTCGATTTTTTCATTGTAATCTATGTAACAAAATGCCTAAATCATTATAGTATTAAATTATAACAAATTTATCACATACCTTGTTGTTGAGCGCGTTCTTTTTTCACACAGTTTGACACAGCATTGAAAAATGAATCACAAACAGAGATTATCTTTTGGTGATGACGAAACACGTCTCTGACCCTATCAAATAAAATACTTTCAATTTCATATCCCAATAGTTCTTCCATTATTATTTAAAACAATTTCTATTCGTAGAAGATGCTCGTTGCGTCTCTTCGCACATGACAGCGGCAGTTGTAATTCAAAATATTTATGTCTGCCAATGCAACACATGAAACTTCCCTAGAACGCTTGCTAGGAATATAAGACAACAGGTTAAAGTATTGCCATCTTACGGATATCGAGACAAGCATAATTCGTATAATTTCATGTGCGATAAGTCGCCTTCTCTTTAAGTAACGTAAACGCAACACAAATAGCATATGCATTGTTCATTTACAAGGAAAACAACCGATAATACTCATAGGAAAAATAAATGAAGACATTCAATATAGCATGTAGAATTCTATAATTATTTTAAATATTCACATTTTCATATATTATTTATAAGGACCATGCGTATCAATTTGAAATATTGTTTTTCGATACAAGAGCGCAAACGTTCAAACGAGCAAATGAAAAACATTGGAAATTAAAACAGGCCCTATTTTATCGACTGAGTTTTTCACCATATCAGAAATTGCAGTATGAAAATGTCAGCTATTTTTTTTTTTTTTATAAATTCAACAGAGATTCAGAAACTTTATAAACGTATCTCCAAACGAAATAGTTTACTTGCATTTTTCGACCCAAGGCTTCTTGGGTATAAACGGAATGGAATTTACTCAGACAGAGTTGGACAAAAAGCCACTGTGACGATTTTGAAAACGCTGAATTAGAGCCAAAAGTGGAGTTCGGCAAAGACTGAATGGAGCTTGCAACAGTCCTATAGCTACTTCATATTTTAAACCATTACCATTCACACTTTGAACATTCACATAGAATCACATTCGTGATCATTAATTATACATGATCATATTTTTGTTCACCTATACTAACGTATTTAAAGAAAAAGCCGTTCCCAAGTCGAAAATAAAATTCAACGATTAAGATACACCTAACTGTAATTACGGCACTTATTGACAACCACGATTAACTTATCGGTAAACAATATCTAAAATCTACAATTGTACTGGCAAATTTGAAATTCTTAAAAAATTATAAAACAGGTAGATTTTCCGCATAATTTCTAGTGAAGAAAACCTCGAGAGATTCGAGTTTATTCACTCGAATAGCAGTTATAATTCGAAATTCGAATTATACGACGATGGTAACCATCCCACTACTCCTTTCACAATATCCTCTGCAAATGTGATAAAATCACAATTTCGAGTGTGGGATGACGGGGGCTTGCGCAGCTGGCAATAGCGTGACATCAAGAAACGATCCTGGAGGATTGAGCATCTTGAAATTATCCAATTCTTCAATTAATGCACCAAGCCGTATCTTATCTGATGAATACGTTGTATGAGGTGGCCTTCCAGATGAATTGATCACCCCCATGGAAACCAAGCTGACAAGGGTAGAGATATAAAGGTCAAGGGACAAGGAATAAGGGTGCCTAAAGATCCCTTGACCTTTAAATAAAAGAACCTCTGTCTCTTTTTGTACATTCTTCAGAAGATGGCATTCTTTTGCTTCACCCATCTCATCGTTCCACTGGAACATAGCAATGAAATAATAATCACAAAGGGTTGCTTTATATCCAAGGGGGGGTGACTACGAAGTCATCCAAGTTTTTGAAACATGTCCAAGGATTTGATATCTTTGATGTATTTCATATCGTAACTGATATTTAACTAAATGGGTAGATTAGGCAAGTATTACCTGGTGAAGAACAGTGCACGTGACATAAGAAGCAGCCACGAAAGGTAACAACAGATTTTGTAGAAGATAAAATAGTCTAGGGTTACTACCCATCACCAAAAAATTGTTCTGAAGCCGTATGCAATCCTCAGCTACTAGGAGCGACAACCCTTCCTCCCACTCTGCTGCAGCTACAGATTGTTCAGAAACTAGTGCAAACTCGGTACTAAGCAATTCCCTCAGAAGTGTATATCTTGTAAATACTGACTCTGTAAATACCAATTCCATTATCGATTGTGAAATTTTTATCAAACTCTTTTGATATAGATAGTGTCATTTGTACAGCAACCGGTGTCATGTACCATCACTGAATCCGGCTACTGCTATCCAAAACCCTATTATTATCTTTTGGCTAAAGTATAGAAGAAGCATTCAAGACTTATTCACTAAAGATTTTTTGTTAGTTAAGTGAAGTCAGGTAAGTGATTTAGGGAAAGCATCTACAAATGATAGTCAACAGAAGATAAAATGCGACCACTATTTCACATCATTTGGTTCATGACAGTGGTGCAGTACAAGGTGGTCATGGAACCTGAGATTTGTGATTTCATGAGTATTCTCCGGTTCAGGACCACCCTGTGAACATGATCATTTTTAAACAGGCACTCACCCTTAGTCATACCAGATTGAATAATAGATACTGCTACAAAAGCTGGCTTAGCTAGAAAGGCCATTGAAGGATTCGTATAGGTTGCAATATTGATTGCTGACACAGCAAGGCGCATAGTCCGCTCATTCAAAAGGTGGCCTTTTACTTTTTTTGGATCAGAGACTTGAAAATCTCTATGTCTTTCCACCAGCATTAATTTACCATGTGAATTGAACGTGAGCAGTTCTCGATGAATGAAGAGGGATTCTAATACTTCACTTTTAACTTCATGGTCTTTCAGATTTCTTCCAGGTCTGTACAAGATCAATGTTTTTTACTTATGCCTGATTCCTATGTAAAAAAAAGTTGTCAAATTTGTCACACTCAAATATTTATCATTAAGATCCCAAGCATGTGAAATACCGTGTTAATTATATTGGTTCATGCAGTCAAAAGTTGAAATGGATTCAGATAACAACTGAATGTAATGATTATAATATTTTTCGATGCCATCAAAGCGATACCAGAAATACTTATTAAACATTTATTATCAGCTTGCAATCTTCAATCTTTCCTCTCCAAGATTTTACCATTCCCATACTACTTTAAAAAGCATTTATTAGCAGTGAAATGTAAATCCATTCGCAATATGACGTAAATAAAGTCTTGTGCTGAGCATTCAGTAGGAATAGAGATACTCTGTCGCAGTAGTTAATACATTATTCCAAGAGAGGTAAATACAACATTAAAAAAATTTTAATTTCTAATGAAATGCTGTTTGTACCAGTATAAGTAATACTTCTTTTTTTGTTTTTTTTTTTCGGTCATGGTCACTTACTTGGTTCCTCCTGGATTAACGATAGCCTTTGTTGCATGAGAAAAGAAATCTTTGAGCCAACAATAATCAGCTATTAAAGTTTCCAGAACGTAAGGTTCCTTCGGATGTGAATACACTCTTTCGTTGAACAACACAGCTATGAGATTGAAAGGTGAAAGTGGTGTATGATTTTTGTGGCTGTCAATAATTGCGTAAGCCAATCCCGTTACAACTTCTGAAGGCAGTTTGGAATGTGGCGATAAGGCGCTCTGCCTAAGAGTATCAAGATCGAGGAACTGCCGAGCCGAAATAGGTGCCCCTATGTTAACATAAGCGTTTCCATAGGCAAAGGCTTTATTCAAGATTGACAACGACTTGAAAAGTCCCGTTGTTGATTCAGGCGGCTTAGGCACCCCTAAGAGTTCGTAAGCAAACAACAACTCTTCCAATGGTCGATCGTAAGTGATACTCAAAGGAACGAATTTGATATCTGGCACATCGCCTTTCCACAATCCTTCTAATATCATTGCCAGTAAACCTGCCAAGATAGTGAATACTTATATGACTGATTAAGGTCAAAACTTAAGTGAATTTTAAACAGCATAAAAATTATATTCAGCTGACCATATTTTGGTGCAAGACTTTTCTGACTTCTGCTTCTTGTGCCCTCGATGAAAAACTCTATAGCTCTTTCGCTATGGGCAACAAGACAAGATATGTAGGCTCTGAATATTTCTTTGTACAATTGGTCGTTGGCAAAGCTACGGCGCATGTAAAACGCCCCACTTTTACGTAATAGCTCCCCGACTACTTTCATTTTGTAAAAATCCATCCCACTTGCGATATTAGGTATAGCCATATCGTTTGAAAAAAGTACATATGACAGCAGTATGAAATCCAGATAACTTCTGTGCGAAGGTACGTAAACGTATTGCACATCGTCAAATTTCATCTTATCTTTCAATTCCAACAAATGATTTTGATTTATGCGAATGCTTTTTAATATCCGCTTCAAGGCTTTTGTCACCAGTATACCTATAAATGAATGTATAATAATATTGGATAAATTATTTATGATAATTCACCGTTTTTGTAAACATTACTTATTATATCACAGTCACCATTCTGTATATCATTATTCTCAAGGCTTCATACAGCTAAACAGGCTAAGTAGATGAGCAAAGAGAAATCTGAACATATATATTCATAAGTATGAGACGAGCTTTTCTATCCAGCACTTGCACACTGGACCTAAGGGATTATTATTTCATATTTTTTGCACATCAATGATAAATCTACCGAAATAATATCAGTCTATTCTGAATTTCGAACGATGAACTATTTATTTGTTCATTCATACCTGGAATCAGATATGTTTTTGGATTGGGGTTTTAATTACCTAGGCAACGGATAGTTGGCAAATGAGGCGCGCCTGCCATTTCATCCAAGATCTCGGTTGCCTCTTTTTTGACTATATTTATAGAAACATTTCTGGCCGAGGCCATTGCTTGGATTAATAAAGCGACCCTTGGATTGGCCAGAACGGATTCGATGGATTGTTTTTTGGAGTATTTCAGTCCTGAAGGTAATTGGTATGGAGGTACTGGATCGAGAGGCCGTAACATCCACATTACATCACTTTTATTTCGTCGTTCCTCTAGTATATCGATGAATTCCATGGCCTCTTCTTGTGAATCTTGAGCTTTTCCCATTTTTCCTATATTTTATGTGAAAATTTTCAATGTTAATGTTAATGTTAATAAACTTGGCGAGCCTCGAACTGTATTCAGAAAACACACTTATTTACAATATATGTGATATGAAATACATGAAACGTAATTTTTCAACGAACAGACTTATCTGCATTTTAAACTGACGATAATTTTGTCACAATAAACGAATCAGACAATATCATGATTTATACAATATTAACCTTGCAACTAATCAGTAAGCCGGAACCGGCTTAATACAATTTTAAGTTTATATTTTTTATACCACGGTTCAACACGAGTCAGGTTCGACTTCGAGTTTCGACTGACAAATAAATATCCCGACGGCACGAACTCTTTGACAAAACACGTGATTAAATTATCGATTCTCCCATACGTATCTTGTTACGTTAAGCGGGATTTAAGGTGTATACTGTATAGTATACCACGCTCTTTTATTTTCTGGATTGTGTAACAAACGAGACATCGTTTGCTGCCTGCCACACAAACGAGTGTCGGTTGTCATAACAATCAACATCACTATTCCACGCTTACACAGCGGTTTTCCAAAGTTTAAAAATATAAGATAAGAAATCACGAGCTGCTCATTTCACCAATTATCAACGATTGTATAAATAATGTTCAGTTAAACAGATTAAAAAATAATCAAGTCAGTTGCATATAGATCGCGATTTCCGTAACCTAACCTCAAAATTGTTTTTTTCTTATACTAAACCTACACGCTTTCAAAACTTGACTCAAGTTAACGAAACACTACGCATTTATAAAATTCATTGTTATTAGCTGACAGAAAATAGAAAAAATCAAGACGCCACTGCATCCGGACAATTGTTTGTAAGATGGCTTCATGCACTGAGGCAATTACAATGGGTTCGGATGAACAGCTCTCGCGCAAGGAGGGAAACAGCAATATTAACATCGACAGTATCGTACTTCCAGCAAATAATACAGGAGATCAAATCTCGTCAGAATTACCTAGATGTTTTGTTTGCGATGTTAAGGTACAGGGTCGGCATTATGCTTTAGCTACTTGTCGAGCTCAGAGCAGTAGGGCTCGTGTAATTGAAAAGTTAGGCGAGCTTGTTGGTGAGAGGTATATACCAATTCCTACCTCTAATCTATAGATTCAAATTTTCATTTGCTATAAGAAATGACAGGCTTTTAAAGCTTCCATTCACTGATCACAATGATCTCTAGGTACATGGTTGTCATTTCCGAAGACGATGTCATATGCAGAGGCTGTGCCAATCTTATGAATACCCTGGATAGACTAGAGACCGAAATGAGAGGTGTGCGAAATGCGATACTACGATTTTTAGAACGTAAATATTCCCTGGATGATGGAGAACTCCTGGGAAACAACGATAGTGCTAAACCCTGCCAGCCGCCACAGATCACAAAGAGTAATAACCAGAATGGAAGTGGCTATCACGGGAGGAAGAGGGCAGCCGTTTGTTCTTCGGAGGCATCACCCAACGGATCTAAACAAAAAAAGTCTAACAATGTTTGGATGCAATGTGACAAATGCAGATACACAACTAGATACAATGCTTTCATGGTTCATCACATTCGTCAGCATATAAAACAGAGAACTAACTGCGACAAGTGTGGTATACAATTAACAGCTCAGCAAACCCTTCATCTTTGCAAAGACGAAGGCGATAAATCTGAATGTTTGGTACTGCACGATGTTGAAGATAAGGTGAATGGTAGGAAGCTAATTTAATCAGATATATACATACGCATTCCTTTGGTTTGTTTACTTCATTAAATATTGTCTAGACTGAAATCGACGAAAAACATGTTTTTTTTGTTAGTAATCTTATCCAATTTAGGGATCTTTTTATAATGTTCAAAGATTTTATCATTTGTTATTCACAGAACCATCAGCAGAAACTTATGCTGTGACTACAATGGCTGCTTTGAATGGTGATAAAGAATTGAATGATGAGCAATTAGAAAATGAGTCAAAGGAAAGTGACCTGCATCTAATCCGATTATCAAGTCCCGATGATCTTCAGCTACAAAACATTGTAGCACCAGGTACCCTCGTTAAAAGTATACCTGTGGTTATCCTCATGGCTGTTGTATGTATTTTTTAATCAGAGATTATTATCCGTACAGAAGATGTGACTAGAACGGGGCATGGAGTGTATGTTGAAGTTCTGCAGCACATTGAAGATGAGGAGGGAAGTCCACAGGCTGCGGTACAAACGAATTCGGGAACAGAAATGGTATTAAATGTTAAAGAGGGCTCGGGAAAACAGATGTTGACATTGGGAGAGGACGGGAGTCTAGAAATGGTTGAAGTTGCTTGTTGGGACGACGTTGATTCTTCGCATCCCGATCCAGACATACCATTTTAAAAGTGATCATTTCGCATTTACATTTTCGTTCATTTTATTGCATTATTTAATTACTATATTCATTGACAATGATTCTTGATACTGTCATTCGATAAAGTTCTGTAGCCATGCTAGTTACGGCCATTGAGAAGGACTCAACAAACTCAATGTATCAAGCAAGATTAAGGCTGTCTGTGGTCGCATAAGCGTGTTGAAGTTCGATTTCGGGTCTTAGACTCGATGTTATTCAGATATATTTTCAATATTAGATGTGAGATACACCGTTATGACACCTTACCGCATCTACAGTTCTTTAACGATTCTCTAAATGTTATCCGTCGTCCATTAGACAGTCATTCAGTCTTATTGTATTTATATTAAGTTAATGTATACATACCATATTGACTTTACGTTTCCTGCAAATCTTATGCTTATTTGTGTGCTGGGCATCCCCAAGTACTATAACATACAGAAGTTTATTTCCGAAACTAAGGTTTTATACTAGTAGAGCGTAGTCTCATATCATACAGCCATGGGAATTGTACTGTACCGATACATTCGACTATTTTATTTTTTCATTTCTTCCTCCACTCGATTCATTTTGGAAATAATCGCCCACAAGGATTGATACGAGACATTTTGTTCACACCATATAAATTATCACTAGAAATACGTTCGTTTTTTTTTTTTCTTATGTACTATAAGTACATGTAAGAGCAGAGTTTATTATTTTGTAAAATGAAAGAAGAAAACTAATATGGTTACAGATATTTTCTACCCATTTGTTTTATTGTTTTATTAAGTTTGGAGTTCAACTCTAGGCTTCGTTATCTTTCTATTATAGTTTACTCGTAAGCTTATAAAATCGACCAGATATTCATTTTAGTCAACGTTGTGGTATTTTTCAATTCACCGAAGAAACGATCTGCTCTGTTATTTACATTAGGCAAAAACTAAGAAATTTTAATATTCCGCCCCGTCGAATTGATAAGACTAATTGCCAAATGGAACGGTATGAGTGCTTGTATCTTTCGGTGCTATATATGTGTTAAAAAAAATTGTGATATTGGAAATGCCAGGGACTGGAGGCACGTCGAGTTCAGGTGGAATACCCGACAGGCTTTTTATATAAAAATTGGTGTATGCGAATCTGTATCTAAGTCGGCCTGGGAACTTCCACTCGTGAAGGAGCTGTGCCACAGAAAACCATGACAACTACTTTCCTGCGATAGTGTATTAAAATTAATTTAGCGATGAACTATGATAAATAATTTACTGTCAATATTTTCATGTTATTTTTCTACCTACCGATGGACTTCCACCCTGAGTCTGTGAATCAGTATCTAGAGTGCTTGTGGAAGTATCTATTGACGGCGTGTTCTTCTTCACAATGTGATAGTGGATTATCTTCTGCAATAATAATTCCAAGCTCATTAATTTCAAAATCACTAACTGACCGATGAAGGTAGATTGAAAATTGATCGAAAATATTTTCATGTTGTTTGAAGCTTGTATACCTACCGGTGGAATTGTAATATTTATGTGAACCAGAAGAGATGCAAGCTTCAGGTCTTCGCTGAAACAATTCTTTAGCGGCACGCTTCTATAACCAGTTCTTAAGCATCTGACCTAAATATAATAAGGCAGTCATATGGCAGTCATATGTCGAGCTATCTGTATGACGATGGTTCTATTTTTCCTACTTAAGAGGATCTCAAACTTGATGTATACCGTATCCAAAACTCTCTGACAATGGGAGCAAACGGTAACAAAAGTTAAAGTTGTACAGTTTGAAAGTGCAACTTCTTTAGTGTATTCAAGGTGGATTGATATCCCTTCAAAAGGTATAGATCATGCTATAAAAGAGCAACTACGAGTCTTCACGCCTTATAACTAAATTCAGATTCATACAATACAAAGCATACAACTCATTTTCCACACAGGTTCACTAATGGCTGTTTTGCCAAGAATAATCACCAGCAAGTAGATAATAAATTGATAAGATAAAATGACAGTATACCGGGAATGTAGCTTGACCAAGGAAAACACTGCGTTCAAACATGTCTTCGTCTTGTACGAGGAATCGCAACATCGCAAAGTGTGAATTAGCTATCTCAAAATCACAGGACTCATCCCATACCGGATTGAAACCATTGTCCGCTGAAATAGCCAAATTGCATTTTGTTGATAGTACATTGAATATGATTTATGATATGTCAACATATGGTCAATAATCCATCTGATATTCAGAATTTGAATACGCATGATCTTCTGATAAACTTCTGCCCAAAATTGATCCATATGTTACTTACTTATGGGCTTAGTCGTTAATTTTATCCCAGAATCAAAGTCTGCGCCAATAACTTGGACTTCGACGAAAGGACTAATACTTCCTTCTTCTGGTTTGCTCAAATGCCTACCGCTGATGATTCTCAGATTGATTTTCAGCGTATCCACACGGTTCAGACCATTCTTATCATACGGATTAAAACGATCTTCAAACATGAAATCAGGCTTCAAGAGATATCCGCAATTGCCATTTTCTCTGAACTTTGCGAGGTTCAGCTGCATCGGCTCATCGCCGGTCTGATAGTTCAGAGCTACCATCTGACTACCGCAATTCCATAACGGAACAGGATTATAGTTTGACGAGTCGAACCGGTGACCTGCTGGATACACTCGACTAAATTGAAACTGCAAACAATACATTATTATGATCTTCTACAATCCTCCTGGTAATCGTAAGGTCAAGAAATGTAGATGGTATGTCTTTTACCTGATGATACTTGAGAAAAAACTTATTCTCTTGCTGGCATATGAGTTTCTCGGCTCTCGTGTCCCGGAAACTACTCATCTCGTAGAATATAAATCCTTTGCTCTTTACCCTGTCTACACTGAATGGAACAGTACAACAGTACACTATCATGTCGGATAGTTCCTTTGCTATTTGCCATGCTTGTTCTATTTCTCTGTGCTGTTTTTGCTATATAATATAATAACAATGTCATGAGTATTCATGATTAGTTAATCAGATCAAAATACTAAAAAAAGGCATCATTGAGTTTTCTCATAAAAAATTACTTTAGAACTAGCATTCTGTATTGTCTCTGCAATACTCTTTTTCCATTCCGTTAAAGCTTTCAACGACGGTGCAGCCATCTCAAAATATGAACATGGAGTGGAAGGATTCATTATTCTGATAACATGTCCTAATCCAGGTCGCGCTTCTACAGTTAAATCGACGAGCGCTCCCATCATGTCGATCGATCCCTTGTGCATATTTCCAACCATCATCATATTTGAAATCTAAAATTGACATGATATTGAATATTACATGACGCCTATTCTATAGAGCCGGATAATTTGCTTTTGAGATAATAGCACAAGTCCTGTTTAGTTGATATACGTGTGAAATTGAAACAGAAGGAGTCAAGACTTTCGATTTAGAGAAGTACGAGAAATAAATAATGATTGCAATTGTAGTCATAACTAATTTTTCGCTAGTTATGATAAAAAGACTTCACAGCTCCATCGATATATCTTTTTCCTCACTTCTTCCGTATTATCCTCAGGTTCGAATTCCTCGACGAAATGAGATGGGAACGAGTGTTGCCTCCTTCCGCCGTGATCTCCTCGCCACCAGCCTTTGTCTCCGTCCCCACGATTCACATTTGTAATTATTGCATTCTTTGAAAACGTCAATTCATCATCTTGACGCGCTATGTAATCGTAGATGGCTTTCACCGTTACCTAAAATCGAAATTACACAATTTATTTACTTGAATAATAATGTTTAATGATTCGGAATGTAGATCAGCAATCCCAAATTATTTGTATCGAATATTAAGCTGAATGATAATTTATCAAATTGAACTAATTTACCTGTGAGGCGTAGTACTTAGGATCCATATATCCGAGGCTGGCACAAGGTAATACACCTTCTGAATTCTGCACCAATAAATCATGCATATTGTTACGTAGCGACGTTTCCACCTCATGAGATTACAAAATAAATAAGTAATACGCACCGCATCTGTTTGATTCTTTACTGGACAATGACCAACGGCATGGGTCAGCTTGAGGTTTCTGTAGAGGGGATGTTTCTCATAGTAACTGATTAATTCAACCAAACTCTCAAACTGGAATACTCCCAATGTGTAAAGGCGTCCCTCTAACTTTATTCTACAGTGTTTGATCTTTTTTTCTGCCCTGCTCAGGAGTAAAATTTGAATCTAGTCAGTGCCGTGTCATTCATATCACAAGTAGCGAAGGTAGGCCTGTACAAGGATGAAGAGAGAGATTCTTTTTTTCCATACAGATGAAAGAAAAGCAAAGCTGGCTAGAGTCATATAATTATTTAAACCAAACGAGTTGAAATGATCTGTTCATTTGATAGTCCATCATTTGGTGTTGATACTAGTTTGGCTCTGCTCATACCGTTTCAGTGTAATAAATGATGTGATGTGAAACGCCAAGCTCTGCTAAAGGAAATGGAGAAACAGCTCACATAGGACACTGTATTTAATAGAGCAATTCGTTAGTAGTTACCTGAAGGAAATAGCATATGAATTGGTTTCCTTCTCACTATGCCTCACTAGAAAGACTCCATCATGTAAGTCTCCTTTCAATAGATCCTCGGCCTCGCCACGACCACAATCAGCGTGCCACCAATTCATTTCTTCATGTTTGCTTGGCTGAGGGACTGGGTTCTGCAGCGTCATAATAAGTTTCTACATCATGAAATTAATTTGTCAGGACAGTGACCATCGGACAGTATATTGCGAGAATGTTCATAAATAGAAGAAATGCTAAATATTTTTTATCTTATAAACAGTTGAAAAGGTTCAATAATCTGGTTGCATGTTTAAAAGTAGTATATAGGCAGAAACAATTACCGGACTAAGTGGATGGGTACGGTAGTAAGTTATGAGACTATAAAGACTGTCAAAAGAATTGGCTTCTATAAAATAGAATCTGGTTTGGCCCATATCTTGCATCGATTTAATGTGGCAGTGATTTGGTCTCCCCTTATACCAAAACGAGAGGGTGAAATCTCCGGCAAAACTTTTGCTCTGTCTAACTAGAAATGTTCCGTCTCCAAGATGGCCATAGTATCGCAGTAATTCTTCCGCCCCTACCCTATCATTTTCCAACGTTCCGTGAAACCACTCTTCTCCATAGTGTAGCTCCTCGTTCGGCACACCCTGTCAAAGTAGAATCAAACTAATAGTATAACGACCATAGTATTACGTCACCAAATTCTTTATCATCATTTCTAACTTCCTCTGAGTCGCATTTCGTCAATATCCCCTTCTGCCATGGTTGTAAAATAGTATTTACTACTATTCTGATTAGTGAAAAAGCATGATTATGTTATCTATCAAAGTGTGATGTAGGATGTAAAGACATCTCTCATCGATTACTAGGAGGACTTCCGAAGCCTCACTCACTTCTGATTGACGGTGGATCAGACTCTCATCGTCTTCTTCTTGACACGTTTGTGCAGTTGGTGCAAATGTATCTGTGTAATACAACTTCTGTTCAGTTAAAACGAAGAAATGCGGAGTCCACAATCTCTCGGTTTCATGTTCGACGTATAAAATTCCACTTTTTACTGTATTTCTGAGATCCATCTCTAGGAGGAAATCATCATGCTGTGGGTCTATCGGCTTCTCCGTTACACTGTCCGGAAGTTTTCCATGTTTCAGTAAAATTCTTCCGCGCAACGCATATGGCGATGGAAGGTTTGCTGCACCGTCGTCAATACGTTGAGTTACAAGCATGCTGCCAAATACTTGTTGCAGTTCATGCGCCATTTTACGTTGCTGAGCTATATTGCAGTGATCCTCGATAGAAAGAATGACTGGATATCTGTGAAAAACACCGATTGACATTCCCTGAAATGGTGAACCCAAGAAAAAACATTTATATTTTTTTGCCAACAGCCTTACTCCGAAGTTACAAAGGCATGCTCCTTGATGGTCTTCAGTACATCCACAAATTTAATCTTTGTTGTTGCGGTATGACCGTGATAAATGATCGGACCATCTGGTCCTGTCCAACAATCCAACTCAATACATCTGCAGCCTGATCTCAAAACTCTGGCATATGCCTCACAGCTGCTTTCCCCGTGAAATTGATGACCAGTCAAATACCTATATTGAAATTAATAGTCAATAGACAACTTTTATTGGATAATGAAAAGTGAAATGGATAATGAACAATACTGAACAATAGATATTCCATGAGAATAATTAATTTAGAAA
Source organism: Tenthredo notha (assembly GCA_914767705.2). Lineage (NCBI taxonomy): Eukaryota > Metazoa > Arthropoda > Insecta > Hymenoptera > Tenthredinidae > Tenthredo > Tenthredo notha. Next base: position 7,250,825 of record OU611915.1, on the reverse strand, counting down.
AGGTATATCCTCACGTGTTATGAGATGATGCAATCCAATAATGGCATAACGGTTTACCCATATCTTGCGGACATTCTTTATCATATTTTGGATCCCAAATCTGGTTTTGTTTTGAATACAAAAAACTAATGAACTCTGTAAGTGTGAAGTAAGGCTGTTCTCGAACTTCTTTCTGGGGATTATGCACATATTCTTGCATGAATTGGGATGCAACCGAGTCAACATTTCCCAGAGGATCTCGCTGTTCGGTGATCAAGAAATTTTGGAATTCTTGGCTGTTCACTATTTCTCCATTTTCCGAATAGCCAATCAATTTATTCCAGTCTTCAAATTTCTATGCATAAAAATGGAGCCTTAGTGTTGAAATATCGAGACTGATTATGTTACGTGACTGGATCAAAAGATATACACTCACAGTGTGATCAGAGATCAATTTTTGGTACAGTGCATAAAAGTCGTCAAATCCCACTTGACCTTGTTTCTCAGTATCAACTTCATAATAAAATGTTCTGAGCTTATCAGTTGTAATCTTACAATTGACTCGTGTTAAGAAAGCCTTGATAGCTTTTAAAGTTACCCTGTCGAGGAATAGAAAAGAAACAAATAATGAAGTATAGTTAGCATCAGATAATCCATCGTTTTCTTCATGTCATTCATTCAATTAGCTGTGATAATATCTGCAATTGGACGGGGAAATTTTGAATTTTGTTAAAGCTTCGTAAATATGTTCATTTCCAATAAATTCCCAACTCACATCTCCTGCAGGTTCATCATTGCATAATATTCTCTTCTTAGCCATCTTTCGACTTGCAAAGGGTACGGAGCAGAGAGTGTATCTTGCACCAAATGTCTCAAACCGTTTACCCAAAGTTGACACTCCGTTTCAGAAGATACTATACAAACATAGCTTGAATTAAACAGACTGCCTAATTGATGATTTCCATAAAGTTTCAGGACATGCATCATGTCAAAAATACATCTTGGATATTTCTTGCGCGAATTATTTATCGCCTTTTCAATAAATTTCACTCACCAGACACAGAAATCGTTTTAAGACGAAAGTGAGAACCATAATGTATGACAAAACACTTTACAGGCTTAATTTTTTTTGCCTCTGCTGCCATTTTTTTAAATTCTTTTGAATCTTTACCAATTCTGATCTCTTTGATTTCTTTCAAGTCAACTGCAAAGGAAGAAAATTGTAAAAATAACTGGTCCTGTTGTATAGGAATTATATAGAGAATATACCAAGGTAAAATATAGGCATCTTGAAAAAATTAAACAAGGACAACGATTTTATCAGCCCTTTTCTTATTCTTTACTCAAAAGTCATTAAAACATGGTTTGAAACGAAAATGTTCACATTCATTCCTTCAGGTGCTTATTTTGTCCTGGTCTCCGTTATGTCTATGTATATAATACTTCACAGAAGCACAATATGCATTTTTACCAGCGCCTTCGTATGCTCTAAGCATAATACTTCTTGTCCAAACTATTTGCCTAGTTTCTTTCCGTAACAAGAGCACCATCTGCTCTGGCTTTTTCTTTTGTACATCAAACTTTTCGACCACTGTTCCTTGTGCCAATTGACTAATAATCAGCTCAATCTGTGGTATAGTCACGTTCATTTTGGCAAGTAAACTTTCAAGGCAGTCTGAAACATTGACAGTACGTAGTGCAAGTATTCAGAACGAATCGAATAACAGTAACAACAATTATTCACGTCAGATTTGAACTCGACACGATAGTGGCAACCAAAGGATGTCAAAGCCACATCCGCGGTATCTGGATGTGCGTTAACAATCGGCGGAGTATCAGAGCGTCAGAGCGCGTCACAATTTCTATAATACTCTTCGCGTTATTTCTTTACTTGTAAGAGTCGATCACCATTTTCCGCCTCAACGCGTTAGTTTTCGTCAGTTTTTCGGTTATTCAACGCCCTAAATAGCTAATTTGATGAGGATTCCACAATTGTTGGCCTGCCATGTCGCTACTCTAATACTATAACATACCGATTTTCAGAAATCGGGAAAACTCAGAGTTACTTCTGAGAGTGTGCAGTACGTTATCCAAAAGTGGAAAGTTGGTGAAGTAAAAAATTCAAATTTCAATTGTACTTCAAAGTTCCAGTATACACACTGAGGGTTGATACTCATCATATTACCATGTCGTTATGAAACTCAAGCGCATTAAAAGTGCAGCATTGAAAGACTATAAGCGCAGTATAACTTTATAAATTGAAATTTTCAGTTACCTGGTTGCAGTGTTGAGGTGACGTTATGAAAGGGTCCACGCGATACATATCAGAACTGAAATACTGTTAAAGCATTTCAATACGCTTTTCAGGCACTAGTAACAGACAGCACTAAGTTTTTTCAGTGCTCATGTACAAGTAGTGCTAAATTTCCAGAACTCTAGAATCCTTCGTATGACTTGTAACGTTTCAAATGATGGAGAACATACTATGTTCACTTGCTCGCGCAAGCGCTACGAGACTATCTCTATCAAGCCACAGAAACCGCTATTATGTTATAGACTGAAAAACTCTCGATATAATTTCAAATCTGCATATTCGCTTCCGCATTTTCAGATTCACCGTCACATGAAGGAAAATTGACAAAGGCTGTTCGTTAAATATTGAATCAACGTCGCCTGACCCAGGAACCGTCCTGCTCCATAAGTTGTCCCTTCTTTCTTTGTCTTATCATTATCCGGATGTGATCTATACTATCGGAGGTATCATCGACATCTTAAAGTCCGAATGATGAAATTTTAGGCTCTTTCTACAACTTTGACTCTCTTAGCGAATTTCGGACTAATTCCAGGATTTCCAGGACCTATAGTCATCGTGTGCAATTTCTTGCCACAGTACATAACTCAGCAGCTATCATAATCGGGCAATTTCCATCGCTATGATGTACGAACTCAGGGAAAATCATGCCTCGTCTATATTATACGACGAAGCAGACCTGAATCGAAATTATTGGAATTACTGATCCATTTCCTATGAGCGTTGGTCTCCGTTTTTACCGGGATGATGCTGAAATCATATCATTCGTTCCAATTGACGCAGAACACTCATTCATCACCCCATTTGAACCTTCTCCCTAGTATGTAATCTGAGATAGGAAGTGGAGGACAGGTATCCCCCGTTGAACTATTTCTCCCCACCACTTCGATGTGTCTTCCAGTATAGTACAGTCAAGGAAAGTGATTCTGAAGCGCCGTATTCGAGATATCCGAGCAACCGAACATACACGTTGTTTTCCATTTGTCTTCAAGTTGGTATGAAATTAGAGCAACATCTGCTCTGCACGGGAGAAGGGACTTCGTTTGTTGTTATTAATAAATCATTGAAAATTAAAACGATTAAAACATTCTCTGGAACGAAAAAAAAACAAGCGAAGTCTCCAGTCCCGCGCAGAGCAGATCACACAATTTCATACCAACTTGAAGACAATTAAAAACGATGTGTATGTTCGATTGCTCGAATACGGCGCTTCAGAATCACTTTTCTTGACTGTACGTATGTATAATTATATTCAATGATTTAACGACACATGGAACAAACTACATCGGCTTAAAATCCACTAGAATTACGTGTTCCGTTGATCTGTCTCGACATAATCGACATGGTACTGCGCTCTGAGGTTTAACAAGAAATACAGGTTATATTACAAATATTTGTAAATTTCTTGGCTGATAAAATGTGTAAAAAGTGAAAGACAAAATACGCTGTGCAGCGTAAATGAAAGTCAAAAGTTTGCTATCGTTTCTTTATGATTAGGTGCCGTGTGCCTGGTGAACCTTGAATATCTGTATAAATCAGTTTAAAAAATCTGGAAGTACCTTAGTCGATAAATTTTATTTGAAATTTAAACGATGGGTGACGACTACGTTAGGTTAGGTAAGATAGCGCCTTTTAATTCGTCCCTTTAAACGACGGTGATATAAATAAGTAATAAGTGAATATGAAATGAACTTATTCATCTCACCGTCGACTCTGCACTCACAGTAATATCCACACATCGAAAAAAAAACTTGGATTTCTAAATATTGACTAATGATAATATTTGATAACGTTTAGAAAACTATGAGATGCTCAAAGCTCTGTACGACTTCAAGGCAACGTTTGCTAAAACTTTAAGCTTTCGTGAAAATGAACACTTCATACTTCATCAAACAAATACAAAACAAAGAAATTGGTGGCAGGTTGTAAACAGCATCGGTCAACTCGGCTACATACCTTCTAATTACGTCTCTACAGTCAAGGTATTCATCCCATTTGTCAAAGATGTTGTTGTATCTTTTATTACAAACCTGGGAATTAACTATCAATTAACTGCCCAGGTACAACCCCAATTTCTGATCAATTACCTCGACGAATGTGTGCTAAAATTGCAGTCAGATATTGCCAAACAGGGCAGCTCTATACAGGAAGATAAACAGGACCTGTTACTCAGGCTTTTGGAAAAAAGGAGACAAGCTGATCTTAGTAGAAAAGTTAAAAAGCAGGCCCCAATGCCACCTGACTTTTCGACTTCAACTTTAAACCGCGAAACATCTAATCAGATAATGTACAACAACCCTGATGGTGATGTTCGCTCTGCTCCGAGCAATACCTCTTATGTCACAGCCCAATCTACACTACATCATGATACTGATTCGGGGGAAGCGGAACTGGTCGCACAATGCAGAAGGATGACGGTCAATGATCAGCGCAGACAGATTTCTAGGCAGTCGTTTTCAGACGCTGTGCACAGTAGCCAGTCAGAAACTATTCAAACACCGAAAATCACGCCGCAAAACGCAGGAAATTCTTCACCGTTGAAGACCAGCTCTTCTACTTTGTGCGAAATAAATTCTAAGGCAGCTTATCAACTGCTCGATAAAGTCAGACGGAACACCCAACTTAGTCATGAAATGTCTAAGGTCGCAGTTGTTGTGGTTGTATCTGGTTTGCAGGAACTTTTTCCAGCCAGTATAAGCCATTATTTTACAGCCGTACTGAATCAGCTAGAAGTACCGTTGACAGCTTCCAAAATGACCATAGAGGAAACGCACGACGCAAATAGACTCAAAGTTATTTTTACAGAGCTAACTTCTTGCAAAGAAGATTCACAACAAAGAAGCTGGATGTTGTACGAGGATGAACCCGTAATCGTTGAATACATCAAAGAACTTACATCTATTCTGGTAAAATTTTTCACCATTTTCAAGTATTCATGTACACATGCATTGCATGTCATAATTTCATATGATATTTCATCCCCATTAGATGATAAATTCATTCATCGATTAATCACTTCTTAGACAAACGCAGATGCCAATGTTTCACGACATGTATTGAGATTGGATCAGTACAACGGTGTTTCAACTTTAATACAATACTATCAAATGGAACCCAGATGGACTATTAGACAGCTATTGCTGCAATCCTTTGGCGTTATGTGCAGCCTGGACGCGGTAGTCGTCACTATAATGTTAAACAGCATTTTGCCAATGGAATTAGCAAGGTATTATCACAATATTCACATTATTATCGTTATTGCGGAATTAAAGGTGCGTGAAAAGTCTTTAATAGGATATTTCCACCTCGGAAATAATTCATTTTTAAATATTCTATTTTTCACAGATTATTAAGAATTATTTGAAATTTTCTGGACTTTGTCATAGACAGATTGATTACACCAAATATTGAAATGCTGTTAATCAAGAACAGCATATTTTCTGTTTTTAAATTGATCATTTTGATCACCATCAATTCCTGAGTCTAATTTGTCAAATTCCTTATTGTTTCGCCTTCTGATGGAATACTAATCAATTGCGTTATATAGTGTATTTTTAAAATAGTGACATGAGAACCTATCCAAGGAACGTACCAAGACTAAATTATTCCTCGCTGTTGCTTACTATGATTTTCTCAATGGGAGAACCAATGCCTGTCACTCATTTGGGTAAGGGAACTAGACACACCGTTAGTTTATTTCTAATCAGTTCTAACACTTTAATACTTTTTTTTTATCATTGCAGAGCAATTGGGATCAGACTTTATAGGATTTCTTTTAGAACTTATAGAAAACCCGCCAGATACTGATATGGATGATCAGATACCCGACTTATTCCTCAATCTGGTGCTATCGTACAATTTACAGTTTACCACCTCAGAGAATATGGTGCTGAATGCACTGAAACAGAGAACAGTAGCTAAGACATTCACCGAAAAGATTCTGCTTCTCTTGAATAGAGAAGGTAAAATTTACTATTTTCTTTAAATTATAAAAAAGAAAAAATGTCTATTATAATATCGTACGTGTTATTCCAACAGAGGATCCAGTACGAATATTTGACCATCAGCCAGTACCACCGCATTCTGTACTCAAGTTATTTGTGGACTTATTCAGTAACAATGTTACCGCCAGTTTGTTTTATACTAATGATATTAAGGTCTTGATTGATATCATTGTGCGACAGTTGTTTGACATTTCACCTGGAGTTAAGGTAATACTATCTATTTGATGAATTGAATTTTACTGTTCTATGCTACATTTTAGTCCGTATTTTCGACAAGGAAAGACCAATGAAACGTACTTGAAACTTCACATTCTCCGTATAAGGCCTGAGGCGTCTTTTTACTTTCAGCTTATTGTTCATAAATTGCAAACTCGAAAGTTGTCGAACTCATTTTTAAATCATTACGGTAATATTACAGAAGCGGCGACAATATCTGGAGCTATGCCGTAGAGTGTTAAGAACCGAAAGCTACAACGAACATCGGCACAGATGTGATGATGTATTGAAATGTTTCACAAGGTTTGTAACGGGCTATGATTTGCTATGTTTTTGTAGAAAAGAATTTCTTCGTCATTAGTGAAAGCTTCGATGATTTTCAGTCGTTTAGAACTGTTTCAATCAGTCCGAGAGTTTCTTACTGATAAGGTTTCGATCATATACTAGTTTTAATGTATAATATGTGAGGAGAATGTGACTTGAACTGTTTCAGGAATACATGATTCATATAATTTCATGGTAAACTTTTTGCAGGATATTTTGTGAAGAATTACCAGAGAGTCAATCAGATCAGAAGTTGGTACGAGAGATCAGTAATGAATTTCCACATTTATTCAAGATGTGACACATGCTGTTACCCTCTGCTACTTCTGACGAAGATGAAGAGGATCTGCACTCCTTGGTTTAGAGGCTTATATCTCTACGCGATGAACTCTGATGTTTTAAACCCTGATCATTGGAGGATTTTAAGCATTTTATAAAATCTATCAAGACAACCGTAGCTGTGATTAGCCATGTCTGATATCAATTCCAATTTAAAATTAAATAATTCTGGCCATTAGTTTGGCGTCATTAGTCATGTTGTGTAAAAATAACAAGTTATAGTACTCTAAATTGATTCTCCGAAATGAAAAAATCGAAAATTTGATGATCGTACTTGATTGAGCAAAGATACATGTCATTCTTTTTACACTCCAACGATAATTATCGAATTAAATCTGTGTGCCAATTAGATAAGGGCTTGCAATCAAGTGGTTTGGATCTACCCCTGCTCATTTAAAGCTTTGACATTCGCCAGATATTTCTAGAATGAAAATTTCCATTCAATGCAATCGACGCACATATCGCTACTAAATTCTATTATGTTTAGCAGTAATTATTTTCACGTAAAAACCGATGGCAGCTAATTCGCACAAGTGAAATGCTACACGTCTTTGTGAATAAGTATATAGAACGAGAGCCTTGCTTGCATGATGGAGTTGAAAGGACTCTAGGTATAATTAATACATTTATCGTAGAAGATATCTGTAGCCCGTGACATCAAGTCATTTATGAATTTTTGTCTAGTCTATAATAATACTCTATAACTGTATTACATAATGTTGTAATTTGGTGAGTAATTTAATGAATCTAATGTAATATAGTTACTTCAACAAAATATCATTCTAATTAATTAGAAAAATGATGAGTCTATTTTTGTTGTTAAATAAAACCTCTTCGTCTCAAGATAAAATGACTAAATCTTGTCTACGATCGTCAATTACATTTGGTCAATGTTATAACTGATTGAATATCAATACGGAATTCACTATTCGACAGTATTATACTATATTGAAACTTGTATAATCTATTCGAAATCCTATCGGCAGCAGACTCTTTGACCGATTGAAACGATTCAAAACCATCAAAACCTAATCGTTTTCAATTAAGTTCAATCGATTTGTTTTCTTCCACCTGGAAGAGCACTTTTATCAGGAATTCATCAATTTCGAATTTGTGTGCAGGTGCCCTGACAGAACTAGTCACGAATTTACTTGTAAAAGAGATACAATTGCTAGTTTGAAACAGCACATGCGTATGATCTGAAACTAATTTAAATTCAAAAAAACAAAATATCAAAATGAGCGGTCTTTGGAGTCTAGTCTTTTCTCAAATCAGTAGCAATACGCCTTAGCACAAGCACCTGTGGGTCACAAGGGTAGCGCCTTAAAATATACAACCGAAGTTGCATATTTTGGGGGTGAGTAATTCCGATATTGTTACAGCGTATATGCATACAGATGATTGCACCGTAATTCGTGCACTGTATACAGACTTGTGAGAGATTTTGAATTTGCTTGCAGCAAGATATTGCGACAGATTTTCAGTAGACTTGTTATATATAAGTAATTTGCAGGATTCTTCTCGCGTCTACAAATATGATGATGCTTGTGTGGTATCTGCGCGCCTCGTGATAGGCCACCCAAACTGCAATTGCAACCATTGAGCTACATCGAATTATCCTACACACCTAGCGTATCTAAAGTCTTCAGACGATGCCGGCGTGCGAAGTTGAGGTTATGTAACTGTTATTTAATACCGAAAAAACAAATTGAAATTAGCCAAACAATGAATAAAATACTAACAAGACCGATAAAACAAGTGAGTCATAAGTTGAATACAAAGGAATTAAGGCCATCTGAGCTGTGCAGAGCCGCTGTGAAATTGGCAACTGCGACAAAACCTTTGAATGCCTATATTTGTGTGACAGAGGAGTCCGCGGAAACGCAAGCAATCGCATCAGATACAAGATACGACGAAAATAAACCCTTAGGAAGTCTCGATGGCATTCCAATCGCAATTAAGGATAATTTTTGCACAAGTGGCACAGCCACTACCTGTGCTTCTTTGATGTTAGCTAATTTTGTCCCAGAATATGATGCCACGGTTTACAGCCGGCTGAAAGATTCTGGTGCTATTTTAATTGGCAAAACTAATCTTGATCAATTTGCTATGGGTTCAGGAACAATAGATTCACACTTTGGGCCGACAAAAAATTTGTGGCAATCCACATTCATGAGAAATTATGATTGTTCCTTGAAAACAGAAGCAAACACAAAAGAAGCTACGCATCATACAGACGATTGGTATATCGCTGGTGGTAGTAGTGGAGGTTCGGCTACTGCTGTGGCTACAGGCACTTGCTACGCTGCTCTGGGATCTGATACGGGTGGTTCGACAAGAAACCCAGCATCCTACTGTGGGCTGGTTGGCTTAAAACCTACCTATGGTTTAGTGTCTAGAAACGGCTTGATTCCTCTTGTAAATTCTATGGATGTGCCAGGAATAATTACCAGAAAAATAGACGACGCTGTTTTAATACTGAATACGATAGCTGGACCCGATGCGCTTGATTCAACTACTTTGAAAAAAGAATTCAGCCCAATTGAGCTACCCGAAACCTTGAGTGTAGAAGGTTTGAGAATTGGTATTCCAAAGGAATACAAACGGCCAGAACTAGATAAAGAGATTGAAAAATGCTGGCTGGATGTTGCCAAGCACTTTGAGGATGGCGGGGCAAAGATAGTCCCGGTTTCTATGCCTCATACGGAGCACTCCATTGTGTGCTATGCTGTACTGAATCAATGCGAAGTTGCAAGTAATATGGCTCGTTATGACGGCATTGAATTTGGCCTTAGAGTTGACCAAGATTTATCTACGGAACAGTTGTATGCTGAAACAAGGTCTCGAGGTTTGAGCGAAGTAGTCAGGAGCAGAATATTGACCGGTAACTACTTCCTGCTGGCTGAAAACTACGAAGAGTATTTTGTCACGGCTATGAAAGTTCGAAGATTGATTTACCAGGATTTTGAAAGTGTCTGGAACTCGGATATAGACCTTCTTCTTACTCCTACAACGTTATCTGATGCTCCAAAGTATCAGGAATTCATTTCGATGGACAATCAGACACAATGCTCAATTCAAGACATCTGTACACAGTCTGCCAATATGGCTGGTGTTCCTGCCGTCAGTTTTCCTATACGACTTTCCCGCAACGGCTTACCGCTTTCATTGCAGCTGATGGCACCGGTACTTCATGAGAAACAAATGTTGTCTGCTGCGAAGTGGATCGAAGAAATTGTGAATTTCCCAGAACTCATATTAAAAGACACAAGCTTGCTAGAGTGAAATTAATTGATAACTTAGCTGTGAATAATAATTTATTGATATCTTTTCTTGTAACTACATTGATTGTTAAGCTAATCTTAAGACTAGTTAGATGACATAGTCTAGTCTGTAGCCTAGATGTAATTAGTTTTACACTCATATTCATAATGTAAATTAAATATTGTACAGAATGTTTGTTCTTTGATATTTAGTAATGTCCGAGATATGAGGCAAAGAATATTTTAATCTCATTTTGGTGTTAATTCTCGAATAATATCAAGCTTCGTATAGCCAATGAGTTTCGCATTTTAAAACTAGACAAGTAATTCTTGCTCATTGAAAGCCATGGGAATTTATTTGTCACAGACAAATTCTGTGTCATACGGGAACTGAAACAGTCAACATAGTTTCGACGGCTTCACGGATTAACTAGCGATCTCAGAAGTTGCTTGAAAAAGCAGCTATCTCGAATTTGGCTTGAAGAATCGACTATCTTAAATTTTTAGGAAAAATTTTACCTTCAATAGGGCCCCATATGCATGAATATGTCTAATTAGTATATGTCTGGTTAGGTCATTGAAGAAAGTTAAAATGAGAGTAATTATGATCTTTGATCTCAACTCGTAGTCATTTTCCATAAATGGCGAGTCGTTTAATCTTAGGGTGGGATCTTCGGTTTCCAAATTGCCAATCCCGGAAAGTTTTAACATTACTCACGCAGGATCTTGAAAGGTGTCAAAATCGTCAATTCTGTCGGTTAGGAATTTCTGAATAATTATATTTCAGATCTTGATAAGAATAATTATCGAATGTAGTTAATGATCGTAAGCATTCTGAAAAAAAAAAAACTTGATAAAAAATAAAAATAAATAATCAGTGGACTGTTGCTAGTGAGCGCCTCGTCTTGGTAAGCCTTCTGGTACATTGGTTCGCGCCAGTGAACAGGAAGGAATCTGACCAAACTGTGAATTAATCGATGGCAAAGTTTCCGAGATACGTAGAGAACAAACTTTCAAGTATTGATGTAACGTCCGTTTGCCGGTATCGGATAAACATAATTCTTAGAGCTCTTATGAATCTAGTCATCCATCATAGGGCGGATTCGCCTATCAGAGCAAACATCTGCGATATCATAAGATTCATAAGTCTGAACTAAATGATGAAAAAATCAAATTCAGTACTTAGGTATGTAAATGATTGGGTTCAGTATTCGCATCATGGAACACGTTACGGAAACAAAATGTATATTCTTTTATTTTTCAGCAATTATATCGGACCAACTCGAATTAATACTGAAATAATAATCTCATCGATAACTAGAAGTCTAAGGAAATTGGCAGAAAGCTAGATAAAACCGCGATATCCAAAGGGTACCTTAGCTCTGGCTATCCTAGTTTTTTAATTAAAGTTAGCTAAGACAAAGGTATGATTTCTCAATCTCGCAGTACGATTTCCACTAAAGGTATTACTCATATCTGATCAGTACTCTGATATAAACCTTATACCAGTAATTATATCTACAAGTTCAGAACCAGCAATTGGAATAATGATGGGATATGTGTAAATGATAATGTAATGTTGGAGTGGGCATTATACGCCTGCAGCTGCGTACTGATACCGCACCCCTATAGGTTTCCTGAACGCGTAATTATCCGGCGTACCTATTACACCTTCGTATATAATTAATATTAAGGGTCGTAACTCGCCCCCAATATATTTTTGCTCCTGACATTCACAGTGCCGTCTTGATGAATCTCGTGTGATGTTTTCTCATTGAAGAATGAAGTGGCGACGACTGACAACGGAAGGCTTTTTCGCGCGCATTTATTACTGATAGATGTGACATTGGAAACAAATGATTAGTATGGAGAGCTTAGTCAGGAAAGCTTACGGGGGTTGAGAGAATGAAAAACAGCGAAAGCGGAAGAGGAGAGAACCCCGAAAGGAGGGAGAGATCGTTGCGTCGGGCAAGGGTTTGGAAGCTTTAGAGGGCACAGGAACAGGGCAGAACCACCTCAGGGCGACGACGGGTTGCATAGCGCATGCGTTGCCCGGGCGGGGGCTGTTGCGCCGTACCGTGGCAGCACCACCGGATCACGGTCGACAGTCGTCGAGAATCTCTGAGGAAGAGAGTCGCGGGACGCGGTTGTGTCATAGAGCACACGTTTCAGCGAAAACTTTTTCACTATAATTATATACGACCCCCGCGTATACATATAGAGTTTACTACAATATACTATAGTATAAAATCTTCTCGTTAAATATTGACGTGAAATTAATTAGTCACATATACCATAAGCATGTGACATTCTCCAAAATCAAAGGGGGGGGATGTAATCTGTTTAATAGAGGGATTCGTATCAACCCTTGTTACAAGACAGGCAATTTCGATTATGTTTAAATTCCAGATATCGCTCGATCAAGAGTTGTAAATAATTAAGTAATCGAAGAGGACGAATATTTTTTTCCTTTTTGCAAAAAGTGATATATTCTGGAACTGCGACAAACGTTTGAAAATAATTCGCGCGGATACCGTGCGAAGAAAAGCGACTTAAATGATCGTTTGAATTCGCTGCCGCAAGTGGATTTCTTTTTTTATTTTCATTTTCTTTTTTATCTCGAATGCGATAAAGAGCATAATATTGCAAAGTCGATAACGTGAGAAAGCTGATCAGATGACATAAAGAACACTATATTAAATATACTAGGTTGAATTATTTCGACAAAATTCTTTAAGCACGGGTTACCAGTATCAAAAAAAAACTGGGGTGGCTGGTGAATGACGTATTAACTTAAGGCTTGAGGATGTTGCGGGTTGACAGGGAGATCCCATAGGGGTGGTGGTGTTCCATCCGGATCGATGCATAGTGCAGTGTGATCGTGGTGTTTGGTTGTCATGACAACCGTCAAAACTTTTTATCATGGAATAGACACCAACTAATTACAGGGTCACCGAGGGTGTTTTTTTTTTTTTGCACTAAAGGACTGATTTGATAAGGTAAATAATGATTTTCAATTTTGCTAACACAATCATCACAATTGATAGCTTAAGATTTTTTTCCAGATAAAATTATTATCCTGTGAATAAATAATAATAATGCATGGGAATATAATTATATGCATGTGGGAAATTTTGAAATGGTTGAATTTTGTTGATGTTATGCCGTATAGATATAATAATAAAAGTATCTTTTCAGCCGGAGTTATTCAAACCCTCTTCTAAATGTAAAATTGAAATTTGAATAATTTACTACGAGGTTTTTGTTTTTTTTTTTCTTCCGGAGGGTTGTAAACATCAGTTATACAAAATATCGCATAACGTTCGTGTAGACATATCATAAATATTGTTCTTAAAAAATGTAGCGATGCAAAAATTACTATCTAAGAGCGAGGAATTCAACATTTCGAACGATATGCTAGAGCAGCTTATCGGTAAATGTCGATATAAAGCAGCTGTTCAATACACACGCATAATAGATGCATTTGAATCCGTGCAATCTACAAATACATATACGTATGTTTAATACCCATTCACCGTGCTTCTCATAACCCATTGAAATCTTTTCACGTGAAAATCTCCGACTGTTGGGAATTGAAAAGCAATTTTTTGACAAAAGTTATGTGACGGTCCAAATAGGATGGCAGGTGTAACATGATGAAGTGACGTCCATTTTTCTGGTCACTTCTTATTCCTGCTAGTCGCTAGTCGCTAGTCTCGTTTTAGTTTTACCAATTCCAGTTTCTATAAATTGATTTTACCAAAACAAACTGAATTCGATGCTATGTGGTGATGATGTCCAATTCCAATGAACTTATTGGAGGTCATCAACCCTTAAGATGCAAAATTAAGTTGTCTGTGATCTAATTTTTGGATTCCTATGATCATAGAAACGACATAATTATTTGATGATCATCTACGTCGTCATGGTATATCCCATGCATGTTTATTCGTAGCTTGTGCATTAAGGCAGGATCCCGCTCGATTATATGAATTACTTTAAGGCCGTGCGTCGTGTGCCTGAAAGCATCCATGGTACGCGGTAAAAAATTTGTTACGTAGCAGCTCTAATTGCTACCCTCTTGAGAAATTTTTTTTTTTCAACCCTTAACCAGTAACCCCCCTTGTTGTTTTAAAAACACCGCTTATATACTCTTTGCCAGTACTCCGCTCGCCTTCTAACTTACCGCACGCGAGCAACGGTGCTGCTTTTGATGTAAAATGCGAATCACATTTTTCCAATACCAAATCGTTTTTGCTAATGAAAATTATTGCTAGGGTTAAAATTCTGTCGAAGATCTCCTGCAGATGTACAAATTCAGTGATTTACGATTAGTTAACGAGGTATAAGACGGTAATTACTAATTGAAGTTACATGACTTCAAAACACCCTCTGAACTCTGTATAGTGTATGGCACAAAGGTATAACAGGCACATATAATATGTACGTATGTAGATATTACAAATTTAGTATACGACATTCAACGTCTTTCATCATCGTAATAATACGATAATGAAATGTAAGTAAGAACACGAGACTTTGGAACCAAAAGGAGTAGACAAATTTAATTAATAAATTTTGGTATTCTGCATGACACATGTGATCTATATATCACGATTACTAGCCACATAGTGAATCGTACTATTATTCTAATTCGTTTCGGAGTATCTTATCCAGGTGTTCGTTATTCCCTCATCGAATCATGATGATTACGTATTACAAATAATATGCATATACTAACTAGACGACTACACAATACGATTTATTTTTGAAAAGGTTCTTTGATATATCTATGGTCACGTGATTTCTTGCACGCGATTGACGCAATAAAATAATCGTACAGAACTAATGGCGTAAAATGCATTAGGAGTCTCGGCGCGTAGCACTCGGCATCACTAGCGTCATTCAAACGTATATTATATATATATATATATATATTTTTTTATTTCGTTTAATATAGGACGCGCATAGGTCCCAGACGGCTTGGCGTCAGTACGAATGGTTTGGTGACGTCGTCTGACAATGAGCGAGATCACACATTGGGACAGAACTACATCCGGCACGTAGTAATTACGTACGAAACGGGCGTCATCGAGTATAAGTAGGGGCAACCCCATATTATACTCGTAACTTTTATAAGGATTAATATTTAGAGCATTCAGTGCGCGGATTATCATGGCGGTGTACGCTGGTCGGTTCATATTATCTTCTCGTCGTTATACTGATCTAGGGATTTATTTTTTTCGTGCTTTTTACTTCAGATTTTTCGCGATTAAAAATAAGCTTTTTTATGGATTGAAATGGATTTTATGGTTTATAAACTATCACCTTCTTTCACTGGGTAAGTACTAATGTCAATAATATATAAATACATATTATAAGGAACTATATGTTTATTAGAAGTGAATATTCTTATTTCCTATCACTTCTTGTAACCATAACAAAAAAAAAAACAAAAGAAATAGTCCGATATTCCCAATGGCTGATATATTTACTCGGTGAACAATGCCAGACGAACAAACAAGTAGCGAAACTAGCGAATGAATTCGTTTAAACAGTCTCTATGCCTATATGTAAAACAAATGTTAACTTCTAGTGTAGACCGACAATCTGCATTCGGTTTCGTTAGCACCGTGCATATATACCGAGCTTTTGGTATGCTTTTCAATACTCACTTAACTTCAAGCGTATACCATACGATGAAATAGGGATTTTATTATGTTGTAGTGCAGTAACATGTTAAATAGATTCCTAATTTTTCACAATACCAGAATTTGTTGCATTCTATTATATGCAACCGGACTTAAATTTTTGAAAATCGAAACAAGACGTAACATCGGTTGCATATTTTTAGGGCAAAAGATTCTGATATTGTTTACGTATGCCAAGATAAGGCCAGGGAATTTATTCGAACTGGAACTGTTAATGGATTCTATTCGTATACACAATTATGATTAAACTCGAATTATTAGCATTGTATACAACGTGGAGGGAGCGTGGGACAATTGCAATATTCCCTATGTATAGTGGTTGTATAGTTAGTGAAAGGGAGCGTCAATTATTAGTAGCCAATTAGCGAAACTGTTGATTTATATGGTGTTATTTCATGTGACTGAATCGTCATATCTGTTTTGTCGTTAAATAGGGGGGAGACAATGCGATGTCACAGTACTGTCTGGTGTAAGCCGATTTAGGTAACGTGAAGCCGATAAGTTGAACTTAACAAGTTAACTTTAGACCAAAACAGTCGGAATATAAATTCTTGTTTTATTGTCTTAGACCTGGATTTTGTTTTCTTCATCAGTTTTGACGACAGAAACATCATTCTGTTTCAGTAGAATTATATCCTGCGTAAGGATTCAGAGATATGCAAATCAGGAATAGGCATCATATTTTCAAACTTTAACTTTACACTTTTTTTTTTTTCTTTTCTACAGCCCGGAATTGATAAGTTCTAGTTGATTTGCTTGACGGAAGTTTAGTAAACTTGCTCTTTCCGGATCAGATGAACTGCGCTGAGAATAAATTTCCAATTATGAAAATACAAGAATAAATGTAAGGAATCAGTTGAAATATATGATTTAACAAAAGTTTATATAGTAATCAGAAGATATTGGGATAGTGGAGTACGAAGAATTGTAATCGAAATACTAGAGCAATACTTTACGTGTAGGTTGATAAAAGTTATACCAATTAAAAAGTGAAGTACCAATTGAAAATGATCAGGTGAGATAATAACATTTTTGCCATTTTTTTTTTTTTATTCAGGCTACTGTTATTTCGGTATTTTTTTTTTTTTTTTTTTCTATCCCATAAACTTGTTAACAGCTAAAGTTTTGACGAGAAATTGAATCGAACAACTTTCTCAACTTAATTGAAATGCTGAGTAAAAGCCCTAAAGGCTATTGTCGAGTGAATACACCTTAGAAAGGTAGTATTTTCGAAGGGCTGATATTTCTCAAAAGAATTTGTTAATAACTCAGTTGTATCAAAGCAGTTTCACTGGTCTTCTGAATCATATTCTTTAGGTAAATTAAAAAGAAGATGTCAGGATCTGGGAGTACTCTCTCAAGTAGGAATTAAATAAAATTCTTGTCTTATTCTCACAAGTTTTCACTTAAGACTTAAGAAGAAAATTAGAATTTCAGAGTAAAATTGTGCATCTAATGAAATTCTGATTTGAACTGAAAGTGGGATTCATTAAAAAATAAATATCAAGTCCAAAATAGAATTGATCCTGATTTTTTTTTAAGCTTAGTACGGTTGTACTTGAAAAGACTCATAGAATGATATATGGTAAGCATCAGTGCTTAAAAAATATCCATGGTCAAGCTCTATCATACCGATTTCTCGATTAGCTTAATAAGTAAAACATAACAGTGATTCACGTTTTGAATCAACTATATGCTCTAATGTTACGCGTATAATTGGGTCGCCACTTCCCTTTTTGAGCCGCACGCACTTCCGTGTATCATATCTGTCGTATTACAGTTACGATTCATTCAAAGAATGATTTCATCGACCGCAACGGAACAGGGCGTCGTCATTTTTCTTTTCTTTTTTTACTTCCTTGTAATAGATATCACGCGTTTGGTCTAATCTTCTCGATTAAATTCCCTGAGTTATAAGAGTTGGAAAGAAAAGAAAAAAAATTTGTCACCCCAAAACTAAATCCGAGTTACTGTGATGTGCTTAGCAATTTCGCAATTCAAAAAAATAAAATAAAAAAACCCGAGAATGATATTGTATGCTTGAATTAGACGGAGCTCCTGCCCCCTCATATCTTCCGCTCTATTGCTGATAAAATAAATTTACATAAGTCAACTGACGGTATTATAATAATCCACCCCAGTACGTTTTTTTTTTATTTTTTACAACCAGAATTTCATCAAAATTCTTTCTCTCTTCATGTAAACAAGAATCATTGCAGTATCAACTGTGATTTTAAAATTGTGCTATTTGTTACCGGAATGCGTTGTGCGTTGTGTGAATTAACAACCGCGAATAAAGTTAAGTCTGATATGGAATATCTGTGCGTTAATAATTTTCTAGCAGTTAGTCATTTGTTAGGGTTTGCGCAGCAGAAATCGCGGTATGTAAATGCAGTGAATTATTATTCCCATTATAGACTACATCATCGGTCAATTTAGAACTGCGCGTCTGCAGTAAACCTACCGGTTTCACTGGCTAGCTGAATTGTTTCCAACTAGGGATTTCCGGTCTGTCTATGGCCGGACAGGATCTTTCTGACATTATTAAACTCCATTTGAAATGATATGAATCGGCACCAAATGTTCGGCATTTATATATATCGCGGAATGAACGCAGAATGAATTTTGGAGCCGAAAGCACATTGGCAAAGTTCAACTTCGTACAAATTCCTGAGTAAGAAGAGATGATCGGCCTACCAACGTCTACAAAAGAGTAATTATAGTTCGACCACATGAGGTTGTGTGTAGGACACGCGGTCTCAAATAGAATTCTAACGAAGAAACCAAGTTGAGTTTCTATACGGTAAAGAGTCTTTGAAGTTAAGACGTGATCGAGGATAATGTGATACGTGTCTAACACCATTAATTCTTTTAAATTAGGTCGACACCTAAAGGTACGCAAAGTTTTCTAAACACTTAGAGGGCCACAGGACTTCGTCACGCTATATACGATAAGTAAAACACATGGTGTTGTACGTGCTGATGAGTATAAAGTATTACGAAAAATTTTCGTCATTTATATTTGCTGAATTTTCGACTAATTGACAATATTTATTATCATCCTATTTATTTTACAATGATATTCATTTATAATTATATTTTAAAGTCAATTTCAACGACTGAATAATCCCGACTGATCAGATTTTGAGAAATTTTCTAAAATATTTATCCCTAAAAAATCCTTACCTTCGTCTTCGTCTTCGTAGTGCCTGCAGAAAATATTCCTCTTGGCTTCTGCTACGCTCTGAATTTGAAAAATTTCAATCTCGTGACTTATTCTAAAAAAAAAAACAGTGAAAACATTGAAACCTTCCTGAAAAGTGAAGGCCTTCGTTTAGTTTAGACATTACATAAAGGGTTCATAGAAAATGCGTTTTCACTTGCAGCACAAAAGCAATTCCTGAACTTTGCACACTACATTGATGTGAGATATGACTATCCACTGTACCGTGAATCAATGAATGTGGATGTGGTCACATCCGGCTTTGTCCCACTATCCGATTTTGAACACTATTTTCTTTTTTTTCTTTTCTTCTAAATCTCTTTTCGATAGTCAGTCTCGTTTTTGTCATAACAAAATATTCTTGTTTATGAATGTTCAATTGGATAAATCGATGTAGGGGTTGACGGGAATAAACTGGAATTAAGCACTGTAAGCGAGGGCTGAAATTTCCGGTATATATTCACGTCATTTTCACGTGAGGGGTTGAAGAGTAGAAGATAAAAATACAATGGATAAAATGGGGTTGTTTTGTACGACATCGAACTAAACGAACGAAGAGTTTATAGGTAATGATACCTGCACGTGTATTATAATTATCGGATATCCCATGTTGAAAGGGTTCGTACGATTTTCACAACCAGAAAATATACTCTATCTTATTCTAAGCGCATCGTCTTATTTTTTGGCAATAAATTAGCAGGATTGAATAACTTTTTCAATTGGGATACTCAAACTTTTTATATTGAATCATTCGATTTTATGTCTGGATTGAAACGACAAGAGTTTGACTTGACTTTCGTATTTTATTTTACACAGTATTGGGGATGAATGATCATATACCTGTGTTGAAATATCCCCCTTTGCAACTCCGTATAAGACACATGGTTCAGAATCTGATACCATGTTAGTTTTGATTACTCGACAGTGAAGCACATTTTGCATTTCGAATTATGCAAATATGATAAATAAATAAAAGAAATGATAAATTTGTTCAATTTGTTTTCTCCTCGCGATTACTTTATACATTCTTTAATACTGTAATACCATAATAATTCCATTGAATTGACGAATATCATTCATCCGTAGTATCTTTTCAAGTATTGTGATAGGCTTACGGCAATGAAGAGATTGAGGAACGGTATAAACACTTTGAATGGTTTCTGAGTCCCATTAATTTCGCCTGGTACGATTCCCTCAGCTAATCAACCGGCCCATTAAATGCTATCACCACTTTACCAAATCCCGTGAGCACCGTAAGGCGATACTGCCAACATCAAACATGGCAGCTTTAGCCGTTAGAAAATTGCTAGACAAACTTAGTAAATATTCATAATAAATGGCGGGTCTTATTCAGATAGTATATTTCAATGATTGGTATGTTCCAATAAAATGTTCGTACAACCATTTCACGAAATGTAATTAATTCAAAGTCAGGATTTGTGAGCCAAAATCGCACAAATTTAGTCAAAGTAAAAACCTTTTTGTTGTAAGTAGTTTGGTCGACCGTTGCTCGCGTTTTAGATCTTCTGTTCTCGAATTGAAGGGTTGATTTTTGTCTTAGGCTAGAGGGGGTCTTCAATCAAGTCGAGCAAAGACTGAGTTTTCACGCTTCTTTCATACTAAGACATTGTGCGTTGAACAAATGGAAGAGTTTTTCACTTACTCTTATGAAATTGTTATCTCTGAAGATATCTTCTTCATAACATTGTGCAAAAAGCAAAGTTATGTTAGATGAAGTGATGATGATGATGATGATGATGATGATGAGTTTTCTATTAAATCGATACAATATGGGTAATTCAGACTCTGAAATATACGGTATGAATTTTTATACAGTCATTATTCATGAATGTGTAAATCTGCAATCGCAACTGTGATTGGTTAATGTAATTTAGTTGTGTTTCTTTTTGGACCGTCAATACGTTGATTAAGTATTTATACTCAACAGTCGTGAGAACCGGATACTAACAATTTGTTGAAGAATAAATTGTTTCATTAGCTAACAGCGTAAGTTGTTAATGGCGGGTGGAAGATTTTCGAAAATATATATATATATCCACAATGTGTATTCTTAGCTGAACTACAGTCGGAACGTGAAATTACTATTAAATCACGCCACGCCGATCTAATTTTATACTAAAGCGTGTTGAAAATATACGAAAGAATATTTTCGAATATTCGGAAACTTGGCAGATAAAATACACAGGTTTCAAGGCTAGAGTAGAATAAAAAATGAAATAAATAAATAACGGATTTGAATCGAATACTCAATATCAAAATATATTCATAATCTTTAATTTTGAAATTTTTACATCGATTTATGTCTGTTCGATGCTAAACTATAAAGAAAATTCTAAATCAAGTATATATTATATTCTAATAATCGGAATATTGGTTGTAAAAAATATTTTTCGGAATTGTGAGTAGGTATTGGAAAAAATTCTGTTCCATGAAACAGTTTTTCAATAGATGTTCGAGGTTCTGATGGATTATGAATATCGAAAACTAAAATAAAAAAACGATACCTAACTCCGTGCACCTATTATACATCCTATCTCAATACTCCAGAGCTTTGACTCTGCATATTTACTTATACTATTCGTATTCCGTTCTGTATGATATATACTACTACATCATCATACACGCAGCTCGATACATCTACGTGTATTTTGTATACATGCATTACCTCGAAACTGTGTCAACCTGAATGGATCGCTGAGCACATCGCAAGGGTGGGCGAGAAGAGAATAGAAGAGAAGAGAAGAGAAGAGAAAGAAGAGAAGACAAGTTCTGGAGTATTTTTCCTTCTTCGTTGTACTCGCTACAGTAACCGATGGGCGATGATTCTCTGCTCTCTGACACCGAGCCAGAGAACCAGAGAGACAGACGTGAGGGTGTAGAGGCGGTAGCTCACTTCCGGGCCATTATGTTCCGTGATTCTCTCCTCAAAAGACAGCGGTGTGCGAGCTTTAGCGTTTCACTGTAGGGTGGTTTTGTGTTTTTGGGTATTATACAGGGTGTCTCGAAATTCGCGCACCAGAAGCATACCGGCGGATTCCTTGCGAAATATTAAGACGAAAGTTACCTATACAAAAAAGTCCGCGGGGACTTAGTTCTTCCGTAAAAAGGACTTAATAACGAACCAATTAGCGTTCGTCGATAGGAAAGACTGTCTAAAATCCACAAGAATCCGCATCGCCTTATTAGGGAGAATAAGACAATAATGTGTGGTGTTCCCCGCTCCGCCCGCCGCGCTTCAAGCCGCCGTGAGCGATTGACATCAGACAGTCGGTTCACGCAATGAAAATTCCAAAGTGCGGATTCTTGTGGATTTTAGACAGTCTTTCCTATCGACGAACGCTAATTGGTTCGTTATTAAGTGCTTTTTACGGAAGAACTAAGTCCCCGCGGACTTTTTTGTATAGGCAACTTTCGTCTTAATATTTCGCAAGGAATCCGCCGGTATGCTTCTGGTGCGCGAATTTCGAGACACCCTGTATATGGTTATATCCATCAGGATAATGCTTACTTTTGCAAAAATTGCCATTTCTATTCGGGCACTCACTCAGTCAGAGGGTTGTCTTATTATTATTATTATTATTATTTTTTTTAAAGTTCTACTTATCTTTTTGACTTCCGGTTCCAATAGAATTGAAGATGAAAAACTTAGCTATCACCAGATCCCCGCCGCGTTTTGAGATACAGAGAAGCACCTTTGACCATCTTCAGGCAAACCCCTGGTTGTGTACCGTCAATCTTTTGTCTGACAATATCTCGAGAATGTATGCATGGATTTTGTTCTTCCTTATATGAATCGATTCGGTTATTTTTTACCTAAGAACTGATTAGATTTTGACTTCAATCGGTACAGTACTTTTCGAGTTATTCAAAGAACAATATTTCGAGTGAAAAAAAAAATGTTATCAACGATGTGTCAATCAGAATTGATTAACTCTGTTCCCATACAATGCTACCTATTTCTAGAAACCATCCGTTTAGCACAGTCCCGTCACATTTGAATATCTTCATATTCCTTGGGTTCGAATCATCGCGATACTTTCCAAGAGTAGTGAATATAAGAATTCATCATCATATCTCAAAATATCACGTCTGTGTTCGTATGTCTTAAATTTTTGCCATTCTCTTGTTCGTATCCAATGTATTTTACATTTCAATAACACATCCAAACAAAATCTCAGTATATATATATATTTTTTTTTTCTTCTTTCCCGGCACAATGCTTCTCGATGGATTTTGTTGTGTACCTGCACCCACTCCATTCTCTCCATCAAATGGACCTTTCTATATTTTCTTTATGAGTGTTCACAAACTCTAACGGTGGTTATTCGAAGACAAAACCCTCCCTGATTGAATTGTTAATTCTTTTTTTTTTTTTGTTTTTTGTCTGAGTCATGCTAATGGAATATCTCGGTGAATTTTTATCATGAATTAAACCTTGTGCTCTTTGTTATAACACCAACCTTTTCTCATTCTGGATCAAATATTCTGATAAATAATTTTATCAATCTACTATAGGCATTAGGTGGTAAACTTTCAGAGAGTGTGAAAAAACGAAGTTCAGATATATTACCACTGCTCTCTCTAGTGTATATTGAGATTTGAAGTTTATGACAGTTTCTCAGATAGACATAAACTTAGCGGTTCTACACGAAGTGTAGAATCTTCTTTGATATAATTCATGCAAGTATTAGAACATTATCAGTCAGGTTTTGATACAATTACAGATATTTGATACTACAATTACAAGTATCACCGATAATTTGTATTTGACAGTACAAATAAATCATCAAGCATGATGTCTATGCGATTTCATGTCTTATATTAATCTGTTTGCTAATCTTGCGATCGAGTGTAGATTGCGGACAGGGTTGCACCGCTTATTTTTGATTATTACGTCAAAAATTTGTAAACGTTGAATCGTGATCGTAAAGTAGGTACAAAACGTTTGACACTATAACGTTCATTTTATTTCAAATTTTTTTAACCATCACTCATTTTATAAGCTCGCGAAAAAGCTCGCGTGGGTCGAGAGGTCATATAGAAGAAGAAGAAGAAGAAGAAGAAGAAGAAGAAGAAGAAGAAGAAGAAAAAGAAAGAGCTGGGAAACGTGAGAGGTGATTTCCTCCGAAGCTAAAGATCATAGGGATCGAAAAATGTGGGAGTCTTGATTTTCTCGACGTGGGGTTATCAAATTTCAACTTGTTTTGTTTTCCCTTTTCTTTTCTTTATTGCGGGCTCGATTCCTGATCAAGAATCGTATTGAAGATGAAAAAAGAGATGAAAAAAAAATAAATAAAAAGGATCTAGAATCCTCCGCGATTCTTATATCAAGGCATTCATCATTTGGGCGGGGTTGTCCTCGCGATGTCTGATATCCATAAAATGTGGGACTCCCCGAGTTCCAGGGTAAATCATTTTCGAATTTCAGAAATGAAAAATACTCTGTGAATATAATTATGTTAGTCTATAAATAATATCGAAGATTTTTTTTTTTTCGCACGTATATTAAATCGCGTTTGAAATTTCGTTACCACCCCTGTAATAAAACCAACTATTTGGTATATAAAGAGGCTAAGCAACGTTCAGACCTTCCTTTATTAAGGCAATATGCATTTTCTACGGAATCGAAACGGTAAGCGACGCCGAAGAGTTGCGCAAGTCCGCGAATCCGTAGTTCGTTCAGTATGAATCAATTCTGAAAAATGATCTCTCCTGGACCCGGATATACGCGAACGCAGCGTTTCTATATGTGGGTACGAAATACGATGACGTCGTACATCGGTATGTACGTATAGATTCACAGTCTTATATATATATATATATACGTATAGCTATCGTTGGGCTACGTCAATCCACAGGTAGACCGTAAACTCCCTCATTTCCTACCCTCCCTGTGGCCACGACGTACCTTCCTAGTCAGCGCGCGCCCCAAGTATTGATCCGAGTTCTCAACCCCCGCTTTCTACCTCCCTTTGCCTCCCTATTTCCCTTCCCTTCAAGCGATCCGCCAACAATTTGCCCCTCGTGGGGGTCGCCGACCAACCCCGACCCCCCGACCCCAAACCCCGAACCCCCAACCCCCAACCTCCAACCCCACAAGCTCAAGTCTCTCGGACCGAACCGATACAGAGTCTTCTTCGTACCCACTGGTCGCGCGTTTCTTCCCTTCCAGAGAATTCTTTGTTGTTTTGTTTTGTTTCACTTCTTCGTCTTCGTCTTCCTCTTCTTCTTCTTTGTTTCCCTACGCCTCTACACCCCATGATTTACCACCCTCTCCCTCCCACTCCTCTCCCCCCGTAGCCTCTGACATGGGGGTTGTCAAACCTAGCGAAACCCATGAGCAGTAGTTACCTTCTTTGTTTGTAAATGTATATATTTCTGAACTGTAATACCTCGAAAATGTGTCTCGTCTGAGATTGACACTTCTAGAGAGAAGATTTTTATATAAAGATCGATAACCATTTAAACATACTCAATTTATTTATTTAGTTGATTTGTTCGAAGTGGACAATGACAATGACAATGAAATATAGTTTTACTCATAAACATATACCGTCGTATATCTCCTGAACAACGAAACACTCTGCAATGAAGTTCACAAAGGCCATTAGTCCCAGAGTCCAAAAAAATTTCCAAAATATCTGTAACTTCGTTCTTTGTTCACTTATGAATGATAAATATTGTGGCAAAAATTGACACAAACAATACAGATTTGAATGCTGTGTCGAAAATATTGAGTACTCAAAATAGGGGAGTGAATATTTTTTTGCCAAACCCTCTATACGGTTACCCTTGAGGGTACAATACTAATTGAACATGGTACAAGTCGGTACAAAAATAGGGTATAATCTAGTGCAATGATAGAAAAAAAAACAACAAAAAAAATTGAATATATCGTCAAGTGGGGAAGCCAAATTAAAATTGGACTGAATTGGTTGAGTGACACCTGAGATATTGGCCGTAAAAATTGAACACATTCTCCTTGTTCTTCTACGTATTTATCGCAGTAATCACGATTTGATATTTGATTCGTATATTCGTACCAGTGCCAAACAATATGAAGTGTTATGTCGATTTTTCAAATTTGCAAAGCGATGAGAAGTAAAAAAAAATTTCTTATTATTTTTGGTACAAGAATTGAGCTGGCAAAAATATTGCCAATATGAAAAATACCGGCGGGTAGTTTTATCGCGGAAGAAAATTAAAAAAAAAAAAAAAACATGGAAACCAAAAGAAAAAAAAAAAAAAACATATCATCACTCCGTGTCGTGAAGTCGGAGAAAATAATGAAGAGTACTGCAATATCCTGGCAAATATAGCATCATCGTATATATATATATAGAATCTTCCGGTAAAAACGTCGAGAGAATTTTTCAACGCAGGTAGTACACTTGACAAGCTTCATCGTTTTTCTTACTTTGCTTCAATTTTGTGCTTATTAATATTTCGGAATTTTTCACATACATATATTACATATTTTATGCGATTTATGACAGAATATTCGAACCATTATTTCGATTTCTTCTTTTACCCTGGAAAAATATGGTATGGAAAATTGATTTTTCTAGCTGTAAATTCTTGGGAAAAATAATCGTCTGTGTAGTATTTTTTTTCTGCCTTGACAGATGTCGAGTGTTGATAATAATTTAAATTCAAATTTGGGGAAAAAAATATGCATATATATGTATGTATGTATATAATTTGTCTTGTGCGTAGGCATTCAAACCGTGTTTATTTAAATACACAAACTCAAGATAGGTATATATTCGTATTGCTCGATTTAACTTTCTACTCGCGTGATACCGCGCCTTATCAACGGTTGATTTCACGGTGATGAGTTTTTAATGAAAATTTAAATACCATCAACTTTCCGGTCGCGAGGTACGATTGCATATTTTTCAATTCCTGAATAGAAATGTTCGACTTTTATGATTAATAATCACGACTTCAGAATACGAAAAAAGTAAAAAAAATAAATAAATAAAAAAATACCAATGTTATAATCTGAGAAAATTGCAGTAGAACATTTCTTCTTCGTACTTAATTAGTTTAAAAAACTATACTTACCTGCTAACGAGTTAATCTACGCAGGTAATGCTTCATTGTATTTTTTAATCGTTTCAACGATTAGTGGTGATCAAGATTTGTGATTTTCGTTAAATAATTTGTCTCCAAATAGTTCTAAACCAAGATTATAGTTGTAATAGTGATATTCGAACGGGGTAAGCACGATCGGAAATAGTAGTAAGACTAAGGTCGAAGAAGATAACCGGATGCTTTCCAATAATAGAACTTCTAAATTTACTTTAACTTAATGAACGAAATTTTTGTCCACCTTCCAATGTCAACCACCCCTATTAGGTGCGGGTATTGAGACTGGAATAAAAAGGATGAAATTGAACGTTAAGCTCTTTTTTGCAGGCGTTTATTTTTAGTCAACTGAATCATTGCCAATCAGAGCTGGACGTTGTTTGTGTGAATTTTTACATTGGAATTTATATTCCTAGCGTAAGAAACTAAAGAACGTCGGAGTCTTATAAGGGATTGAAATCAGCCCTTAATAGGCGCTTTCTGACAGCCCTAGCTTACTTGCCTTTTGACTAATATAGTACGTCGCTCGTGCTGCGTGTGTCGAATAATTGTTTCATCGTTATGAACTAACTACTGTAATTTAGAATCCAATTTATCGTCAGTTTTATAACTTCGCGGTACGCGCGTTGGCCCGGACAACATCAATTTCCGGTACTTTATTATACCCGATGAATTCTATACTTAAAACTTAATCACCTAATTAATGTAGCTGACATTGATAGCTCGGAGTTATACCTTGTTCGATGAACTTAAATCGGGATTGCTCATTCCAAGTTTGAGACAAGCAATTGGGTCGCCTATTCATCGAAATGATAATTGGATGCAAATTGGGTGATAAAATCTCACTTATTATACCATCTATAGTGGTAAGAATTAAGAACAAAAGAAAGTAAGGATAGTGTATTGTGATACAAGTGCGAAAAGTAGGCGTAATATCCGACGAGTGCGTGAAATTGAGTTATCCTTAAAAAAAAAAAAAAAAAGTACTAGTGCGTAAAGTAGAGAATTTACGACGAGCGCATGCTTTTTCCTTAACATGATTCTGTGTTCTTATGGCACCGGTTTTTACTATCATTGCACAGAGTGCACTGTGATTATGTATAGAATTGTTTAACGAGAATACCTAATGCAATAGTTGATGACAATCGGCCTGTTGCAGTGTATTGTTACTTGATTATATAATCAACTAATTTTCCCTCATTGACTAGTTGGAATTAATTTATTCGAAACTGTCTTGAAACGAGCTAATTAAATTTATTCAAAAATAAACTTGAACAATATCAAATTAGCGACCCATAGTATGCAGATCTCTACCCCGCTTCCCTCAATCAGCTTGTTATTTATGCATGCATATAGGTATAGGTATAGTTATTGAATTATCTCAGCATGAATACTGAATACTTGAAGATAGTTGTTTATATACGTCAAACGATGAAGTTAGTACATTGAAATATCCAAAAAAAAGTTCAACGACCTGCTCCTAGAAGTGGATAATATAATATATATATATTCCACACCCCATATACCTGCCTAGAAAGGTTTTTTTCAGTACAAAGATTCACGTACTCCGCGATACTGTCTATAAGAGAATTTCTTTGAACTTTGCTTCCGGCGTTACGGTATTACAATATTTTCGTGCTCGGTGTCTGATTGGATTTCCAGCTGGATAGCTTTTGGATGATTCCGTACCCTTGGAGTTTCAAACTCTACTTACCTGCTCTGAATATACGTAGGTTTAGATTTAAAGATCATATATATCGACGTATGTATCAAAAATCATATCAGGTATTCAAACATCGTATACGGTTGTGGTTCCCAACTGTAAATTCATAGAATATCATAGAACTTCATTTCCGGTTATGATTCAAAGACTTTTGGTTGTGATACCATAAATTCAAATACCGATGTCGTTGAGGGGATGACGAAGTTGACCGAAGATTATACAGATTCATCCCAAAGTTTGTATGACTCGAGAAAAATTTCGTTCATTTCAAACGATGACCAAATGAACTTATAATCGGTACTTTATACTAAAATTCGTATTTTCGTTCTGGCTAGAGGCACCCTGCATGTATGTATAAATGTAATCCGGCGCCAGGGAGTTAAGGGATGGGAACCCTCGACGCGGCTGGACTCCCAGGCACGCGTCGTTGGATGACGCGCAATCTGCAAATCCAACCTAACCGGAGTGGATTTGGGGTCGACGTAACGTCGACCGTTGTTTCGACCGCTGGGAAAATCGGTGAAAATGCTTGGGCTTACGATTATTAACGGGGAGATATACATTCAGCATTTTAAAAACCGAACAGCACACTTTTCATTTATGCGTTTCTCGTTTTTAAAAATATATCAGGAGTAGAATTGCAGACTAGTTGTACAGTTGGACGATTAATCAAAGTCTGATTATATACACTGTAACTCAACTTCCGAATAGTCTGAAAATTGAAGTAGATGCATCAGAGATACGATATACCATCTTTGTTTTCATTTAAAACTTGACGCGAGTTGCAAAATCGAACTTTACGCACAGCGTGAAGACAGAATCACTCAGATGCACGTGTCAAGTTTTAAATGAAAACAAAGATGGCATATCGTGAGTGATTCTGTCTTCACGCTGTGCGTAAAGTTCGATTTTGCAACTCGCGTTGTGTTAAAAAATCAAAGTCTGATACACGTGCGAAAGATGATTTCTTGACTCGGGCAAAAAAACTTCACCCTCGTCCGAGAATCAACATTTTCGCCCTAGCATTGAAATAGTACTTTTCAATACTAGTGCGAAGGTGTTGATTCTCGGACGAGGGTGAAGTTTTTCGCCCGAGCGAAGCAATGGTGACAATCACACGAGTCGAGAATCATCTTTTGCACGTGTATCGAACTTCATTTTTCAACACAGCGAGCGTTAAAGTGAATTTTATGCACGCAAATCGTGTGCAAAATGGAACTTTGCGCACGGAGTGTGGAAAAGTACTATTTTCGCCCTCTTCTGGCCGGAATAAAAGTCACTAATGTGAGAAGAGAATCGGAGACTGTACGACCCCAGAGCTGTCTAATAATTGGCAGAACCACTCGTGTATATGATCAGTGAATCGTTATCGCTTCTCGAAATTGTATTCGAATACCAAGTCTGAACATTGAGCAGTCGATCTCACAATCAGGCAGACTTTTCGCTCAGAATTCGATCAAGAGAGACCCTGTAAAATATTATCAGGCTTTTGGTTGGGATCTTTTCGTTCGATGAAATCGTTGCTCGAGTTATTCTGCTGCAGCTACACAACGTTAAAGTTCTAATGCTTCTGAGATGTTCGAAGGGTAACTCGAGGGTGTTCTAGTGGCGTTTTGCCATAGTATTGTTCCTAAGTTCTAAAGTCCTCGGGTGTACTTCGAGGGTTCGTCGCATGCGAAAACGAGAAACTCCTGAACCCAGGGAGTAGTTAGAACGCATAGAGTGCCTGCCTGCCGTCTAATACAGAATCAATAACTTGAAGGGTGTCTTTCACACGATATTTCGGTTATTCATCCAGAGTAAAGTCGAGGAACTCCTCCTTGCAGCATAACTAAACCCGAAGGAGATGAGCACAAGAATTTGCGAAAGAGATTTGGTAAACATTTCTAAAGGATCCAAACTCAGGATAACTCCACGTCAATCCGTCCAGGCTTAAAGCACGACCCCTTCAGAGTTTGGCATAAATTTGTCTGATTTCTGCCATTTTTAGGTATCCATAGATCAATGAGACAAAAAAAGAAAAAAAATGCATGGATGAATATCCAACGACTTATAAAAGAAGTTTGTGACAAGACTGGATGGACTGTGACCCCTCACATGATTTCTTTCACAAAATGCAGGAGTATGAAACCCATCTGTTGACTCTTTTACTTTTACAGTTAGTCAAACTTCACATGTATCACAATTTTCTATTTCCTTATGAGGCTTGACAGCCAGACACAATTGATCCTGCACAATAAAGGATTCAATTCAAAATTGCTCGATACTATTTGCAATGGCTGTACCGTTGACGTATGTACGTCGAATATGGGACTGTACGTGTTACATAGAAGCTTACCTACGTAATACATATATAGGTATGTATATACACAGTTCCACATACGACTGTCGAATTTGAGAGGGTTTTCCAATGCTGCAGTCTGCCGGGGTGGACCGCTGGTGAATGAACCATACCGCGCACGTGGCCCACCCGTCGTGAGACTCACGCGAGGGGGTGCAGGCAGTGTGTATATAAGGGATAACGGGAATGAAGGACGAGGGAGAGGTTCGGGTGTGTCATACGTTACACGTTACACGTTTGCGTTTGCGTTCGCGTTTTCGTTTCGTTCGGCTTGTGTCGAGTCACACCGCAGCAAAGGCAAAGGCGAGTTCGATAATATTGATGGAATGAGACATTGGGGTATACAAACTAGGGTGTGTCAAAGTAAATCGACATATTTCCTTTTCCTTTCTACCACCGCGAAAGTCGCTAGAATTACGTCAAATAATCAACCCCCACAAGAGGGGCAGAACTCTCATAAAATTTTAAATGGTACCTCAATCGAGAATATGGTCTTCTATTTAATTAACACGCAAAATCTAATATCGGGTTACTAATGTATAAATTCCAAATCCAAGACATTTGTGCAACTGATATCCTCATTATTTGAATAACTCAAATATTTAGATCGGATCCGTAAAATTTTACGTGTTAATTAAATGAAAAACTTTGTTGTCGATCAAGGTACCAATTAGACTTTAATGACAGTACTGCCATTTCGGAGGTTTATTATTCGACGACATTATAGAGATTTTTGCGATTGGAATTCCGAAAATAAAAATTGATTCGTTTTGGCGCACCCTAATACATTCATACGTCTAGAAACGTTTCCTTATCAAATTCGCCACATCTGTTACCAAATAGCAATCGATTTCAGTAAAAACTTGGTAACTTTATGGAGTCGGTTGAGAAACGGAAGAATTATCTGAAATTACAGACAAAAAAAAAAAATATAATAATTTCAAACTTATGTAGCTTTATTGGAATTTGTAACACCTGAGTTTTCTTCAACTTGTATCACCTTGAACCATTCATCGTTGTTCAATAAGCACTTTAAAGTTTTGCAGAAAAATTTCGTGTAAATTTATTTCACTTTGTTCAATTTTCGAAATTTTATTAACAATTCATAGTCACAGTGGAGCTATTTTATCCCGTTTGTAATTAATGTCCGTGTTAAGTCTTCTATATGTATCAAATTGTGTGGATCTGGTAAATGGCAACTTGTACTTAACGAGGTTCAACACGAACACGACAAAAGTCTTTAGGTGAGGTTATAGATCAACTCTTTGTCTCAATCTCAACCCGAGTTAGTTAGCAATTTATAAATTATATGCCACTAACAGCCATTGCAATATCATATCCTTCGATGTACCACCCTCATACGTGTGATAATGAAGATTCAATTCGAAGCGCAATTATTATCGGATGAGTCGAGTCACATTTAATACAGTAATTTTTCTATGCAATTTTCAACACTTTTTCATTTTCTTATATGCAAAATAATTAGTGCATGCATGCATGCATGCATCCTTTTCATACGAAAATAAAATCTTCATTTACTCTTATATAGTGGTTCCAGACGTGAACTTAATAACGTTTCAGATAACTAATTACTCTAATTACTACATGGTGCACGGTCTAGCATGCACGATTGCCACTTGCTAGTTTAATGTCGAAATTGCAGGCTGGTAACAATCTTAATAGCCTTGTTTGACTATAATTTCATTTTAGACCTGTCAGTGGAACCTTTCAGAATATAAACGTTGATTATTCCTCTCATGGCAGGAATATATAATGCTTGATTGCATTATGAAAAGTCCATCTCATGCTGTGAAAGCAGAATCATTCTTATATAATGAATAGTTCAGCAATAGTTCACCATTATTCATCATTGAACCATTCTCATATTACATGTGACATTACTTTCTATTATTTCGGACCCTTATTCCCAAAAATTTCGAATCCAAGGTGTCAACAGGGCTTAAAATTTATCGAAACAAACTTATACTAGATTCGACAAACTGGATATTCATACATGCAGCGGAATCGAATAAGTCGACTGTCCTCACCGGTATAAAAAATTGGGCATACATACATATAGCTCATAAGTTTTGTAGTTGTACCTGCGGTTACGTAACCGTTTTGTCCCAAGTTGAGAGGCTATATTATTTAAACCCTTGACCCAGGCTAATTACGAGCTAACCGTCATTGTGCTTAATGAATACTGAAAAGACAAGATCCTTACGATGATTAAACCGGCACTGATTGCGGGGTAAAAACCTTTTGGTATACAGTTGCATTTTACCAACCTGCAATGAGTATTGCAATATCGAATTTCGTGTTGATTTATCGACTATAAAGTACCCATTTTTTTTTTTTTTTTATCGGATATTTGAAAATTTCAGGCAGGATATGATATGTCAAAAATAACATGGACAATTGCAGTAAAGATTTATTACCGTAAACGCAATCACCAAATGAACGAACATTCAGAGTAATGAATTGTCGTTACAGTGATTCATTGGTTTTTAAACCATCGCTGTGGATGGCTGACGAATTGAATATACACCAAATTTAGGCAGTATTTTGCGAATATCAACGGTTGATTAACTTTTTATGTAGGATAGTGATTAATGCTATAAATAATGTAGATACTGATGACAGCCACCAGGAAAATGCTCATCAGACAAATAATCAGTGAACTTCGTGCAAGTATTTATTGTATATCATTTCAGAGGATCACGACTCATCGATCATAACTGCTAGCATTGGTTTTCAGAGATCCATGAGTTCGAATTTTCTACTTATCAATCTCAAATATAGTTCAGTTAGGTTTCTTCTTAATTAGTTAAACCCAAAAGAATCTACCATATTGGGGATTAATTTCTTAATTTGGACGGTATAATAACTCATCTATAATTACGTATGAAAGTTATTGCCGAGTACAATAGAACACGAATAATACTACTGTTCAGAATTGAAAAGGGTCAGAGTTTGTGCTAACCTGTAGCGTACCAGAGTATTAAAAGAGGGTGGCAGAGTCTACGGGGAGAGAGAAATATATTCTGAATAAGGATCGTGCATTCGATGTGGCAACAGCCGTAGACGGTAGCGTAGCTATTGACGGACTAACAAAGTGAGTAAAGGTTACAGGGCCCCGTTACAAAGTTTTAGCTCTATCGTAGAGGACGTAAATAATATATGTGATTAGGATTCACGATTATATTGTTAATTATTTGCTAGTTTCATTGCTCTTACACACGTAAGTAGCTAAATTTGTATTCGTGTATAAATGCGTATTCAATTTCTACCTCAGTCTTGCCCCACGCTTACGTTAGGTGGCGCTGCATACGCGTGTATAGAGCGAAACTAACATTTTATCATCATAATTGGTGGCTTGCATTCTTCGCTTTTTTAGATTTTTGATTACATGCGAGTGGACGAGGTCTGGTAAATATAAGTTTGAGTTTTGTCTAGGGCACGAAATCTTTTAGTTACGATGCTGCCGTAGGCAAGCAGCCATCCAGGTACGCCTGAAGGAGTATAACAAGGGCAGCAGGTGGTAGTCCGGAGTTTATGAAAATACGCTTCACCTGGGTTCTATTCCGTTTAGCTTGAGTTTCATCTTCCATAAATAATCTTCATATTTCGAACTGTCAAAATTATCACCAGAAGGTTGTTAACAAAAACTTAAGCAGCTCACTAAACATCCCTGCACTGCTGTGTTTTACTGATATTTAATTTCTGAATTATTACCAGACTTATCAGACTATACTTCGGTAAGCGAAATCGATACCGACAAACTCCGTAATATTAATGCGACTTAGGCAAAGCTGGTTTTACAATTCTAAAGACCAACTTCGAACAAGATACAATGGCGAGGGTTGATACTCTCAATAAGGGTGAAATGATATTACTGCCTTAGCTATAGCTAGTGACACCCTTGCATACTATACAGGCTGTTTATTAAGTCTACCGAAGAATTTATATCCAAGTCTGAAGTCATGGTAAGAATTTTTTCATGTCAAATACGTTTAGAACATTTAACGATACTTAAATGAAACTATAAGTCATTTCTTTGTCCCTGCTACCGACACTAGCGCCTCATAGCGGCAAACGCGTAACTGAAATTCACAAAAGAGGTTAATTGTACGAATACAATATTCCCTCGCTCATATGAATATCTATTATTCTTTTCACGTCGTACATTACTGACGACAATTTCTATGCCTTCGTTGACAAGTAAATTCTAGTAGAGTTTACCATTAATAATTATTAGTCAATCTATATACACGGTCATAATACGCTTTCTGTTGACACTGTGAACACATGAAAAAGTAAACACATTACATTGTATAACTATTGATTAGAATTCAGTATATCATACTTACCTTACAGAAGGACAAGTTTTATTAATACAATACCTAACATTCGTAACGCGTGTTTATACACCGATCAAAATTGGTTCTTCGTTTATCACTTGCGAGAATTACCAAACCGCTAGATCGCCATCTAGTGAGAAATATGACGAACTAATTATCTAACAGATCTTTATAAGTGATAATTCTATGGTCTGCAATTTATCAGCCAATATTATAATGAGATTACTTTCATTTGACATCATTTTTGTAACTTCTATTCATTTTAGGTACAGATTTTTCAATCGAATTTAAAATGGCAATACACAGCGTGACATCAGTTTTTTTTTTTTTCAAATTTAACATTTTACCCCGCTAGCTAACAAGTTTACATTGTGAATAATGCAATGTCGATCATTTTATCATTAAAAAATTATTCTGATCGATATTTTTTCCTGTTCTGAAAAACTGAACTTGTACCACTACTACTTTCTATATATTCTATACCGTAATACGTAAACGTATGTCTGTTGTATAAGAGCTCATGAATAACTATCCTATGATGATGGAAACATTTCAGGTATAAGGCTTTTTCGCCGCTCGACAGCTGTGTGTTTTAGGAAACTCCTGGGACAACATCTGCCATCGAGTGGCAAGATGGTCCAGCAGTTGCGGTTCGCCTTGCATCCGAATTCCTAACGTGAATAAGAGATCTGAGTAGAGAAAAAAAAGAAAAAAAAAGAAAACTGGTTAAAGTCTATGGTCTCACGTACTTTATAAAACACGTAAACTCCATAATCTTAGTGCCCAAATTTGTTCCTATTGCTGGCACAAAGTTTATATAATCGTTGCACGTATAATACAGTTGTAATGAATTCTAAAATGTTGATGAAACAAAGAAAAAAATGTTTATTCTTATATTTTGAGAGTGAAATTTTCATTGTTATGGTTATTTTTAACTGATATGGTTTAATCGTGATATGACTGAATAATTATTCAGAAGAATGTAATAATTGTTGAAACTTTTGTTTAAGAATGAAAAATACGTAGACAGAAGAAACTCGCGAATATTAGAATGAAATTTTCAGTCACCCTGAATGCCAAAGGCGTACTATACTAGTATTGGCTTTAAATTCAGAGATGCATCATGCATAAAACATTTATTCCTATAGCGACTTCCTTTTTCTGACAGACTGAAAAGTTCCAGAGACTTATTGGAAAAGCATCAACTCCACCAGACGAACCATATGTTAGAAATGAAGACTCACACGTGAGAAATGAACGTAGCTTTTTTTTTTCAACTTTTTATATTAACTGTGTTAAATTTGTAAAATAATTATAAATATACAGGGTGGTCCATTTTAATTTACGCAGGCGAATATCTCAAAAACTAACAGTTATACAAGAAAAAGTTTCATACAAAACTTGAAGGGTTTCGAGGGGGAAAGATAATGCTGATATGTGTTGACTTGTGGACTTCGCCAATTCCGAGATTTCGCAAGTAACTTCGGATTTTAGATAGGGAACACATGTTTTGGTTGGGGGCAGCTGATAGCGAGATCAAAGACTCATTCAAATACGGAAGCAAAAAAAATTAGAAAAAAAAAAAATTTGCAAAACAAATGGAAAAAAAAAAATTTCGCGAATTTTTTCTTTCAAAAGATTGTTTTCTTGTCCCTAGCCTTCGAACACATTAATTGTTTATCACTCTAGCTTAAAATATTTCTCGCCAATTTTGAAATTGGAAAGTTTGAATGTACCAGATTAGTAAAAAAAATTCGTAGATCAATAACACACAGCTTATTTCGGACTCAGGAGTGATAAACAATGAATGTGTTTGAAAGCTAGAGACAAAAAACAATCTTTTGCAAAAAAAAAAAATTCGCGAAATTTTTGTTTCCAATTTTTTTTGCAAATTTTTTTTTTTTTTCTAATTTTTTTTGCTTCCGTATTCGAATGAGTCTTTGATCTCGCTATCAGCTGCCCCCAACCAAAACATGTGTTCCCTATCTAAAATCCGAAGTTACTTGCGAAATCTCGGAATTGGCGAAGTCCACAAGTCAACACATATCAGCATTATCTTTCCCCCTCAAAACCCTTCAAGTTTTGTATGAAACTTTTTCTTTTATAACTGTTAGTTTTCGAGATATTCGCCTGCGTAAATTAAAATGGACCACCCTGTATATAGAAAAAAATTCAATCTACAAAAATGTGTAGAATAAAAAGGATGAAGGTTTTTTTCAAAGCTTTAATCACGTACAACCTCTTAGCAGTTTCAAAGTTTTAGAGAGGTGATATATCAAAATGTTTAGAACACGTGCCTGCATGGGTCTAAGAAACAAGTTTTGAACTTCGGAAGAACATCGATGGTTAGTTTTCTCGACACACTATATAATATAATCCATATGAAATGAAAGGTAGTTTCGGTTCCGCAGAAATAATATGTAAATGAAAAAAAAAAAAAAAAAAAAAAACGAAAATTTATAATGATATATTGTAAAATGAGAAAATCGACGAGAATTAAGAATAAAGTCAAATGCTCGCGGATCGTGTGGTTTTGTGATTCCTGAAGAAGGATAACAAAGCCACAGCTGCTACGAAATACACCCAGACCTATACTTATATATAAAAAAAACTGGCCGCGAACCCTATCTTCAGAATAGTTAATACCGAGCTGCCTATATAGGAAAAGTAATGCCTTTCCTAAAACGAGAAAATTATATAGATGCGATAAATATTGTCGACTACGAATGAAAAATAAATATCGTTACTTGCCATTTAGTGATATAGGTATGAACAAGCGTCATTTGATTTCATACAACGCTGACGATGAATGATTGATACGCACGTAAAGAAATTTTCTGTTGAATTTATCATCTCAGCAGTGAATATATGGACAGCACTTTTTTTTTGGACAGCACCAAAATTCTAGTATTTGGCATATTGGAGGCTACTTGCTCCAGTGTGCCAAATACTAGAATTATGGTAATTTATACTACAAAAAGGTAATTAACACTGCAAAAAAAGTGCTGTCCATATATTCTGTAAACTGAAAATTTCTGTATGTGTAACAATTTTGGCACAAGAGAAGATCGCGATCTATAATGCATGGTACATTTCTAATCGATTCGCAAGTGTCCGGTGCTATTCGCTCCAGGAAGATAACTCTCTCGAATTGTAAAAAGAAAAAAAAGAAAAAAAAGTTGAAAAAACAAATAAAAAAATCCTATAGACGTCGGGCGTACGCTGCGACGTATCCTGCCTAAACAAACGTTTGCAGTTTGCACCTATAGCTGCGCACCTTGCGCCAAACCCATACTATTCAACTATACGGTCCTTTACTGCATATATATATATACACTGTACGGTGTACTATGGTAGCACAAACTGCGAACGACTGTCGCACAATGGTGTATTGTTGGTGTCAGGTAGCCGGTCATATCGTATTCCAGCTTCAGTGTTGCCGGACCTGTATAGCCCCCGTTTTTTTTATCTCACCTATATAATTTTGCTTCCGCAAATTTTTGCTCTATTTTTTCTTTTTTTTTTTTTTACTTTATCCACGGAATTCATTCTGAGAGAATTTTACTTCGTACAGAAATGAAACGCGTTGGATGGAACATGAAATTTTGCAAGAGATTTTCTTCGCATATAAGCGAAAATGGCAAAAATATGGGAACCTTGATCATAAGATTCGACTCACATAACGACAGTTAACTCGATTTTCACGCCAGTTATGATATTTTTATATTCATGAAACGTTAGAATTGACAATAAACACATTTTTTTCATCGTTTCATACATGGAGGAAATTCAGATCCATCAATCAAATTCTCAGCATTCAGATTCTCAGCCTTTTAAAGTCACATTGTCACATAATAATAATTCATGGTAATAAAAATCTCAAAACACAACTAAAATCAAGCTAAGCCATTATTGCAGCCATGAAGTACAATGAAAGCTTTCATTTTCGTTACATCAATCCTTGCAATTCTATACTATTTTCCATGAATGGTATATTCCATAATACAATCGGTGGTTTCTCTTCCCTCTTTACTCTTCCCTCTTCCCTGTGATCGTAACAATGAATCTATTGCTATATTTCAATACTTCGAGTGAATAAATGGAGAAATTCTCATATCTGAGAAATAGCTTACACCTTCTAAAATTGAAAATTGTAGAATACAGTGCATTGTGCAGTGCATGGGCTTTCGGAGTCACACTATATAGACGCAAAATAACTGGCCACAAGTAATGGAAGGTATAAAAAAAATCCCCGAAGACTGGATGGGTATCTCGCGTCCAGAAAGTCCAACGAATCTTTTTATTTTCGTTACATAGAAATTCGCCGTTCACTATTCTCCATGAATAGTAAATTTCAGACCACATTCGCCTTTCCCCCGGAATAATCGTAACAATAAAATATTGCCAGGTTTCAATACCTCAGAGTGAATAAATCGGAAAATTTTCATATCTGAGAAAGCGGTATTCACATTCACATGATCCTCTGTACCTATTCTGAATCCTTGATAAGTACATAAACCTGTGGCGTTGATCTGCGCACAGTAATGCATAGAATTGACTGACCCCTCGAGGGTTGAGACCGGATCATGTCGGTTAGACAAACTTGCAATCCGGTACGTTACAGTATAGAATAAGTACATCCAAGACAAGTTCACCGACCTAATAGTAATTCAATCTTCGATGTACTTTCTTCGGATAAGAATTGAGCGAAAACGGGTCCCTCCAAGGATGAGCCTGACTGTACCTGAGGGTTGGGACCAGTTCAGGTCTGTTGGGCAGTTCAAGCAGTTGAACGGACAGGCGAAGAGGCGGAGTGCGGCATGCAAGAGGCAAAAGCCAGGTTAACTATAATAATCCAGTATCCCTTCAGGTTCCCCTCCTCCCTCTCTCCCCCCAATATCCCCTCTCTTGCTTCTTTGGGCCCAACAATTCCTGGGCGACGGGTCCTCCGGGTCGACGGCAGACAGACGGCAGTTGCCTTGGCTTGGGCTATGCTCGGCAATCTATTGAGTAAGGAGTACTTCTCGTGAGTACTTCTACGTAGATCGTTATCATTATTTAAACTGAAGTTTGGCAATCGATTTTGTTCATTCTTTTTCTTTTCTTTTCTTTTCTCTTTCGCGAAGCAACTAGCAACGTTCTCAAATGAGAAGGTTCATAATTCGTAATGAATTTGTTGTGAATTTATCAGAGGATATATCACAGTGTGTGTTCAAACAAGTGGAGTGAAGTGATTTACTATACACGGATAGTTTTCATCAATTTTCAGTATTTCATCACTGAGGTTTGAATACTACTGGATAAAGCGCTAACTGCTATGATGCGCGATTGGAAACGTCGGTATTTAACATCGATAAATCTTCGATGTACTAATAGCGCGGAAGACAAATGCGCTGTTATTTTTCATGCAAATTGTCATATTCCAATTGTCGGAATTACAATACTCCGGTTTAATTGTGCGACAGACTCATCGCTGCTGTTGTTGTTCCTAATTCGACTAGCTAAAATTCAATTGGAAGTATAGTCATCAATAATTACCGGTATGGTAAATTGTGTGGGAATTTTCTCACCACCGTTGAACAGACCATGGTGTGAAACAAACTTTCAATTTTGTTTTTTTCTTCTTCTTCTACTTCTTCTTCCATCTTTCGACACGCAAGCAAACAGACTAAGACATTATTCTAAAAGTTAGCACGCTAAGAATCAGCTCAACTTGATGGTTCGAACTTGGAAGTAACACCTTGTTCTGTAGATGTGAAAATATAACCGTTTACTAAGCAGATTTTTTTTTTTTTTTCTTTTCGAACTTTCACCGCACAAATATTTCGAGATGTCGAAACAATCAATCGGAATAAGTTGTAGGTACGACAGACTGACTTTGTGCACGGGGTTTTCTTTTGTTTTCTTTCTTTTGCAAATCTGAAAATCTGAAATAAAATTCGACATCAGATTCGGAATCAGCGACCTGAGAGCCCCAATACTATTAGACATGTACGTAAATAATGGATATTGAAACTTGAGACGAATTTTCAGCAGCATGTTCACTTTGCAAGTACATTCGATTCTGACATAAGGTGTGTTAATCATTGATAGCCCGAGACGTTGATCGATCCTGTCTCTCAACTGTCTGAATTAATTTATTATTTATCCAATAAACGGAACTGTTCCGTTGACAACGATAGACTCCCGGAAATCGACAGACTTGAATCGTTGCAATTTATCCAGTTGAATATTTAATGAGATTCTGCTGGTTTGAAGTTACACTTATCCAAATAACTTATACAAAGATCGGGAGGGATCCAGAGAAAAAAATGAATCAAATCAAATTGAATCCATTTTGGAAAAAAATTAGATCTAAAAGGATGTTGGGGGATCTATGTAGATCTGTTCAACCCTGGCTAGATCTAACAAGATCTAAATATTGATCAAATTTAGAATTGTAGACGTTGGACAACGCGAAATTCTAACAAGATTGAAAAATGTTGAGAATTTTTTTTTTTTTTTAGCGAGTGTACGAATTGCATCTCGTCGAATGAAGCCGGAAGTTTATGGCCACTTGCCAAATTCCTAGTTTCTAGAACGTACGTAGCTAGTTCGCATAGCTTAGCTAGATGTAAATCCAAGGGGCGTTTATCGGCCTTCATAATCCACGATCGGTTTGGCTTAGTGCGGTTGCTTTGAAACGAGGTCGAGATCTTCATTATATCGGTATTATTATTCTGTTTAAGTTGATTGAACTTGCTCTCTGGGCATGGGTATTCGAGATAGAACCCCTTTGTGTAGGCGGTGGCTGTGCCTGTCTATGCTCTCTATAAGGATATCCGGTCTTCAATAATAACTATCCAGAGCGTAAACTTTTTCATTCTATGAATCCGATGTTACGTATGGCTTTGTACGTCGCGTTTCACGTTCACCTTCATTAGATTAACTATAACTATATTCTACAAGATGACCCAGAACTCCCGCAACACCTTGAACAGGCAGGTTCCTTATTGAATTCTAAGACGAAAGTTCCTTTACGAAAACTCTCTGAGGCCAACGGTTCTTGAGTTATTAAAAATCGCGATTGACCAATCAGAGCGTCTTTCTAGTCAACTGCTTGATAGTTTCAGCGTTCCAGGTCATCCGCTCCATAGTTTTTGGCCGTTCACGTCAACCGCTCCATAGTTTGAGCGGTCCAGGTCATTCGCTCCATAGTTACGGTCGTAGAGAGATGCTCTGATTGGTCAATTGCTATTTTTAATATCTCTAGAACAGTTGGCCTTAGAGAGTTTTCGTAAAGGAACTTTCGTCTCAGAATTCGATAAGGAACCTGCCTGTTCCGGGTGATGCGGGACTTCTGGGTCACCCTGTATATAATCGAGAAGTGTATTTCGCTTGACAAATGCTTGCTGCTGATCTAATCATTTACATTTCGATAATTACCTTTGAATAAACCATACAAAATATTTGTCACATAATTTTAAGATTTTTTATTATGCAAATTTTCTAGGTGAATCGTTGCGGCTCGCAATTGAATAAATCTTATTGATATTCAATGCGCGATTATCGATCAATAAAATCAATTACAAACGTACTGATTTAAACAGTTGAACGTTCTGAAACCAAGCCGGTAAACTGGTTGCAGTCAGCACTTATATACCCGTACTATTGTATGGTAATATGTAGGAAGACCCGAGGCAAAATATACCCTATTACCTATATACCTCCTTCAAGTATATTACCCGCAAACTATAGGTACGCGCATTCAGATTATATTAGAAATAAACTATATAGCGCCCTTTTTTGATGACGAAACTCGAAGTGTAACTAACATCGAAAAAGTTTGATGGTCTTACATTTTCATCAATTGATCAAGGACCACAAATTTTTACCAGATTAAACTTCACCAAAGTCAGAAGAAGCACCTTAGGATACCATAAAACACCATAAATTCCGGTAAAATTAGTAAGAAATGACCAAATATCGCCTCCCAACATGAGCTAGCGGTCATCGATTATCTATCTATCAAGTGTTTCTCACGGGTAAACTCACTTGTTTCTGTATTTTTTGTTTTTTGACAAACTTTGACATAAGCTAAAACTGTTTATGACAAGAAAAAGAAGTTGGATACTTGATTTGTTCACTTCGTTTTTGCAGCTTGTTTATTTCATATGTTGCCACAAAGCAACAAAGAAAAAAACTAAAAACTAATGCTGAATTTTGAACAGCAGATAAAAAAACTCGATTACGGAGATTAAAACGAGATACCCATGTAGAAGATGCTGTTGAATATCACAAGTATTCTCAAGCTCAAAGCTTTTAGACCCTGGAGTGTTTTAAAGATCAGCTTCTATGATCAACACGGTGCTAACACAGGGTGGTGCTTCTGCGTGATTGCACGTTGCAATTAACTAGATATAACGCGGTGGAACTTGAAGTGAAAGAGGGGTGTTCTAAGGGCGTTTTATGGTATAGGGTTGTGATTAAACAGCATTGCATATAAAATAGAAAATTGCTGTTAGTGATTTGCATAGTGGTTCAATAATGGTCTCGTTGATTTCACGTTTGCTTGCAGGTTGATTAGAATGGTTTTTCAACTACCCAACGATC
The DNA here is from genome assembly GCA_914767705.2 of Tenthredo notha. Lineage (NCBI taxonomy): Eukaryota > Metazoa > Arthropoda > Insecta > Hymenoptera > Tenthredinidae > Tenthredo > Tenthredo notha. The sequence continues at coordinate 7,206,326 of OU611915.1, read as the reverse complement.
TAATCATCGTCTATATGTATGTGACATTTATGTATGTACATAGAATTCGTGGATTTTAAACTATATATGCATATTGCATTTAGGGGAGACCGGGACAGACTAACTTTCTGTATATCATTTATAAATCATTGAAAACTTTGTCTCGATAATCATTGTCAGACTTTTGGCAATACGGATACATGATATTTTCATTTGTGAATAAACGTGGGTAAATAATAATCGGAAACACTCCGTGTTGTACAAACATTTGTGTTATTCGGGCTGATATGGTGTATGTGATGATCTTACACTCATTAACCTTTGGCAAATTTCAATCACACTAAATCACCGTGAATATTCATGGATTGATAATGCGAGATGCGTGTAGCCTTAGTCGTATACTATGCGTATACTATTTGACGAGGTGTCATTCAGCTTGAAATTTCACCGTCCAAAATTAACAAGTCTTTGTAATTCTCGCAAAATTTCGAAACAGGAAGCAGAGTAAGCTCTTCAATTTTTACTGCTTTTTCCCCTATATTTGACACTTGGAGAATGACTTTTGTTCGTAAAACTTGAAGTCATATTTTTTTTTTGCTTGATATCATCATCATCATGCCTGAAGAATTTTTTGGAAAAAAAATTGACCTGGAATTGAGTAGGAAAATTTTGCAGATTCGACAAGGCTTGGCCAGAATTGCAGAACAGGTCGAATATCATAAAGAATGAAAATAGTGATAAGATAAAATCTCTTATTCCTTTTTATTGAAAACAAGATTTGTTACGTAGAGTTTTCAATTCCATTCAACCGGAAAGATTCTTTCATGGAGGTGAAATAAAATGGGAAAACTTTCTCTACGAGACACACGCGACCCTTCCTATCTGTATCAATTCCGTCTTAGTTTTCATCCGGAATTGAGACTTGATGGACAGTAAAACGACGAAACGAATTGAATTCTTTGAGAATATCTCGTCCGTCAATATTTCAAATTACGAATCTCATCGTTCTGAATAAAGATTTACGTTCAGTTCTGCAACTCTAATAATTGCTTTGGCTATATTTTTCGGTGTTTAAATACAAGCCTCTTTCTTTTCCGAATTGGAATTAACAGTTCTCAATAATTTCACCATACTCATCAATCCAAATCATTTTCTCTTTCGGTTTAGGATTAACAAAAATACTGGTTATGGACTCTGGTACCATTTCATTTCCTGGTTTAAGTCCCTGAGTCACTCGTGACACAACGAAGAGTTTCCTAATTCAAAGTCAAATTGTAGGAAAATTTTAGCGTCGACGATGACGCATAATCGTCACGCATAAAAACAAAATTGACTCAACCCTATGATACCGTACCAAAATTTTTAGGGTCGCAGTAAGAAACTGGTTGGCTGTTTGTTGTTAAAATACTGTAAATTTCACAATGTGGTAAAAATCGAACAAGTTTTTTTTTTTCTGTTTTTTTTTTTTTGCCAAACCTCATGTCCAGATAAAAATTGTTGTTTATTGAAAGAATACTTGTTTTTTTTTTTTTTTTTTTTTTGTTTTCACGACCTACATATACTATCTGACATTTTTTTCCAATCAATCCAACCAATTTTATCATAGCTAAATTATCGAAAAATTTGTCAAGTGGCTTGAAGTATTTTTGTTCATAAATTTTTTCCCTAGATTTTCTGAAGCCACCTTTTACCGTCTCATCGTGTAATCGATAAGGGAGGAGTCAGCCCTAAAATTCAAAATAGGTGTATATAGCAAACACATAATTGTGTCGATCGCCCTACTCGTTATCACGTCATACATACATAAACTGTAGGCATGAAATAGCCTGAATGCTACACATCACGCGAGCAAAGCCTTGTCGAAGTTTGTCGTACATGTATGTACGTACGTATTATACGCATACGTACTTTACGCGGTTTAATCAACGACCGAAATCACACGCGATTAGATGATTACTCGATATTCATGTGACGTAGATATCAGTATAGATGATGACCATCCGATTGAATAGAAATCTATTATAATGCGAAGTGAACAAGTCGTTTTTAAGAAAGTTAAGACGGTGCAAGTGTACGTTTCATCCCGTTTTCACCCTATATAAGAGAAATTTTTTTTAAAATCAAGCTCGCAAAGTTGAAGAATCATTTTATTCGCGTAACAAACCGCTGTGGGATATTTAAACATCTCAACTTCTACTTGTTAATATTCGGTTTCATTGAATAACGTGTTTTAGAATCGAAGACCGGAAGATTCACTGATATATATGTACCTATATCAAGTATTTATTCGCTTGGAATAATATTGAAATGAGGTAGAAATCGTATTTGAAATCGTAGTAAATTGAAAGACTTTAAAATGTATACCACTACATGATATTGTGTATTTGAAATCGTGGGATATGATTGAAAATCATTTGCGATAACCTGGAATGGTGAACTTCAGAATGGAATTGGGTATATCAGTGAAATCCAAAAGATATGAAAGTAAGAAAATCATTGGAAACCACTTTAGATATTATTTATATAAAGTGAAATTGTTTGTTTTATTTCCGCTTGAATAGCACATCGACAATACCCAAACTACGCGAATTGATTTTGCATGGGAATTTGAAATTGATTCGAATTCATATTTATACTAAGAGTTTCGAACATACAGGAAGATTGCATCTTAAGAGGGAAAAATATCGACGACAGAGGTTTTATCGCTGTGAGGCAAAAACAAAAAAAAAAGTGAACAAATAGAAATGTTACAACCGAATAAACCGACTGTAAAATGACTAGATGACTTTATTCGTTTGTCAATTTCATTCGCGGTGAGAGAAAAAAGAAAAAAAGAAAAAAATGAACGCGATAAATCTCAGAGTGATTGAGACGTCGATTCTTAATTTGACACTTTATTTCGCGATGGTGATATCTGTCAGTATTTTTCGCTGAGTCTGATAGAAGTCGACTTTTGTTTTTGTGATCTTTTACCTTTTGTGTGTTTCTTTTTCGATTTTTTTTTTATCCCGAGTGAATGGTAAGATTTCAAGCACGTGCTCATTTTCGAGTCAATGCTCAGCGATGGTAAGGATTTAGAAATTTATTTATAGAAATTTAAAGGTATAGTAATGCTTACATCTATTTCTGTATCGCTTACTTCGATATACCTTCTTCCACTTCCGGTATCAATGCCACCACGTCAACCTGCTTCAAAAACGCATCTATGTAGTATATCTGACAGCAAGATAATTTGACAACGTTTAAATTTCTGATGATTACTACGTCAAAAATGCTCTCAACAGTGTCGATTGGGCATAAAATCGCAGAATCATTCATATTATGGGAATAAAGCTTCTGCATTGAAGATGGCTCATCTATAAACGAGTCAGAAAAATTCAAATTAAAAAACCCAATATTTGTAGCTCGAAAAACATTTTGATTGTCTTTCAAATTTTATTATTTCAAAAAGCTCGTCACGTCACAAATTTCAAGTTTTGTAATTTGAACTTTTTTACCTCATTCGTGGATATAATTCGAAGAATATTTGCGTAGATTTTTTTGAAATCAGTTTTTGCTTTCTCATAGTACGAATTATTCTAGAATATTGGTAAAGTCGTTCGTATATTGACCCCTCTGAAAAAAAAAAAAAAAAAATTCTGATTGAAATCAATATTTATCCGTTACTTTGAAGTTCTTCTCGATAAAGAACACTCGCAATTCATCAACGAAAATCACGAGATGCTGAATTCACTAGCACTATTAGTGTACAAATGATTAAACCTAAAATTAATTTCTTGACTTAATTTAGAATGATTTCAATGACCTCAGTTGTTGAATGATTCCATATGACTTTGTGATTTTATTCTCGATTTTATACAAGCTGATCAAATGATCTCCGAGTGAATAACCCCTCGGAAAATGATCCCGAATTAGAACTGGACATACTATATATTCCGGTTTAGGGCTGGACAAAGTAATGAGCAGAATTATCGGACCATATCCAGAGCAAAATTGCACTCTAGAGGGTCATTTGACCCCTGATACAAATGTCATATCGATGGGCATGGTGTTCAATAAATCTATGACACAACGTCTCGTACGACATCGAACGTCCGCCGCTTCATGTCTTTGGTAACGAATCTTTGGGAAGAGAGGAGGCACGTAATTGGAGATCAAATTACATTGATGAATCACGTCAGTTGTTATATACCACCAAACGACAGGAGGTCTGACATCAAGATCAGGGATATCTAGGATTCGTAAAAATACTAGCCTTGTATCCCTGCCGGAAAAACTTCAGAAAAACAAAAATTATCTATTCCTTGTAACCTGGAAAGCTTCGTTTGAAAAATACCCTTCGAACCTTCGCCATGCAAAACTCGAATTCCAAATCCATCGAGAATCGTATTCCGAAGTCATAGTCATATTTTGTCTGTTCAGTTATTGTGCGAATGGCGAAAGTTAAAACTAGATTTTTATGTTTTACAGATATTTGACCGGCTTGTGATAACTTGGACTTTGTTTAGCCAAATTCTTAGCTGTTTCACAAGATCAGTTCAATTTTATATTCAACTATAGATCAAAATGTTACTGAATGTCAGTGTTATGTCCATAACATCCATCCATGAATGTGCTGCTGTGAGCTCGATTGAACAATGGATCATTTTCTTTCTTCGACATGTCGATGATCTGTCGATTCAACTAGGCAGACCATCGGCTATTTGAAATATTCTATAGAATCCTGGACCGTAACGTATCTTGTTACAAATGAAAACGGACTTGACCATACGGATATCAACGCTGGTTCTTTTGTGTGACTACCAATTAGGATCAGTACTAAATCCTCCTATCATTTGTTGAAGTTCTTCATATTCCCGAATATTTTGCTATCTAGAATTGATATACAAACGAAATTTTCGAGTTGATTTCTGCAATTCTGCAACAAAGGAAAATCGCGGTGCGGTAATTAATTAAATATAAGACTGTAATTTCGGTTGTGGTAATTTCCCCCGATTTCATGATTGCGAATAATCATTATCACGCGAACATCTGCTGTTTGATTAGATGGGATAGATAAACGCCGAAGCGAATCGACGAGATTTAATTCATCTTCTATGATTTTTTTCTGGGATTAAAAATACTGACGTTTCCAATCATATTTCAGTCTGAGATGTTACGGCTTTAAAAATCTAAGAACTAGAATTCTGAAACCTTAACGTTAGTTAAAGACGAAAAATTTCATTAAGAAAATTTAATCGAACCCGTAGTACCCATAGCGAAAACCAATTTTAGAATGAGCGCAGCTATCGACAACGGCGTCGAAACCCCTAAGTCTCGGGGGGTTTTCGCAAGGGCTTTCACCAAACGCACTCAGCCCTTCGAGGAAGGTAAGTTTCATATATTTAATATGATCAGATGAATCGAAACCCGAAAAACCAACCGGGTTTAATCCATTTGGACAATTTCTAAAGTGATATACGTATATATATATATTTATATGTACTATGTGCATACACACCAACTACAATCTACAACACATTTCTCCCTTGGGAATTCTATACGCTGGTACTCTACGTAGATGGATGTATCAAATGCCTTTGCATACAATATGAAAGACAAATGGATTGTTGTGTTATTTTTTTTATTATTTTTTCCCCGCAGCTTGGTCTCGTAATGCGTTGATATATTTCCGTCCTTCACATGAGTGACAACATATATTATGTGAAAAATAACCTGTATATATGGGTAAATCTCAAGAACTTGATGGGGAGGCCTAGAGTTTGCCAATACTGTTGAATAATTCGCACTATGAAAAAGCATCAAATAATTTCAAAATTGCTACATGAATTTATACAAATTATACAGTAGTTTGTGTTGAAAATGACTTAAGACAAAGCACAATCATATCCGCGGCATAAAATCGCCGCAAAGTGATCATAGGTCAAAAAATATCTGTAAGCCTGTAAATATGACTTTATATATTTACTGAACTGCCGAACATTTTTAATCAAATCTTTTGCACCATTGGTGCCATTTCAAGTGAACTTACTCACAAAAGTTATAAAAAAATAGGTCGAGTGATTCCCGAGGGATTGACCGCAAAAGTTAACGGGAAACAAATTTTTCGCGGTCTTCTTGGTCTTCTTCTTCTTCTTTTTCTTCTTACGGCTTGTCTGCTTCAGATTCACACTCTAGGGAATGTGATAGATGTCGGAAACTTATATACGGACGAATTTGATATTCGAAAAGTATATTCTTGCGGCTAAAATCTCGTTCTCTCTCTTCATTTCAGATGAAATTTAAATTCGTTGAGCTTGAAAAGTGAGCAAAATTTTGTCGTCATTAGTTATCCAAATATTTTGTGT